>OX442320.1:4632479-5832479 GCA_949358305.1 Strigamia acuminata | reverse complement strand
AAACGCATCAGCTGTGCAACAACAATTAGTGGCGACAACACCAGAAATGAATGTTAAAACTCAGAATGATCGAGCTGACTCAGGCAAAGTTTTGCAAGATGCCTGTTTCAGATCATTTGAACACACAACTGAAAATCAATTGCCTGTTCGAGCCAACTGGACCGGTCACTTGAAGGAAGCTGCCGGAAGAAGCGGATGGCAGGATTTCAGTCCTGGGAGCGGGACACCATCTGCAATTGCTGGACAGAATCAATCGGTTACGACAAGGAATGATTCAACGAAATCCCAAGACAAACTGAAGTTTTCGGTCTCCGAATCTGAAATCCCCATCAAGGACTTCGCCTCGAGGATCGATGATGAGATTTAGAGAAGTTAGGAACTAACTTCCTAAAAAGGGGGGAAGTGTAGTGACCCTAGTGGTCACTAGATGAAGAACAGAAATGTGTCTGGAAATATTTTATATATTTCATATTTTTATTTGAGTTTATTTTTTATGCCTGAACAGGAAGTCTGGCATAACTTGAAGACATGAGGGTGGTTGCCAGGGCAACCAGCCCATGAGCTTCCTGTAACAGGAAATGCTTCCTGCAGAGAATGAGAAAAAATCTTCAGTCTGAAATCAACTTTGAGAGCAACAAGTCACAAAATCTACCCTGGGAAAATACAATTCTTCAAGTGGATTTGGTGAAAGATTGCCTGAGTATTTAGACTCCTTCTTGCAAATTGCTAAAGCAGTTTTGAGATGTTCTTGAGTATTGAGACTCATTTCTTACAATAACATAAAGTTATTGTGGGAGTTCTTGCTACTGTGTACATCCAGTAGTGGGAAATTTATCTTGCTGATTGAGCATATTCATCAGTGGGATTTTCATCTTGCCAAGCAGCCATTGTTTGGAGAGATCATCATTCTTGCCAAGCAGCCATTGTTTGGATGAGAAATCCTCATTGGGAAATTTGTCCCAGTCAACATAAAGCGGAATTTGCCGCAACCACGGAGTCATCAAGGAAGAAGAGCCGGAATTGTGTCCGAATCTGTTGCGAGTTTTGAGAGAGAAGAAACGGAATTGTGTCCGAGTTCAAGTCACCAAGAATTCGGAAATTTGTCCGGTTTAACCAGGAATGAACATCGTGAGTAAAGAGTGAAGTTTGGACGCCGTTTTGAGGTTTGGAGCGGGCATTGAGGTCCGAGAGCGAGTATCGAGGTCCGAGAGCGAGCGTCGAGTGAAGAACGAGGTTCGAGAGCGAGCGTCGAGTGAAGAACGAAATTCGAGAGCGAGCGACAAGCCATCGCCGCTATTTTGTATTATTTTCGCCATTTCACCTTCAATTATTATTACTTTTACCTTTAATTCCTATTATTTAATTGTATTTTACTATTAGTTTATTCAAGCCAAGAATAAATCTTTTTCCTTTATTTAAGAACTAATTAGTGATTATTTCTTCTTTGATTAGTCAGTTAAGATTTTAGAGTTGAGTTTTAGTAGAATTTTGATAAGTCCCGATGCGGCACCAATGAGAAAGAAATTTCACTATTATTTTATAGTGAAATTTGAGCTCATTACAAGATCTGCTAATTTTGGATTCAGGAGTTTTCATGGCGTCGACGGTTGTGGGAGCGAATGAAAACAGCAGCTTATAAAAATGTGAAAGCAAACATCTGATGATAATTACTGGTCAGTCATCACCATCGGATGTTTGCTTTCACATTTTTTAAACGTTGATTTCTTTGCTAGCTGTTGGTCATTCTCTCCCCAGCATGTGCGCTCTTATTGTCAACCATCTTTGTTTTTGCGCCAGTTTTCCACCTGTTTTCACGCAATAAAAACCTTTGTTTCACTCCACTATACACACTCCTGCTGTGAAGAGACAGCAAAGCAGGACCACCACGATGATTATGATCCATTTTTTCTTACTAACAGTAATAAAACAACAAATTAATCAATTAAATCAATTCCGAGTCTCTATTCCATTCGAAAAATCACATACCCGGACTTCTTCTTTTCCCTTTCCCACATGTTGGCACAATGTTACAATGTGACTGAACCATCATCGTTTATCTGTACAGCCATGTAAATACTACAAGAATGCAATGAAAATCGTCACCAGCGTAGAAATTGGAGTTTTGGACTGAATTAAATGAATTGTTGAAATTAAAATTTGATTTTTGGGATTTAAAATTATTTGATTAATTCTTAAAATCAATTTCTGCTCTTAAAAGTGCATTCTTGCATCTTAAAAGTGCGAAATTAAATCACTTTCCAACAAGCACCCCCTTGTGCTTCCCTGTAACGCACTCTTACTTTGCAGTGGCACCGGTAACAAAAAGTGAACCTTTCAGCTTGTGAATGCAAACAAAAACAAAACTCTTATTTTTCCGATTCCTTAATGCAACGCAAGAAAATACAACATTTTATGTAGGAAAATGAATCATTTATACAATCGCAATTGTGCTGATTAACATCCGTAGCGTAGAGCAAATCTTTATTCTATTAACTCAAGTGGTAACTTATATCCATTAATTTCTATAGTGCAAATGGCCATACTGGGATGGTTACAACTTGCGCACTTTTTAACCTTCTGAATGGTCACTTGTCGACCATAAAGCAACTTTGGGCACGTGAAAACAATTGGGAAAACTTCGTTCGGACCAGGTTTTTCAGCACACAAAGTATTGCTGTTGACAGGGCCGACGAGGGTTCTGTGCGTAAACTGGATACGATTTCCAACGCGAACTTCCATGTCGTTGTTTTGCACAGCTGAAAATAGGCACTTACAAGGTAATTACGTGCACGCATTTTCTTGCACATTTCAAAACTTTGATATTTTATTCCTACCATAGATACGTTTACAATTACAAACGTGGCCTCCATATCCACTCGCCACCACGGTGTCTAGTCTGCAAAAGTAGGAAACAAGTGCTGTCGCTTTTATCTAGCGGGTGATTCGGTGCAAGGTCCTTATGAGTAGTACTGGTACTCTCGAAAACTGGTTTATTTTCAAAATCAAGTGCCGTAGTGGCAAGAATATCAGCAGGTTCTGTTGTCGACGCAGGACAACATGGCAGTCTTGCTGGAATGATACTTAAGAGTGATTCAGGGGTTTTCATGGCGTCGACGGTTTTGGGAGCGAATGAAAACAGCAAGTTAAAAATGTGAAAGCAAACATCTGATGGTAATTACTGGTCAGTCATCACCATCGGATAATTGCTTTCACATTTTTTAAACGTGATTTCTTTGTTAGCTGTCGGTCATTCTCTCCCCAGCATGTGCGCTCTTATTGTCAACCATCTTTGTTTTTGCGCCAGTTTTCCACCTGTTTTTACGCAATAAAAAACTTTGTTTCACTCCACTATTTGTCCTGGTTCATCCCTGGTTTGTACCCTCGTAAATTTTCTTCGATTATTTAAATAAATTTAAATATAAAAAATTAATCGACAAAGTTATTATAGTGTCAGTCGTTCATTTAGACGACGAACAAAGTTTTAGCATCAAAAACAATATTTGAGAAAATTTTTGATTAATGACGACAAAATATTTAAAAATTTTGCAAAATTTTTAAATATTTTGAGATTTTTTTTGTTGCGAAATTTCAACAAAATTTGACAATTCTTTGGTGAATTATTTAAAAAATGTGACAAATGTGTTAGAAATTGTCTAATTTCGACAAGATTGTGCCTTAAATAATTTCATTTAACGAAATCGAGCAAAACTACCTAATCTAAAAAAAATCTAAACTCAATGTTACCCAAGAAAATAGAACATTTTAAGTAGAAAAATAAATCATTTATACAGTGCAAATGCCTAAACCGAGATTTGTACAACTGTCGCAAAATTTAACTTTCTGAACACTCAAATGTCGACCATACAGCATCTTTGGGCAAGTGAAAATAATTGGAAAAACCTCGTTCGGACCGGGTTTTTCAGCGCACAAGGTATTGCTGCTGAAAGGGTCGACTTTTACTGTTATCCGCAGCCTCGACACGGTTTCCGACTCTAATTTGCAAGTCGTTGTTTTCCACTTCTGAAAGTAAACACTTACAAGTTAATTGCGTGCACACATTTTCCTGCACATTTCAACTCACTTTCCCATTTTAATCCTACTAGAGATACGCTTACAACTACATACGGTTTCTCCATATCCACTCTCCACCACGGTGTATAGTCTTCTGCTTTCGCTCTGGCACAATGTTAACGAGTCCAACTGAATTCGATCCGGTCGTAACAACCGACAAGCACTCTTTGAAATAAGCACACAGCACAGCGCGTTTAGTCGTTTTGTTATTGCACGTCACCGAATGTCTCGTGAAAATACTCCTCGAGCATTTGTGAAAATCTCCGAAAGCGTGCCGCGTTTATAATCTGACTGCATTGTTTATTTGTTTGTTTAAATTTCTAATTATTCAGTTAAAGTTTTGATGAAAATCTTTAATAGCAATCACTGTATTGCTTTATTTTGAATAAACTCAACGGAATGATATCGGCGCCGTGCAGAGAATTTGATTTATTTAAATAAATTTATACACAAAATATTAATTTTCAAAATTATTATTCCGAGATTTTATAATGTCAGTTTTTCATTTGGAAGATGTCCAAAGTCACCGAAGCCATACATCGTGACGGTACCATCATCGCCGATCTGTAGCCACGTAATACTACAAGAATGCAATGAAAATCGTCGCCAGGCCTCCGGTGGAAACTGCATTGCTCTGAAAAAACATAAAAAAGCGAGTCAAAAATCCACCATTTTAAATTCCAGTACAGTTGTGAGTCTACGGACCGAAATCCCCGTTCACAAGCGTACTGGAATTCGGAATCGTTTAAATTACCTGCAAACAAAGTATCGTATGACATTTGCAGGACAAACAATGATTTCATACGAATCCATTGACTGATTTTGACCAGGTCTGTAGAAATATTTGTGAAATGCCTCTTCCATTCTATTCCCGTCCATCTCTACTTCCTAAAAACCATCAATAAACCATCAATAAATTCACTAAAAATTATTTTTAAAAAAAAGCTGGTTACTTCGGGTGTGATCGAAGACATATCAAATTCTGGTACCGGTTGAATCGGAACTCCGGAGTGGATCAAATCGCACGGATATTGTTTCACTCCGGGGAGACACCTGGCGATAATTCTACTCGTTTCTTTACCTCGTTGTAACGTGCCCGAATAACTGATCGAATTGTACGGCAGCCGCATTTCCTTCAGTCTTCGAGCGGCAAATTTCGCCTGTTCTTTGCCTATTTAAATAAACAAATGAAAGAAATGATATAAAATCAAAGCAAAATGAAATAAACGAATGGATTTTAATAACCTAGACACGATAAACCGCTTTGCTTGTCTTCATAATGTCCATGGCGGACAAAGAAAAGGTTGCGATTTGATTTCAACCTGAATCCAAACTTGCATGCGACTGATTTTTCTGTTTCAGCTTCAAGACTGAATAAAAAAAAACATCAAAAAAGGTTAATCTAACACTAAACTCTCCTTAACTAATCCCAGTTTTTGTCCCATGGAACGTGAGTTGCATGGCAGACATCATGGAAGGCGATGAGTCCAAAGATGGCCGCCGCTGGCGCTAGAAATTTTGACCAAATTGTGCTCGTTGTGTTGAACATTGTGCAGAAGAAAGTAGAATTTATTTTTAGAAAGCAAGCTGGAAATTCTCCCAGCTGTGTCTACTCGAAATTTCGATTTATTGAAAAATGCGGAGCAAATGCTCGTGGATTATAAACAATGTGCATATGTACAAAATAACAAATATTGTTTTAAAAATCAGCAATTACACCCAGGGAGTGATTTTGTGAGTCGGGATGTGTCCGAAATCGCCGACAGAGTGCAACGATACTTTGCCATCTTTATGGATACGGACCCACGTAATGCTGCAATTGTGCAGGGAAAATCGTCCCCACGCTTCCGGCGGAAATTGCATCAATCTGAAAAAACGAAACTTAGCGAATTTTGCATTTTGTTGTTGATAAAAAAAAAAAATACCTGCACACGAAATAACGTATGACGTTTGACGGTAGAACGATTATTTCGTACGAATTCTGCGTCTGTTCAGGATCAGGACGAAAAAAGTATTTGCGAAAAGCCTTCTCAATTCTGCAGCCATCTTCCATTAATTGCTAAAACCCGATTGATGAGTTTCACGAATACGCAATAGTTTTTAGTTTGATTACTTCAGGTGTTAGTGGTACCCAATTGCCAGTTGGCACTGGCGCGATGGGATCTCCTTTGTGGAGTGCACCGCATGGGATTGTTTCAATTCCTGGAATGAATCTTGCGATTATTTCACTCGTTTCTTTGCCTCTTTTTAACAAGCCCGAATAATAAATCGATTCGTAGCAAAAACTCAATTCTTGGAATCTTTGACCAACAATTTCCGCCTGTTGTTTGCCTGAAGTAAATAAAATAATCAAAATTCGTAAATAATTAACAACTTAAATCACCTAAAAATGACAATCCATCTTCGTTGTGGAAATAATGTCCATGTCGAACGAGAAAAATGTTTCTATGAACTCTCCTTTCTTGAAAAGAAACATTAAAAGATTAGGCCTACCAATTCCAGTATAGTTGTGAATTCACAACTAGACTAGAATGTTTTTTTTTTTGATTCTGCTTACTTGATGCGTTGGTATAGCTGGAGCTAGATTGATATAAGAACTCTCGACTGCAAATAAAAGGAATTAAATTAAAATTGCGTTCAATTCGTAGCTTTAGCTCATTTTAACTTATCCCAGTTTGGGTCCCATGGAACGTAAGCATGGCAGACATCATGACAAACCATCAAACCAATGGCACCGGCTATCGGAGCCATTAGCAGTTTTGACCAAATTGAGATCGTCATGATGAAATGAAATGTTTATAAAAATGTAAAACTGAATAGAGTTGTCGGATAACTTCAAATTTCTAAGAACGATTCGCGATTCGCGCTAATAATTGTTAATAGAGCGCGCAAACAAAACAAAGGGTAACACTAAAACCCGATTTCAAATGTTTATTTCATATACTCTTGAACTACATTTATTTTTAAACAACTAGTTTTTAACCGCTCGTAAAAAGAGTTGTAAAAATACTATAAAACTCTAGAATTTCGATAAAAAATATTAAAAATGGCGGACGTGTGCTGTTATGTGGTTAATTTGTCGCGTGGTATGTGACCGCAGTCACCGATGGCTTTTACTTCGACGCGGCCGTCCGGGTGTATCACGATCCACGTGATACTACAATTGTGTAATGTAAATCTTAGCCACGCTGCTGGTGACACCTGTAACGCTCTAGAAGAATTGAGTAAATAAATTACAATCCTAAATTGACGTGTAAGAAAATCTATGTAGTACTTGCAAACGAAAAATCGAATCACGTTTGCATGACAAACGATGATTTCATAAACGTCACTTTCGTCGCTGGTATCAGCCCGATGAATATATTCTTCAAATGCGTTTTCGAGTCTAGGCACGCCTTCAGCCAGTTGCTGTAAGATAAGAAAACAAAAAACGTTGTATAGCATCTCCATTACAGTTAAGAGAATTGGATTTTTGGGATAAAAAAAAATAAATTTTGGGGGTAAAAATGAATTTTTGGGGGTAAAAATGAATTTTTGGAAATAAAAATGACTTTTTCGGGGTAAAAATGAATTTTTCGGGGTAAAAATGAATTTTTGGGGGTAAAAATGAATTTTTGGAGGTAAAAATGAATTTTTGAAGGTAAAAATGAATTTTTGGGATAGAAAATGGAGTTTTGGACTGAAATAAATGAACTTTTGAAGTTAAAATTAGATTTTCGGGGTTTAAAATTATTTTATTAATTCTTAAAATCAATTTTTGCTCTTAAAAGTGCATTCTTGCTTCTTAAAAGTGCGAAATTAAACCGCTTTCCAACAAGCACCCCCTTTTGCTCCCCAGCAATGAATTCTTACTTCGCAGTCGCGCGTCATTTTCAAACCTGTTGTGATGGGCGCCAAAAGGTCGTCTCAGGGTCTGGCCTCACTGGAACTCCCTCGCGAATCAATTCGCTCTGAAACACAGGCATGGGTTTGATGACAGTTCTTATGACATCCGCAGTTTGGTGGGCTCTTAGCATGGTCGAGTGAATCAGTTTGGTGTACGGTAATCCCAATTCGTTAAGTCTCTCTCCGGTAATCTTCGCTTGTTCTAAGCCCAGTCTCGTCAATGGCAATTCACAATCTTTATCGTTGTATTCTCCATGTCGAATAAGAAAAAGATTTCTTTTCACTGTTGGTACCAATCTAAAAATACAAATATATAAATAAACTCAAACATTTGTTTCATTTTTTTTAATCACTTGTCCCAATTGTGATCCCATGGAATACCGGATGCTTTTGGGGCATCGGCATAACACAAATCGCTGTTTATTTTATACGTTACGACGCCAAGAGTACTCGCAACGGCGGTTAGGCCTTTTATTAGTGATTTACTCCAAATGGGCGCCGCCATATTCGAAGCTGGTATTTTAATGAATTGCTAGCAATAAAAACACAAAATAAATGTCCGCCGATTTTTAAAAAAACGAGTGAATCTTGTTGACTCTTAATTTTGCTTTAAAAGAATTATAAACACGTGAATATATTGTTTAGATTCTGCCGAATGACGTTGTTGCTGCGGTATTGCATGACGACACTCCTACAGGCGCGAAATTTGAATAGGAGGCATGTGGATAAATACGGCTGTTGTGATTCCTATTGCAGCTAGTCTTTTATTAGCAATTCTGTGCCAAATCATGTGAGAAAAATGTTCTAAAATAATAAAAATAAAACGCGATATTTGTGTGCGAGCGTGCAATGCAAATGGCCGCCGTTGTAAAACTAAAACCAGAAAGAGTTACTTTTTTAAATATTAAATTTCTTGTGCAGTATATTTTGGAATAATTTTTCACAAATAAAACCCAAATTAATTATCTTTATTACAAACTTGATGAGATACATTTTGAAAAATTTCAAAACTCGGTAATGTGGCCTTTTGGAAGATGGCCGCATACACCGATTTCTTTCGCCCTCACGTAACCGTCGGAGGCAATCTGAATCCACGTGATACTACAATTACGCAAAGAAAATCGTAGCCACGCTTCAGGAGGCAACTGCAACACTCTAAAAAACGGAATTTAAAAACCTTAAAAAGAGAAAAAGCGAGACAAAGTCGATTACTTCCGATTCTAGTACACTTGTGAGTTTATGTCTGCGTCAAAAAGCCACTCGCAAATGTACGGGAATTTGAAATCGCTTAAAATCACCGGCAAATGAAATATCGTATCACATTCGGATGTGTAACAACGATATCATACGTATCGTGTTTCTCGTCGACGTTGGACCTATAAAACAACGAGCGAAACGCAAATTCCATTCTCGATCCATTTTTGAATAAACCCTGAAATTCGTACAAATTCGATTAACCGACGACATGCTTCGAGGCTATGGATTTACCGGTGCGGGATCACCGGATTCCGTGATCCAGTGCGCCAACGGTGGATCCGGTTCAATCGCAACTCCGTCGCGAAGAGCTTCGTACGTCGTTGCGCATTTCTTAGGCCTGAGATGATTCGCGATGATGTTCGCAGTTTCCAAGCAGTTAGCACCGTCAGAAGTTTGGATGAAGTGGTTGTAGTCGTGTTTTAATGTCGACAATCTATAAGCGGTCAATTCCGCCTGCTGTTGTCCTGTTTTACAATCAATTGAATCAGGGCCGGATTAAGGTAAATGTGCTGGGCCTAAAGGGTCCCCTGGTCAAAAAATGCATTTTTTCACATGAAAATGCATTATTTCACTGGAAAATGCATTTTTTCACACTTTTCTCACATGAAAATGGCTTTTTTCACATTTTTTTCCACATGAAAATGCATTATTTCACTGGAAAATGCATTGTTTCGTGTGAAAATGCAAGTTTTCTGCTCAAAATTAATTTTTCTCCCCCATAAAAACGCATTTTTCCGCCTGCAAATGCATTTTTGGGTTGAAAATATTGTGAGTAAGTCATTTCTGAATATCCCCTAGAATTGATTCATTATTAACTTGTACAATTTATACAATTTTAACCTAGAGTTGTTAATTTTTTGTCTCGATTCATTTGTCCATTTGTAATGAGTATTATGTTCCGGTGGCTGCGAAAATCTGATCCTTTGGGTTTAAACAAATGTTCCAGTTGTTTCCTGCGGACAGACAAATTAAAACTCAGATGAATTGACCCGAAATTCCAGGTTTGTTTACCCGTCCCAGTCTTTGTTCCACTGCGGGCCCCGTTGCAGGCCGTCGGTGTAGCAGAAACCATTGTTCAATCTGTGGATTGCGAGGGTAATGGCGGTAGCTCCTGCCGTTGCTAATCCATTGATTAAACCTCTCCAAATTGGGACAGTCATATAAAAAATGCTCAAAATGTAAATGCGAAACGAATTTTTTAAGATTTAAGTTTAATTTTTCGGGGGGTCTTCGTTGTACACGAAAAATTTTGGATTTTTAAGGAACAAAATGGCGCACGAGATCCAAGCTCCTAGCGGCGCATTTTAGAACTCATGAAACAAATCGTTTGTTTATCATTTATCACTATTTATTATGGCATTGTTGTTTGAATTAAATTTGTACACAGATGGAAAAATGAGTAAATATTTTGAGCAATTTTTTCAACCGAGGGTTAACAATTCTGTCGGCAGGTGTTCGGCATCGCCTAGTGATTTCAGTTCGACGCGGCCGTCAGGATGAATTACGAGCCACGTGATACTGCAATTCTTCAACGATAATCGCATCCATGCATCCGGTGCAAACTGCAGAGCCCTGCAAAAAGAAAAAGAAATAGAAAGCTTTACTTTACAGTGGGCGGATTATCTTCGATCTGGGTTCCTTTCGACCAGGGCTGGACTGGGAACAAATTTATTGCCGGGAAATCTGGGTGTCCGGGCCAGAATTAATGAAGTCGGGACAGGCCACAACGGCCACGGGCCACCGGGAAACTCCCAATTTGATGACATCATTGGATTGCTCTCACCCAACTTCCTATACGATGTAGATGCAACTGCTGAGGAAATATTTGAGGGGGGAACAGACTTTTGGTTCACCCTGCATACAGGGTGAACAAAAAGTCTATCACTACAGTAAATATTTCTGAAAGTGCTGACAATTCATCTGATCTAATGATGATAAAGTATTAAAGTTGGGTGGGGCAATCTTTTGGTGACCCGAAATTTGACCTTGGGATGTTTCTTCAAGGTCATTGGGAAATTATCTCGGAAACCGTTAGAGATAGACAGAAATTTCCAATTGTAAACTTGTAGAGCAACATTTGTTTAGTCTAAAAATGACTAATTCTCAAATCTTTTGTACTAAAAATTTTTAAGAAAATTGCAATTGAAAAAGTAGTTTTGAAAAGAAAAAGTCATAAAAAAATTCAGTTTTCTGCCCATATCTCTGCACCGGTGCCGGATATGCAAACTCCGACCAGGGGAATCGATTTTTTGGGTCATTTTACGTCTAATCAGCACTTTTTAGGCACTTTTTCAATTTTGGCCATGTTATCTTTTGACTTGTGTCTACTTTTTCAATTGCAATTTTCTTAAAAAATTTTAGTACAAAAGATTTGAGAATTAGTCATTTTTAGACTAAACAAATGTTGCTGTACAAGTTTACAATTGGAAATTTCTGTCTATCTCTAACGGTTTCCGAGATAATTTCCCAATGACCTTGAAGGAACATCCCAAAGTCAAATTTCGGGTCACCAAAAGATTGCCCCACCCAACTTTAATACTTTACCATCATTAGATCAGATGAATTGTCAGCACTTTCAGAAATATTTACTATAGTGATAGACTTTTTGTTCACCCTGTATATTTTCTTTTACGATTTTGGAATAATACGAATTATTTTTTAAAATTTTCAACTGGCATTATTTCCATTTCGAGCACTATAATTTTCGCAGAAAACCAACCTGCACACAAAATATCGTATCACATTGGAATGGCAAACCATCAATTGATAAGAATCCTCTTTCTGTTTTGAATCAGCCCGATAAAAATATTTGCAAAAAGCATGTTCAATCCTGATACTACCCGCTTGAATTTGCTAAACGTTTACAAATAAATCAATGAATAATAAAAAATATTTTTTTTTTTACTTCTGCTGTTGGTGCTCGGATGTCAAAAGTGGGCTCCGGTAAACACGGAGCACCCTCACGAATCCAATTACTTGTCATAATTTCCATGTCCCAATGGGACCTTCTGATCATCATGGCGGTTTCGATGGCCCTGTTCATGCTCGAACTATACATCATAGTTTCGTATGGATGGGCCAATTCTTTTAATCTTTCACCGGTCAATATAGACTGTTTTTTCCCTGTGGAAGTTAACTTTCCGCTTTTTTTATGATATTGGCCGTGACGGATTAGAAAGATATTTCTTTTAGCTGTCGGTCTTGATTGTTCCTGCGCTTCGCATTCGTGACAATCACCGGATCCTGAGGATCTGGGCGAAGCCTGAATTTGAAATATTTATTGATTATTTTGATTGTGTTTGGGAATTTTTAGTTTTTACTTCGGATGCAGTCATTACACAAGGTTCTCGTCTGAAATATTCAAGTATTTTAATGTTTTCGTTTATTTTTATGTATTTTTTTGGGGTATTTTTACTTGTCCCAGTTGTTATTCCATGCGGTATTGCTTTTTTGAGGTGCGGGATAGGGATAGTCTGCAGCCGCTTCCGGTGAATCTCCAGCATCCGCCGCGTTGACATGAAATAAGTCTTTGTTCAGTTTGAAATAGAAAACGGCGAACGTTCCTCCAATTGCGGCCGAAGTTTTGCTCAATAAATTGGTAAAAATTGATGTCATTTTGAATTTTGAATATTATTTGATGGTGAAGCAACAATGGTGTTCTGTAACGAGTACACAAATATTAAATCGACTTGAAATTAGTTATTTCGATGGATTTACTTGTGTTAAAGGATTTCTGGCTAATGATTCATAGCGAATAGCGATCTTGGTAAGATATTTATGAAAATGAAATGAAATAAACTTCAGATTTCAATCCTGTAAATTTTATACCCGAAATTTTGATTTGAGAGTTAAACAAAAACATTCGCCATCTACGGACAAGTCTGGAACTAGCAATCGCGTTTTCATTTACTAAAGCGCTTTTAAATTTTATTTTGCAAAACTGAAATATATACATTCACTCATTTTTATTTCTTTACAGGATGGATTAAATTGAATTCGAAAACAAGCAATGCGTGAACAAAAGAGAACTTTGGGACGTTGCATCTGGAGTGATGTAAAAATAAGTACAAAGTCGTGCTAAATTTAACCATTTTATTCGTATTCATTACTATATTCTCAAATAATTTTAAAAAAACAATTGATGTAATTTCTAGAACAAGCCAAGGAATCTGGGAAACGTTTGCCAATTCACGTGGTAATCAAATCTTCCGGCAAATGTTCGGAATCACCCAATGATTTTAGTTCGACACGACCATCGGGATGAATCACCAGCCACGTGATGCTGCAATTATGCAGACTAAATCGTGTCCAAGCGTCCGGTGTGAACTGCAACGCTCTAAACCACAAGAATAACACAAAGAAATAATTCCAACACCCAACACAACCCAATTTTGTCGACATTACCTACAAACAAAATATCGGATGACATTCGAATGGCACACCATCAATTCGTACGAATCCCGAGTCTGCTTGTCGTCTGCTCTGTGAAAATACTTAGAAAACGCCATTTCAGTCCTATCTCCATCTCTTTTCAGTTTCTATACATTTGCAAACAAAAAAATTTATCAAAAATATCTACACATCATTCAATCTCTATTGAATATTTGCCTCTTCTAGTGGAATGTGTCCAGGCGCAGGGTCTGGCATGAATGGAATTCCTTCGCAGATCTTCGAAATTTGTTTGATTTTAAGGCGAGGAATCATCACTTTGATTATTTCAGAAGTTTCCCGAGCCCTCGTCATGGTCGAAGTATACAAAATGGGGTTGTACTTGAAACCCAAGTTCTCTAATCTTTCGCCGGTCAACAGCGCTTGCAATTTCCCTGTTTGAATATAAATTTTCAATTACACAAAGGCACCATTGTAGCATGTCAATTCTGAGTGGAATTTAGGACACTGGTGCGAGGCAACTCCAGAAAAAAAGTTTAATACAGTCGAAACTCTCTATAACGAATCGCGATATAAAGAATTATCAATATAATGAATATCTAAAATTGACCGGTTTGGTTGGCTGGCCATAGAACACCATGTTAAATAATTTCGATATAACGAATTCTCGTTATAACGAATTGATTTTTCGGGTCCCTTGCGATTCGTTATAAAGACTTTCGACTGTATACCGTATTACCCAGCTTATTGTGGCATGCTGTTGGGCAAAGGTTTTTTGTTTTTTGTCTAAAATAGCCCAGATGATTAATTATGTTAAAATTTGAGCCTGAAATTTAAGTTTTCTTGATATTCTGAAGATTACTACTAAATTTAGGCCAATTTCCTACATCTTGGACATCTAAATATGCGTTAAAAAAAAATTGTTCTCACTTACACCGGCATGCCGTTAAAAACAGGGTTTATCGGCATGCCGGTAATACTTCCACTACACCGAAATGCGGCAATAAGCGTGGTAATACGCTATAAGTGGTTAAGTGTACAAACGGGGGTCTATTTCATTCATTTGGGCACTTCGGGAGATGCCGGATTGCCTATATGGTCAGTCTGCCCCTGATGTGTATACCATATTATCCCACTTT
Source organism: Strigamia acuminata (assembly GCA_949358305.1). Taxonomy (NCBI): domain Eukaryota; kingdom Metazoa; phylum Arthropoda; class Chilopoda; order Geophilomorpha; family Linotaeniidae; genus Strigamia; species Strigamia acuminata. The sequence goes on along the minus strand of OX442320.1, from coordinate 5,817,738 downwards.
AAAGGGCATGCCCTAAAATGCTAATTTAACCATTCTACATGCCATAAAAGTCGAATTCTTGCTGGAAAATTGGGGCTCTTATTATCGGGCATCGTGGTTGAACTCGCGGTTTTAGGTCATGTCCTCCAAAGTGGGGTAATACGGTATAGTTTTGATTGCATTAGGTTTAACCTTTATGGGATAAACGTCCGTTAGATTTCCTGAAATGTCCATGTCGGATAAGAAAAATGTTTCTCTTCACTGTTCTTGTGGCTTTCGCATCGACTTGACAGGAATCGCCACATCCAGAAGACTTGACTGATATCTAAACATCAAAGTATTCATTTTATTTTGCTTATCTTAGCTTTAGTTTTCTGAGGATTGTGTACTTCGGATTCAGCACACGGTTGAGGCGCTCGACTGCAATTCAGAAGATTGACGATTTATTTCCATTTTATGTGTTTGATTATATGTCTTGTATACTTATCCCAGTTATGATTCCATGGAGTTTGACTTCTCTTAGGTGCGGGACAAGGATACCGGTCCTCATCCGATGCAGCCACTTCGAAGAGATGATTGTTGACTTTGTAGCTTAGAACCGTGGAAATACATCCGACCGCAGCTAACGATTTGATGAGTATTTTGATCCAAATTGGGCTTGACATAGGAGAAGTTAGAGAATCACTTGCAATTTTGAATTTTTTCAGATATGGACGACAACAATGCAACAAGCACGCACGCTGTCAACAACAATGTGTCAGAAAAACGAAAGTGAAAGTCGGAAGTAAGCTTGTGAGTAATGAACTTTATTTTTGAGCACTAAATTCTTGTACAAATCTTTAATTTTCCTTAGATTGACTTTGAAAACACTCCATACTCACGAAGTAAGTATTGGGTGAGGTAAATGACCGGAATCTCCGTAACGTTTCATTTCAACACGTCCGTTGGGATGAATGACGAGCCAGGTAATGCTGCAATTGTCCAAGTCAAATCGCAGCCACGCTTCTGGTGGAAATTGCATTGCTCTGAAAGAAAATCAACATTACCACTCAAACATTACAGTGTAGCCCGGACTAAAGGGCTGACCGCACGGGACAGGGAATTTGTATGAGCACTGTCCGGTCCGTCTAATATACTGTAGATCCGAACAATCAGGGCTGGACTGGGTAGAAATTTAGTACCGGGAAATCTGGATTGGTCGGGCCACAGGGACAGGCTCCAGTGGGCCAGGACGGTCCACGGCGGGCCCGCCACAAACCACAGCCACACGTGATTGCGTTCAGGAACGGTACGGGTAGGGTAGGGTAGAGAATTTTTTTTGGAGACGGTAACGGACGGGTAACGGGTAAGGATTTTAGGCCAATGCAGATCTCTGCCACAGGCCACCGGAGATTCCCAGTAGCCCGCCGGGCCAGTCTAGCACTGGGCCCCTTAGATGTCTGGGTTATGTATCCAGTAGTTCCGCCACTACAAACAATTCACTATCAGATTTAGCCAGTAGCGTAGCAAGAAATCAAGGGTCTGTGTCAGTGGTGGACTGACTCAGTGGGAATTTCCTGGTGGCTCGTGACGTTGTGAAATTGTTTTTCATACATCGTGGCCTGACCTATTCAGATTTCCCAGTACTAAATTTGTTCTCAGTCCAGCTCTGGTCTATGTGCAAGTTGGGTTGATGGACCCTTTAGCAGAGTCGTATAGCTAAGATTCTGAATCTCCAAAACCCAAAAAAAGGTTGCTTTTCATCCTCCGTGGGCCCCCTAGGCTCGTGGGTACGTGAATTTAGCCATGGTGGGATTAACTCCAAGTCATTTGGCACTGCTGTAATGTGTTTAGCTTATATAGGTAAATGCAGCTTTGAAACCATTACCTGCAGACGAAATATCGGATCACATTGGCATGGCAAACCACAATCTCAAAGGAATCTTTCTCCTTAAGTGGATCAGCTCTATGGAAATACTGACGAAATGCCTTTTCTATCCGAACACCATCACATCTTTGTTGCTAAAACAAAACACTTTATAGTTTTTCCTTTGTACTTTGGAGGACCGCTGGATGTCAGGAACGGATCCAGGAGTGACCAAAAATTCATTTTTTGAATCAAAAATTCATTTTTTGAATCAAAAATTCATTTTTTGAATCAAAAATTCATTTTTTGAATCAAAAATTCATTTTTTGAATCAAAAATTCATTTTTTGAATCAAAAATTCATTTTTTGAATCAAAAATTCATTTTTTGAATCAAAAATTCATTTTTTGAATCAAAAATTCATTTTTTGAATCAAAAATTCATTTTTTGAATCAAAAATTCATTTTTTGAATCAAAAATTCATTTTTTGAATCAAAAATTCATTTTTTGAATCAAAATTCAAAAATGGCTGATGTTTTCTGGATCTGCCCCTGCTCGAGAATACCTCTTCCCCCGGTGAATGCCCTGTTGGAGGTTCAGTTTGAACCGGGAATCCCTCGCTAAGCAAAGGTGTTGACGAAACGGGTGTGTGCGGGATGTACTTATTGATGATGCTGCCCGTTTCAACGGCCCTTCGCATGGTTGAATGGACCAGCGTGTCGTATTTGTATCCCATTTCGCATAATTTTTTCCCGGTTAACTCCGCCTGCATTACTCCTAAGCCGGTCAAATTGCCTTGTCCTCCGTGTAAGTTATAATCGCCATGTCGAATCAGAAAGATGTTTCTCCTCGCTACGGGTAATGGATCGGCACAGTCGCCACTTGCTGATGCAGATCTCTGCTGGCGTTTGGGTTCTCGGCTAGAAAATTAATTGTTTTATGGTAGAATAACTCGTGTTTGTGACTGAAGCTTAAATATTTTACCCGTCCCAGTTGTTTTCCCACTTAATTCCCGTCGCAGGAACGGAAAAATCACAACTGGGGGCGGCGTAGCACGTGTTCTTGTTGATTTTGTAGGCTGTGACGGTGATGGCACCTCCCACAAGTGCCAAACCGTTGATCAGAAGTATGCTGGAAATTTGGCTGGTCATATTATGAAATTAATGATAAAGTAAAATTTAATATGAAATACAAAAATGATGGAATTTGGATTTTTTTAAAACAATAATGACGAGTGCATCACGTGAGGAATTGTTTGGAGGAATTGAAAGGTTTCTGCATTTTTAATTTCACCTCTTTCTTGGACTGAAATTGAATTTTAACACATTTTTTTTTAGTTTGTGACAAAGGGGTGTTAAATATTAATTGTCAATTTTTATTTCAGCTTAAATTGGAAGAACATGAAGAAGCTACGAAGGAGCAAAAGTAAGATGGCGTAAATTACATGGCAGACTATGCCATCTAGCGGATTTCGTCTGAACTTTAAAAGTTCGTAGGAATAGCACGAGATGGCGCTAGCTTATTCTGCACAATATCGACTACGATTCAAAACGAATTTAAATCTTAGGTTTGATATGTACTAATATTAGCGCATTAATAATAAACCGATTGATGCTAACAAATCAAATTTCTTTGTGAATTATAGAAAATTGACGTAAATAATTTTAGAGCCTAATATTGTTTGAAATAGTGATGACGCCAGCAACATCGCACCACTGCAGTACTGAGATTTTATATGACGTCATCAAATGCGTCGAGGCTCACGGGAGGTTTGAAGTTTTTTTTTTCATTTGAGATTTCGGAATCGAGCGAAGAAGACGGAGGGAAGTTGACCGCCATTTTCCTTTGAGTGTTTTAATTTTTTCGGCGATTCGGGATATCTTTATTTAGTTTTAGGATAAACTACAGTCGTCAAGAGAAGGCAAGATGTTTTGAAAGCGGCAAATTGATATTGTAAGTGGCAAATTTGATTTTTATTGTACGACGTAATTTTCTTTGTTTGAATTACAATGGCGGCGGCGGCGGCGGCGGCGGCGGCCATGTCCGAGACGATGTATTTTTGAAATTTGCATTTTCATTGAGTTACTTTACTACAATTTGAATTTTTTCTTTTTAAACGTAATAAATTTTCATTCAAGTTCATTAAATATTTAAAATTCAAATACCTTCCGTATGCTTTAACTAATTTCGTGGATATTTTCGAATATTTGTTTGGGTGTTTATTCATATTTTTAATTTCTCTAAGTTTGAAATAAGGATATTTTCTTTAATATTGAATTTATTGATTTTTTTTTTCTATTTTTGTTTCTCTAGGATATTGTACTTACAAAACAAAGCGGAATGCGGATTTTATATACGTGAGAGCTACTTCGTCGGAAATAAAGAAATTTCACATTCATGATTTATTTGTTGTAATTGCACATAATTTATTTGTTGTAATTGCACATAATTTATTTGTTATAATCGTATCTTTTCTCTTTCCTTTTCTATTCTTCTCCCTTTTTCTTTCCTTCTCTACTCTTCTCCCTTTCTCTTCTCTTCTCTTTTCCATTTTCCTCCATTTTCCCTTTTCCTCCATTTTCCCTTTCTCTTTTCCTCCATTTTCCCTTTCTCTTTTCCTCCATTTTCCCTTTCTCTTTTCCTCCATTTTCCCTTTCTCTTTTCCTCCATTTTCCCTTTCTCTTTTCCTCCATTTTCCCTTTCTCTTTTCCTCCATTTTCCCTTTCTCTTTTCCTCCATTTTCCCTTTCTCTTTTCCTCCATTTTCCCTTTCTCTTTTCCTCCATTTTCCCTTTCTCTTTTCCTCCATTTTCCCTTTCTCTTTTCCTCCATTTTCCCTTTCTCTTTTCCTCCATTTTCCTTTTCTCTTTTCCTCCATTTTCCCTTTCTCTTTTCCTCCATTTTCCCTTTCTCTTTTCCTCCATTTTCCCTTTCTCTTTTCCTCCATTTTCCCTTTCTCTTTTCCTCCATTTTCCCTTTCTCTTTTCCTCCATTTTCCCTTTCTCTTTTCCTCCATTTTCCCTTTCTCTTTTCCTCCATTTTCCCTTTCTCTTTTCCTCCATTTTCCCTTTCTCTTTTCCTCCATTTTCCCTTTCTCTTTTCCTCCATTTTCCCTTTCTCTTTTCCTCCATTTTCCCTTTCTCTTTTCCTCCATTTTCCCTTTCTCTTTTCCTCCATTTTCCCTTTCTCTTTTCCTCCATTTTCCCTTTCTCTTTTCCTCCATTTTCCCTTTCTCTTTTCCTCCATTTTCCCTTTCTCTTTTCCTCCATTTTCCCTTTCTCTTTTCCTCCATTTTCCCTTTCTCTTTTCCTCCAAAAACATCTCCCACGTGAATTATTCCTTTATATATATAAAAGCAGCTAAGTCTTTTTTGAAAAATTTGCGATGTAGGTGGAAGATTGGAAATAATTGTTTTATAAGAAATAAAAGAATGCTATTAAAATACTTTATTCAATGCTCAATTTACAAAATGAATTATTGGACTTAATGTAAAAACGACACTTAGAAAATATTTACACAATGGGACTTTGTGAATATTTTTCACAATACACTATAAAAATAATCAATATACATGAAATGATAAATCAAAATTAAATTAGAAAAATTCACTATCGCAGGACAATTCTATTTGAAGTAGTCGTAGGGCGGGACAATCCTTTTCGAAGTCGTCGTTGCCGAGTTTAAATTTTCGTATTCCTAAAGTGAAAAAGAATTTGAAAAAAAAATTAAAAAAGCGTTAGTAATGGCGGACTCGCGAAAGAAAAACGTTAATAATGGCCGACTCGCGAAAGAAAAGCGTTAGTAATGGCCGACTCGCGAAAGAAAAGCGTTAGTAATGGCCGACTCGCGAAAGAAAAGCGTTAGTAATGGCCGACTCGCGAAAGAAAAGCGTTAGTAATGGCCGACTCGCGAAAGAAAAGCGTTAGTAATGGCCGACTCGCGAAAGAAAAGCGTTAGTAATGGCCGACTCGCGAAAGAAAAGCGTTAGTAATGGCCGACTCGCGAAAGAAAAGCGTTAGTAATGGCCGACTCGCGAAAGAAAAGCGTTAGTAATGGCCGACTCGCGAAAGAAAAGCGTTAGTAATGGCCGACTCGCGAAAGAAAAGCGTTAGTAATGGCCGACTCGCGAAAGAAAAGCGTTAGTAATGGCCGACTCGCGAAAGAAAAGCGTTAGTAATGGCCGACTCGCGAAAGAAAAGCGTTAGTAATGGCCGACTCGCGAAAGAAAAGCGTTAGTAATGGCCGACTCGCGAAAGAAAAGCGTTAATAATGGCCGACTCGCGAAAGAAAAGCGTTAATAATGGCCGACTCGCGAAAGAAAAGCGTTAATAATGGCCGACTCGCGAAAGAAAAGCGTTAATAATGGCCGACTCGCGAAAGAAAAGCAATATTCGCCAAGTTCTAACTAACATTTCACGCATAAGCCTAAACCTAAATGTTAAATTCATTCAAATAAACGAAATATAACTTCCTAATAAAAGACTCTGGACTACAAACTAAATGAACAAGGATTAACAATAAAAATAAAAATAAATTCAAAAAGAACTTACTGTGATGCGACTGCCTCAGTGGTCGAATGACTAATGAAATATTCACCGCATGAAGTCAAGGTGTCCTAATTTGCATACTTGAACGGTGGCGCCACTTAAAAAACATTTACATAATGCAAAAATAGCACTTAAAAATACAAAAAAAAATACAAAAAAATCAATAAAACAAAATTAAACAATTAGAAAAAAATTAGAAAAAAATTGCGAGGACTGGAAGGACAATCCTGTTTGAAGTCGTCGTTGTCCCGCTACAATTTCCGGTCTTCCTAGAATGAAAAAAAACAGCATTAATGGCGGACTTGATAAAGAAAAAAGAAAAGACTGCTAAACCTAAATGTTCAATTTAACTACCAAATTAAGACGAAAGAAACAATAAATAAAATAAATGCAGTAAACAAAAAAAGCATACAATTAACTAAAAGAAATACAGAAATTTGAGAAACCACTTACTCGTGATGTCATTCTACGTTTCAATTTTCGGTCTTCGTATTCCTAAAGTGAAAAAGGAATTTAAAAAAGCATTTATAATGGCGGACTCGCGACAGAATGGAAGACTGGAAAAAACATAGCAGCAATAATGGAGGACTCGACAATGAAATGCAACAATGGCGGACTCGACAAAGAAAAGCAACAATGGAGGACTCGACAATGAAAAGCAACAATGGCGGACTCGACAAAGAAAAGCAACAATCGCGGACTGACAAAGAAAAGCATTAATGGCGATATCAAAAACGGCATAAAAAACTTAACCAACTAACTGAAAACTAAAATGGCGTATAACTTACGACTAATAATTTAAATGCATTAAGTATAAGCCTCACTAAAACCTAAAACGACGAATCTTTTCAAAGTTAAAAACTACACGCTAAACCTAAACATTCAATGAAATTTATCACATTACGCCTAAATAAAACACGCAATAAATCCTAGTAAATAGTAAATGTAAAATAAACTCGAGAAACAAAAAATAAAATTAACTAAAAAGAAATGTGAAAACTCTGAGAAACCACTCACTCTCGACGACTGTTGTTAGATGTCATCAGTTGTCACGTGTCACCTAATTTCCATATGAGATGATGTAACGTGACATGTGACGCCACGATTCACAATCCTATTGGCGTAGCTTATCACGTGTCCCAGCAACGGAAGCGAGTGATTCGTGAGCATTGCATGTAATACTACAACGCCCTAGCGGCGGCTCCTCGTAACCATTACAAGCACCTAGGAGCCGAAGCGAGTTGATAGCTGATAACTTCTACCTGAAAGAAAAAGTATCAAATATAAATTTCTATGAAATAGCACACACTTAATGCAGGCACTTTTTATTCTATTTTAATTTTCTTTAGGCACACATTTCCAACACAACTGGCCAAAACAAAAACTAGCAAAGGTAAGTAGATTTAATTTGTTTATGTAGGCTCTACTTTATATTAAAACGAATTTTTTTTCTCTTTAGAATACGCGGACGAATGGCGACGTACAGAAGCGAATAAAACCACGAGACAAGTAATATTGCACTTTAAAAATTAAAATTGTAATGTGTAACTCAAATTTCGGAAATAAAATTAAAAATTTTAAACACTAAACACAAACTTAAATGTTTTTTTAAAAAAACAATATTCTTACGTTAAGTAAAATGCGCCACAAATTTTTTCATAAAAAAAGACACCCAAAAAAGCTTTTTCCCAGGTTTAAGCTGAAAAAGGACAGCTATCACTCATGACCCGGAAAACCCAGTTAAGCCACAGTGCCTGCATGTTTGAAGGGCCAGGACCTAGGGGCCCAATCCTAGGCCCTGGAAAATAAGATTACCTTTAGTCTTCTTGATGTCTTCAGCCTTGTCCTTGTCCTTCCGTGGTGTATTGTCCCTGAATCTGAAATAAGAATAAAAACACAAAACGAAAAATCAGCACAAACACAAATGCCCAAATAAATTAAACATAACGGGCCAATGCACAAAAAAAATATCAGCTTACAATGAAATACGAAAAATTATCGAATAAAATTACAAGAAATATAAAATTTTAAGAATCTTGTCGCGGCCTGTTTATTTTCCTGCCTCAACTGGTGCACGACGTCTTGTTCAAACAAAATGGCAGCAGTTTACTCTTAAAAATGCAAACTCTGACACGTGAAATTAAATAAAATGAGAAAATTTAACAAATAAATAAGTTGCAAAGTTTCGATAAAATAAAATAAAATGATAGCAAAAGCCTGTAAAAATATTATACTTACAGTACGTGTGCGAGCAGCATTTATGTTCATAATTCATTGTCGTTTGTCGTAGAAAAAAAATGTAGGCCTAAATCTGTAAACCAAAGAAAAAAATGTAGGCCTAAATCTGGAGACAGAAAAAAAATGTAGGCCTAAATAAAAATATACTGATAATAATGCGTAAATAATGACAGCGATAAATGAGCGGACAAATGTTTCATAAAAACAATGACTAATAGTCCATGATTAAACTAAAATTATACTAAATTTGTTTAAATGAATAAAAAGCTTACCAATTATTACTAAAATACGCTTGAATCTCGTTGCAATTGTGGAAAAATAAAATGGCCGAACAATGCCGCTATCGTTCCTAATCAAGCATACTCTTTGTTCAAAGTTGCCATGAAAAATTGATGCATAATTAATTAGGTACATACCGTAGAATATGTGCGGAAAAAGCTGCTTTCTCGTTCAGAGTTATTTCAAATCTCGATGAATATTTAATGAGGTAGATACCGTAAAATATATGTCGGAAAAGCTGCTTTCTCGTTTTTTCAAATCGCGATGAATATTTAATGAGTATACGCAATTTCCGGTTAACGTCGCCACACTCACAATAGATGGCACACCCAGTAAATTCGAATCAAATAACAGCTCAAATAATAATTAGACCTATAGCAACGAATATTTTTCTTTTCCTTGCGCTAATATTAATACTTATCAAAAATAAGAAATAAATTCGTTTTGAATCGCAGTAAATATTGTGCAGAATATGCTGACGCCATCTCTGGCTATTCCTAAGAACTAGCAGAATTCAAACAAAATCCGCTAGATGGCAACCCGGTAATTTGAATAAAAATTAAATTTGTAACTATAAAAAATGAGTTATTTATATAAATCCGTTTATTTTTAATGCACTCGTATTAGTACACACGAAAATCTTAGCAATAAATTTGTATAGAATTACTCGCAATATTTTACTAAAAGCGCCGACGCCATCTCAAGCACAGAAACATACCAAAAACTATAAACAAATTCGTTTTAATCACTGAAAACCGATTAATATATTGTTCTATTTACATACAGTATTAAAAGCACAATTTATTTTAACTTCAATAAATTCTTATTGTAGCACTGCAAACTGCATAATGCAACACCGGTCCGAGAACACGAGTATTTTTTGCTGTTTTTACACCCGTCAATGCCACACGTTTTCTTCGCAGGAATTCTGTAATAAAAAAAACAAACAAATAATAATTTAAAAAACAAATCCAGATCTTATCATCGAACAAATAAATACACTGCGGGGCCCTGTTGGTTAAGCGGAAAGTCAATTCCGCTCGGAAACGAGATCGTGATCGTGTCGAAATTATTCAGATAAGTTATCTTCGGAACGTCGCTTTTCTTCGACGATTTCGACCTGCTGTTTTTCGTCTTAGTGTCTTGTTTTTTCAACAACCGATCGATGGTTAATTTCTATAAAATAAAATCAATTAAAAATTTTCCGAATTTATTATTGTTTATTAATTTTTTTTATACTTTATCTTTTTCCCTTTTCTCGTGCGCTTGTTGTCGTCGCTTTTTCGCTCTCAGAGCTCTTTTCTGCAACATTTCCTCCGTCATTTCTTTTTCTTTGTATCCTAAAAAAAAAAAATCAAGAAATTAAATAAAACAATCGATTAAATTATAAAATTTAAGTGAAATACCCGACGGTAGCATTTGCAGCTCAGGTATCGATCCATCCCGTTGAGTTTTATTCTCTAAAAGCGCTCTCTAGCATGGAAAATCAACTATTTATTGCATCTAAACCTTTCAAATCAATTTACTTGTCGAGCTGTCATCAAAGCGGGATCTTTCATTCGTTTTAATTCATCGTACTCGTCTAATTTTCCCGACTCCAAAGCTTCGAGCCAAGCATCCTCGTCGCTGATGTCGGTGTCGACAGATGGCGCCAAAGCGGGCGTAGCAATAGGCCCATCTTCACCGACTAAAATAAATTAAAAATAAAAATAAAAATTATTGTTTTTTTTAAATTATTTACCTTCGATGTGTAAATCATCATCGCTGGCAGATTCGGGGATCACTTTGGCAACCCTGTGTCATTAAATTTCGTTAATATTTTCGTATTTTACAAAATTAAAACGGTTCGATCGAATTACGTGCTGTCGGTTGGCGGCCACGGTTTTTTTTCTTGACTAATGTTTTTTCCGCCGATTTTTATTTTCAATTTGAGCGGTTTGTTCGCTTGTTGTTGCGGGTCGTTTCCATCGCCCGAATCGACGTCGATTTCAGGTTCCCGTTCTCGTTTCTGCCGTTTGTGTTTCTTGTGCTTGTGTTTTTTGTGTTTCTTGTGCGGGGAATTCGCACTGGCATCTGAAATGATCGATTAAACGTTAAAAATGAACGGAGAGTGCTAATATAAAACGTACCAACGCTCACTTCTTCTTCAGTGCTGGTGTCTTTGCTTCGCTTACCCATTTTCTGATTTTTGAATGATTTTGATTGTAGTTCACTGTTTTCACACGACACGACTCTCCGTGCGTTTATGATCGAGAAAGATTATATAAATTAATAAAAAGAAATAAAGGTTTTTATTTTTATTATGTCGTTAAAAATAAATTTTAATAAAACTTGTAACATTATTTATTTGTTAAATTTATCGAAGTTTATCGATTTTTTTTATCGATGTCGTTTCCATCATGGCGGGGAGTAGAACGGAAAAAATTGGGACAATTTTCTCGAGGTTTACTTTTGCTTTTATTTTTATTATCTGTAATGAATTGTTTATTGATTTTATTTTTATTTATAGAGTGAGCGGCCTGCTTCGTTCCGGGGCACTAAAAGATGAGAACAAACCGATTTGGTACGAGGTTTGGAAAGCATTTCCACCCAAATTCGAACCATATCACGATCGGCCGCCGATAATTAAAGAAATTCGCGATATATTTTACAAAGAAGACATAATCAGAGCGTATAAATATTTAATTACCATAAAACAACAATCTTTTTTGAACAATTTACCTCTTTAAAACAGGAAATTTTACAAAACGTATCCAAATGCAACGCTAGATATGACCAACGAGCGAACAACGTCGATCTCACAAAAATTTATCGACAAATATCGTGAACTAGGAACGAACGAAAACTATAACGAAGATATTTTCCAAGCCGTTGCTTCGACGATGGCGTTACCCGGATCGGTGCCGAAACCTGAAATAAAAGAAAACGAAGCGAAAGTATATTTCAAATTCAAAAAGCGCTTAAAAATGCCAGCTTTAACGATTTAACTTAATTTTAGCTCGAAGAATCGCCCACAATTGACATCAAAGTGGCAAATATTATGGAGGCAGAAAAGGAGAAGGAAAAAGAAAACGATTTTCAAATTAACTTCGAAATAGCTGACATTTTAGGCACGAAAACAAAACCAAATAAATAAGTAAGAGTAAACAAATGTTACCGTACAGTTAGTGTTATTTTAACCAATCAAAAACATCGTAGAAAGGTTCGGCCGTGTTTTCATCCTTGCGCGTAGTTTGCCTCACGTCGTCCATTTTAGCAATTGTCATCGGTGCGTGATCAATTGGTCGAGTTTGATGTTCGATTTCGTCTATTTTAGCAATTGTCATCGGTCGAGTTTGATGTTCAATTTCGATATTTTCTTCCTGGCATCGTGCAGGCTGTTAATTTTATTTTATAAACACAAAATAGTTGATTTTTACGACGTTTTATGTGCAAAAAAAGAACTATTATTGTAAATAAAAGTGTTTTAGGTGCACTTTGATGCATTTTAAAGTGTAAAAATGTATTTTCAACTGCAAAAGTATAATTTTAATGCATTTGCAGGTGCAAAATGCATCCTAAACAACATTGGCGTTGAATAAAACTTGTACCGTCGCTGATTGGTCAACCTGGATGTCCGGTGGTGTGTTTTCATTGCTCGAAAACAAAGTTGAATAGTCGAATTTCAAACTAAACACTGGTTCTTCATCTAAAGAGTAAAAAATTAAAAGGTGAAACATTGAATCGATTAAAAAATGACTTAAATTCTGACATTTTTCGTCCGTTTTTGGTTGGAGTACCGACGGGATGAATTTTTGCGATAATCTCTTGTGCAGATTGTTGTGCGATTTAAAATTAATCGATTTCTGGTTAAATTCGCCGACCAAATCGAGTCGACTTTGTTTAGCCGACGCTTCGGGGGTGTCGAGTTTCCTTTTATTTTTGACTCTGACTCCGTCTTTGCAACATAAGTGGCGGCAATTGGATTTGTTGACGCACGTGTGGTTGCATTGCCTGAGAGTTTGGTCCGGGGAGTCGGTGAGGTCGACTACGATCGGATTTGACGGACGTGTTGATGGATTTGTGGGTGAAACGCTGGGGACGTCAGATTGCGGCGGAGAATTGTGGTCGTGGGCGTTGGTTGGGGTAAACGTCATGTTGATGTCGACACCGATTAGTTCTTCGTTTATCACGTGGATGTGAAGTTGGTTTCCTTTTTTGCAATTTCGGACGTCGATTTTTCGCGTCCATTGACCGTTGTGCAATAATGTGTTTTTCCTGAAACGAAATTTTATTTTTTTAAATTATTTTAAAATTGTTGTTATTTTTTTTTTTTTTTTTTTTACATAATTTTCTGTTTGAATATAATTTGGTTTTCGGCATTTCCGAGGAGTAGGAAACAATTTATGGGTGAGAGTGTGCGATTTTCGGAGAGGGATTGGAAGTTTGTTAGTTTTAATGTGAGGATAATTTGGGTTGAATTGGGTGGTTTTGGTTTTGCTTCTTCGATTTCGATTTCGTAGTTTGGTAAATTGAGGACGGATTTTAAGATTTGGTTTCCAAACGGTGGGTGACGATTGACGATCTGCAAAAAAAAGATTGAGACAAGAATTGAATGAAAATCAAAATCAAAGCAAATTAAATTCAATTCAATTTAAAATTCGATTTAAAATTCGAAAAATTGAATAAAAAATCGAAAAAATTGAATAAAAAACCAAAAAATTGAATAAAAAACCAAAAAATTGAATAAAAAATCAACAAATTGAACTAAAAATTAAGAAAATTAAATTAAAAATTAGGAAAATCGAATTAAGAATTAAGAAAATCGAATTAAAAATCGGGAAATCGAATTTAGAATTGGATAATTGAATGTAAAATTCGAATGAAATTGAATTTTCAACGAAATAAAAATCAATTACATTCAATTAAAAAAAAATTCACCATTTCAAGTTCTCTCGGGTTTACATCCTTGATTTTTTTAAACGATGTAAGTCCCGCTCGAACCAAGTGATTAGCCAAAACCACTCCAATCTTATCCAACTGTTTCGCAACTAAATAAGAATTCTCCCACAGCTGAGCGCGAACACACTTCGACAGCAGAACAGCATTCAAGCACAGCTTGTAATCATCCCGCGAAGCAAAAACAAAATCAGCCAAACCTAAATTAAACACAAAAATTAATAAAAACAAAAAACAATTCAAAAAAATACTCATTTCAAGCCCACATTTAGAAATCCGTTGACTAACGCGCATTATTTTGAACAAATCCTGGTTTAATCCCGAATCTTGGACGCCAATATTTCCTAAACTCGCTTGAATCAAACTGAAATCGACGACGCATCGTTACTTTTCACCTTTCCACCGATCCAAACGACACAAACCAACCAATTAATCTTCATTTGTCGCGTTTTGATCTTCCCCTCCATCGGAAAACGAATTGTCGGCCCGACTTTATCCTTATTCAAAGCGTTCAACGTCTTTTTCTCCGACGTCCGCAGCGTCACATCATTAAATTCCGTACACGACGCGAGCAGTTCGACCAAATCGCTCATCGTGGCGTCACTCGTCGACTTTATAAACAACTTCATCGTGTCAAACGCCAAACAGTAACGGGCCATCAAACGTCCCGACTGAGTCGGGCACAGATCAAATCCTTCTTCACCCATCCGAATTATGTCGTTGTCGACCAACGTGTTGATACTGCGCACGCACATGTCTGCAAAATTGACAAAATATTCGATTCTAATTTTATTTTAGACAAAATTAGACACACAAACCGAGTAATGTCGACTCCAGCGCGTCTTTTTCCATATTTTCTTGCATTCCGTAGAGTTTCGGATGTTTCAAGACTCGAACGTAGAGAAATGTGGAGCGAATCCAAGTCAACAACACTCCCATGTCGCTTATTGTTCGTAAAACGATCTCGCTGTTCAGATGCTCGATTAAATGCTTGTGCAGATGCGATTCAACGAGTTGCGTCCCACCGATCAAATTCTCGTATTTAACCTTCGAAAAGATTGAAAACAAAATCACAAAAATTATTTTTTATTTTTATACCTTTAAGGTTGATTTAGTCATTATGACGGCTGTCGCGGACACGTCGTATTGCGGTCGACCGGCTCGACCGATCATCTGGAGAATTTCGGATTCGGTGTATTCGCACATGGTCCCCGCGTAGTATTTGAAAGTGGATTTAATCACGACTAAATGCGCGGGGAGATTGACTCCCAATGCTAACGTACTCGTTGCAACTGGAAAAAAAATTGGACAAATTATTTAACAAAACAAAATAATTATTTCGATCTGAAACCGAGCATTGGAAGTTCGCCGCTCGAAAATAAAACTTCGATTTGTTGTCGGTCCGATACATCCAATCCGGCGTGATGAAATCCTACTCCGCATTTAATAAATTCTGAAAACAAAAATTTGCACAATTACCAATTAATTAAATAGAAATTAATCCCCCGACCTTTTAATTTCGCATCTTTGAGCGTATTTGAGCAGTTAAACCACTTTTGTTTCTGTTCGGTGCGCATCAACGAGTTGTTTTCTTTGGATATCACTCGCGCCGTTTCGACAACTCCGTTCCTGGTCGAACAAAACTGTGAAAAACAATTAATTAAATTGGAAATTTCGAGTTTTAAAATTCAATTTACCACTAAAGTGGGTTTTCCTTCGCAGTGTGTGTTTACCACGTTTGTTATTTTGTAGTTCAACGACATGTCGAAGCGAAATTGGGTCCAGTTTGCGGGACACGGGTACGACAAAACGACTTTCTTTAAACTAACGGGTCGCATTTCGTCGCCGACTTTAACACTTATGGCTCGCAAATCGTCGTAACTCAACCATTTTCCGATCTACAAACGAAACGGACTCATAAATAACCACACCTTTGATTCGGTGCTCAATTTTTACGTCATCCGCATTCGGAATAGTGGCGGAGATGGCCAAAAATCGCATCCTATCCCCGATGTTAGCTCTGCTTTCCGTCGTGTGTAACATCTTCATCCGGCTCACAACCGCTTCTAACGTGGGTCCACGAGACTCACAATTGAGAAGATGCACCTGAAATATTTGACTAATTTAATTGGAATTGTTTCTGCATATTCATTTCCGCACTTCGTCGATTAGGAATAGTTTGACGAGCTGTTTCAATTCTTCGTTGTTGGTCCAACATCGCGTTAATTTGTCCCATTTTTCCTTGAAATGAATAAATGTCAACGATTTATCGTTTTCGTAATGACGATAGTTCACCCACGGGAGTTGTGAGAATAATGTCGGAGTTTTTTATGATTGTGTATTCGTTTCCTTCGGTGTCGCCCGTCAATTCGGAGCACGTTAAACCCAAATAAGCGAATTTCTCCTTCCAATCTCTGCATTTTTCGCTGCAGAGTGCCTTGACGGGACCCACTAAAAGAGAAATTAGTGATTTAGACAACGAGCGGATAATCAGAAACGATTAAACATGCCGTAGACGGTTTTGACGTTTTCGTTTTTCATCAGTAAACGGATGATCGCCAATTCGAATATGACTGTTTTTCCTGACCCCGTCGGCGCCGATACAACGATCGATTGATCGGTGAATAAAACCTGAAATAAATAAATAAAGTAATTAATTGGGGATAATCGATTCGATTCAAATTGAAATTCGTTTACCTCGTCGAAGACTTTCGATTGTATGAAATTGAAGAAGGGAAAATGCGAAAAAATACATCGGTATTTTTCGGCTGGAAATTCGAATTAATTACCGATTTTTTATATATAAATCGTTCTGTTTCTCGCGTGGCAAAGGATACGAATTGCTGACACCGGTTTTAGAGCGTTTAAATCGAGTGTTTGCGTGTTTTTACGGATTTCACTTGGAAAATTCGGGGCATCTGAGATGATTCTTTTTCTTGCACTTAATGGCGGTTGATGTTGGCGACTGAAATTGAATTTTTTAGTAAATAATTGATTGAAAAGTTGATTTGAGTAATTAATCGCTTACTTTGGTGTTAGGAAATCGGTGTTAAGGACAAATTGGTCATTTGATGGATTCGTTTCGAGTGGTTTGTGTATAATCGGCGCGAAATTCGTATTAAAAAAGATGTCCGCTAGATGAGCCTGAGTACTATCAATAAGAAAATGTAAATTAATATATTTTGCATGCAGTTTAGTTTATATTTGACACGGACCTGGAGTTATTATATGGTTTAGATTGTTGCGAAAAGTCGTCTATATTGACTTCAACGCTGTCAATATCCATCTTCTTTGAATATTGCGCACACTGCGCTGTCGCCATCTAGGATGATTCCTCCGAACTTGTAAAGTTCTCGCAAAATGCAATAGATGGCGGCACTGCTTTTAACGTATGAATTACGTCAAGCTATAATAACTCGAATAAAAATTCGAATTGATACGACAAATCTGTTTATTTTTAATGCGCTAATATTAGTACATGTAACAACGAAGAAATAAATTTGTTTTAAATAGATTAGAATATTACGCAAATAAGCTGGTGCCATCTCGGAGTATTCTTTCTAACTTGCAAAGTTCAGACGAAATCCACTAGATGGCAACTCGGTTATCGGGCATATAAATTACGTCATCTCATAATAACTTAAATAAAAATTAGCTTTAGACAAGAACTTCTTTTATTTTCATTGCGCTAATATTAGTACGTATTGAAAACTGAAAATAAAATTGTTTTGATTCCTCGGAATAATACGCCGAAAGCCGTGGCGCCATCTTGGGCGATTTCCACAAACTTGAAAAGTTCAGACAAAATCCGCTAGATGGCAACCCGGTTATCAGGCATATAAATTACGTCATCTCATAATAACTCAAATAAAAATTAGGTTTATTACAAGAACTCCTTTTATTTTCATTGCGCTAATATTAGTACGTATTGAAAACTGAAAATAAAATCGTTTTGATTCCTCGGAATAATACGCCGAAAGCCGTGGCGCCATCTTGGGCGATTTCCACAAACTTGCAAAGTTCAGACGAAATCCGCTAGATGGCAACCCGTTAATCACTTGATTTTATCGATTTGACGTAATAAATTATCAGTAGCCACCCAATATATTAATTTGCAATAAAATACACATAAAACACAACAAAAAGAAAAAGAAAAAGCCAAGAAATCTAACTACACAAAACTCTTAATCTTCGCTCACAACAGCGTCATCTATCGGACATATATAATTTGTTTACAGTAATGGAGTCGGATGTTAGACGCCGAGTTGAACGAATTACTCGGTTACACGTTTGGATTACATTCCTCTGCTTGCTGGGTCTTTCACTATCATTCTACGCCTACTACGTCGAAGTACAAAAAGCCCACGACAAGAAATACACAGCATTATGCGACATCAGCGAACACATGAGTTGCTCCAAAGTGTTCAACTCAAAGTACAAAAATTATCATTTCAATCAAAAACTCGAAATTAATTTCTATTTCCTCGTAGATACGGCAAAGGCTTCGGAATACTGGATAAAATCGTGGGGAAGAACTCCCTGTTTAACCAACCAAACGGAATTTATGGAATGTTATTTTATCTCACATTCCCAATCATTGGTAGATACGAGCAAAAGCAAAATCAAAAAGGGAAAAAAATTCATTTTTGTTTCGTCCACAGCTTACTACGATTCGTTGATCATCCTGCAGACGGGATTCGCTCTTTTTAGTAATTTAATGACGATTTACCTGGCCGCTATTTTGTACTTTGTGCTATACGACTTTTGCCTCGTTTGCGTGTCGACTTACGTCATTAACGCCGTGTTGATGGCGCTGAGTTTTAAAAAATTCTCCATAATGAAGTCGGATGCGCGGAGAAAAATTAAATAAATATACTCCGGTGTTTATTACGATAAGAGTAATAAAAAGAATTCATATTTCATTTGTTTTTCTTCTTTTTCGGCGGGGGACCGAGGAATTTAAAAACAGTTCTGGAATAAAAAAAAAATTAAATAAATAAAAATTTCGGTTCTAAAATACGTGAAAACTTACTGACACGTTGAGCAAATTGGGCTAAAATTGCAGAAAACTGTAAAAAAAAAAAGAATAAAATGGAATTATTCCATTATTTCTTAGCGAAATGTGTGATGGATTTACTTGATAAACAAACGGAACAAACGTAGCCGATTTCAATGAGATTTCTATGGCAGAAACAAGCGGCGCGGAAATCGACTTTAACCGGCGGTGGAAGCGCCAGATATTTCCGTAACTGAGGCTCGGGCAAGTACAGCCACTAGATAACACACATTTCAATACAAAATCACATTAAATTAAATAAAACTATCCATTATTACCAATAAGTATTGGAGAAATCCGGACAAATGAGGAATTTTGAGGTAAATTCCGTGCGTTAGATCGCAGCCCTGAAAAAGACAAAATTTTAAATAATTTATTTCAATTTTTTCAATTTTTCTTTACTTGTTGAATTAAACCACAGTCGCCGTCTAACATACACGCATCGATGACCACATTCTGTTTCTGTGCCGTGAAGAAAACATTCATGAAATTCATGTACTGAGACGCATAATCGCTACACGGCGTGATTATCTGTCAAAATTGTAACGATTTTTCAATATAAATTTCAAAATTTCGGTCTAAATACGGCGGAATATCGTACCAATATCCTCGAAGAAATGTTTTGGCTCATTGGGTTTTGTTTTTCTATCCTATTTATGTCTGAAAAACATTAAGGAGTTTTTTATTCTCGAAAATGCGAGTTTTTGGATTGATTTTATAAGGATACAACAGAGCGCTTTGCATAAAGCACCGGCCATTAATGATTCGGAGTACACGACGCCGTGGGATTCTGTAAATAAAATATTGTAAAGAACAAATTTTGCAATTTAAAAACGCTTCGATTACTGTTGAGGATGAAATTCTTAATGTTGTCCCTGATCGACTTGTTGACGTTCGCGAACAACTCGTAGCGGCCGTCGTTCGGTTTGGAATCGCTTTTTTGATCCGGATTTAAATTTGGATACAAAAAATCGCTGCAAATCCATTAATTTTCGTTGTTGAAAGTGTTTTTTAAATTTAAATTTTTGTTGATTTTTTTACCTGCTTTGGGAATAGCATGCTATTACGGCAAGTTCATTTTGAGGATTTTTCATTAAATGCAAGTTACAAAACACCATTACAGCATCGAGACAGTGAGTTAAAACATTCTGAAAATAGAAAACTTCAATAAATGTTTTGTTTACAATTTTAAAAAAAAAATCGATTTTACTTGGTTTTCCCTCAATATTTTCTGTCCCGGACTCGAATCCAACACAATTACTAACAACGATCCATTTTGAGTCGATGCATCTGCAATACCATCACACATTAAGTAAAAATTAATCAAAATCGTTAAATTTAATATCGACATACCTTCCTCCACATCCTCCATTTCTTTACCAACACGATACCGCCATCTGGTGCCAACCATTAAAAGTTTTCACCTTTAATAATAGAGCGCTCCAAATCCTGATTCTTCGTGTTCAGGGTTTCGAATCAAAACAAGTTTCCGCAACAAGCTTTCACTCATAATGGAGCAGTTAGGTACGATACACCTTCTTTTATTAACTCCCGCTTCATTTCTTTGTTTAATTTCAGATATTCCGCAGTATTTTCTAAGCATCGTGCGCCAAGATCCCGAATTATCGGCCGCTGTGGCCGCAATTCAGACGCTCTTAATGGTCATCAAATGTGAACCGGGTAAATAACAACATTGAAAAAAAAAATGTTGCAAATTGAATAGAATTCTCCCCCCGTAGCCGAGACTTTGGCCGGACTTCGCGCGAACCTGACAAAAGCGATCACGGCCATCAAAGCGACCGACAGCAGCATCACGTCCGTCTTGTCTGGATGCGAATTATTTCTTCGTTTCATCACGCTCACTTCGATGGAACAGCGCGTAATTCAATCTCCGACGCATTTCTTTGTTTGTTTTATTCGCAATTTTTTCTCTCGAAGGATTTCCAAGCGTGTAAACAAACTCTGATCGATCGCGGCGAAGTTTTTCTGCAAAAAATCCAAAGTTCGCGCGGAAAAATCGCCAAATTGTGCCAGCCTTTCATCCAAGATGGATCTGTGAGTGATGAAAATTTTTTTTTTTTGATGTATTCGATGAAATAATTTGATTTTCAGGTGATTTTGACTCATTCGCGATCGAGAGTCGTGTTACAAACGCTCATCCAAGCGGCGAGAGCGAAAAAACGTTTCAAAGTGTTTGTAACTGAATCCTGTCCGGATAAAAGCGGGTAATTAATCGATTTTAATTTTCTATCGATTTTTATTAATTAATTTTTTTTTTACTTTTATTTTCGAGGTATCAAATGCGAGATTGCTTAATGAGAGAAGATATTCCTTGCACGGTCATTCTGGACTCCGCCGTTGGGTAAATTCGAAATTTTTCAATAATTTTTCACCAATTTTCCATCAATTTCGAATATTTTGATTCGCATTTCGCAGTTACGTGATGGAGAAAGTTAATTTCGTGTTGGTCGGAGCCGAAGGTGTCGTCGAGAGCGGAGGAATCATAAATAAGGTTCGTACTTCGAAATGAATTTGATTTGTTATTTAAATTAATGATTTGGATTAATAATTTCAGATCGGGAGTTACACCACGGCTGTTTGTGCTCAAATGAGTAATAAGCCTTTCTACGTGCTGGCAGAGAGTTTTAAATTCGTTCGTTTGTACCCGTTGAATCAACAAGACGTGCCTAATCAGTTTAAAGTATATTTTTAAAGGAAAATAAATATTTATTTAGTTATTTGTTATATGAAACCTTGACTTTTTAGTATCCGGCATCCATTTTGTCGAAAGGCGACACCGCGAAAGAACACCCGAAAGTCGACTACACGCCGCCATCTTACATCACCATTTTGTTCACCGATTTGGGCATTTTAACCCCATCGGCCGTCAGCGACCAACTTATTAATCTGTATTTGTAAGTTCGGAATAAAATGATGGGAGAGAGGAAGTTAAACAGGAAATCGATGCGAGATAAGAGTTTCTTTTATCAAATTCACGTTTTTTATTGCGTAAACAGTTCTACAATAGCCGAAATATCGATCATTTCATCTCTACACAAAAAGAGCGGAAGAAAAACAAATAGAAAACAAATTATGCCGAGAATAATTCCAATTTAAGCTACGGAATCGCATTCAGTGATCCAACATAAAAGATTACAATATTTGGCGAGAAAAAAAATACAATTCTTTTCATTTTTAAATAACATTTTAGAAAAAAAAAATGGAAAAGAAAAACGCGTCGGTTGGAATTTATTCCTTCTTGTACACGCGAGTGCACACAATATCGCCCACTGTCAATACCTGATTACATAATTAAAAATTAAAAAACAAAGGATAATTAGTGCCGGAAATATAAAATAAAATATAGAAAAAAAAAATCGAAGTTGTTGAAAGAATAAAAGTGGCAGGCAAAGCGGATTATTAGTCAATTTTCTTGTACACCCTGGTACACGTAACAGTACCAGCTACATTAATCTAGAAATCATAAAAAGAATAAAAAGAGGAAGTGCCCGTGCACAGCATGCCGCGTGCATAAGTATTAGTCATGCAATTCGTGCAGTTTGCGACCAAAAATCGAACAATATTTACCATTTTCATCGTGTCTCCTTCGAATTCTCGAGTAAGAGTCGAATTGTAAACGGGTTTAGCATCTTTTTGCTCTTGGATCAGTTTATTACCATCTCTAGTTATAATAGTCTGTTGGAGAATAAACAAAGAAACAAATAAAACTCGATTCAAAAGACAAACAACTCTAAAGTGGAATAATACTTTAACACTGCGTCCGTCCGCTGTTGTTTCGTCAAATTCCACGCCCAATTTAAACTTGATCTCGGACGTTTTAAACGTGGTCGATGTTTTGATGTAGAATTCGTCACCGTTCAGCTGGATATCTTGAATCGGTGTAGCTGCATTCGCTAATTTTCGTGTCACCATACTAACATCTAGAAAAAAAATTATAAAAAAAATTTATAAAAAAAAAAATATTTTCTTTGCAACAGGAAATGGTCAATTGGTGATCCACTTTGCGAGGTGTGAGTCTCGAGGGGTGAAAGTGGATTCTTTGTTTGTTTTCTTTGCACATTCCAGAGATAAAGCGAAAAACATGGCGCCGCCATATTTCAAATTTGGCAGTTGACGATGTTGGCAGTCGAGTTTGGAATCTCGCGTCTGTTTATTTTAAAATCAACGAAAATAGATACATTAAAAAATTAAAAAATTCTATAACGCGATACACCGACACTCTCCGTCGCACTATCCGCCAAGGTTGAAACAAAATTCGAGCTTCGGTGTCGGTGTCGATGTCAGGCGCGCCATTATCAAATTTTTTCATTGTGTCTGACTCTGACCCGTCTTCCTTTGACCTGTCAATTGACCCGGCACGACGAGACGACTCGATAAGGTGTTAATTTATACTAATCAATCCAAGGTTAAAATCTCTCTCGTCACTCCTTTTATTTTTTCCCCCGACCTTTGCACCGAACTCTCGACACTTTTCAAAGGTTAATTGCGAATTGCGAACGATATCGATATAATAAAGAGCGAATCTGCGCGAGGGAAAAAGCAATTAAACTTGACGAGGGGCTTCTTCAATTGAATTCCTTTCGGAAGGGTCTTTTAAATTCTTATTAGAGAATAAGTGCCATTGAAATCATCATCTTCCGGTATGTCCAATGGAGTTTTTTCTTTTTTTCTTTTTTGGACGTTCAAAAGACGCTTTAATTTATGTTGAATGAAGATTGGAAAATTGTACAGGAAGGGAGAAGGGAGATGTGAGGAATTTCCAAAGAAAAATACACTCGTTTCAGAAATTATAAGTTACAAATCATCAAAAATGTCAAAAATTAAATTTGTGGAGGGTTTTTTTTGTTCATTGTGGGGCGTTAATTGGAGCGTCGTAGCGAAAATGTGCAATTTTTGCGATTTTAAAGGAAATTAACGGTAAATTGTAGCGATTTATCGTTTTAAACGACAAAAAATTACTAATTTAAGTGATTTAGTGTGTAAAAATTAAATTATTTCTCGTTTTACGAGTATTTTTCATTATTCAGCAACATTTGAGTCGTTTGTTACGAGCTGTCCGACTCCGCCCTGATGAATCAATGCAGAGAAGCCATATTTTTTATAGCCGTAATTGAAACACACCTTAACTCAATGTTTCTTTTTAAAAAAAATAAGGAAGAATTTTCTTTGAAATTTTAAAAATTTATAGAAAATAAATACTCACTCAAAGCCTTCATGTATTCGTCGAAGTTTTCACTGGACACCAGCTTGTATTTTCCTACAAATTCAGCCATTTCACGTTGTGGATGAGTGTTGGAATGGGAAAGCGAACACGATGCAGCTACACTGGATGCAAGGAGCAAACGACGACCGGCAACACAAACCGTGAGAGATGGAGGTTTTAAAACACGAATGCTTATCAATGGCAAAGCCCGGATGCCGGCCCACCGAAATCGCACCAATAGGAATCGAGAATCGGACGCACGCAATAAGCGACCGCTTTGAATTTAGATGCGAACAAACCGGTCCAAAAAAGTGATGCACAAGAAAGATATGCAAAGAAACAATTGAACAGAGTTTAGACGATTATTTTGAATATGAAATCATATCCTCGTTTGATTTGATTTTCAAGATTAAATCGAGATAAAATAAAATTATTTTTCTCTACCTGAATACACGCAACAGTTGGGCATGTGCCATGTTGATTTAATTACAAACAGCTATTAAATATTTAATATGGACATTAATTATTATTAGTGTTATATTTTAGGCAACACTCACTGATACAACAAGATGGGATATAAAAATCGGGTACTAACAAATCTGCAACACGAAGGAGTTGCTTTTTGGAGCGCTTTTGCTGAATAAAATGGAAAAGGAAATGAAAAGGATAAAAATTGTGAAAAATCGAGTTTATTGACCTACATAAACACTTGTTCATTAAATTTATAATGGCGGAACGGGTTTTTTCAATCCTTTTCAAAATTTTGTTACATTTTATTTTTATTCATTTTTAATTTTTAAAATCAAGTTTTTGTGTTTTGGATTTAGCAATTCAAAGAGCGCCAATACAGTTGAAAATTTGTGACGTCATAGCTATTTCGGTTTATGGAAAAGGTGGGACCAAGATGGGAGAAACGGTGGAGGATTTTTACGGATGCTATCTTTTAGTTAGTGAAAATGAAAAGTATAAGAATCGCACGTACATCGGATTCACTGTCGATCCGAATCGCCGGATAAACCAGCACAATAAAGGCGTGAAATCAGGAGGCGCGAAGCAGACAAACAATAAAGGACCATGGTCGTGATCAGATATAAGCAACAAACAGCCAATCACAATTTATCGTTCTATTTTCCTTTCGCAGGAGCATGATTCTAATTGTACACGGATTCCCGAACGAAATTTCAGCATTGAGAGTAAAAAAAATAAAAAAAATAAAATACCACAAATGCTCTGATAGAACACCCGCACTCTATTGACAGAACCTAAATTTAGATATCGAATTCAATTTTTTGATTTATTTTGGTCGTTTTAGTCAATTTAGACATTTATTTTGGTCGTTTTAGTCAATTTAGACATTAATTTTGGTCGTTTTACTCAATTTAGACATTTATTTTAGTCGTTTTACTCAATTCAGACATTTATTTTGGTCGTTTTAGTCCATTTAGACATTTATTTTGGTTGTTTTAGTCAATTCAGACATTTATTTTAGTCGTTTTGTTTAATTTAAACATTGAATTGAGTCGTTCAATTAGTATCCCGTGTCCAATGAGAGCATTTATGTTAAAAATAAATAATTTTATTAAATATTTATTTCATCTTTATTTATTTATCTCTAGTTCGAGTGGGCTTGGCAACACCCGCACAGGTCCAGCAGACTTCGCAACTTGGCCAAGAAAAGCGCGAAGGAAACCCAACTTGACTTCAGATTCCGAACGTTGGGAGAAATGCTCAACACGGGACCGTGGGACCGTCTACCTTTAACTATTCGCTGGCTCATGCCCAAATATGCGGTGCAGTTTAAGGTGCATTTCGAAATTCACGCGATTCGATTAAGGGAATTAATTTACAGTTCCAAGTTCAAAGTTGAGAAATCGAAATGGAATTTGATTTGATACGAAGGTCAAGATCAAATTCCAAAGGCGACGCCACATTTTGCAAATTCTCTCCGAATCTGACTAAAAAACAAACAAAAATCGTACGATTTTATGCAATTAAGAGAGAATACAGCAACCCCTGGTTCAAACCAACTTTGAAACACATTACGTCACCGTTTTCCCACACACTCGCGCGTTATTTCGTATTTCGCACTCATTAAAGCTGAATTTCAGGTGCGGCCACCCGTGCAAATGGCCATAACTCAAGGGGACGTTAAAAGCAAAAAAATTTCCACCCAAATCGACGATACCAATCACGATCCTGTCAAATGTCGCTTTTGTGATAAGTTCATAGAGGTGAATTGTATCAATAAATCACTCTGTAGTGTGTTTATCACTGGTTATCACCTTTTTTCTTTCGTTTCAGGATCCGAAGGATAAATTTGAGTGTTTTGTACCTGATTGCCATATGAAAGGTCACATTTTATGCTTGGCCAACAACTGTTCGCGCGATTTTCTCATCCCGATCGAAATCGATTGCCCCGAATGCAACTCGAGCTTACTGTGGGGCGATTTAGTGCGGCATCGAAGAGGCTGTTACAAACATTTAAACTCGTGAAAACATTTTAATATTAATATCTACATTTTGTTTATTTTAACTTATTTAACGAACATCTCGTTGTTGATTTACATCACACGTTTCGAGCTATTTTAACAACATTTTTTGCTAGTTGCGGCTGGGAAATTGTCAAATAAGCTTCTTCGGTTATTCGTAGTTCTTTTTAATGTCTTTCCACTGCTTCTGTATAAAGAAATGATTGTATTTTTGAATAAAATGAAGGTTAGGCTTATTCTTACTCCGGCGTTAATCGAGTCAAAAATGAGTTGAGACGAGACGTCGACGAATCGCTCGTAGAAAAATGCTCCGGCAAACACTACTATTGCAAACGTCGAAGTTCGTCGGAATACAAGACGATTCAAAGCAACCGACAAAGACATTTTAACGTTTTTTCACCGCTTAGAACGACAAAACCAAGATGCAGTTCCACGTTTGTTTAGAACTTGTGACACCAGACGGCGGCAGCTGTCGATACCAACAACGGCGCTACTTAAACGCTTTATTTACGTTGTTTACTGTACGATTTGTAAAATTTCCCTAACCTAAGCGAGCGTTTTGGATGGGGAAACGATATTACTGCGATTATTGCGAGAGATCCTTCGCGGATAACGCCGAAAACAGGAAAAAACACTTAAACGGAGTCCAGCACCAAAGACTTAGAAAACAACACTACGACCGATTCCGAGGTAAAAAAATCAACAAATTTGTAATTTCCGGGTCAATTAATTCAATTTCTCGATTTGTCCACAGATGCTGCGAATATTCTGGCAGAAGAAATGCCGAAAAAGCCTTGCAAAAGGTTCGGACAGTTGGGCCAGTGCGATTTCGGCACCGCGTGTCGTTTTTCGCATCTGACGTACGACGACATTCAAAGATTGCGAGAGCAAGGTTAACCTTTGTTGTTATCGGTGGAGACAAGGAGAAGTGTTCGTTATCTTATTTGCTTGTGTTTTGCAGTTGACATTGATCGATTTCACCAATCGAATGCGATATCTTCATCTCTGAGTGGACCTGACCTGTTGAATTCCTGGCTCAAGATTAGGGCAGAAAGATTAGCGACAACTAAATCGTCGACGTGTGAAAATCCCGCATCGGCACTTAATTGGACTTTGCCGAATCACCTCCAATCTGTTCCCAATTTGCCGGTATCAGTGATGCCTCCTTCCGTTTTAGACTTTAGCGAAGAGAATTTGTCAACATGGGGATGAAGATGAGGCGCAAATCTTTATTTTGAGGGTGCGAAATGCAATTTTATATACAAAAATTGACATTTTTACACGAAAAATGCAATTTTATGTAGAAGAATTGACATTCTTTCACGAAAAATGCAATTCCATGCACAAAAGCTGCAATTTTATGCACAGAAATCGATGTTTTTACACAAAAACTGCAATTTTATGCACAGAAATCGACGTTTTTACACAAAAAATGCAATTTGATGTAAAAGAATTGACATTCTTTCAGAAAAATTCAATTTCATGCACAGAAGCTGCAATTCTATGCACAGAAATCGATGTTTTTACACACAAACTGCAATTTTATGCAGAAAAACTGACATTTTTAGACAAAAAATGCAATTTTATGTAGAAAAACTGACATTTTCAGACAAAAAATACAATTTTATGCAGAAAAACTGACATTTTTAGACAAAAAAATGCAATTTTATGTATAAAAACTGACATTTTTAGACAAAAAATGCAATTTTATGCACACAAATTGACCTTTTCTCACCAAAAATGAACTCATTACAACAAAAATGCATTTTTACGTGTAAAAAATTGACCTCTTTGTACATAAAAAGCAGTTTGGTGTGTAAAAAAATATTCTTTTGTAACCAAAATCAATAAATTGTCGAATTGATTACAGTTAAAAAAGAGAGTGTTTTATTTCTACACAGAACAATTACGAAATCGATTCAATATCTATATTTAGTGGAGTAATCTTTAGGTGAAACCACTAGACCGCGACCTTTTCTCGCTCCTCTGTAAACCGTTTCGAGAATATCGATCATTTCCTGTTTATCTTCGAGTGCCCAGTTGATTTTGTTGTTGTTCCCAGTACCCAAGTCTATCATGATGTGTTTATTCCGGAAGAAAAACATGACTGTGCACGGGTCGTATAATTCGTACATTTTATTGAAATCTGGCACCTGGGTGATGTCCACCAAATAGATAACAGCAAAATTCTTCACCCTTTCAACAACGCTGTACAAAACTTCATCCATTTTCATGCAAGTTGGATCCCAATCGTGCCCAAACCGGATCACAACAACTCGGTCTTCCTCCGATAGAATCGCTTGATCCACTTGCCAGCCATTGTGCAGGTGCTGTAGTGTGTAAGACATGATTTGCCCAAATTATTTATAGTTACCAGCCTCCGAAATTCGGTAATTAGTCCGTAATCACTGCAACAACGATGCAAAAAGATGATGCCAAGCTTCCGATTAACGCCACCAGTCGCCACCTCTTAAAACGGCGCTCGCAATTAGTACGTGCACATCGCCACCAGTTGGCGGCAGTTCAAATTTACTATGTCAATAAATGTGTTTTTAACTTGTTTAAATGTGTTATCGGCCGCCATTTTTGCACTTGGTGTTTGTTTTGAATCAAAATTTAATGAAAGAGAAAGAGATATTTGATTTTTTTATATCCTTTTTAAAAAAAATGAATTATTTATATTTATTGGATGTCAGGCGAAAGTTTCACGAGTTCCTAAATCACAAAACAATTTTCCAGGAAAAATTAAATAAAAAATATACTTTATAAAAGTCTTTCAGCTACTTACACAAGACATAAAGGAGAGGGATGAAGCAAGAGTCGAGTGACACGAGGCAAACAACAAGCTGAAGATTTTTCCTTCTTTCTTTCTTTCTTTTGATGGACATTTACTGAGATTTCTGGGTCAGAAAAGTGAGTGTGCGACTTAATAACAGTCAATTCTCACAAATAAAAACAATAAAAACAAATAAATGGATGTCATGGTTATTTTTTCTGTTTTTTCAATTGTTTGCATCCACATTGTTTAAAAAACCTTTTTCTTTGCAGTATCCTAGGCACATTTGTTTCAACTATGAGCGAAATGAAAAGGGAGAAGAAATAATGTTAAAATTAATATCTGCCATCCACAAATCAATTTTTTTTCCTTTCGGGTTCGTCTATCAACAGTTTTTATAAAAATATTAAAATTAATCGATTAATTAATAAAAACTCGAGTTATCTTGTAATTTAATAATTTACAATTGTCATTTTCTTTTCTTTTTTTTAAAAATTTCAATAAATACAATTAAAAACTTAAGTTTTTAAATTATCTCGATAGAAAAAAAAAATGGCTGCTGTGATATGTGTAGACATTCAACTAAAAAACAGACAGAGGCAGTTTGGTAATGTTACTAGCAAAAAACCCAGTTCTTTCTTTTTGACGTTTTTTTGTGTTTTATAGTTTTTTTGTATAGTTTTTTTTTCTAAGTTTTTTTTCTTTTTAAAATCTTCTGCTTTTTTTCATCAAATGAACACTGCGAACGTGGAAACATCGGACGAGGACTCTACATCCCTATCACACCATTGACTTTGTGGAGCAAGGAGACAAATATAAATAAAAAATTAAAAAACAAACAATAATAATAATAAAACGCGTCTTTTAAATTAAATTAAAAAACAATTAATAATAATAATAATATCAACTCTTTCTCTCACCCCTCGAGTCTTAAATACATCGTTTTTATAATAATTTCATAAAATTTTTCCCTTAAAATCTATCATCTTCTGAGAAGAGTCGAAACACAAACAGTCGAGTTCATTTTCCATTCTAACCAATCAATCAATCAATGTTATATTACAATAAAAATTAAAAATAAAAATAAAACCAAAAGTAAAAAACAAAAAACAAAAAAGAACGAAAATCGAAAAGTATGTATCCCAAAATCCTCTATTTTGTTGAAATTTGTTTGAAATTTGTTTGAAATTCAAATTATTAATCCTTATTTCGCAAGGAAGATTAGTCATTATTATCTAGACTGCGACTCGAGCTCTGTCACACTCGCCGCGCCGCCACCGCCTCCTCCATTATTGGCGTTATTGGCGGTGCTATTGGCGGCTGAGTCCTTCTTGTCCTTCGAATGATGCGAGCTCTCGTGCGAGGAGGAGGAGTTGTCCATCGGGCCCCCGGCCGCCGCTGCCGCCAGCTTGCTGTGCGTGTGCACGGCCGGCGAACTGCCCTGGCTGCGCTGCCCGGAGCCCGGATGATGATGGTGATGATGATTTTGCACGTTGGCCGAGGCGGCGGAAGGAATGAGCGGCGGCGGAATGCCCACCGCGTTGCCCATCGGAGAGTTGCTTTTACTGCGCACGGACGACACGAGCGGGCTCATGGCCGCCTGCGGAAAGATGGCCGACAAGTAGGCCGAAGGCGGCGGCGGCGGCTGGTGCTCGGGCGCCCGCAGCTGCGGCAGCTGTTTCGAGCGCTCGTACGCCGCCTGGCGCTCGCGTTCCAGCGAGTACTGCTCCTCCAGGTGGCGCCGGAAGTCCTGCTCCCTGTCGCGCAGCATCATGGCCGCCAGGGGGTTGTATCTGTGCAGCATCTGTTCGTGCCTCTCGCGCTCCATCTCGAGCCGGTGCAGCTCCATGCCCCTGTACGCGTCCCTGATGTGTTCGGGGCTCCACACGCCCATGGCGGCGTGCGGCCCGCCCTGCGTGTGCGCGCCACTGTTCCTGTCCACGCCGGGGCCCTGCGGCGGCGCCTGGTGCGCGTGCGGGTGCGCGTGCGCGTGCGAATGCGGGGCCAGGCCGAAGCCGGCCAGCATCCTAGTCCGGTCGAGTATGCTCATGTGGGGGGGCGGCGGCCCCAGGCTCCGACTCATGTAGTCGTTGCCGAGGGACGAGGGCGGCGGCGGCGGCGGCGCGGCCACGCTCTGCGGGGGCTCGCCGGGCGCCCGGTGCCTGTCTCGCAGGTCCATCGGGTCGCCGCGGCTGCTCACTACCATCACGTCGTCGTCCTTCTTCGGCTCCTCTTTGATGCGCACGTCCGACGCACTACAGCTCGGCGGTTTGCCGATCGCGTTCAGCACACTGTCGAAGGCACTCTCGTTCTTCGCCACGGCCGCGCCACCGGGCTCCCGCTCCCTGTCTCGCTCTCGTTCCCTCTCGCGGCGCATCTCGTTGTTGCGGATCGGCGAGCGCGAGTTCTCCCGTCGCTCCGAGCCGCGCCGGCCGTCCGCCATGCGCTCGCGCTCTCGGTCTCGCTCTCGGTCTCGGGGCGGCGCGCGGCACACGTCGTCGCCGTTGCGGTGCTCGCGACTCGAGTCGTGGTGCGGCGTCGTCCTCTGCAGCGAGCGCGTCTCGCGGTCGCGCTCCTTCTGCCGTTCTAGTTCCTTTTCCCGCTCTTTCTCTCTGTAGAAAAAATAATCAATTATAATATTTATTTATTTATTTATTTATTTATATTTATTTGATTTACCGCTCTAGTTCGCGAGTTTTCTCGAATTCCTTCTCGCGTCGCTCCTTGTCCAGATCAGTGACGGACTTCCGTTGCTGTTCTCGTTCGCGCTCGCGTTCGCGCTCCCGCTCCCGGTCTCGTTCGCGTTCCCGTTCCCGGTCTCTTTCCCGCTCCTCGTCGCGTTGGCGCTCGAATTCGGATTTGAGTGGCCACGCGGCTGGAGGACCAGGGGCCGTGGGGAAGCCCGTCAACGACCTGTGCAGTCGGTTCCACTGATCGTGCGCGGGGGAATTGGACGAAGCGAGAATGTCCCGGCCGCCAAACATGCTATTGCCTATAAAAAATAATAAAAATAAATAAAAATAAAATAAAGATAAAATAAAATAAATTTTTTTTCAAGCTTTTCGCCGGCTTACCCAGTGCACCGAGGCCGCCGAAACTGGAGGCCGAACCGCCGAAACCCGAATAGGCTGGACGGGAGAAAGGGGACACGCCAGGTCCTGGAAAACAGACGCGCGTCAACGCAACTGGTTTCTTGCCTGAGCAGACGACACCAAACAAGAACGAAAAAACAACAAATTCCACTCTTAACTACAGTTCCGACAACAAAACCAACGACAATAAAGCAGCTAGAAGCAAAAACAAACCGAGAATTCGCTATCTAACACACATACGTACCTAGGTGACCCGAGTTTGGGTTCAGGAAACTGTTGTGGTGAGGATTCGCCTCGAACGGCGTTCGTGGATGACTCGAAGCTGCAAATAAAACAAATACACAAATAAACAAACACAATTGAGCATAAAATTCGTAAAAATTCATAAAAAGTGATAAAAATTGATAAAAATTAATAAAAATTGATAAAAACTGATAAAAATTAATAATAATTGATAAAAACTGATAAAAATTAATAAAAATTGATAATAACTAATAAAAAGTCATAAAAATTGATAAAAACTGATAAAAATTGATAAAAATTGATAAAAATTCGTAAAAATTGATAAAAATTGATAAAAACTGATATAAATTGATACAAATTAATAAAAATTGATAAAAATTGATAAAAATTGATAAAAATTGATAAAAACTCGTCTTTTTATAGTTTAATTGTATTTACTTGGACCAAGAATTGATGAAGAGAGCGCCGTTAAGTCGTGCGGGCGATGCAGCGACGGGAAAAGGTGATTAGGAGGACGAATCAAATCCGATGCTTTTCCCGCCGTGCCTTTGTGGGCATCCGCGTGCGCTTTCTGCTGGTGGTTGTAGATTTCCCACGCTATTCGGACGTGCATGGCGCACCAACGACCGGATTTCTGCAAAATCATTAAAAATAACAACAAAAAAAATAAAAAAACAAAATAAAAACAACAAAAAAATAAATTAAAATTTTTAAATTTCTCCAAATTTTTAACCCAAAATTCCCCGCATATAAAAATTGCATCTCACCACCTTAAACCCAAGCGTGTGCAAGTTTAAATTGCATGCAGAACAAATAATTAAATTTAAAATAATGTGCTTTATAAATCGGGTCACACGTACCATATTCTTGCCCTTTACTAGCGGATTCATCTGTGAAAAGAAATCATTCCAGGCTGGGTCAAATAAAAACGAAAACAAAACGAAAGCAAAACGAAAACAACTAAAGGCTGGTTTAGGTTTTCATTCTCTCTCTCACTCACTCACTCACTCGTTCATTTCATTTCAAAATTCAAATCAAAATCGACAAAATCAAAACGGAAAAGTGCGTAAATTTAATTTTTGTTTCTAAATTTCAATTCAATTTTCAAACTAGGGAGCTCGAGATTAAGAGTTAGGGCACTAGCAGAGGCGGATTTATCGTTTCCCGCATCATAGGGACCCCGAGTTGAAGAAATGGGGCCCCGAGAAGGGCTGCGAGAGGATATATCCGGCTCTGTACACTAGACCGGTAGCACCTGCCTTTTCATTTTCATTAGTTACCTTTGGCTGAAAGGCAGCGAGATGATTCGGAGGAGTGAACGGCGTGGCGCCCGGCGCGGCACCAGAGGGCGGCAGCAACGCTGACAGACCCGTGTACGAACTCAGCCCCAACTAAAAGAGAAAAACACAAATTTTACACATTTGTAGCCAATTTTACACATTTGTATACAATTGTACACAATTTTACAAATTTGTGCACAATTTTACACATTTGTGCACAATTTTACACATTTGTGCACAATTTTACACATTTGTGCACAATTTTACAAATTTGTGCACAATTTTACAAATTTGTGCACAATTTTACAAATTTGTGCACAATTTTACACATTTTTGCACAATTTACACATTTATGTATACACAATTTTACACATTTTTACACAATTTTACAAATTTGTGCACAATTTTACACATTTTTGAACAATTTTACACATTTTTGCACAATTTACACATTTACGTATACATAATTTTACACAATTTTATACATTAATTTTTGTGTAAAAATGTGTCATTGTGCACGTTTTTACACATTTTTAGACATTCAAAATGTGTAAAAACGCTTCATTTTGCACGTTTTTGTACACAAAAAGTGAAATTGTGCACGTTTTTACACATTTTGAATGTTTAAAAATGTGTAAAAACGTGTAAAAACGTGTAAAAACGCTTCATTTTGCACGTTTTTGTACACAAAAAGTGTCATTGTGCACGTTTTTACACATTTTGAATGTCTAAAAATGTGTAAAAACGTGTAAAAACGTGTAAAAACGTGTAAAAACGTTTCATTTTGCACGTTTTTGTACATCTCTCCACATTTCACACATATTTCTAGCACGCTAAACTCACCCCCTGTCGGTAAAACGGGGAATCCAGCTTGGGAATTTTCTCAAACTGAAACGAAAAAAAATTCGGCTGTCAGACGAAAACTGCGAGCAAACGTTGCGCTCACTTACGTTCGTTTTCTCACGTACCAAATGCGGCGAGGGCGGCGGTACGAGTGAGTTGCCCAACGCGGGAGGAATCAAATGACTGTGTTGATGAAGGTGCGTGTGGTTGTGTTGATGCTGATGCATTTCTGTCCGCATGTAAGGCGGTGGCGGAATGTTCAGCGTCCGATCGTGCGATGCGAGGAACCTGCTGTCCAATTCGCGTCTCAGCAAGTCTGCTTGATCTGTCAAACAAACGGACAGACGACCAATCAAAAATTAACTCTTTTCCCCCTTAAAAAAAATTCTAAATTTCTACTCGTTTGCGAAAAGATGGAGTCGGCTCCAAACGGAGTGGGTCCGGCGCCGGCGAGAGGCAGATTAGAAGGAGTTAAGGTGGCAGCCGGTAGAGGGGCCGCGAACATCCCTGGGTGGGCGGCGACAGGTCCGTGCGAGTGCAATGGCGACGGCGGCGGCGGATGCGAGAATGGCGACGCGTGGTGGTGGCTGTTGTGCAGCGAAAGGCCCAGGCTGGACGCGTTGGACGGCGGTCCAGGCGGCGGCGGCGGCGGCGGCGTCGGCCGTGGCTGCGGCGCGGGCGATATATGAGGATCGTGCGGTGTGTACGACGCGTTAGTCGGATCGGAACTGCAATGGATTTGCTCGATTAGATTGTGATTCAAGATTGAGTTTTGATTTGAGTTTGACTCACTTTGCCCAGGTGGACGCCTTGCTGAACGAAAGACTCGTCACTCCAACGTTGTAAGGGGCGTTGGTAAAACCTGTGCCGAGACTTCCACTGCTTGCACTGCTGGGCGTGACACTGCTACGGCTGAGGCTGCTGATGTTACTGCTGGAAATGGACAGAAAACCGACGTTTAATACTTTTTATACTTTTTAACACTTAAAGTCACTTTTATTGCTAGAAAATGGACTATTTCATGACTTTTACGTGTAAATTTGACTGTTTCATGACTTTTACTTGTAAATTTGACTGTTTCATGACTTTTACTTGTAAATTGAACTATTTCATGACTTTTACTTGTAAATTGAGCTATTTAATAACTTTTTCTTGTTAATTTGACTATTTGATAACTTTTACTGTTAAATTTGACTATTTGAAGACTTATAAAAGCAAAATGGACTACTTAATAAGTTTTAATTGTAAAATGAACTATCTAAAAACTTTTACTTGTATAATGGGCTACCTCATAACTTTTAGTTGTAAAATTGTGAGTTTTAGTTGTAAAATCTTGAGTTTTAGTTGTAAAATGGTGAGTTTTAGTTGTAAAATGGTGAGTTTTAGTTGTAAAATGGTGAGTTTTAGTTGTAAAATGGTGAGTTTTAGTTGTAAAATGGTGAGTTTCAGTTGTAAAATGTACTATTTCATGAGTTTTCAGTTGTAAAATGTACTATTTCACGAGTTTTCAGTTGTAAATTGTACTATTTCACGAGTTTTCAGTTGTAAATTGTATTACGTGACGAGTTTGATTGTTTGATTGTGTGGTCTGATAAGGTACCTGTAACTATGGCTGTCTCTCGCAGTACTCGGACTGCTATGTCCCCTCGGACTATGACTACGACTGTTTGACGCGGGTGTGGTCGAACTAGTAGTCGTCGTAGTCAACGTAGTGTTTGTGCTAATGGCTGTGGTCACAGGTGGAGGCGGCGTCGGTGTCGGACTTGGCCGCGAAGGAGGCACTGGATACTGATGCTGCTGAGACGAGTGATGGTGGTGCTGGTGCTGGTGCTGATGATGATGGTGGTGATGTAGAGGATGATGATGATGGTGCGAACCACTCGCCGGCAGGGGCAGCGAGCTCGGCGGAAGATGCTGGTGATGATGCGAGTTTTGCAACAAGTGATGATGGTGATGCTGGCCGCCTACGACCAGCGACGCCGGCGTTCGATGATGATGAGTAGTGCTGTGCTGGCGCACCGATTGCTGCGCAGAAGCAGCGAGGTGATGTTGTTGCTGCGCTTGCTGGTGCAGCGAGTGATGGTGATGAGTATTCTGCACGGGAGCGGCCGCTTGCTGAGTCTGCTGCACCGGCGCTTGCTGTTGCGTCTGCTGCGCCTGCTGCGCCGCTTGTTGCAACGCTTGTTGGGCCGCTTGTTGCTGTTGTTGCACCGGCGCGACGACCGGCGCTTGCGCAATCTGCTTCACCGACGGCTTGACCTCGACCGGCGGGGCTTCGTCCACCGTCTGCGGCACCAGCGGACTGATGGGCCTCACCACCGGCGACGGAGTGCTCGTGGGAGGCGGGGGAGGAAGGCTTTTCGGCGACGGCGTCGGCGTCGGCGTCTCGGGCACTCGCGGTCCGTTCGTCAGTGCCACTGAGAGCGGGAGACTCGTCAGAGGACTAGGCGACGCTGCAATACGGCCCACCACGGTGCTGTGGTGGTGAATGAGCGCACTGTTGGGCAGGATATTGTTCTTGTGATGATTAGGGGTTTCTCCTGCAAAACGGATACATTTCAATTCAATTCAATTAGTTTTTCAAACCACTTTTATTATTCCGTTCTCGCGCTCGTCCTTTAATTGCGGCTGCAAGTGCAATTTAAGTGGGCGCATTGCAAGTCGCACAGTAATCAAGTATTTAATTCCAGCGGAAAATAAAATAAAACGAGCGCTTTAATTATAGAGGCGAGCGCAGAGAATTTGAATGCAAACAAAGACATTTCAAGGTCGAGGCCGAGGACGGAGAAAAGAAAAAGTAACGCCCAATTGTCGGTGTCGCCTGTAACAATGCACAAACAATTCCCAAAAATTGATTAATGACAATTTTGATTTTCCTTTTGATTCGTTTTGCTTTAATTTTCAATCACGCTTTTCTCTTTCCAGCCGCCATTGGCAATACGGTAGTTACGAGTCGACATCTGGCGAGTAATTTGGCAAATGGCGAGAAAAGTAAAGGCGCTCGCTCGATAGGAAACAATCTGGAGTCTCTCTCGAGGGACTAAAAAGGAGAAAAGCAAATCCATCGTCTTCGTCGAGCCCCCCCAACCAGTTCATTGATCCCTGGTGGTCGGCAGCCAAGTAATTTGTTTGAAATTACTCCGGAAATCCCGAGAGAGCACTCAACACAAAAGAACGACAGAAACAAGTCGGGCGCCATGATTGTAACCCAGAAGTAGAAAAGAGGAAATGACTGCAACACGACTTTAACTCCTTACAAATAACAAACCAATTACCAAAACTGCCTCAAACAGATTCATTTCCGTTTCTAATTCAATTTGTCTCTCTCGCTCGCTCTCTCAAAAATATCAATCCCAAAATAGCTTCCAATTACGAAACATTTTCGACCGCTCAAACAGCCATCAACCAAATTAACAAACTTCCGTCCGGCGTCACCATACATATCCCTTCTTGCGTTCAAAAATCCACTCGCTGCGATCACTCCCAAAGTAAGCGCGTTCAAATACTATCCGTTAGACACATCGCACGAATGACTCTCTTAAGGTAGCAAAATGCCTCGTCATCTAATCAGTGACGCCCATGAATGAATTAACGAGATTCCCACTGTCCCTATCTACTTTCTAACGAAACCACAGCCGAATAGTCGCTACGTGCATGCCCACAGCCGCCATTCTTTAAACTTAGATCGAGATGACCCCAGTCAAGCAGTTTAAAAATGCTCTTTTGTCTAAACGACTCTTCGAATGAGCTATATGTCTTTTGGTCAAGGGCGCATGTCGTGAATTAGCCTTCTGTACCCTCTGCAACAAGCAGATCCGTCTTTGCGATTGATATAAAAAAGTATCGTGGTTCGAATTTTCTGCTTACAAGGGAGTTTTCTCAGACACAGGGGGTCTATTGCCAAGTTTCGATGGGTTAGGACAGATTAGGACAGGCTACGTTAGAGTAGAATGCCAATTGCCTGGCTATTTTCCACTGACTCTTGTAGAATGGCTCTTGTGTTGACAATATGTGTTATTAGAGGCCCTGGGAATGTTGAAAAGCCGTTATAGCTTGTGATTGAATCAATTTAATCTGCCTGTTTAATCCCACGGAAAAATTGAAGTTTGATGTATCCTTTGTTTAGTCTTTCCCAATGTTCCCACTGATAACAACAGCTGCAGTTGATCTTCCCAATAAATCAAAAACAATTACTGCTGCACTCTGCTACCTTATAAATAAATTTGCTAATATCAAAATGGAATACAATCAATATCCTGCTCCCCTTTTTAACACGAATGAAAAAGGGAGCCGCTATGTCACACAACATAAAGCACAGCGTGACGAGTGGGTCGCCGTCAACCAACGCACAAATGACCTACCGATAATCCGACACGCTGAGCATGTTGCAATTTACTTAGGTGACATACGTCGACGTATGCAACCAAAATGTATTTCCCTTATAATTACATAGGTATATATATATATGTATACTCTGGTTCGACTCAAGAGTATGCCCTTCTAAGAGCCGCATCACTGGTGTAGTGATCCAAAAATGTAGACCCAAACACCATAACAAACATGAGTTTTTCATTCATATGTTCATAGAACTTTATTTAATAAGTTTAATAAGTATAATAAGTATAAAATAATCAAAATTATTTCAACTTAAATGGTAATAACAATCACAAATCATAATAAAAATAAAAACTACTTTTCCTAGTGGTAGTAATAAAACTTGAGTTAGGAGTAATGCGGCTCTTAGAAGGGTATACTCTTGAGTCGAACCAGAGTATATATACAACATAATGAACGATTAGATAGCCATCGATTGTGAGACGCTATTTATATGCGTCTTATACGTTGTTCGCACCAGAAAGCTCGTGCTAGCCTGAAATTTAAATCTAGTTCTGGATGATTTAGCCTACAAAATGATTAGGCTAATGCATTAGCACCAAGGATCTAAAATCTACATATCTAGGCTAGCATGCAGCCAATAGACAATCAACTGGCCATACTGCGCACGGAATTGTGGGAAGTGACATTGGCAGTTATCTAGTTCTTTGGCAACCCATACATTTTACATTTGAAAATGTCATCTTTACCTAAAAGATTTGCCCGGACCCTGCATCGAAAAAGCGTTATTTGTGTTTATGTATTTGTTTATTCGCGGAGACGCCATTGATCCATGAGGAACTTAATAATCTCGTTGGCATCGCAATCTTATCATCAAAGTGACATCATTGTGCCATTGGGGGCTCGAAGAAAAGCCAATTAAGATGAAAATCAGCATGAGCGAGCAGAGAGCGCCCTCCTTGCGGCGGCACATGCAACTAAATCCAGTCGACTGACACATTCAATTAAAGCGAGGCAGCAAAATGAATTGAGAATGAGGCCAGTCCACTGGAGAAATGTCATGAATAATGAACGCAACGAAACGCTTCCTGATGGATCCTGTCGCACACTGCAAACACCCGTGCTTTGAATATTTCAATTGCTTTCTGTCAAAGCAAATATTTCTTCTTCCTCTTCTTCCCTTTTATGTAGTCTGCTGAATTATTCACCTTCAACTCTGCTAAACCTTAAAGCTGCCATCCGCCCTCTTTCTGCCTTATCTTAACCCATTTTAACGAATAACTCCTATACCGATTTACACTTCTCCGTGTCCTGTATCCAAATAAGCGTTGCGCCTGCATTTTACATCACAATTTCACCTATTCTCGTCCATCATTCAAATCAAACGCACTGCCTGAATTCAAAAACTATCCTCGACTCCTCTAATATTTACAATACATTCCCACTACCACTTTGCAAACCTGCAAAACAACTCTCCCGTATATATTCGAATAAATGAATCAATCACACTCTGCTTTGTCTTCTCCCTTGTCTCTTCCGTCTCTTTCGCTCATACATTTCATACCCTTTCTGCACCTTGTGCTGATATTTTCTGCTGGCATTCAACAAGAAATTATTATCGCAAAGTGCAGAAAAGGTATATTTATCGACAGCCACTTTTAGCACTTCGGTATTCTGTCGTCTTGTAGCACACCATACATTCAAGAATACCGGCTCGTGTTAACAAGCAGTGCTATCCTCAAAACCACCCCAACGTTGATCTATTTCAGCCGGTTTACGCCTAACTGTGTACTGTGTTCTACTATGCGGAAAAGTAGTTCTGTGACAAAGCATCACCTTTGGTAATTGAGCACAATGTCTGGAGTTCGATTACAATTCTAGTGTTTTGGACTATTTTTTTGTGCCACTACACCAGTGAAATATATCAATGTTGGGGTGGTTTTGAGTATAATTGGAGTACTAACCAAAGGGTTCAATGTATCATATGCTGGTGACTAACAGTCAGTGCTAGACTGGCCCAGTGGGCTACCAGGAATTTCCCGTTGGCCCATGGCGGGCCCCCCGTGGACCCTCCCTGGACCACTGTAGCCTGTCCCTGTGGCCCGACCCATCCAGATTTCCCAGTACTAAATTTGTACCTCTTTGTTTTTGCGTAGTAACGTTTTAAAAACATTCACAGTTTCATGTATTTGGTCAGACAGTTTGCGGTTCATAAGCCCGAATGCTAAAAAGCAAACTAAAAGCCACTTCATTGTCACACAAGGTGATTTTAAAAGATTAGAAAGACCGAAAAGATTACTGCCCAAATGACCAATTACCGGAAGAATTTAAGACTTAATTTTGTGACAAGTGCGCACAAATAACAAGTTTTCTTCACCAATCCCAACGCAAGAGAAGATTGCTTCGTTTTTAAGCCCTTTTTGCTCTTATTCTCTTTGTATTCCTTTTCTTAATTGCATTCCAGGTAAAGAGGGAGCGGAGTAATTAGAGACACGTTTCATTTAATCATCAAATCCTTCTTCATGACTAATTATGACTCGTTGGAATTAAATTGGCAACCTCAGCTAATAACTGATAATTAAATTTTATCTCTTCATCTACACATGAAGGAACAAAAGGAAGAAAAAAAGACTTTCTCATGCAACACCTTTTCAATTACACTTATTATTACAAATTACTTCCCTTCACTACAATTTAAAAAGGAAAAAAAAGAAGAAAAAAACCATTATTCTTATATAATTGTATTTACATTTTTTATGTATATATATTAAACCGTATTTTACCGATTAAGAGTCGCCTTCGAACAGTAGCCGCGGCTGAGACGCCAAGAATACCGTATTTAACCTCACGAACGATAAACTTACGCTTCGTTCTTGACGTTCAGACTTCGTTTGTTACATTAAACAAATGTAAAAAAAGAAAAACCAAAATTGTAATTGCTGACAAAAATGACAGTTTTGAATAAGA
Source organism: Strigamia acuminata (assembly GCA_949358305.1). Lineage (NCBI taxonomy): Eukaryota > Metazoa > Arthropoda > Chilopoda > Geophilomorpha > Linotaeniidae > Strigamia > Strigamia acuminata. The sequence continues at coordinate 5,775,608 of OX442320.1, read as the reverse complement.
GCCCTGGCTTTTAATCGATAAAATACGTTATATATATATATATATATTCCCCATTCTATAAAAAAAACACACACTAAACTGTTTTATTTTTTACTCCAGCTGATAATTTAAACAGCAAGTCATCTTGTCTTATTTCTGCACTGAACTATATTTTTTTCCCTTTTTTGCTTCCTCACCCGACCCTAATGGAAATCGCTCCATCAGCCGTGTCTCCCGACGACCATTGCGAGGTGACAGGAGCCAAGGGAAAGAAGAGAGGGGAGAGAAACAGAGGGCACCGGGGGGAGACGAAGAAATTGGCGCGGGCCTAATAGAAACCCATCAACCAAAACCTGGTTTCTAACCCCGAAACTAACAAGAAAAAAGAGAGAAGCAAGAAAAAAAAAAGAAGCTGCTGCAAAGAAAATGGTGAAACAGGAAAAAAATAGAGAAGAAGCAGCACAAAAAATATCACTTGAATCGGCAAATGGAAAAAAGGAAATTGCACTTTTCCCTTGCCAAAATTCCCATTCATAAAGTGCTTTTTGTTTAGTTCACCGTTTTGTCAAGACTTTTTTTTCTTTTCGGTGATGTGATGTTCATTCTTCATCTTCATCCAAAAACCCCAAGAAACATGAGAACTGTCTTCGGATAGAGACCGAAACCAATAAACTTGTGGCAACGGTGAATTAAATATCAGCCGACTCGACAAACTAAAGCCGATGTTTAAGACAAAATATCAAGGTGAAAAATCCTCCTGACATAAAAAGATCATTGGCTATTTTCAACCAATTAACCAGGATACTCCACGGCCATTAATCGCCACCGAAAAAGACAAACGGTAGAAACCCAAAAGACCGACGAGGAAACGTCGAGGTTTCTACACAGTCGTGTTCAAAAAAACTGGATCTCCACTCTATGCCGGCAATTGAAATTGTGAGTAACTTAATGTTTTGCCAATAGGTGAAAGACTAACGTCTAGTGTTCCAGGATACTCTATGGTCATTAATTGCCACCGAAAAAGACAAACGGTAGAAACCCACAAGTCCGACAAGGAAACGTCAAAGTTTCTACACAGTCGTGTTCAAAAAAACTGGATCTCCACTGTATGCCGGCAATTGAAATTGTGAGTAATTTCATGTTTTGCCAATAGGTGAAAGACTGGATCTCTAGTGTTCCACACATCTTGACATTACTGCATCTTCAACCGACGTCAACAATTTGTATTCCACCCAGTGATAGTAAGAGTAGGCAAGCTAGGCTTTTGCCTAGGACCCAGGCAATCGTGATTTTGTTACTTCGACTGTGCGAAAACCGCTACCAGTGGCAGACTGGATCTAAAAATATTGTCACGCGGTAGAGCCGTACTGTGTGTCGGCTGGCTCTAACGCGCGTTTTGTCATTAAACATGGTGATCTGGTGATGGTTTATTGCATTAAAATATGCCAAAATGCGCGTTAGAGCCAGCCGACACACGGTATGGCTCTACCGTGTGAAAATATTGGTTGTCAGGAGATAAAGGGGGTCTACCCTATAATATCACAACATCTATTACCGTCTAACGTTTAAGGGGCTCCCACTTTATCAGAGGCCCACAAAGCCCACTTGCCATCGCGCAAGCTAACACCCGGACCAGTCTGCCACAGACCGCCATCGGTAGCAGCCGCTAACTTTCTCCAATCCCAAAATCCAGAAAAAATAAACACTCGAATAAATCTAAGCCGGGGCTCAAACCGAGGGTTCAAACTTTGAATCCAATCATCCCATCTATTCAGTGAGCAAACTTAATTCCCCCGGATAAATCAGATAACCGCCATCTTTTCACTGACCAGCCTTTCCCCCTCCCACTTCACTCACAAATTCATCCACCAGGATTTCACTTCAATTTCCACACATGATCGATCACCTTAGGGTGTAAAATACTCGGATGGCGAGAGAGACAAGAGGCTCGTGGGAGCCCTAATCAACATGACAATAGCCAATTGGATTTCGCTCCCACTAAGAGGATTATCGCACACCAATTGGATTTGAGCTTCTAATCCTCCAGGCTTAATAAATAACCCCCAAACCGCCTTCCCCCCACCTCCCAACCAACTGATTTCAACTTCCATCCGCCATCATCGACAAACATTGGCACCGGGAGGAGACACCAACTCAACCGAGCCCCTTCAACTTGTCACTATCAATTCCCTCGAGGCTGAAAACAGGATAAAAGTGGAGGGGGGAAGCGAAGGAAAAGCAACGTGGGGAGGGGAGGAGCCAGGGAGAATGAAAAGCCCCCTCCACCAACATCTGTCCCCCACCACAGACAACTTCCTGCCTGTTATCTCCGCCAGGGGTGCTGTCGTCTGCAGAGTGCAGATAGAAAAGAGAATGCACGAGGTCCAGGGGGGCAAAGGGGGGGCCGCAATTTCCCCCCTCTTTGCCACCACCTCATCGACTCACTGCCCCATTAAGACCGACTCATGGCAACGGGAGAGGGGGTCGTATCGGATTGTCCTAATGACGTTCATCGCCAGACAGACCGCAACCCAAACTCGGATCTGTTCCAGTTTCCCTGTGTCGAACACATGGCCCGACACGCCAATTACCAGAACACAATGCAATCCGCGGTCCGACTCCCGCCCCAAGTTTCTGGTCGGAAAAAATTAAATGGCTCCGACTCCGCGAAGCCGAGAAATCCCGATTATCGATGTCGTCTGTACGCATAACAGTATTGTTACGTGGGATTTAAGCCCTTAAATGGCTACCCCTGCAGCCGCAGGACTGAGTTAGAACTTATTCGCATAGATTTAACTCGATGGGAATAAATAGCATAAAAGCGAAGATCAACTTACGTTTCGAAGCTGCCGTTGTGAAGAGATCAGAGCCCGCGTCCGATACCTGTGACAAAAGACGAAGAAAAAAAAATTAATTAAAAAAATGAAGAATTAATAGAAATCACAAGAAGAAAAAAAAAATTTATCACCACAATTGTAAGCTCTCTAATCCCCCTCCATAATCTCTTTCCTTTCCACTATCTGTGAATCATCCCATGACACGAAGGCGACTCACAAAATGGGTCATTACCACAGATAAGCCCGAGACAAGTGATAAAAATGACACGTCTATCTCTCTCCCTCTCAAAACCCCACTTCAACACATCTCCCCTCCATAATTCTCCGACTACAAATTATCAAAACACACAAGCAGCACCACCAGCACCAGCAACAACAACAACAACAACAAAAACCCTCTTTTGACCAAGCATCTTCTAATTCCCTCGAGTGGCAATTCACCGACTTGACGAAACACCCAATTAGGTCTCGTTCGAGTCTCCGTATAATAGACACAGCCGCACACGCAGCCACTACCCTCTGCCAACCTCCCCCGACTCTTGTTCCTCGAGGACCCTCGAGAATGTCACCTCCTCGTCGACATCTCACTTTCACGCCGACAGATGGCCTCCTACACATTCCCAGCATGCCTCGCCCTCCCCAATGAGAAACAGATGGCGACGCTCACGTCTCCCGCACCACCTTTGCTCGTATAAGCATGCCTTCAGACCACCCACGGACGCCAACGACGAGATCCGCACCCCCAATACGATCTTCCTAGAAATTATTACTCAAATTTACAAACATTCTAACGCAGGGCTTCTCAAACTTTTTAGCATTGCGACCCATTTTTAAGACGGGCGATCTTCGCGCCTCACTTCATCATCGGTGCATTAAATTTTATCAAAATGAACTACGACAGATTGCTACTATTTTCCCATCCTACAAAATTCGTCACTTTGGGGAATTAGAATAGCTACAAACCTCAATTTTTGGAAGTTTTGGCTTGTTTTTCAAGGTTTTTTGAGATTTTTGGATGGTGTTTGTAGATTTAGAGAGACTTTTGGACGATTTTAAAGAATTTTGAGAGATTTTTGGATGGTTTTTGTACATTTTGGCTTGTTTTTGGAGGTTTTTTGGATGGTTTTTGTACATTATGGCTTGTTTTTGGAGGTTTTTTGAGAAATTTGGATGGCTTTTGTACATTTTGAGAGATTTTTGGATGGTTTTTGTACATTTTGGCTTGTTTTTGGAGGTTTTTTGGATGGTTTTTGTACATTATGGCTTGTTTTTGGAGGTTTTTTGAGAGTTTTGGATGGCTTTTGTACATTTTGAGAGATTTTTGGATGGTTTTTGTACATTTTGGCTTGTTTTTGGAGGTTTTTTGGATGGTTTTTGTACATTATGGCTTGTTTTTGGAGGTTTTTTGAGAATTTTGGATGGCTTTTGTACATTTTGAGAGATTTTTGGATGGTTTTTGTACATTTTGGCTTGTTTTTGGAGGTTTTTTGAGAAATTTTTGGATGGTTTTTGTACATTTTGAGAAATTTTTGGATGGTTTTTGTACATTTTGACAGATTTTTGGATGGTTTTTGTACATTTTGAAAGATGCATGAAGTTTTTAAGAATTAATTATTCACGCCTGGGCATTCTGGGCGACATTTCCCAACTTCCATCCAAAATCCACTCGAGCAATTACTTCCCTTTCAACCGTCGTTTGACGACATCGACCGCGGGTCGTCGAGGGAGCGGGCGGGGTCAAAGTGCAAACAGAACCGGGTGGTTTTGAAGCGAACAAAACGCATTCACATCTTCACCCCCTGCACCTAATTTCCCCTTTGACTTGTCTCCACGCCCCCTCATTGGCATGCCAATCCAGCCCTTAGCCACCACTGGCCCTGAATAAAGCTCCCTGCGGACCCATTGGGTCCATTCCCCTCTTATTTTTCTCCTCCGGTCTCCTCCGCTCTCCTCACCACCTCCCAATCAAACTTGGTCCTTCTTTTTCGTGCCAGCACAAAACGAGCAAAGAATTCCTGATGCCAATTGCCACAATCATCGAGTTCCCTTTTACAGTCGATAAAACGCGCAACGTGCCTTGAATTGCTGTCTACCTCGAGCACAAGGAATAAAAAAAAATATATACAATCAATCTCAGGATACAAAGGATTAGATCGTATCGTTTTTCCTCCCTTCGTTCTCACTCGCACTTCATCCATTACGCTATTAATTAATGTCAGGAAACACACAGGGGGGAGTAAGGGCGTTGCGCGATCGATAAATAACGCAAAATATACAAAATAATTCCAAAGGAAATTGGTCCAAATGCTGTTTAGTGACCATCTGGTGGACTGTGCGTGCATTTTTGATTATTCAAACGCCGCATACTCCCTTTTCGGACACCTGGCGTTCAAACGGCAAAGCGTCGACGCTAAATTGATTTTATATTATAATTCAAAATTCAGTGGAAATGTGTATTTTTTATTTTTTTTATTTATATTATTTTTTGTTGTTGCGCTGAAAAAACGAGACGGGGGAAGTAAAATGTGTCAAATCATAGGAAATGGTGCGTTATTGCAAACACGTGGCGACAAGGCGCGAGACGCGCGTGCAGTAAAGTGAGTGATGGTGCACGCTGGGATATTCAGTGAAAGTGAGTGATGACACAGCTGAGAATTGGCACAGATTGAACCCCCCTAAACCCACCCACTCCCTCGCCAAACCAAACACACCCTCAAACTATAAATGCCATCAATTTGTCACTTTTAAAAACGTCAAAACAAATGCAATCCCAAATAAACTCGCAAAAACTTTCAACCAATCAAAATCAAATCGCTCGACACATCCGACGAAATGTAAACATTTTTTACACTTAGCACTTTGTCACGAAAAATGCCTGACAGTCTTTCTACAACTAAATTGAGTTAAATAGCACAAAATAGCAACATTTTTGCACTTATTTTGAGTTTATCCTGCAAATTTACTCATTTCTTCATTACTTCCTCACTTATTTTGAGTTTTTCCTGTAAATTTACTCATTTCTTCATTATTTTCTCACTTATTTTGAGTTTTTCCTGTAAATTTACTCATTTCTTCATTATTTTCTCACTTATTTTGAATTTATCCTGTAAATTTACTCATTTCTTCATTAATTCCTCACTTATTTTGAGTTTTTCCTGTAAATTTACTCATTTCTTCATTATTTTCTCACTTAATTTGCGTTTATCCTTTAATTTTACACATTTTACATCATTTCAACACTTAAAATAAGTTTTTATTTAAATTTACACATTTTTGCACGTTTTTCTCACTTAATTTGAGTATTTATCAATTTTCTCATGTTTTTCTTACTTAATTTAAGTATATCCTTTAATTTTCCCCATTTTCTCATGTTTTTCTAACTTAATATAAGTTTATCCTTTAATTTTCCCCATTATCTCAAATTTTTCCAACTTAAATTGACTTCATCTTATAAATTCCCCCATTTCTAAATCATCGAATCACTTAAAATTCGTTCCTTAAATTCGCCCCTTTTTTCATTCTTTCCCACATAAATGTTCCTGCATCATCCGATAAAACATTCCCACAATTCCCTCGGTTTCTCTCTTTAATTAAACTACTTCAACATGGGAGAAAAGTAGTCTTAAACCCCACCACCAACCAAGAGCAGAGTTGCTATTAATTTTATAGCCGTGGAATAAAATTTGATTAGCAGCCAACCCAAGTACCTTCCATTAGAGCCACCTTAAAGCCCATCACCAATACAAAAAAAAAATAAAAACCTTTAAAAAAAAAAGAGGGTTCAAGGCTATCAACCATACAACCCCTCTCCGAACAAAAGGAATTTATTAAATTACAACTCGAAAAAAAAATGGCGATTAAGTGACCCATAAAAAGATGCACGTTGATTTACGACCCCAAATCGACTTCCCAGAACCCCAGCATCCAACCCAGCACTAAATCACTTTAAAAAAAATTTTATTTATTTATTTATTTATTTATTTAACATTTTTTTTTTCAAATAGAATCGCGACTCTTATTTCAAATGGCCGGTTTTCGTTTGTTACATGTTGGATTGTTCTCACATTGTTGCTCAAGAGCTTTGTCCCAAAGATACGCTAGGAACCGGTTGAGTTATGGCTGGGCCTGTGCGATTACTCTTTGAAGCAAATGCGAATGCGATATTGCAGTTTGGCGATATTCAGTGTTGTATCGAACGCGAACTATGTTCGTTAGTTCGCGAACTAAACTCTATTCCAAAAAGTAATTGAAATACTCCCATTGGTTGGTTGGTGCTCTAGTTCAGTTGTGTATTGAATATGATGCTGTTTTCAGATTCCAGTAGACTTGTGCGAAGATTTTCAATGCATTTATACTGGTGTTATGAATCTCCCAACCAATGGGAGTATTTCAATTACTTTTTGGAATAGAGTTTAGTTGACTTTTACAAGTGAACGCAAAAAACAAACTTAGTTCACTTTTAAGAGTGAACTTGAACGAAGTTTGCGTTCACCAAATTTGATGATGAAAACGTCGCAAAAACATAACTTTTTGCATCGGTTTTAAACGTTTTGATGACTTTTTCATCATCAAAACATTCATTTTGATCACTTTTTACAACGAAAACGACGAAATAAGCCGTTTTCGTCATTAAAATCAATGAAAACGACCAATTTACTAAAAAAAAGAAGAAAAAAAAGTGTTTTTTTTTTCCATCTACAAACCACAAAACAAAAAAAAAAAAACATTTCAATTTTTTAAATAAAATTGGAAAAGTGAACTGAACTATTGGCTCAAGTTCGTGAACTGCGATACAAACTACGCAATATTTTATTTATTTATTTATTTATTTTTCACCTGGTGACAGTTTGTGACAACCAATGTCAACAAACATGCAATTAAATTTTTTTTTTTAAATTTTTGGATTCCGGCCAGATTTTATTTATTTATTTTCTTTATTTTATTTTTTCACTTTTCCATCTTGGCTTTCAGGTTTGATAACGAGGTTGCTCTATTCTGACAAGATCATTAAGCGCGCCATTACGCGTTTGATTTGGTGCCCGAGGTCGCTCTCACTCATCCCGTGCACTTGGCCAAGTGCACGCAGCGCCGCTCTAGTGTCGAGTCCAACCAATGAATGTTGTGCAAGATTTTTTTTTTTTTTTCTTTTTTCTTTTTCTTCTTCATTTTCCTCTCTCCCTTCTCTCCTTTTATTTTCTTTTATGGCCGGCCAACATGGAGGAGGACGTCGTAAAAAACAAACCTCTCGCTTAAATCAAGCCAACGTCCCAGCAAACAATTACGCCTGCGCAATGGCGCACTTAACATCCCCCTGGCGGACATTAGGCGAACAACCGACTCACAAAAACCTCCCTAAAACACATTTTTACGGACTCGCGACGAGGACTCTTCCGGAAACGCATGCGCAATACATTTCCGAAAAGAAATTCCCAAAAATCCTTTAATTTTCGGGCATAAAAATCCAATTTTAACGCGCACTTTTGGACTTTCACCGGAAATAACGCGAAAATAATATTTACAACACCAAACATAAACTTAAAAAAAAATTATACGACGTTGTAAATTATATTTTTTTTATAATCCTCCCTCCAATAAAAAATAAATCAATAAATAAATAAATAAAAGTAGAAAATTTTTTTTATCCGAACAAGGGTAATCGGATTTTATCTGTTTTCAACAATTATTTTATCGATTTTTACCAGTTTTTAACGATTTTTACTAGTTTTTTATGCTTTTTACCAGTTTTTAACAATTTTTATCAATTTTTAACGATTTTTATCAGTTTTTAACAATTTTTATCAATTTTTAATGGTATTTGATCGATTTTTAGCAGTTTCTAACGATTTTTTAACGATTTTTATCAATTCCTAACGATTTTTATCAATTTTTATCAATTTCTAACAATTTTTCAACGATTTTTACAACTTCTTAACGACTTTCTATCGATATTTTAACTAATACGCGAACAAATCACTTTTACAAACACCTAATTCTCCCAATTAGTTCAGATAATCGCCACTCTATACCCAAAACAAATAAAAAAAATCCATCAAACCCTACTCGCATTTCAATCTACAAAAATAGACAAAAAAAAAATCTCGAACCAATCCCCCCACTGTAAACACAAAAAAAAATAAATAAATAAAAATTTGAGCAAACATTTTTCCATGTCATGTAATCCGCCAAAAGGCAGAGAGAGCTACCGACTGCCATTTTTTCACCCTCCTCCTCTTTTCCCCATCATTCCCTTTTTTTCCCTCCCTCCAAAACAATTTCTTTTTTCCACGTTTAAAAAACCGACTTTGCCATCCATTCTTGTTGAAAGCAGCTTTTAATTTTTTTTCTTCCCAATTTTTTCTCCCAACCTCCACTCCTTAATCCAACACAAAAAAAAACCTCGCGTGACATGCCCCTGGACAGAATATCGCAATTATTTCCCAACTCAATCACTATTTAGCCCTTAAACCCGCCATAAATTACATCGAATCAATCACTTAACCCTTTTCACTCTTAATAAACAAATTTAAAAAAAAATTTTTTTTAAATTTAAAAAAAATAATAAAAAAAAAATGGCGATCTAATAAATAACTTTTAAACAAAAAAAAAATTAATCGACATTTTTATTCCCTCCTTAATAACAACCTTTTTCACCCGATTTTTTTTCCTCCTTTCCTCGCTTCCATTCGCAAATTTTCTTTCCCCCGATGACACAAAATGGCAGTAACCCTCTATCGATCCGCCATTTTGTCGATAAAAATAAAAATTTTAAAGTTACACCCGCGTTAAAAGCCTCATTTAAAAAACGTAAACAAACAAAATAAATAAATAAAAAATAATTACAAACCCAAAACAAAATCAAAAACCCCCAAAAAAAAAAAAATTCCTTCCAATTTAATAAAATATATCGACTAACCCAAACCAAAAAAAAATAAATAAATAAATAAATAAATAAAAAAAAAATAAAAATAAAAGGTGGGGTTGTTAAAGAGGGGAAAGTGAAAGAAAGAGAAAGAAAGAGAAAGCAGCCCATCGATTCTTTTTAACGCCCTTATACCACCACGCGTGCGCAGAATGAGAGACATAAAACCGACTCCTAAATGTTCAGCCCCGGGATAATAACCGATGTCCATTTAATTTTTTATGGCTTCCTCAATTGCTCGCCTGAGAATCCCCGAAAAAACGCCGCGTCTGATCCGATAAAACCCTAAAAAAAAAACCCAAAAAAAACCCCAAAAAAAAAAATTTAATTAAAAAAAAAAAAAATCAAATCAAAAATATTTTCCCTTTCAGGAAAATCCAACCCGAGGTGTCGCTGCTCGAAAACCGCAGCCACCAGCGTCCGATTTCGCTCCCCTCTCATCAATTTGCCGCGTTTAAAGCCATCACTCACACTCATTATGCTTGTGCTGGTCGTCGCGTGAGGGCGCTCGTGTAATGGCGGCCGCCTTTTATACGACGCAATGGGGGAGAAGAGGGAAATGGGGGAGAGAGAGAGAGAGAAAGAGAGAGAGTGTAAGAAGGTGGAGGAAGCCGCGCGTGCGCGTTTTATCGACTGGAAATACGGGCCCCGGATTACGACGGCACGACGAAATGGGGTAGGGAGCGGGGAGGGATGTGTGGGAGGACAGAGCGCGCCTCGTGTCATTTTTTTTCTCCCCTTCCTCGTATGGCGCCCTCTCGAGCCATTCCCCAATTTTATGGCGACATCAAGCGTCCGATGAGGGAGGATTTTCGGCCGGGACACCAGAGATAGTGCGGCGACTATAAATCCCCCATTCCCACTCCCCACTCCGCCATTTTATAGTACAAAGAGAAACGAGGGGCTTGGCAAGAGCCGAGGGAGATGCAACCAATGTGGGAAGAGCTTCCTTTCACTCTCTCATTCTTAAGTCTTACGAGGCCGAGCGGGAAAGAGAGAGAGAATGAGAGACACGGCGCAGACACGGCGACGACAATTAACGCCAGAGTGCAACGAAGAAAACGCCTTCACTCGAATGAAACCGGCATTAAATATATGTAATATTCGCCACAAAACTATAAACAATTGCTAAATCGATATATCGACCGGGCGGGGAAGAAAAAACAGCGACTAATACATTAAACGACATTTTCGAAATTGGAATATAAATTTAACGGTAATGAAGTCTCATCGTGTATAATACACCGACGATTTATGGCCCTTTATCAGGCGCTATTCATTGACCGAAATGAATACTATGGGCCCCCCCTAAAGGCACGAGCTCTATTTGTGCAAGTTGGGTTGATGGGCCCTTTAGCAGAGCCGTGTAGATTGGATTTGCGGTACATTTGCGTCCTGCATGCAGTGCTGGACTGGCCCGGCAGGCTACCGGGAATTTTCCGATGGCCCGTCCCTGTGGTCCGACCCATCCAGATTTCCCGGTACTAAATTTGTACCCAGTCCAGCCCTGCCTACATGGGCCAGTGTCACCGCGTGCTAAAATGCTCAACGTTTTCTGGTCATCATGTAACCGTGCAGGGTGTTGAGCATGTCCGAACAGATTTGAAGTTATCGCACTTCTTCGCGCAAACGGTAGCGCTAGAAATGCGTTTTTGGCTCTAAGTCCGTATCTCGAAAACCGTCGCTCGGATTGTGACGAAACTTGTTTTTAGCAGGAAACAGTTTCTATACTATACTCCAAACCGATACAACGATGTCCTAACTCCAATTGGTTGAGCCGGATTACGCCTAACTGACAATTAAACAATGTCAGCATAATGTGTTGCATTCTCTTGGCAGGTAAACAAAAGTTTAGCTTTTTATTGGTTGTTTTGCCTAGCCAAATAACAATTCTGATGTTATGAACTACTTTTTTGTGCCACTACACCAGTGATACGCCTCAACCAATCGAAGTTAGGACATCGTTGTATCGCTTTGGAGTCTAGAAAAGCGTGGCTAAGACAGCCGGTTTACGGTGTGGCTTATCCGCGTAACAATAGGTGCATTCAATTCTAAAATAGCTTTCAAAAACCGTTTTTCATCGTTTTCCGAAAACGATCTAATATGTCCCGCGTTGTCTTAACAACACATTGCAGAGCTCACCTCACGGTTCCTGCTAAGCTAAGGCATCGTCTTAGGGAATCAAGACTTTCGGACGATTCTCTTTCGGACCAACCGGAACTCATTTGTCTCCCGCGCATAGCCTCGCACCTCATTAAACCCAACCCATTTTTTCCCACCTGCATAAAAATCGGCCAAACCACGAACCAACATAAACAAAACAAACGCCGTCACCGGAAACCAGCCACTGGGGCGTTAAAAACCTCAAGTGAGAAATTGGCGCGCGCCAGCCTAAAAGCGACGAAAGGCCAGTTTCCGATAACACGATCAGGCATTGCGAGAAAGAGAGAGGGTGGCGAAGCGGGAGATGGGGGGGACCCCGAGCGACACGCCTATCGGCCAACTCAATCAATATTGATTGGGAAGCAAGACCTAAAAGAGTCGTGGCTTGCTCTGGGGGAGATAGAGTGAGCGGGCGCGTCAAATGGAATCAACCCATTCCTCCCCCTCCCTAATCGCATTATCCCCATCGCCCCCCCGCCCGTAATGGCCGCCGGGAAGAGCGGCGGGGAGTGCGAGAGGGATTGAATTTTTCAAATTTACTCCCCACAGCCGCAGGCAAACGGTAGTTCCAATTCACGCTCCGAGGGGGCGCGTCTCCCATCAAGCCGAGCGGCAAAAGAGGGGGATAGAGACCAGGGGTCACTAATGAATGTCCGGTCAACGACAAAGAAAAGTCGTGCACGCGAGAAAAGAGGGTGGGGGGAAAGAGGAAAGAGAAAAGGGGGGAAGAGCGACACCCGCAGTCATAATAATGATCCCACGACTCAGAGAGCTCGGGGGGTGAAGGGAGTGTGATTTCTTGTTACACGCAGGCTTCATAAATATTTAATGTTTTCAGGAAGAGCGAGTGAAAAAAAAAATGAATTAACGACAGGCACTCTTGTTGCGACACGAAAATGACGCCAATTAAAGAAGGGAGGGAGGAGGGACGGTGGGGGGAATTGATGGCCGACAAATAGATAAATATTTACATCCCGCGTTTTATGTCTTATTATTTTTTTATTACCTTTTTTTATGTTTTTGTACGTATTTTTTTTTTTTTTTTTTTTTTTTTTTTATATATTTTTTTTAATTTATTTATTTACTCGTTTCTGGATTATTTATGTTTGAATGCGGACAGGTTAGAATTAAAAAATAATCGTAAAAACTGAGGTGGTTGTACGTGTATAATTAATTTGGCGACTGATAAAAAATGTAGAGGTTTAAATAGATGGTCGAGTTTGTGTGTTTATATTTCCTTGAAAAATGTATTAGAGAGGAGAAATTAATATTGAAGCAAAAAATGCAGATATTTTGTAAATAAAGTGAATTTTTAGCTTAAAAATTGAATTTTTAGCTTAAAAATTCAATTTTTACCTAAAAAATTCAATTTTTACCTAAAAAATTCAACTTTTTCCCTTAAAAATTCAACTTTTCCCCTTAAAAATTGAATTTTTACCTTAAAAATACAATTTTTAGCTTAAAAATTCAATTTTTAGCTTAAAAATTGAATTTTTAGCTTAAAAATTGAATTTTTAGCTAAACACAATGCCAACTTTGTTCCTCGAAATCTACAGTCTCAATTTATTTCCACTCCACTCCACCCTGCGCGGAGACACGAGTCCCGGGGTTGTCCTCCATCACTTCCGTTCCCATCAACCCCATTTCACGCTTCCGGCCGCCTCCTAGCATAACCCAACACACATAATTGATATCTCCATAACGAGATAACCGCTCCACATCCTCCAAACCATGAATCATAACAATAACAAAATCAACACGAACGCCATCCGCCAAAACGACCACCCAAAATCCAATACATCACAACAACAAAGCCCAACAAAATCTGACCAGCTGCCCCCAACAAACAAAGAACTCCAGCAAAATATCCACTTAGAACCACCAAACAGGTGAGGTAACAAGGTGAACAAACAACCCTTATTCCCCCACCCCGCCACTTCAAAGGCGAGGGTTACCGAGGGGGACTCACAAGGCCAAGACCCCCTCGCTCGAGGACCCGACCATGTCCCCGACAAAGAAACTCGTATTCCCATCAAAACGATACCCGCCACTCCAAGGCCCCCGGAATAAGATGGCCGCGCTTATTCTAATTCGCGCGTTTCAATTAACACGACTAATTAACTGGTGTCAACCGCAGTAATGGATCAATTAGGCAGCAACGAGCAAAGCCGAAATGGGCAAACGCGATGGCGAGTGCACGAGGGTCTTGTCCACGACCAAACCGACCGTGAACAAGATCAAGGTCGCCGAGCAAAGCCGCTCGTCTTACTTACCGCCCGTCCTCGTTTGTTTATACCTTCCCTTCCCTCCCTGCACGCAAATGGAGGACGAGTCAATCAATACACGTTCCCGTCTAATACATCATCAATGCCCCGCCAGACACGACGAGCCGACAAAACTCCCCAAAACCACCTACGGACGTGGACAAAAAAAACTTCCCTTCAGTTTAGCCGTTTTAATTTTACCTACCAGGTGGCACAAAAATCCATCACGTCAATCTTAACCCCCTCTCTCGACAGTATTAAAAGATAGACCGGACAAATAACGATAGATAAACTTAAAACAGCTAAACTGAAGGAAAGTTCTTATTGTCCACGACTGAACGGTGTGGTCGAGTGCATCAAACCGCAATCCGGGAGTTAATCCCGAAAAACAACACAATTGTGCAGGAAAGCCAACCTAGGCTTCCCGGATCAAAGCGCCGAGTAAACATTCCTAGGCATTACAAGAAAACGTTTGCACAGGCTTTATTCTCTGATGACAGCTAATTTAAAACTGAAAAATTCACTCCCGATGTTGACTTTTCGTTGTTCGGGCTTACCTGCGAATGCTGCCGGACGAATACCTCACTTTCCGCGCACAGAATTCAAACACAACACAAATAAACTCCAGACACATGAGAAGACGAGCGATCCTGTCCCGGCAATCAACCGCAAGGGTAATCCACGGCTTCCCGCACGACACAATCCAGTGCGGCCAACACCAACGCGGCCATCGCCAGCGTGTGCGAAAGGGCGACGCCGAGCGGATCGATCAGCCTCGGTTGGACGGCGCCACTGCAATGAAGGCGGCGCGCGCACCCGCAGATGCAATCCGGGCGAGCGAGAGCGAGAACGAGAGGGGGGGGGGGGAGAGGGTGAGAAGCGAGGAAGGGAGGCTCGGGATGAAGGGGGCACCGAACTCCGCCCTAGCCGCGCGCGCAAGCACGGCCCCGTTTAATTCGCCGCTGTTGGTGCGAGCGAAGAGGAAGGGACGAAGGCACGGAGGGTGTGCGCGGAGCGGAATGGACGGGAACAGCTGCAGCTCGCGGCCCCCTCGCGGCCCGCGGCGTCGCTTTCAATGGTCGACGCCCACTTCAAAAGAGATGCCACTAATAAATCCGGCGAGCCGTTCGACGCTTTTCACTAAACCCGTCGCCATTTTTATATATCCGGTGAAAAATGAGGAGTAAAAGGCGGAGGAACGAAATGTGACGCGTTTTGTGTATTTGCGTGTTTTTGTCGATCGGGAATCGATGCAATCGGGTCTAATAACGACGGTAGAGGGGGTCGGGAGGAGTTTTTCTTCTTTTTAATTTGGATCAGTGAGGAAGAGTGATTGAGGGCGGGTTTCACGTTGATGGTCTTGTTGTGCGGGGGGCGTTGTCGTTGCCTGGATTGATGAATATTTCATAGGGACACACTCTGTCAGCAGAGGGCAGAGAGAGAAACAATTTATCGCCTCCAGTATCTTTCGCCTGTTTCCCAATTCGCCATTCAACTACACGCATGCGCATTCCTATCTCCTTTCTTCCCCCCTTTATGCCAGTCCTCGCGAATAAATCAATACAAATGGCTCTTTTCTTTACCCGCTTTAATACACGCTCGACCCGGAAAAAAAATAAAGACCTAAATAAAGCACAAATAAAAGCTAAACAAAAATAAACAAACATTTTTAACGCACAAAATATTCATAGAATTCCATTTAAATCGACTTCACCATTTAAAATCGACGAGAAAATGGTAAAATCCCGACAATTTCGTCACTTTTCGGCAGAAAAAACGCAAAAATTGAGTGAAAATGTCCAAAAACAAACCAAAATCCCATACAATTCTAAACAAATCGATTTTACCATCCAAAATAAACGAAAAAATGATAAAATCCCGACAATTTCGCAACTTTTCGGGGTAAAAAACGCAAAAATTGGGTGAAAATGTCCAAAAACAAACCAAAACAAACCAAAATCCCGTCCAATTCTTAACAAATCGATTTTACCATCCAAAATAAACGAAAAAATTGCAAAATCCCGACAATTTCGCCACTTTTCGGCGTAAAAAACGCAACAAATGTGCGGAAATACAGCCAGAACGCAACCAATTAAGCCTGAACGAGCTTAAACAGGGTCTCGAGGGGTGTTAGCGTCCCCCTAAAGAACCCATCAACCACAAAGTCAGGCGCAGGAAGCAAAACCGGGGGTTGACTAAACCCCAAAAGGAAGAGGGTTAACACTGGGGGGAGGTGATGATGCGGACCAGAGACTTGGAACAAAATAGCGGGTTGACATAAAAGCCCTCTTGAGGGAGCGCTGTCTCGCTTTGACATGCCACGGGGCATTGTGGGTACGTCACGTGGGATTACTGTCAAAACCTTTTAATGATGACACGCCAAGAACAAACTGCAACGCTCCCCGTCCCTTCCCCTTTATTCCATGTCGAAACGAGTCAAGGACGAAATGCTGCCACTACACACTTCTATCGTGCTAATAAAACACAAAAACTGCCGTCACGAGAGGGCGCGCCGATAAAAATGTCGGCCCTCCTGCGACGAGATGGATCCGTTAGCCCGCGGGACATTTCTTCGAGCCTCGTAAAACGCCGACCCACTCCAGGGGGGGTGTCAAGATGGAGACAACAACCCCGCTACACCACTCCCCCTTCCCCATATCGCCGAAATAAAACCAAAAAAAAAAAATAATTCCATCCCGTCGCCATTTTTTCCAACTTTAATCGCTTTCATTATCCCATTTGTGCCGCCGACTCGAGGCGAGAGGAAGTCGAAACGGCGCGAATTATTCACGGACCCCGTAAATGCGGCCAACGGGCGACAATTTCCTTGTTTTCCGCTCCGCTAGCTTCGCACGCTAATTTGTTTTCTCGCCATTAAATCCGCACGGCGATGGCGAAAGGGTTGCCTCGAAAAATACAAAGAAAAACGAACATTTCGTTCGTCTTTATATATTTCTTAAATCAAAGAATATTAATAATTAGATTAGATGCGTAGACTCGTGCGTCGCGGTCTTTTTTCTCGTCTCGCGAGCGGAAATCTCGGCCGTCGACTCTCGGTCTTCGCTTCTTGATCGGTTGGAGGCCCCCCTTGTGGTTTACATTTTAATTAGGTATTTAACTCGATGCTAATTAACTCATAACATGAACCACGTGACATCGCAGCGTTTACGAGGCCGTCGACTGTGGTCAAAGTGGTCGGCACGGCCACAAGACAACTGACCACTTATACGGGCTTTCGTATGCGTCTCGTGTACGACCCATCCCCTCTCGAGCGTCCCTCTAATCCAATTACAAATTGCCCGACAAGCTTTTCTAATCGACCACCGGGGGGAGCGCAACAACAAGAAGAAGATGAAGATATCAAAGGAGACGTGTCCAGCGAATCAAAGAAAAAATCAATTAAATTGACCACTGATATTTAATTTAATTTTTTTTTTCTTTCGGTCTGCAAAAAACCGCTCGGGGGTGTATTTGTACAGTGGCGCATCAAATTCGATTCCCCCCGCGTCCCTGGGGGACGCAAAGGGGGAAATATGATGGGGTAAAGTGAGTTTTCGTCTTAATTATAAATCTCCCATCGTTTTCCGTTGTCATCACGGATGGGGCGAATCGCAATTTTACATTTTAATCGTTTCGTCACGTCGTTTAGAAACCGCAAAAATGGCGGATTTTGGATATAACTCAATTGTGACTGGATATGGTCTTACCCACTGCAGTATGGGGATTTACTGTCAATAATTCGTTATATCGCGATTCGTTATATAGACCCCGGATATATATGCAAAATAAATTTCGTTATATGCGCATATAATATGCACCAAAAATTTCAATATATGCAAAAAAAAAATTGAAATATGCAAAATAAAAAAATTTATTCGAGTGAAATCAGGTGCTAAATAATACTTCGTAACTTAATGCCATTTCAGAGTGTTTCGACTGTAACTAAAAATAAAAATTCAACTCCGTTTTTACACGATTTCTTCTGATTTAATGCGGTTGAAAACAATTGCTTTTCTTTTAAAAATTTGATTTAAATTTTAAAGAAAAATATTTCCATTTAACTGTAATTTTCTACGAAATATTTAGCAAATTGTTTGTTGTCTTAGGAAATATTTAGGAAATTCTCCACTTTCGTCCTTTTTTTTACAAACCTTTCTTAATTCCAGACTTTTAGACGTTAAACCCGCTATCAAAATTATTACCTACTATTTTTTTGTTTAAAAAAAAAAATCAACAAAATAAAAATAAAAAAACATTTCAAAAAAAAAAATATATAACAACGCATCTACTTTTCATTTCGGCCGTTCCATCTGACGAGCAGACATTTCGACTCAGTCGTCATGACAACCGCGAGTCGACTCGACAGAAAACAAAATAAATAAAAGAAAAGAAAAGAAAATGGAACTCGAAACGAGTGACACGAGGGAAAGAAAATATATTAAAAAGATGAAACGGAATTGCCCAAAAACATCCACTTTAAATCAATAAAAAAAAATAAAAAAATAAAATATCACAAAATACAAAATAAATAAATAATTCGCATCCGACACGCGTCCGAATGAATCCGAATCTCGCGAATCTTCGCATTCATCATTCATCGAGCCGAAGGAGGCGAAGAAGAGCGCGGAGTGTCACATTTTAATGTTTCCCGGCCTCGAGAACGTGTCATCCACTCGCAACCCCCTACACGGCACCCACCGCACCCTTCGCCGCCACATCGCTTCGCCATACCGAGTGCCGAGTCAAAAGAGCGCGCGCGTGCGTCCCGTCAAGAATTTCCAGCGTCGAGCACCGAGGCGGGGGAGGGGGCAAGTGGCGGTGCACGCGCCGGCGTTTTTATGACAGCTCGCCTAACACCCTGTCACGCGCCACGACAGACGCCACTAAACGCCTTGGAATTCTCCAATTTTCTCGTCAAATGCACGGAATTCCAACAACTCCCACCGACAACGCCGCCCTCGCGACGAAATTCAAAAACCAAAAAACAAAAAAACCAAAAAAAAAAAAAATCAATCACTTCGCCATTAATTCCCATCACAATTTCATCTAAAAAAAAAAGATAAAAAAAAAAAAGATAAAAAAAAAAAAGATAAAAAAAAAAAGATAAATTTTTTTTTCGTGTTTCAGATCGAATATTGATCATCTTTCGCGTCCCCAGCCTCCCTTTTCAATTCACTCGAGGCGAGGGGTGTGTATAGAAGGATGAAGATGAGCACGGCGCGCGAGAATGTTGTGTGAGGGAGAGCGCGATGCTGTCATCCGATTGATTCCACCACTTCGCCGCTAGGCGTCACTCAAATGGAAGCCTAATATTTAACTTGAGGCATGTGAAATCTGCCGGCGGGCGTCCGGGTCCCCGAGCGCACTCCCGCCTGTCATCTCCTCTCTCACAAACCCATGATTGGCTGCGATTTCTTCGGCGCGCTGAAATGCCAATCTTCATCCGGGGACGCATAAACACGCCATTGCAACTATTTGCATGCGCGCGCGTCCCTCCAAGGACCATCCGCCAAATATCGCGCGCAAAAAACATCCACCACTTGTTCCCGCCATCTGTCGTTTTCATAACACTCACGTGTACAAAATGGCCACTTTTTTTCTTCTTTTTTCCTTCCCCCTCATCCACTTTCAACATTTTTTTCTTCTTTTTTTTTAATACCGGTCGAGTGAGTCTGTTGAGCCGTCCAATTACCACAACAGACGGCGCCATCACGCGACCCAAAATAAAAATAAAAAACATTTTTCCCTCAAATTGTTTTCAATCCAATTCTCCTTTTGGCACTGGTGGACCGACCCAGGGGTTGAGGTGTCGTAGGATTCGAGCCGCACCTGACCGCAATGGGTTCCAGTTACGCAACAAACTTTATTCTACAGAGTTCTCACAGTTACTACTCCGTGGGGCCCTCCTAGGAAACCCAATTAAATTTTATAACTTTTTTTTAAACGTTAAAATTTATCTATTTCATTTTTAATTTGCTCTCCCCACTGCATTAAGCCCCCTACCGCACGGGGCCCCTCTCCAAACGGGTTAATGGTCCGTGGGGCCCTCTTAGGAAACCCTATTTAATTTTTTAAATTTCTAAAATTAATTTTTTGAACATTTGGGCCCCGCAATATGGGCCCCTCGCCTAAAACCTTACATTTATTTAATTTTTACATCCAAAAGAAATAAATCTCTTAAAGCCCTCTCTTGTGCGATCTCATCACTTAAGGTGCTTCCAATAACGATACGTCCACCCCTCCATTGTTACATAAAATAACTTCTGTGATTGTTACACAAATGACAACATATTTCTGATATTAGTACAATAAAATAATGTTATCCCAATATAAATAAATAAATCCAAAAAAAATAAAACAAAACAGCAGTAAATAAAAACAACGCTGCTTTCGACACATCCAATTAAGTCGTAAATCCCAAAATGGCCTCCACCTCCGCCCCAAACACCCAAAAACAAACCAACACACAAAACCCCCAAAAAAACAAAAAAAAAAACACCTAAAAAAAAAAAAAAAAAAAAAAATTCAAAAGGTGCAAAGAGTATTTAAAGCCGGTCGCCAATCCAAGTGCAGCTGCACAAACTGCGCGCTGCACTATATCTCTTTTATCGCGCCATAACATTCCTTCCTTCCCCTTCTTCTTCCCCACCCAGCCCCCGAAATGCAATGAAGGATGAGAAGGTTGATGCGCGATGAATTTTCTTTAAGCTCTTTTCCATCTCGTCAAAGCAACTGACGGAAATTCCCGAGGCGGCGCCACTACATCCCGAGCCACTCATTTACATAATTCCGCCATCTTTATGCCCGCGGTCCGTATCACTGCACCATTTTCCCAAACTCCCTTCAATTGCCTCGGCAACCGAGACCTTCTTTACAACGCCAGCCAATCGCGAACAACAAAAGCAAAATGAAACTCATAACCGAACCGCGTCACAGGCGCGCCGTTCCCATAACAACCCCTCCCGACCCTTAAAAAAAATTATACGACCGATCCGCCAACTCGAGATGCAGTTGTCAACCTATCCCGCACGTGACCGACCAAAAATTAAATCAAGAAAAAAAAACGAAAAAAAAAAGAAAAAATAATAAAAATGTAAGCGGCTGTTTCTTTTATCTGGCTGAAACTGCGATGGCGCAATGAGATTAGGGTTAAATGATGGTAAGAGAGGGGTCGGATAAGGATGCTTTCTCCCCTTGGAGCCCAATCGCTCCTCGCTGCAAACGTGATTAGCTGCTGAAGCGATAATTCGCAGTTCCCACCGCCGCGGGGAGACAATTACAGCCATTAAGGGGCTAATTAAATTTTAATGGCGACACACGCACGCGGGGAGGGTGTTAAACAAAACGGAACAGCCCATTCGCGACACCTTTTTGCCTTTTTCCCACATCTAATATTTCTTTTAAATGTTTTCTTTCAAAAAATAAAAAAATAAAATAAAAAATTTTTTTTTTAAGTATAGGTGGCGCTTTAAGTCTGGATTTTTTTTTTTTTTTTTTAAAAAGATCTCTTCATCCGTTTTCCTTTCCCTCAAATAATTCAATTACCCAGAGGATCAATAGCCGACACATCCCCAGCATCTCCATCATTTCAACCTCCCGGATGCAGTTTCCATAGCAACGCAAAAAAGCATCTGTCAAATTGCATGACGACTGTAAAATGAAATAATAAAAAAAAATAAAAAAAATAAAAAAAAATAATAATATAAAATATATATAAAATCTCAATGAACATTTCCATCAATTTCGATTTGTGCGAATCAAAAATGGCGGCCTGAGTATAAAGAGAAAAAAAGCGACTTTTTCTTTTTCTTTTTCTCCTTTCAAATAAAGGCACCTGAGTTTTAAACCTCATTCTCACACCGATTTATCTTTGATGTTGTGCCTTTTACGGGCTCCACTCCCTTAATGCACTCGCCCATGAAATATACACGAACCCTTTATATCACACACCCCCCTGTCATGTCAGTCTCGTGACTATTATCGAGGCGAAAAGAGGGAGTGAAAAGAAATCGTCAACAACATCGCAAAGGGTGGAGATGGGAGAAATGTCAAGAGAAAATGGAGAAAGGGGAAAAGGGAACAGATCACGTGGCAATTGAAGGGATGAGAATGAGAGTGGTAAAGGAGAGAGAGAGAGAGAAGGGGGAGGAAGGGAAAAAAACGGATGGGATGCTGGGTGTAGATGAATGATAGAAAGGCTTCGAGTGCATTTTCAAATGTTTGAAAAGTGATGCAGGAAAAAGCGTTGAATATTTAACAAAATAGATCAATCGATTTCAAAAATTTATCCGCAAAGATTTTTCAAGCATGAAAATTGTATGGCGGAGAGAAAAATTAAAGGGAGAGCGGTGAGTGATGGATGAAAAGGACGTCGAAAAGAAATGCTCTTCATTCAAAAAGCCGTGTTTTAAGTGTTTTAGGTGTTTGTGTTTTGGTTTTGCGATGTCGCTTTCTTCGATGTGTGTTCGCGGCTTCGCGCAAACGTTTCGAATGTAGCATTTCGGCAAACAACCGCAAGTGTTTTAGGAGATTTGAACCAACCCTGAAGGTGGCTATTTTGTTCCCACTTCAACTGCAGGTCTCAAAATCAAGTTAATCTTTACATTCTTATGTGTAAGTGGAAGTAGTGCAACACTTGGCATGGTTATGGCCCCGTAAGTAGAATACTTGCGTGGGAATTTAGGCCACGCGAGCCACAATCTGTGGGATGACTTTCTTAAGGCCGAACCTTGCATTTGCACCGAGAGTCGAGAAAACCACAGTAAACCCAGTTGGCAGGTGTTCTTACCGTGAAGGAAACAGTATTTTAGTCATGTATGTATTTATTTGTAACGGCGACCCACCTATGGACAAAGGGCCACCAAGTATCTTAGTCAGACCTAGGACGATCAACTACAGGACTTCACATCTAGCACAATTTAATTGTAAGACTGTAATGCGATTCTGTCTTGTGTTCGTGGCGCCATCCGGCCGAATTGATGCCAAATGACGTTATTTTGCGGGCAAATGGTGGACAACTGACATCCTGCATTTACATTTTTGGCGGATGTGAAGTCCTGTACTGATCGTCTTAGGTCAGACAAAGATGAGAAACAACACATCTTCCCAGCCATAGTCACCCAATGCTGCTTAACTTCTGTGTTCTAATGGAAACAGATGACGAGCAAGGTGAGTTCCCAGTAGTTGTTTAAGGTAGAAAGATCTTAAACCCACTTAAAATCATAATTGAGAATGATTACGAGCGGTTGAGTGAATCCATTATCGCAGGATTTTGAAAATGAATGCACCCACACTAAAACACGATCATAAACACAAATACAAAACACTTTCACTCTGAAAGTAACCAGAAAACACTACATAATAAAGCATAATCCTTCAACAAAAACACTTTGAATACCAAAGAGGCTTGAAAAGCATCAGGTGTAGTGCTTGAACTGGAGCCGAGATCTGCAAGATGTTCTTCACCGAGAACTGCAGAAACCACAAAAAAACCAAGCACAGAGTTTTCTTGTCAACAGTTGCCATCGAAACACTTCAAAACAGAAAAGTGTGAAATTGTTGGGAATTATCATTGGGAATTATCATCAAACATTAAACTGACATTATCTTCCCTCCGGATAAAGGTTTGCACGATATACGGTTGTTAGGAGATTAGTTTCTGTGATTTGCCGTTGTCCTGAACACCATAGTAGTCCGCACACCTCAATGCAATCAATTCTGTCTTGGATTCCACTCTTATGACTGATGGATGCATTCACATCATGAAAGCAAATTAACCAATCTTCGATTCTAAAGGTGGATTCACACTGTGTTCACACTACGAAGTAACGCAACGCAACGTTGCCGCACATTGGATAATCCTTACTTCAACTTCAAACAAGTGTGAACCCACCTTAAGTCACACTTCTTTTCCCACATGAACATCTCTAAAAACGACGTTGTCTTAAGCTAGGTTCACACTTGTGTTCACACTAGACGCAATGCAAGAAAACTGGCTCAACGCAAGCTGCTTGCGTCCAAAAATTCTTGACGTTGACGCCAATTCCTGCTTCAACTCCAAGTTGAAGTAAGCGACGCAACGCAAGGAAAGGTCTTGCAACCAACCTATCACGATCGACTCCAACTCTCGTCGATTCACGTCTGGTTGGCGAGACTTTGCCACGTGCAAACAGGCCGCCATTTTCGGATTCTGGAACTAGTATTAGAACTAGATCCAATTCCAGGTTTCATTGAAACCATGTGATTGGCCAGATGCAACATCAATTGTTTCAGCTCTGTTCACACGTGCCCTACAGTGTGAACAGACTCTGCGATGCGTTTGACTAATTTTTCCTTGCGTTGCGTCTAGTGTGAACACAAGTGTGAACCTAGCTTAATCCTTCTTGCAACTATCCATCAACGTCTGCACAGTATATGCAAGAAGAAAGTATCAGCTCGAAATGTAAAAAGTCCGGATTCGAAGAAATACGGTATAAAAATTTGAAATTAATTTGAGGTAAATTGTACTTTAAAAACAATAATATCCGCGGCTTTTAGAAGAGAGGATTGAAGGATCACGTAATTACACATGGCCTTTGGCTCATCCTCAGCTGGAACATTAAAATAATCCCAATGGGATCATAATGATCCCGGCGAATAATAATTAAGCCAAAACCCCGGGCAATTATTTCTTGTTATACTTTCAATTACAAAAGACCGTTATCGTTACTTCAACGTTTCTTTTTTTTTCCCAAAATAAAAAAAAAAAAAGATAAAAAAGAAAGATAAATTTGTATCATTTTAGTCCACTCATAAAAAACTACTTTTTCCAGCTGAAAAGAAAAAAAATTGCAATGGGGGACCGAAAGAAAAAAAAAAAATTTTTTCTGCTATCTGTCAACCAATAAAACCGAATTCCCATATGAAAAGTCGGTGCCGTTCCACTTTATCACTAAAGAAGCAAGTTTTAAGTTTCCATGAAATCCATAAAAAATACTCTCGTTTCCCTATCACACACATTCGTTCCCACAGGAGAAGTGTAGGGTGGCTTTCTGGAGAAAAGAGGGAGTGTAAATACAGCTTTCATCTGTCGGACGCCGATGGCGCTCTTATCATCGCGCTAACAACCGCCACGAGGCGCGTTTGGCACCCGTTTTCGCGCCACTGGAGGTGGCAATTGGCAGTGGTAGGGGGGCCGCCATTTCCGTCACTCGCTTCTTCATTGGCTCGACTCACTTCACCAACCCAACCCCCGACTTGGCACCGAGCCAACACCACCAAACTCGGGGTGGAATAAAGGGCACCCTAAACCCCACTCTGTGGTTAACCCCTTACGTCCAAACACTAGATGCAAGTTCGACCTAGCGTGGAATGTACGGATATTAAAAACCAAGTGTCTCACAATGCCTTTTGACTGGATAAGTACATCCTGGTTCGCATTTTCTGCTTACAAGAGAGTTTTCGCAGACACAAAGGATCTATTACCACGTTTAGAACATAGATTCGGTTGCCGATTATCGGTTTCGACGATACTGCAAAATATCGATATCGGTCAAAGTCTAGTTACAATGTCATGTTATTTTCTTCTGGTAGCAGCCGTATTGACAATAGTGTGTTTAGTAAGGTACCAAATGTGCTACTTTATTCTGGACGACTTTCTGGGACCCATCCTGCGTCCGGGCTTTACAGAGACCACACAACTGATTGCAACTTGTAACAACCTGACATTTTTACTATTTCCACTACTTAACTTACTGAATTCCACTTTCTCTACCTTGCTAATCTTTTTTTATTTATCCTCCACAGCACTTGCCAAATTATACGCTTTGTCCTCAACTAATAAACCATTATAAACGCAAGTCTATTACCACAGAACAACATTACCCGTCCCCCACCTCCACAGATGCTCCACACGACAGTCCAAACTCGTCTCAACAAACCAATTTCCATATACAAACCGTCACGTCGTGCCCATTCCAATCCTCTCAAGGGCATCACGCAGAGACACAATGTGGGGTTGACGGTCAACAATCATAGCAGTAAAAACGGGTTTGCAATTATGAGAAATCCCCGTCTAATGCCAAATGCAGTCAATTTGCAACTAAATTCCCTCTTTGCATGTTTCCACGAGCCAAATACATCATCCCCCCACTGGCCAGTCCGCTGCGCACACAAACATCTTTTCCCCAAAAACACGAATCATTTATTTAAACATCATTTTCTTATTTTCCTCGCGTGACCTCTGCGCCTTCCAAGGGCTCAAGGCCACACCGCTCGCTCGGTTTCGACTCTCTGCGTTTGTTAAAACAACATTTATTGCTCGGTTTAACCAAAAATCCGAGTGACTCGTCATTTTCCCTCGTTCTACTCGTTTGCAACTCATGGCGTGTCATGTGTACAAAGTACAACTCAACCAACACGCAAATTGGCACACCCCACCACATTAATAAGAGAAATAAAAAGAAAAAAAACGCCAAACGACTGCCAATGGGGAGAGGGAGGTGGAGTAGGCGTCTGACTAAGTTGAAATTACATTTATTTTTTTCTCCCCCCCCCTTCCCCCCCCCCCCGTACCTCTTGTTGCCCCATTTTATCATCATGAAGCCAGTTTTCACACACCTGCAATTAAGAGTAATTTCCCTGACACGGGAGGAGAAGCAGGTGGATGTCTGCACGCGATTGCACTCAAACAAAAAAAATATTTACATTTAAAAAAAAAAAAAAATTAAACCAAAAAGAAGAAGAAAAAAAATAATAATGACGTCACGATATCCGAAAATCCCACAAATAAAAAAAAAAAAAAAAAAAAAAAATCGACTAATGAGGCGATTTAAATATACTGAATTAGACCTCAATTATTCCTCGCATAATAAAAGAAAATATATTTAAAAAAAAAGCTTCCGAAGCCCCTTTCAAGGCCACTTGCAAGAATTTCTTTTTCTTTCTCCAGACATTGTTTTGCTCTTGTTACCATGGCAATTTTTAATGATGTCATTTTGTGGACAACCCTCTGCTCGTCCTCCATTTCCGAAATGGTTTTTCTTTCTCTCTCTCATCAATTGGATGAGGTCGGGAACGTGTTTTCATTGAATCTAATCCCCCAAAGAGAAGTCTACCTCGTACAACTTCTCTTTCCACACACACCCTCTTCGGGTCGCCATGGATACCCGAAAAAAGTAAATAAATAAACAAACAAACAAACAAATGCTAAACGCTCCCTTTCCACCACCACCGGCAATTACCATCCGGTAATTAATAAATCAACGCCATTAACAGCGCCCCCTATCTCCATTTGCAGCAAAAAATACAAAATGCACTTACCCTATCGTCTTCACTCTCACTATCACACTGAAATTAAAAAAAGAAAAAAAAAACTAAATTTCACATTCAATAAAATTAGATCAAACTGGTCACTTTACACACGTCCACACCCAAAGGAAAATGGTGGACATAAATACAGCCCAGGGAGAAATGTGAACCACACCCAACCACAAAACGAGATAAAGACATGATGCAGTTAACTGCCATATAAATTGCGTTTGGTCAGTCAATCAATTTCCCCCCACAAAACAAAACGACAGAAGAACAAAAACACATACAAATAACAATTCCTTTTTAATCGAAACGAATTAAAGTTGGATGAAAGGCAAAATTGGAGATTTTCGCTGCGAGTTTGCGCGTACAGAAGGGGAGAGTAAGGTGGGGTATAGTGAGAGCACAAATACACAAGGCCTGCTGACACGTCATGCATATTTCATGAGAGGCTATAAATTTAATTGAATTTTCCTTTCTCCAAGCACGACTCCCGCCCAGCCCCCGAGGCCACCAAACGCCCACGCACACGATCACAACTTGCACCACTCCTCCCCCTCGTTACCCTTCCTCCATCTTGTACGGCTGCCGGGTCGATTTCAGTTCCCGGTTTACACAGCCGTAGAAAACAAGAGCTTTTCGCACATCCTTCATCCGCCTAACGCGATAAAAATTGTCCGTTCGAGCTTGACGATTCTCCGGACACAGAATTCCGCTGTACCGTGTGCTCGTAATACCGTATTCCAGGGATCGGCAAATAATTTTAAGTGGGGTTCGGATACTATTGAAAATTTTTATCGAGGTCCAGAAAAAAACACTTAAAAACCTTACTAAAAACCTAAGAAAACGAAAAAAACACTTAAAATCCTAAGAAAACGAAAAAAACACTTAAAAACCTTACTAAAAACCTAAGAAAACGGAATAAACACTTAAAAACCTTACTAAAAACCTAAGAAAACGGAAAAAACACTTAAAAACCTTACTAAAAACCTAAGAAAACGAAAAAAACACTTAAAATCCTAAGAAAACGGAAAAAACACTTAAAAACCTTACTAAAAACCTAAGAAAACGAAAAAAACACTCAAAATCCTAAGAAAACGGAACAAACACTTAAAAACCTTACTAAAAACCTAAGAAAACGGAATAAACACTTAAAAACCTTACTAAAAACCTAAGAAAACGGAAAAAAACACTTAAAAACCTTACTAAAAACCTAAGAAAACGGAAAAAACACGTAAAAACCTTACTAAAAACCTAATAAAACGGAAAAAACACATAAAAACCTTACTAAAAACCTAAAAAAACGGAAAAAACACTTAAAAACCAAATAAATCCCCCCAATAAACACACACAACCAAATATCATTGTTATATCGCTATGCAACGTATCTAATATCAACATAAAATGTTTTTCAACCATATGGGAGGCACCGGATTACAAAACAGAATTTTTTTCATCCATTTTAACACGTACAAGCCACTTTCTGGCGGTGAATGTCGCGCTTTCGACTTTTCGGTCGTCGATGGGAAATCCCATTGAAAATCCCATTGAAAATCAAGTAGAAAATCCAATGGAGTGAGAGGAATGTTTTCTCAATTGAAGTGCACGACGTTTTTTAATTTTTTTTATTGAATTTAACCCTTTTTGCTCGGAGTCGTTAATCTAATGAAAATACGTAATAAAAGTTCGTTTTCTGCCTTTCAATGCCAATTAAGTCAACTAAGACCTATTATTTTTTGCTTCCGTCATGTTTATTGTTACTTAGTGTCCGCCATTACACTTCAATTACTAATAATTACAACTTCCCCTCCCAAACTCGCCAGACGAATGAAAATGGAGGACCAAATTACACTAAATTGAGCCTAATTTAAAAAATTAAAAAATCATTTTAATTAAGCAAAATACTTGTTATTATTAATATAATTATGTTTTTTAAAAAAAAAAAATATTATTATATCATTAATAACTGCAGAATTCCAACTAGTGGGATTTTCACAGCTTTTTTTCCCTTCAAATTCAAGTTCTCTTTAAAAAATAAAAAATAAAAAAATAAAAACAAGAAAAAAAAAACAAGAAAATCTCCCATTTAAGTGTCTGAAAGACATCGGCAAGCAAAACCGGATATTTGCGTCGCAACTAATTTACGATAATTTTCCTTTTCGCTTTCCCTCAATTTGGAACGGAGCCAAGATAATAAAAAAGTAAAATAAAATAAAAATAACGTAAAAAAAGACATCCACGCAAAGTTATTTACCCAAGAAAAAAAGAAAAGCCAATCTTGTTAAGCATTAAAATTTGTTTCACTTGTCAAGATAAAAACAAAATGCCAACATTTCCATCAAAAAAAAAAAAATTAAAAAATAAATTAAAAAATAAAAATATTTTTTTCATGTTTTGGGTTGTAGATGGATGAGATTTCTTGTTAGAAAGACAGAAAAGGTATTTGTGTATATCGCATAGCAAATTAAGCGTAAGTTATAGCGCGATGCTAAACATATCAAAATAAAATTAGAACGAGGCCTGTCATTTTTTTTTATATTCATGTTATTGCATGCCGAACATAATTGGAATATCGCACACACCCAACAAAAACCTACTTGAGATATTTCCAGACGCGGATTAGTCAAGAGGAAGCTAAAAATAGTTCAATGGACAGACTCACGAGAAAAATATCTAAAAATAATAATAATAATAATTTATTTCTACTTAATAAAAATAAAAATAATTTTATTTTTTTTCCTAATTTTATCTGCATAGAAAAGTGAAAAGTTTGAAGAAAATCAGAATAAAAATAAAAAAAATAATAAAAATAAAAAAAAAAATTTGTCATCTTCAATTTCATCTTTTATCACTTTCTATTCTCAGCTTCCTCTTAACACATGAGCAAAAACTTATCACGTCTAAAGTGGAAACACTCAACATTTTATCTCCGAAGTACAACTTCTAGTAAAGTAAACACCTTTAAAAAAAACATCAAAAACACTGCAAATAAATCAATCATCGTATAACTATATCCTTAAAAAAATATTTAAAAAAATAGAAAATGTCACAAAATTCCTTTTTTAGAACTAGAAAAAATGCAATGCACAAATTAAAATTAGTAAATCACATTCTTTACCCTTACCCACGTGTTTAGGCTTAAAAAATAAATTGTGACACTTTGATAACTCCTAAGTAAGACCAGAAGTAGCTGACTTGTCCAGAAGAAAAGAAACTGTACTCCATAGCACAGATGATCGATTTAACATCACATCTATGGACGAAATTTAGCAACTTTAACCGAATAACGTTCCGAATCGAGCGCTACGGATCGGCCGTCAATCGGAACGGTCTGTACGCGTAACAATATGATATTAAACATCGCATCTATATAGATATGATATTTAATCGTCCATTATGTTACTTGGATAGTCGTTGTATTGATAGTTACGATGGCATTCTTACTAGTGTCTTCAATTTAATAACTACAAAACTGTTAAATATGTGTTTAGGTTGGTCTTAGGTAGAGTTACAATACCCATATCAAACATTTTTATTTTTACGCAATGTTAGTACACTCTAAAAGTCTTTCGACTGTTGCCGGTTATCGAAAGAAATAGTTAAAATGTGGAAAATAAGAAAAGCAAAATGCTCGGGCGTTGCAAATTATTATTCCCAATTATGCAAATCCGCCATTTATTGATGAAAATAAATGGAATTAATAAAATAAATATCATCAATTACATGATTCACTATCGAACAAACCACGTTGAGTGGAAGCCTCTCAACGCCGAGGAAATAATTGAGATAAATAATCCTAATTAGTTAATAATTAGATAATTAGAGGCAGCTATCATCAATTCACGTCCAATTAGACAAAGAAATAATTAAATTCCATCAAATTTTGACCGATTCACATTTCAAAGAGGGGGAAAAAAGAAAAAGAAATGCGCCACATTTTATAAATAACTTAAAACCATTAAAATTTCAGCAGGGAAGTGTCTAAACTCGTTTGAGCGAGCAAAATGACGACGTGCGCCGTTGCTGGAAAACGCAATTCAATTTTCTTCACACGTTCTGAAAATTAGCTTTTCCTCTCCAATTCAGCTTTCAAGTGCAATCATTAGAAAGTAGAGACCAATGAAATGGAATTAAGACGTGCAAAGGAGAAATTCACGCCAAATAAGCCGGCATCGAGCGAAAGGCGGGCAACGGTTAAAATTTATAGAAATTGATGAGAGCGAAGAGGAGAGAAAGAGAGAAAGAGAGGGAAAAGGAGAATCAAAGCCAATTGCGCCGCTTATTAAATCAATTTAAGAGGCGGCAAATATTTTTAATTAATTGCCAAATGCTTTTGTCAAAATCCTCGCATTCATCGTCAATCACCGTTTCATTTCACCGGCGAAAATCGAAATAAAACACTACGAGGCGCATTCAAAATTTCTCTTTTCGTTCTGTTTTTATTGTTGTTAATTCCTGTCAAAAGATGGCACTGGGTTCCATTTCCGTTGCTAGCACTGCTTTTAGACTTTTAAACCTGATGTTTAGAAAGTCTAATGAAACGGTCATGTCCGTCTGTCCGTCCGCACACTTCCGGCTTCATTTCACTTTGACGTAATATGACATCATTTCCGGAAGCAGGCGTCTACATCGCGCTTTTGCAACGAGTTAAATTCAACATTCAGTTCGGTCCCGAATGTGTTTTTCTTTGCTACAATTCTAGAAGGGGTTTAGAAGTCTAATATGTAATGCGTCAATGCATTACAGATGTTTACTTTCTATTTCTGTTAGACCTAAGTTCTGCGTCAAAAACTGCAAAACCAGAAACGACAACAAATCAAAATTCAAAATGGCTGCCCCACAAGATTGTATAATGAATTTTAATCGCTGTTTACTCGTAAAACCCCAAAACTAATCTATTTCCGGCGTTTAAAAGTCGCACTCGAATTGTAGTCATGGCCAAGGAGGCAATTTGAATAAGAGCTGCAGTTATTACTATTATTTTTAGTTTATGAATTTTGTGTGTGTAAAATACACAATATATATCCGTCAACGTCTGCGTATGTACGCAAGCAGAAAATACCAGCACGAGGTGTAAAAACGTTACATACATGTGTACAGAGCCCCCAGAAAAATGTGTACACACTTTCACAGACGGACTTTGTCGCTGTAGCGTCTAGTGATGTTTCAAAGGAATAGTCAGCAAAAATCAAATTAAAAAAAATTATTTCACACGAAAATAATAATTTTTTACAAATGGTGTCACAAAAAGACCTATCTTAGGATTGGAAGGGTTAAAACAAACCTAAATAGGGGATCGTAGCCACAGCAAAGAACAGCGCTGTTTTCTGCCGTTTACAGAAACACCGAAAACCAACTTTAATTTTTTACAAATGGTGTCACAAAAAGACCTATCTTAGGATTGGAAGGGTTAAAACAAACCTAAATAGGGGATCGTAGCCACAGCAAAGAACAGCGCTGTTTTCTGCCGTTTACAGAAACACCGAAAACCAACTTTAATTATTTATCAAAATTAGTCAAACAAAAATCTCAATTTCCCAATTGACAAATGCGCATTTCATTCAACTCATAACTGTCAGAAGCACAAGAGCCATAAATTCAAATAGAAAAACTTTTTCCTTCTAAAACCTGCATGTAATCCTATTTAAAGTATGAACAATAGATTTAACAACCCCGACCCCACAAAGCTTTCCATTCCCCCGTTCCCCTTAGTTTGGACTTCACCACAACATCCTTCTTTACAATTACACAAGATTGAGTTCGATCGACCCACTGGGAAAGAGGAAAAGAAAAAAAAAGAAAAAAAAAAGAAAATAGAAGAGGGTATTAAAAAAATCCATTCAACAAAAGGAGTGGGGGAGAAGTAACATAAAAATATATTAGGGAAAAAAAATGGAGTCAATTATTGCCTAGTGCACACAACATAAATTCACAGACCCCAATTTTTATTACCGCTTTTAACCATGACCCGATCCCCTCATCGACTGCATTCCCAACATTTTTAATAGTGCGGAAAATTAACCCCCGCTAAAATAAACTTATTTAAATAAATCGATTCGTTATTCCGACGGCGAAAAAAGGGAAAAATCAAACAACTTCTCGGGGTGTTTTCGCAACGATTTGAGTGTTTTATGCTTGTTTTTAGGGCTGTTTAACTATAAAAACACTCAAAAGACCGGAAATAACCCAGAAAAAAATCGTGAAATCGTTCAAACGGACATGTTTTATGCTCCACAACGTTTTTTTTCGTTATTTTTTAACCATAAAATTTAAAAATAACCCAAAAAATCCATGTTTTGACATGTTATGTTACGTTTTTTTTATTTATTTATTTATTTAAATAAAAAAAAAACCATAAATAACACAAAAAACGACATTTTTACAATTTTTTTCGGTGATTTAATTTAAAAAATTAATATTTCTCATTAAAAACTAATCCACAATCCAAATTAAGACGAAACACTTCATTAAACACCAATTAAATTGCACTAATTATTGAATCAACATTGAAAAAATAAAAACACACATTGCTTCTCCCAGAACCCATTCGCCATTCCAATCTGCGTTTTCCCCCCTTCCTTGGCCCGACTTAAGCGTGTTAACAGCACGAGCTAAGTCGCGGACGAAGAAAAAATAATAAAAACAAAGAGAAAGCGAGAAACGGCGTTGGGAATTATGGCGGAAAAGCTCGGCTGCACAATTGCGACGCGATTTGCACCAGCCACAATTAGACAATCGGACAGCCAATCAAAAGCAGCCGGAGAAATTGGTGCAATCAAAAGGAAACCTCTTTAACGGTAAATGGGGGATTAAGAGATTAGAGGCGGGCAAGCAAAAAGAAAATGCACAACGAGACAATGAGCTCGAGGTGGCGCATTTTCTTCCTCGTCTAAATCCCTTTAACGACGCTCCTGGGTGTGGCTCCTTAACTAATTGCCTCCTTCAACTCTTTCAATTCGAATTTATTTACACCGGAAAGATTGAAATTTACATTTTTTTTTTAATTAAAATTTTAACTTTAAAAAATAATAATATATATTTTTTTTTCAATAAGTGCATTTAATCTTCTAAAAAAAATTGAGTTATTCGTCTGAAATGACTTCTGCAAACAGGAAATGACGTTTTTTTATTTACATCATGTCTTTCGCTCTCGACGGCTACCATTCGAGGGTGGCTACAATTCAAGGGCGGCTCTTATTTGAAGTAATGGCAGTTTTTCATCCATTCTGTTCATTTTACGTTCATTTTGCATTCAAAGTTAATGCAAAATGACTGAAAACGAATGCAAAACGACTCAAAACGACTCAAAACGAATGCAAAACGACTCAAAATGACTCAAAACGAATAAAAAACGACTCAAAACGAATGAAAAACGACTCAAAACCACTCAAAACGAATGCAAAACGACTCAAAACCACTCAAAACGTCTCAAAACGACTCAAAACGAATGCAAAACGACTCAAAACGACTCAAAACGTCTCAAAACGACTCAAAACGACTTAAAACGAATGCAAAACAAATGTAAAACGACTCAAAACGAATGCAAAACGACTCAAAACGAGAATTCACTTCTTTTAGTCACTTCTTTAAGTGATTTAAGACGACAATTCGTCTTTTAAGGCTTCAATGCACCTAATTTAAAATTCCAATTAAAATTTTGCGCCTCTAGAGATTTTAATTAAAAAAAAAAAAAAAAAAAAATTATTTATAAATATAACAAATAAAAAAAAAATATTGACTTAATTTTATGTTTCCCAACGGCTTTATTTTTTGTTTTCAAATTTATTGGAAATTCATTGGCGTCCTTTTCTTTCTTCATAAAAGCGAAGAAAAAAAAACATGGTAACGAAACCGAGCAATTCATTACCTCATAAATTCACCAAATAAAAGAAATGGAGGAAAAAGAAAAGAAAAGAAAAAAAAAATCTTTTCAATTGGCTCTTTCCTCCCCACACCCTCTGGTGGTTAAAATTTCCTCCTCCATCACTTTGCAAAAGGCGTTCGTTTAATTAATTGACGTCTTTCTTTCTTTCCTGCAAAACTTCTCGCACATAATCAACTAAAACACGATGTGTCAATTATTTTTCTTATTTGACAGCTGAAACGCGTGAATAGACGGCCCGGTGATGAAGAAGGGCGCCATATTAAGGAACTTGGTTGCAAACCCCGAGCAGCAAAAATTGCAAAAAGATAATAATAAAATAGAAATTCAAAAGAAAAGAGAGAAGCGCTTTAGGCTTAAAGATAATTGACATGAAAGAAATCCAATTAAAGCAATAAATGCACTTCACATACAATTAAAATCAGCTCTGCGCTGATTAGCATTTATTTTAATTAAAAAATAAAAAAAATTATTAAAAAAGATTTTTTTTTATTTTTTATATATATAAACAAAATAAATGAATAAATAAATTTAAAAAGCTGGAATTGTTAACCCCAATTCGGTGAATTTAACAGCAAAATTGGCCAATTGACTGACCAAATTGCATCGAATTTAAACTGCTGAAGGTGCATCGAAAAAGTTAATGGCCGGTTACGACACTTGAGAATAATAACAATTTAAAGAGAAACTTACGGCTCTTTCACAATATAAAAGCCACAAAAAATAAATTTTTTAAATTTTTAAAATGCTGTAAAGCTCCAAATTATGGCCTGGTGCGTTCAGTGGCCTATGCCCATTTGACAACCAGGGATTTTGTTGTAAAAATCGCCGATTTTGTTGTAACAATCGCCGATTTTGTTGTAACAATCGCCGATTTTGTTGTAACAATCGCCGATTTTGTTGTAACAATCGCCGATTTTGTTGTAACAATCGCCGATTTTGTTGTAAAAATCACCAATTGTGATGTAAAAATCGCCAATTTATGTAAAAATCGCCAATTTTTGTAAAAATCGCCAATTTTGATGTAAAAATCACCAATTTTTGTAAAAATCGCCAATTTTTGTAAAAATCGCCAATTTTGATGTAAAAATCTCCAATTTTTGTAAAAATCGATAATTTTGATGCAAAAATCACCAATTCTGTTGTAAAAATCACCAATTTTGATGTAAAAATCACAAATTTTTGTAAAAACCACCAATTTTGTTGTAAAAATCACCAATTTTGTTGTAAAAATCACTAATTTTGATGTAAAAATTACCAATTTTGTTGTAAAAATCACTAATTTTGATGTAAAAATTACCAATTTTTGTAAAAATCACCAATTTTGATGTAAAAATCACCAATTTTGATGTAAAAATCACCAATTTTTGTAAAAATCGATAATTTTGATGTAAAAATCACCAATTTTGCTGTAAAAACCACCAATTTTGCTGTAAAAACCACCAATTTTTGTAAAAATCCCTAATTTCTAAAAACCCAAGCTCAAATACCCGCCTGGGCTCAAAAAGGCGCCGGCTTCACCCGGTCTAAGCTTTCCAGAATTAATTAATAAATTTTTTTCAATTTAATTTTTCTTCCAATCCATCTCGCATCGCAATTAACCCCCCCACCTCTCTCTCTCTCCAATGACTCCAAACACCTTGTAATCACAAGCGCCTACAAGCACCTTAGGATACGGCATGTCAAACACGCAACCATGCACTTTCACCCAATTACATCCTCGCAAAACAAGCGTGGCCATCCTCTTGAAAACGTGGCCGCCAGGGGCATCCTTTTCCCATCTACACCACAATTAACTCCCCTCCCCGCGCTCACCTCACGCTGCGATCGGGGGAGAACGCAACATGGCGGCTCCTTTGTGCGCCGGCCGCTAGAGGGCGGAGGGCGGGCGCCGAGAGCGAGATTGCCCGCGCCCTCTGATACTCGTTCCGCGACCTCTGCTGGTGGTTGGTGTCTCTCAATTCAATTGCACAGACAAGAGCGGGGTGGAGATGATTCCAACCAGCAGGGGGCGGACCAGATGCGGATTAAAGATGGAGGAGGAAACAAAAAAAAAAAAAAAAAAAAGAAAAAAAAAAAGAAAAAGAAAACTGACAAGAGAAGCAATCGAGGCGGCGCCTTAATCACACCTTGTCAGCGCCACCAACGGCCGAGTGAGATGATTACAATGATTAAACGAGAGATGATATTGCAACAAGGAGGAAGAGGAGAATGAAAGAGAAGGAAAGGAAGGGTGGGAACGAGTGGGAGGAACGCGAAGAGGGAAAAAATGCACGAACCATGTGTCATTAAAATTGTTTCTCACCGCAACAAGTTGAAACAGTTAAATGAGGGAAAAAAAAAAAAAAAAAAAAAAAAAAAATGGCTACTTAGTAACTGGTGTACGCAAATTTTTTTAAAAAATAAATTTTAGTCAATACTGGGTATTAAAGAAATAATGATTGGAATTAAACTCACGATATATCCACGTCCTGAGCTGGTATGGCTACTTACCTGTAAAAAAAAAGAAAAAGAAAAGAAAAATGGAGTAAAAAATGATAAAAATATTATTTTTAAAATAATAATAATAATGATGCTAACATTTTTTTTTTTATTTAATCTATTCCCCTCTTCCCATTCATTTTGAGGCGGAAAAACATCTAATCACATGTCGTGTTAAGAACAATTTTCGTTTTTATTTACCAACCTGTATTTCTTTTTAAAAAAAAAAAACACCAAAAAAAAAAAAAACATAATTCGCATCTTCCCAGCAAACAGGTTTGCGTGACAAACAAATACTTTCACCGCCATTAACATCTAAATTCCAAAGCACGTAACCAAAAAAAAAATTATTTTTTCAAAAATAAAATAAAATTTTTTTTTTAAAAAAAAAAAAAAAAAAAAATTAAATAATAAAAAACACAAGATAAATAGAAAACAAGACGGCGATGATTCAAAAATGATGTGATATAGCTACAAGCAAAGCATTCAACTCTCGTCCTCAGAGATCCCTCTACATCCGAGCATATCCAAAAATCGATCGGCCACCCTCAACCCAATGTGTATGCGGGGGCGCGTGCGCTAGTGGTTCTCTGTCTGGATTGGTTTAACCCGATCACGCAGTTGGAATAGGAAAAAAAAGCAGGTGGAGGAGGACCGCGGCTTGAATTATTCAGTGAGACAAGTGCTGCTAAGAAAGAGAAGAAAAAGAAAAAAAAAAAAAAAAAAAAAAAAAAAAGAAAAGATTGCACAGAAAACCAAGCAAGGGTGAAGAGGGGAATGGGAAATTCTCCCATTTCACCGTCCAATAAATCATCCAACTCCAATTTAAAAAATAAAAAAAAATAAAAAATCCCCCCCCCCAAAAAAAAAAAAATTAATTAAAAGAAAAAAAAAAAAAAAAAATCTCAGATAAAACAAAATTATATACTTTCAAACACCCCCCCACCCCCTGACCCAAAAAAAAAATTTCCTTTATCCACCCATCCCATCCATCAATCGCACTCCCCTATTATTTCCCACGAGCCCGGCAGCCCAGAACCCCCAATCCAATTGCAACAATCTCCCAACGGACCTCATGTATTAATAGTACCCTTGTTTGATGACGCATTAGCACCGCTGCCCCGTCCACCAGGGGGATTATCCACTTTGGGTTTTATTGCCACTAAGCTGCCCACCGAGTCAACAGTTGAGCCATTAAATTTAAAGCCCCCCCATTCCATCCCCCTCATACATCCCCAAAACGCAATCCCCCTCTCGCCCCCGTGCGTCAACAACGCAACACGACTCGTGTTCGCACTGCTAATGTTCGTGTACACAAAATCCAATTAATGACTCATTTAATTGCTTATGTCTGGGGTTAAATACTTAAATCCCTTTGCAAACAAAAAATCCCTTCCGTGCCAAAACGCAATTACACTCCGTCAAAACGCGTTTCCGCCGCATTTAACGCAAACATCACGTGCGAAAACCTCAGAAATATTCCCCAAAAAGTCTCGGGGTGTCGCCAATTTGTTTTTGCGTTTTGCGAGGGGTTTAATCTCTCTTTGGGGTTTGCAAGTGTCAAGGTACTTAGCGCCAGGTGAGTGAGGGAGCTTGTTTGCTCAACATCGCCTCAACGAGGTTCAAAGTGCAGCCACTCGACGCAGATAAATTGCGGGCGCAATTCCCGGCAAGAAGATTACGGCGAAAAGCGGCGACAAGACGCAACAAGCCCGATCCAAAATTCTGCCTAGACACTTACGTCGTCACTTAGCCTCTCTCTCGAATCGCTGCGAGGAGGTCCGTTAACCTCATTAATCTCGTCTTCGGTTCTCGTGTCGTCACTCGTGCCACCTGCACTATGAAGGGTATTGTGCACCTGAGAAGCAAACACACAAATATTAGTCACCAATAAAAACAAAAAACGAAATAAAAAAAATCCGTTTTAAACGCGTTTTAAAATCATCTAACCGTTTTATCTGCGTTTTAAACGCGTTTTGAAACCATTTTAACGTTTTAAACCCATATAACCGTTTTAAACGCGTTTTAAACCCATATAACCGTTTTAAACTCATTTTTAACCCATATAACCGTTTTAAACGCGTTTTAAACCCATATAACCATTTTAAACGCGTTTTTAACCCATATAACCGTTTTAAACGCGTTTTAAACCCATATCAAACAGTTTTAAACGCTTATTTAACCCATCTAACCGTTTGAAACGCGTTTTAAACCTGTGTCAAACCCATCTAATCGTTTTAAACCCGTTTTAAACCCATCTAACCACCCTAAAATGGCCTCAACCTCAACAAACACTTCCTCCCATTCTTTATTACCACATTTCGATGACACAAACCACTTTATTGCCCTTTATTCACGTCTAGACCATTGGCACCGTTTTATCGCATTTCCCCTTTGCAAATACGCCACCAAACAAAAACCTTTAATTCTTATTAAAAGGATTACAAAACAACACAAAAAAAAAATAAATAATAAAAAAATAAAATAAAAATAAAAATAAAAATAAAAAAAAAATCCCATTAAAACTTCACACAACAAA
Organism: Strigamia acuminata; assembly: GCA_949358305.1. Classification (NCBI taxonomy): domain Eukaryota; kingdom Metazoa; phylum Arthropoda; class Chilopoda; order Geophilomorpha; family Linotaeniidae; genus Strigamia; species Strigamia acuminata. The sequence goes on along the minus strand of OX442320.1, from coordinate 5,735,254 downwards.
TTTGTTTATACTCCCTAATATGTTGTAACCGTTTTTTAATCTCCCCAAACCTGTTTTTCCCCTCCTCCTTAACCCCTCCCTCTTCAGGTGCAATTTAAAAACAAAAACACTCGTGATGACACAACTAGATAAACCCAAGAAGAATTGCGCCCCGGAGGCCGCGAAAAGTCCACTTGCCCCCTCCCCGCACCCCCCCGAAAAACGTCCACGAAGCTTCGAGGCCAGTTCGTCCGATGCTCCTTTTATCACTCCATCTAACACTTCATTTGATGGCAATTAAACGCGCCCACTTTAAATCAATGTCTAATTTCCTCGCCTAATTAAAGGCGAGAAACATGTCACTCCCTGCATTTATTAACTCATTTTACACGTCCAACTTTACTTTTCCACTACTTGAAAAATTACACTTTCTTTCTAAATGCTAAATACCATTACGTGGATAAAAAGGATGTTAATTAATCCATGTAACTTATGTTTTGCTTAGAATGACCCAGGATTCTTGGTGTCTCAGCCGCGGCTACTATTCGAGAACGACTCTTAATCGGTAAAATACGGTTGTATAATTTAATAAACAGCGGTTTTCTCGGGCGTTACCCGAGATTCGTGTAAGTGCGGGTAACCGACGATGCCGGTCACACGCAAATGGAGCTGGTTCCACCGATAATACAGTGGAAACAGCAATAATGAATCTCAACTCACCAAACTAACACAAACGACGTCATTTTTGTTTCAAAATTGAACTGAAACACAGAATATTTTAATTTTTGAACGCAGGCGATGAATATTTAGTCGAAAACTCCGATTGATGCAAATATTTCTCCTTCTTTCTCCTTGTTTATTCCTAGTTTTCTTATTGTGGGCAGAACCAACGTCATAATTCACCGACGGTCTATCCAATTAATTGTAAACGAAGACCGCATAAAAACAAAATTGCACGTCCACATAAACAAATGTAAACGACACTTTAAAACCGCGTTTACTCTCCGCCAGTGTTGTTATTACCAACGGCGCTTTATCCAAAACTCACGTTTAAAAAACATCATCCGTCGTGACATCATCGCGCTTTAAAAAAACATTCCCATGCAATTAGGCGCTCGTTAATTTTCCTCTAACCCTTTAGTGACCTCTTTGGTGTCACTTGTGAGCAACAGATAACAGCCCGGTCTAATTAAATAAAAGTGCAATTCATATTCAAAATGGCCGACCCTTTCTAATTAACTCAACAAGATGCGCAGCAATAAAAAAATAATAAAAACAAAAAAAAAATAAAAAAATAAAATAAAACTTTTTAAGACCCAAAATGGGGGTCGCGAAGAGTGTTGGGGGGAGGTTTACATCGGAATGATTTATAAATATTTTGGCAAAACTCAATTAAACGCGGTTCACTTTTACACGGAGCTCGTTCTCGTTTGTGCACATTCCAAACGAGGCGAGCAGGAGGTTGTCATGGAAACGGAATAGAAAAAGCAATTGGTGCCGCGAGGGCTCATGCATGCTAACGCGCGTGCGCACTCGGTGCAGGGTCGACCATCTGGCGGTTGTGGTGGAGACGGCAAATGGCAACAAATTGCTTTTTTCAGCTCTAACGATGAAAGAGAATCGAGAGAGACGAAAGCACCCTCGAGGCGGCGGGGGAGGGAAAGAAGCAATAGTAGTAGATCTTTAAAAGAAGGACGGGGGGGGGAGAACGGGGGGGGGGGGGGGCGACGAGAAAAAAAAATCGCAACAACTTGCAATGAAGTAACAACGAGAGTAGTTATGTTTAAACGTCCGTTTGTTTTTTGTTTCTTGTTTTGTCGCTAATTAATAAATTAATATTTCGTGTGTGGAAATGAGTAATTAAAATATGGTTTCGTTTTTGGCTCAAATGACCTCTGTAAAGTCGTTTTCAGAGCGTTTTAAATTAGTTTTGGATGGAGGAAAATTTAAAACGACATCAAAAGAGCGTTTTCGCACCGTTTTGTCACGTAAAATTGGTTTTAGATTGTAGGAAACGTAAAAGCACATCAAAAAACCGTTTTAAATGCGTTTTAGACTTTCAAAACTGCAAATAAGTCGTTTTAATTTGATTTCCGTCTAAAACGACATCAAAAGAGCGTTTTGACACCGTTTTGTTATGCAAAATTAGTTTTAGATGATAGGAAACGTGAAAGCACATCAAAAAACCGTTTTAAATGCGTTTTAGACTTTCAAAACTGCAAATAAGTCGTTTTAGTTTGATTTCCGTATAAAACGACATCAAAAGAGCGTTTTGACACCGTTTTGTCACGCAAAATTGGTTTTAGATGGTGGGAAACGTGAAACCACATCAAAAAACAGTTTTAACAGCGTTTTATACCTCCAAAACTGTAAATAAGTCGTTTTAATTTGATTTCCGTCCACAAAAATTTCTGATTAAGTTGAGAAAAAAATTTATTCCTCCCAAAACCAGTCGTTTCCATCCAAAAAAAACAAAAATAAAAACGGAATTTTTTTTTTATTTTAAACGTCCAATTAATTTCCAAAAAAAAAAAAAAAAAAAAAAAAAAATTTAAATTGCTCGTGGTAGCAGCTTTAAACTCCCTTTCCTTTCCTTAACCGGACTCGGCGGTTGCCGACTAAACCAGGCGTAAAACGACGTCAAAACTATACAGAGCAAAATGCTCAACTCAGCGCCGAGTGCGGCCCACCTGCGGCTTGATTACAGGTTGCAAACCTGCGATTTTGAAGCGAAGCAGAGCAGCAGCTGCCAATTGTACATGCGGATAAAAGGGGTGGTCGACCAATTACAAGAATTTACCAGACTTATCGGCAAAGCCGCGGCCCACACACCACTTGCCGCCATTCCGCCATTCCGCCCCACAACAACAACAGGTGCACCCCAACCTTTTAATCCAAAACACATCAAAAACAAAATACGCCCCAAACTCAAGCAAACAAATCAAAAAATAAATAAAACTAATGTATGCATTGCTGCGTAATTTGAAGTTCCGTATGTATAGGGACAACCCCATAGAAACTCTTAACTCAGGGGTCGGCAAGTAATTTTAAGTAGGGTCCGGATACTATTGAAAATTTTTATCGAGGTCCAGAAAAACAACACTTAAAAACCTAAGAAAACGGAAAAAACACTTAAAAAACAAATAAACCCCCAATAACACACACAACCCAAAAAATACCAATAAAACCTAAAAAACTTAAAAAAAACACCGAAAGACCAAATAAATCGAGGAAAAAACGTCGCTAAAACGTCTCCGCGGTCCAAGTTTCAACCTTCCGCGGTCCGCCTATTGCCGACCACTGTCTTAACGCTTTCGGTGTCGGTAATTTGTACGCAAAGACCCTCAGTGTCAGGCACAACGTATAACTACGAGTTTGACGGTAGCCGCACTCAAAAACTAAAATATTTTGTGTTTTACTTCAATTTTAAAACAAAAATGACATCATTTCCTGTTTAAAAGCACATTAGACACCTAGCTCTTGCGGTTTTCGAGCTACGCCAATTTTATACAAAAAGTCCAAATCTCGAAACCCCAAAGTGATACGCATAAATATACATTTATTATTATTATTATTATTATTATTATTTATTTTATTTTTTACATCAGTTTAATTTTTTCTCTCGCAAAGGTCAACCAGGCGAATGGGAGACGCGCACGCCATTCGCTTCCTGTTCTGTTTACATTTGTCAAGAGGAAATGATACGATAGGAAAATTAAGGACGAACAGTCATTAAAACTTTACGAGTGGATAAGGAGAAGATTATTCAGACGCCATAAGGAGGAGTCGTAAAAAACAAACAACAACAATAGACATTATCACAATGTATTCAGGCGACATGGCAGCCATTAAAAATTAATTAGCACATTACCTCGTGTCGTTTAATCATTTTATCACTCGCCAGATACCATAAAAAATTTACATGCATCAAATAAAAATTTAATATACAACAAAAAACAAAAAAAAAAACAATTAAAACAAATAAAATAAATTAAAATAATTAAAACACTCCAAACTGGGAAGAGGAAGAAAAACGCTACCAAATGTACATGTACACCTGAGCCGTCTTATCAAACACAAACAACCTCAAACTTCCTCAAATTACCAGACAATAGCCACCAGGGAGGAGGAAACTGCAACTTTCTATGTATTTTTTTTTCTATCCAAATAACGATAATAACACCCAAAAAAAACAAAAAAACACCGATGTTCACTTATCTCACTTTTCTCCCTTTCCCATTCACCCCGACCCACCCACCTGTAACAGCACCACGAAGGGGAAGTAAAAAAACCAAAAAAAAAATATCCCCCCCTCGGTGCCCCCCTAGCCCCCTCCGTCTGCGCGTCCTACGACCCAAAACAAGCCGCACGCACACACACAGGTGAGTTAACCCGACGACAAAAAAAAAAAAAAAAAAAAAAAATCTATCGTTGCAATTGTAGAAATAAACAATAGTTGTCGATGCGGTTGGTTTCGCAACAAGTTCTGTTTTTTGTTTCCCAGGTGTCTGTACTAATTATTCGGGGCGATAAGCATCTCGCAACATACTCAAGGCGTGTTATCAAATATCAGATTTGATATGAATGGAATAATAAATGGACTTTTATCCGATGCTTATCTATTTCCTATACTTATCGCCTAGAGACAAAAGGGCCCTTGATGAATGGCGCGAATTCCGATTGCCTCCCCCGACCCAACGCGCTTAATGAGGGGAGAATGACGAGCGAGTCCCCGGCCAATTAACTGTCCGCTTATCTCCGAATTTCGACGCAATAATGACAACAAATTAAATATCAAAAGGAACCAATCTGCGCGAGTAATCGCTTCAGGTGTGCGCTTGCAAACACCGCCCAACTTGGGTGTCAAGGCCGAAACAACATCCTTCACCTCCCGACCAAATTTCAACCAAAAACCGAACAAAAATCCAACAAAAATAATAAAAATAAAAACAAAAATAAAAATAAAAATAAAAATAAAAATAAATAAAAATAAAAAAAATAAAAATAAAAATAAAAATAAAAATAAAAATAAATAAAATGAATGAATAAATAAATAAGTAAATGGATGTAGGTTTCGATCGGGGCCCGCTTTCGTTCCATTTGCAGTGAGGCGCGCGCGTTCAGCCATCGCGCACCGTTTTTTCCACCGCCCACCATTTTCCCCTCGCGTTCTTTCTTGACTCGTTTTTCCCATTCGCGGCCTCTCCTTATTCCCCAGCGTCGTTTCTACTCACGCGACTACATCCCGGTCGTGATGACGACGAGTTTGCATCCACCAGCGAGAATTAATCCAGACAGAAACAGCGAATCCACACACGGACCGGGTTAACTTCAAAGCCGCGAGTAACAACGGGAGCGTTGAATGCGCGACCTGACGCCAGGGCGCGGGGAGATCGACTGCCAACGCCGAGCAACCAGGCACTTGACGACCGTTGCCACGCACGCGCGCCACTGACATCTAGCGGCCGAAACCACAACCAAAACACACATTTACAACTCATCTTCTTTTACACGCCAACACTACTCTTTATTAACTCATACATGTTCCCACGACAACTATATTATAATTTTATATATTATATATTATAATTTATACACTTATTCGCTATAATTCATATTTGTTATTTAAAAGGGCCCCAAAAATGCCCAAAATGTGCGCAAAATGAAGAAAATTAAATTTTATTCAAACAGAATTTTGTGAAATATAAAAAAAACGAATTAAAATTCTCACCTGCAAAGAGAAACTAGGCGTGTCTAATTTGGGGCCTCCAGCACATTTTCAAATTAAAATGCAGACGTTATTTAAACAGAAAAAAAAATAAAGAGTATAATAATAATCGACATTTAAGTAGCTGCAATTATTGAGCCATTTTCACAAAGCAAAACACCTTCAACAAAAAATTATCCATTACCGTCAGAGTATCAAATTAAAAGGAGCTGTGGAGGGGGTTCCTTGAGAAAAAACGACTACCATTTCTAAACACATTAATTAATCCACTTTTCCGAGTTGAAAAAGTAAAAAAAAAAAAAAATTAATTTTTTTTTTAAAATATTTTTTTTTCCCATCAAATTAATTTTTCTTTCAAACAAAGGTTAAAAAAAATGAGGAAAATAAAATGGCCATAAAAGATTTTGTTATTTTTTTTTAACTTCAATTAAATGGAAGGAGGCAGGCAGGCAGTTGGAAGAACATGAGCCACTTGTCCAATACGCTCGGTATAGCGAAGGACGGAAACTGAACGGGGGTTGGGGAGGAGCTGGCACTCGATTATCGCCCGGTTTCGTCTCCATTTGAGCTTTTTAATAAGGCAAACAGCCGGCAATTCCGAGGCTAACTCACGTAATTATACTAAAGGAAAAAAAAATGCATTTGCCACTTGTAAATCGTTTAAACTTTCCCCTCAAAATTGCACGCTTAAAAATGAAAAAGTAAATTATATAGAAAAAGATTACGGTGTGTAAAATGGTGCTAAATGGTTAAGTTCGCGGTAATGAAAAATTAAGAAAATTTTGGTTTTTCGCGTGCGGTTTTCACGATTTTTAAGAAAATTAATAAAAGTTGGATTTTTTTCGTATGAAATTATAAGAATTTCGATTAAAATTAATAAAAATTTAATTTTTCATATTTAATTCCAAGAATTTCGATTAAAATTATTAAAAATTCAATTTTTCATATTTAATTCAAAGAATTTCGCTTAAAATTAATAAAAATTCAATTTTTCATATTTAATTCAAAGAATTTCGCTTAAAATTAATAAAAATTCAATTTTTCATATTTAATTCAAAGAATTTCGATTAAAATTGTTAAAAATTCAATTTTTCATATTTAATTCCAAGAAGTTAGGATAAAATGAATAAAAACTCGATTTTCCACGTCAAATTCTATAGTTTCAAATAAAATTAATAAAATTTCGATTTTTTTAACGAAAAATTCGATTTTTTTACGAAAATTTCGATTTTTTTACGAAAAATTCGATTTTTTTACGAAAAATTCGATTTTTTTACGAAAAATTCGATTTTTTTACGAAAAATTCGATTTTTTTTTTTTACGAAAAATTCGATTTTTACCTAAAATTCAATTTTTTTACGTGAAATTCCCAAAAATTCATACCAAAATTAATAAAAAATCAAATTTTTCCACCCCAAATTCCCACAATTTCGAATAAAACTTTTAAAACCCAAACAAGCCACAATTAATTCCATTCCTAAAAATCATAAACCCTAATTTACGACAACCTATAATTGGGTCAAACACAAAAAACAAACAAAAAAACAAAAACAAAATCCAATCTCGACCTTCGGCCATTCACGTCCCTCCCCATCAAACCCAAACATTCGCCGATATAAAAACAGCGCGCACCGAGGGATTAAACCCGAACCGACAAACACAAAGAAACAAGAAGGGACGACCAAGAGAACACGAAAAAAAAAATCTCCCGCTGTGTTTAATGAGCTCTTCTCTCTCCCCGTAATGAACCAGGGTCATCCATAAACACTGTCACTTTCTCCCACAGGATCAGAATAAATCATAAATGAAATTTATACCTCACCACTTGACACTTACATTCAATTAAATTTAATTTAATTCCCCCCATAAAACAAAACAAAAAAATTTTAAAAAAAAAATTTTAAATTTAAATTTTTTTAAAAAAAATTCCTTCTTCCAGTCCATTTGTGAAATTTCAACTCGCAAGAGTTTATTAATGTTGATTCCACGGATCAGTTTTAATTATCCATGCAGTAAAGCCTAACTAGCGAGAAACCAGATGTTTATCTCGGTTCATGTTCCCCTTTATCTCACCTGGCCATCAACCAAACACCCAAAAAATGAATAAAACTCTTTCATCCTCCATTGATTTAATCTTTAAAGAAAATACTCAAATCTTGTCGTTCATGTTAAACTTAATTATAGAATCGGTTTTTAACTTTGAACGAGTTATATACCGTTTGCGGCAGCTACTTTTCCCTTACAATAGATAGTTTGCGGGATGCATTTTTCCCTTACAGTTAAACACTATACGGTATAAAAATAGTGTAAGGGCAAAATGATAAATTAAGTTTTTGCGGGCTGCACTTTTCCCTTATCACTACACTATTTCAGCCAACTATTGTCAGTTAGTAATTTTGGGCCTAAAAATTTAATTTGGGGGCGTAAATGTGCAAATTTCTGCATAAAATTCCATTATTATGCCTATAAAGTATGGTTTTGGGCCTAAAATTCAATTTTGGGCCTCACTCATCATTCCATCTACGAACCTATGATACTGATGTGTTTGATCGGGACAACAAAATAATCGCCATTTGCAATAACAATATAGTGTTCTCAATTCTGATTGGCTGCGCTATATTTTAATTTAGTGTTGAAAACAATACACTAAAGATTTTTCCCTTACGATATGGCACTAAAATAGTGTAACGTGGCACAAAATAAGGGAAAAATGCATCCCGCAAACTCTCTAATTATGACATTTTTTACACTATGTTTAGTGTAAGGTAAAAGTGGGTTGCGGTTGAAATTTTACGTTATAGTTATAAAATTAGAGTAGCCTTATACAAGTCACGTGGTTACCGAAACTAGTAATGTCTCATTCGCATAAGAAGAAAGAATTCCTGTTTTTAACTGTTGCAATACAATGCTAATCCAGATTTTTAGTCAGTGACGTAAATAGTGGAAAACTACAAGATTGGCTACGCTATACTATACTACACTATGCTTATAGGCTTAACGGAGGTTTTTATAAGGGAAAAGTACCTAGATTTATACAAAGCGGGCTATTTTGACAATCCGATAAATCTTTTAGCACTTCATTTAAAAAAAAATAAAAAAAAAAATAAAAAAAAATCGTTTGGATATCGGAAATCAATAAAACAAAACAAAAAAAAGAAGAAGAAAATCTGTGCAATTCAAGACGTTCCACGCCCCCTGGCTCCACGTTCAACATTGATCCCATGAATCATTTTACTCTAATAACAACATTGATCCACGCCTCTATCTTTTATCGCTTGACCAAACCCCGAATATATATTTATTTTATCAGTTATCACCGCACAAAAACACAAAAATATCCCTTATCGACAACCCCATCTATTCACTTCCCCGCACAACACGCAATTATTTTTTTTCCGCAAATCAATACAAAAAAAAAATAAATAAATAAAATAAAATAAATAAAACTCACGTGACTAATGTTACCGGCAGGCCAGTCCACCAGGGAGGCCGGCAACCAACCTGGTGTTGGACAAGGAGCTATCTCCACCTAGCGACAAAACAAACAAACACAAATCAGCAAACAAATTCACAAAAACATCTCAAAGAATAATATTTGAAAATATTTGAAAATATTTTAAAATTTTTCATTAAAAAAAAAAAAAAAAAAAATGGCGGCTATTTATTATTTATTTTCGCATTTGGCCGTCCGTCTTAAACTGCATTGACAACCGCGCGGCTTATTTTCGAATCCCACGCTTTATATATTTACTCTCGTCTTGGCAGTCGGCTGTTGGGCCAGTAAATAAGGCGATAAGGGTTATTATAGTCTGCACTCGAGAGCAATTTTTCAAATGGAAGCCAACTCAGCCCATAAACACAACACCAGCTGAGCTTTTTATTTTGTCCTCACTTTTACAACATACTTAAAAACCATATAACATGCATGTTTTTCTTGCGAGAATCCATCAGAAAAAAAACAAAAAAAAAAAAAACAAAAAAAAAAAAAAATTTTCACCGACCCATTCCCATAAAAATAAATCACCTTTTAAAACAAGGAAATAGCGAAATAAACACCAAACGCGCCGTCAATGATCTTCCTTCCGCGGCCACTAGATGGCGGGCGCCGACGACATTCGTCCGCTTTTTAAAGACGCCAAGGTCGCGTGTAATTAAGTATCTCAACGTTAAATTCTTCTCACGACTCATCAACACTATAAAAGTAAATTTGTTGCAACAACATTCGCAGCTTAACCGCTCCACTTGACAAATTGAGCGTTCTTGCGGCGTTCCATCCAATAATAATCCACCACGTCTGTGCGACCGTGTCTTCAGACTCTTCACGTTCTCTCCGCGTCTCTTTCCTTCTCTCTGCGCTTCTTTCGGCCATCTGCTGTTTCTCTTTGATGACCCCCAAGAGGCTGAGGCGCAACTCCAATCTCCCAACATCCACGCCCATCTTGCCACAGTCGGAGAAGAATGGGGGGGATTTGGAACGCCGAGAGCAAACTTACAATGCCCAGAAGACCCACCAAAGCATACACTCACACTTTTACAATGGTCGAGTAAAGACGAATGGCATCTTAACGCCTTCGACTCTTCATAATCAACTCGACAAAAGGATAATTCAAAACGAAAAGCGTGTTGGAGCGAAAACAACACGTTTAACACTCGTTTTACGAGTCAACAATTAGTCTACGCCCGTAAAACGGTTTGGAATTAGTCAAAACGCGTCGGAAACACCTTTTCCTTTACGTTTTTCGAGGTTTTGCAATGAATTTTCACCTAAAGCATCATTTAAAATGTGTTTTATTTTCGTTTTGGCGTCGTTCTTCGAGTCAACAATCAATGTCGACCCGTAAAACGATTCAGAATTAGTCAAAATACGTTTTAATTGCGTTTCATCATCATTTTTTGAGTGCTAAAATAACATTTTACTCTTAAAATAGTCCAAAATCCAATCTAAAACACGTTTTAATTGCGTTTTGTATCATTTTGTGGATGCAAAAATCAATTTCCACCCGTCAAACGGTTCAAAACGAGTCAAAACATCATTCAAAACACGTTTTAGTTACGTTTCAGGTGCAATAATAAATTTTCCGTGCGTTTTATCACCATTTCCGAGTGCCACCGCCACTTTTTGACCGTTTAATCCTCTTATAATAACACAAAAAATCAATTTTGATTGAAAAATCAATGAGAAATCAATTTGGCAGCCGATCGAACAATTTTTTATTCCCTGCCCTTTAACTCCACAAATGATCAACTCCGCTTCGCGAGTCCAAAATTCAACTCTGCTCTAGATCACGTCCCATTTTAATTTCCAAACGGTGTCCGCGAGTTTTTAAAGGTCAGAAGGAGGAGGCGAAAAAATAGTTCCAACCAATTTTTATATTTATTTCAACACTTACTTTATTGGAGAACGTGTGGTTCTTTTTATTAGTTGTCTTGAGGGGTTTCTTTGGCCTTTGAAGGGGCGGGGGCGTGGTGTGACCCGTGTCCGGAGGATTATCATCGTTCACAGCCACAGGTAATTTGCAATTATTCTTATCTATATTTTTCACGGTACTCTACAAGTAACAAAAGCACGAATTAGCAACAAAAACACACACAAGAGTTCACAATTGTCACACAAACAACAAAACAATAGAAGTCTGTTTTTTTTATTAAAAAAAAAAAATTAAAAAAATTAGAATTTTTTTTTCATTAAAAAAAATTAAAAACACCTGCAATTAAGAGTCAAATACCTTTTAAAAAAAACACCTGTCATTTTTTTTAGATTTTTAAATTTTTATTTAATTTTTTAAAAAAAAGTTCCGTAGTTTCGGATGTGGTAGCAGAGGATGGTTCAACGAGCTGTTGCATTATTCAGTATTATTATAATATTTATTCACTTAATTAATTTATATTTCATTTAATATATGCACACTTTGCAATAACACAATAATTATAACTGAATAACATTTATTTATTTATTTATTAATTTTTATTAATTTTTATTGCAATTAAATTCAAAGAAAATACGAAAAAGGAGTCGAAAAAAAGAAGAAGAAAAAAACTTAAATGAAGTGAGGCGGTGATAAGAAAACAAAGGACAGGACAAATCTCTTAAAGCTGCAGCCCGGAAGTAGGAACGGAAGAAGGTTCGTCTACCCTCCACATACACACAAGACACACAATCTTTTGTGGTTGAAATAGTAATGGTGAGTTGTATCCTCGTCAAAACCAACCACCCCCGTCTGGCAATGGGCCAGCGCCATCTGGTGAGCATTCAAGCCGAGCTCTAATCATGTCAAGGAGGATAAGAAACTCTGTCAATATTTGCTGCTTTAACTTACTACAACAAACCAAAACACTGCCACGGCATGCCGACCAATTACGTCACGGCGATTGCGACTTGTTATTCAATTGTGGCCACTTTTAATCGTTTCATTTATTTTTTTTTAATTAAATTTTTTTTTTTTTTTTTTAATTCGAATTTTAATTTTAATAAAATGAATCAATTGAGCTTAATTCTTGACGTTTATCGATTTTCAGCTTATTCTCAATTCCGTTTTCAAATGCTGATTTAAATCTTATCACTTGATTCTTATCTTGGTAATTAGCTTCCAATGTGGTGTTTCAATCCAACACCGTTTTTTTTTTTTTTTCATTTAATATTTACCAATGAATATCAAAATTCAGCTTAAAATACTGAAATTTGGATAAAAATTTCAAAAATTCTACTGGATTAGCTGGAAATACTAAAATTTACTTTTATTTACCTAAAATCACCTCCAAACACGAATTTTTACCAAATTTTATCTAAAAATTTTCAAAATTTAACTTTAATTTACCAAAATTAACCAAAATTACCAAATTTCATACAAATGTACAACATTTTACAAAAATGTACAAAATTACACAAAAATGTATTAAATTTGTACAAAAACGTGCTAAATTTTACAAAAACGTGCTAAATTTGTACAAAAATGATTAAATTTGTACAAAAATGTATTAAATTTGTACAAAAATGTATTAAATTTGTACAAAAATGTATTAAATTTGTACAAAAATGTATTAAATTTGTACAAAAATCTATTAAATTTGTACAAAAATGTATTAAATTTGTACAAAAATGTATTAAATTTGTACAAAAATGTATTAAATTTGTACAAAAATTTGTACAAAAATTTACTAAATTATACAAAATTTACTAAATTATACAAAAATTTACTAAATTATCTAAAAATTTACTACATTATACAAAAATTTACTACATTATACAAAAATTTACTAAATTATACCAAAATTTACTAAATTACACCAAAATAACCAAATTTTATCAAATTTAACCTCAAATTTTACGTGAAAATACCAAATTTAACCTCAAAATTTATGTGAAATTACCAAACTTTACCTCAAAACAAGCTGCCAACTCACCTCAAAATAAAAACCCATTCCCATCACATCAAAACGATAATTGAGTAGCTGCACAACTTCAACCACACACTCCACTCCAGAGAGGTCATCTTCACACACGACTTGTCCATAACGATCAATGAGAAACACTCCTTCTGACACTCAAATCTCAAATTCGTCACACATCCCACCCTAACCCCAACTCAAAACCCTTCCAAAAATAAATTATTTCTCCCGACCATCACGCCTAAATCACCATCAAACACCTCACGGCAGGGACCATCCAACAAATTTCTCAACCCCCCCCCCCCCCAAACAAACAAAAAAAAATCAATAACCTCCGACAGCCATTTAATCAACAACCACGTGCTTAAAACACCCACACGCAACGTCATGCATCAATGAAAAATGACATCCCGAAACTAATCCTCAAGACAAACCAAAAAACCAAAAATAAAAATAAAAATTACAAATAATTTTTTCTTTTCCATTTCCTTCTCACGAAACAACCGCGAATAATTAATTTCGCTCGTCTAATTAAAAATCAAAGTCTTTTAAACCAGGAATTTCCTCCACCATTAAACAATCACCAGCTGCACACATTTCAGCACAATTGTTGCCAACAATTGCACAAATTCTTCAACAAGGGGTCAAACAAAGGTCAAAGGTCACTCTTTACCACTTAAAAATCACCACCAGAAGCCCACACTCACTAAAATTAACAAATTCCCTCTCTATTCCTTCTAAAACCGCCACCTAATATGTCAATACGTTTCCACAGACCCAACCGACAGCTAATCTGCATTGTGCACAATGCTATTAAACATTATCTCAAGCACGAGTGCACAAGCTGCGTCGAATTCTGCTACTATTTTCTCGCTAATGACCGCCAGTGTAGCTTCGTTTACTCTCGGCGAGTTGGGCTAGTTTTTCTCCATCGATTTCTTGTATATGAGACAATCGCAAACACTGTACATTGCCCATTAAGATCAATGGCGCTTAAAAGAGCTGCCGACTCGCTGACACAAAAATCGTTCAACTTTGTATCCAACCGTTCGCACATCGCAATCTCGCCGATATTCTTTCGAAATCCTCCAGAATCCAAGACACCTTTAATTTCCACGTTATTTACCGTTTGTCGACGTTATCCAATCCAACTATTAAGGTTGGTTCAAAACAAATTTGAAGTAGCTTTTTGCTTACTTTACTGCTAAAACAATCCAACAATGCAATGCGCAGCAACGTTGCGTTACGTTACTTCTGCGTTACGTTACTTCATAGTGTGAACACAAGTGTAAACCAACCTTTTATACTTTCCCGTCTTTTTCTTTATTTTGAGTGCCAATAATAATTCCCATAGTGACGCAACAATTAATTACCACAATATTGTTAAATATCCAACCAACAAAAGCTCATTATTCATCCTCACTCACCGACTTCCCTCCAAATTACAAAGTAGCCTCAAATTAACCACCGAAAGCGCAAAACTCAAATTACTATCATTCCAAACGTCGCCCAAGGTACGCCATTTTTCCACCCTTTAAAAAACAGCTCAAAATTCCACATCAGCTTCTTGATAATTGCGGAATAAAAAATATTCCGAGCACAAAAAAAAATGCAAACATAAATAACATTCATCCGTTTTTCGTTTTTCGGTTTTCCTTGTAGCTTGCCAGTCCCACAGGAAAAGAGAGAGAGAGAAACCGAATGGGTAGAGAATCGAGTCTGGGTCTCTCAACAGGGGAGTAAAAGAGGGAGAGAAAGATGGAGCGAGGGGGAACGAAGCGAGGGGAGTGCAAATAAGGGGAGAGAGACGCGCGGGAGCACGTGCCAATCATCCTCATTGAGACGGGAACAAAATGGCAGCTATGGCTTCGCGCCAGCGCAACCAAGAAAAGAAAGAAAGAAAGAAAGACGGGGGTTGTCCGCCCTCTCATCTCGTTATTTGCAATCCAAAATGGCTGATAATCTCGACGGATTATCACATTACATTTTTTTACTCCTAGTGGCAAATCAATGCATTAGGTTAATTAACTTGGTGTGGGGGAGAGAGGGAGAAGAATTTACACTCAATGAGGTTTTTGGGTAGTCTGATGGTCATTGAGAGGTCAAAAACGACATTTATTTTCTAGCTGTCACCCGTCACTTTGTGACTAAATTATTTTTGTTTCCTTTGCGTAATGCTATTGTATTTAGTGTTATATTTATTGCTATTTTTGCTATATTTGTGCTATTTTTGCTATATTTAGTGCTATTTTTGCTGTATTTAGTGCTATTTTTACTCTATTTATTGCTATTTTTACTCTATTTATTGCTATTTTTGCTATATTTAATGCTATTTTTGCTATATTGCTATATTTAATGCTATTTTTGCTATATTTAATGCTATTTTTGCTACATTTATTTTTATTCCCAATTATTCAACAAAAGAATAGGCTAAAGTCAATTTTAGCATCTTTAAACTAGTTTAGATCCATTTTTAAAATTTTCATATTTTTTCTTTCAAAATTCAATTTTTTAAAAAAAAATTAAATTTTGAACAAATAAAAACTAATTCACATATCCCATCCATAATTCAATACAAAATATCCGCCATGAATAACAAATGCGTGCGAAAATGCGGAATTCTCAAAAGAAACTCAATTTTTTCTCAATTTCCCATTCCGACGGCGCCGCCGCGATCTCCCTGCCGCACCACCTCGCCCCATCTCCGCCCGACGACGCACCAAACACCGTCGATCGTCTCATCACCCAATAATCGAGTATTAATCTCCACGCACTTGGCCCATGCTAATTAATGGGTGTGGTTCTCAATTAGACCTTTGATTTCTTAAATCATCACTTAATCACCACCACCAACTGCATAAAAATGCATACATGTACAAACATAACTCACACGCACGCAGCTGCGTCTAATTTAAGTTAACATCGTTCCCTTTTCGCCTTCCCTTGCCCACCCCTGACAAAAAAGAAAAAGCGCCAGCACCACCCACTAAAAATTCCTTCGCTCAAGAGAAACAAATCCTGAAGAAGGAGCAGAAGGAGAAGAAGGGGAACGGAAAAGCAAAAAAAAAGCAAAACCAGTTTCCCACAATCACCTGACAATCAGCTGACGACTCCATTTTGGACGTGTGCCAATTTCTGCAGTTAGGGAGAAGTGGAGCTTGATGAGATGCCACGTTTATGTTATTTTCTTATTAAGGATTAGCATTGCCAAATGACAAATGATAAATTGGCCTTCATTACACCGACATATATTCATTCATATTCAACCTCGGTCATTCAAAACGCATTTTCCGCCCGTCTCAAATAGTAGCCGAGTCGAAAAATCAATGCGAGAAATTATTGTAAATTATTACAAGTTTAACAATCATTAAGTGCAATGAAGACTGGTAATTTTTCAATTACATTTGTAATTAAATCCGCCATTCTGTGAAATAAAAGTTATACGAAAACTAGGTCAACATTTGGTCAATTTTTGTTTTTAATTAAATTGGAACGTTGGTTAGGTTATATTATCTCAGGTGTTTTTTCTTGGTGAATTCACTTTGTATTTGTATATTTTCTTGTTCCAATATATCCTAGCCATGTAGCAAGTGCTCACCTGCTGCTTGCTACACAGAGCGTTTTTTGGTGCCGTGACCAGGATCTTTGGTGCTGTGATCAGGATCTTTCGAGCTGGGACAGAATCACAAAGTCCCGAAAAACATTTTTCTAACTTTCTACATATCATTTTGTGTGGAGTTTTGTGCTCTTTTATCCAACTTTTTTCGTTTTCTACTATCCTATTTTACCGATTAAGAGTCGCCCTCGAATAGTAGCCGCGGCTGAGAAACCAAGAATATCGTATTTTTGTAGTACGATATTGTTTCCGTATATTTAATCTCACGAACTATGAACATACACTTCGTTTATAACATTCAGACTTCATTTGTTACATTAAACAAATGTAAAAAAAGAAAAACCAAAATTGTAATTGCCGACAAAAATTGCAGTTTTGCATAAGACCCGCGACTCTTAATCGACAAAATACGACATTTCTTTATTTGCAACACACAAACATCACCAAAAAAAAACCTCAATTACCTTCGCCCAATCCTCAATCAAAGGGTCAAATCACCACCCCTATCTGCAATTAATCAAAACAGTGCTGCAAGTGAGATGTCATCAAACCCAACTTTAATTACACAACAAATCCACCATCACTTAACCAAAGAAAAAGAAAAGCACCAAAGAAAAAAACTCCACTCCAAGTAGCAAGTCTAATTACATTAATCTCATACCAATATTTCTTTTTCTATAAAACCTACTTACACCTGTTTCCTTCAACCATTTTTTTCCTCCTTAAATCCATTCAATTCACCTCCCACCTCCCCACCCCAATACATATTTCCTTGAATTGATAGATAACTCTCAAAAAAAAATAATTCAAAAAAAAAAAAACACCTGTATGTAACAGGTGGCCAATTCTCCCCATTATATCCATTACCTATTAACCAGTTTCCAATGTTAAAACCCTCCAAAAAAAATATATTAATTTCCAACCAAATTAGCATGAAACCTCCATTTAAAAAAAAAATCTTTATTAACGCACCTTTTTTTGCAAGACTCAATTTCAATGGCTTTTCCCTTGAATGAAAATAAAATAAAAATCCACCCACAGCTGGAGCGGGGACAAAGGGACGGGACATTTCTACCTTGTACTACTTCCGGAATAAATATACAGCCTTGACAGGGGGACCGCGAGGGGGAGGGGAAGAAAGAGGCGGGGGATTAAGGGGAGAGAGAGAGAGAGAGAGAGAGAAAGCTACAGCAACAGACCACTGGTCACTCAATCGTTAAGGGGAACGAGTAAACCCGAACCTAATCGTCAAATATCAACGTGGAAAATATTTATTTTCGACCGCTTTAAAACGCTCGTCTAAACCGACACGCTGCGGTCGCAAAGTCATCGAACGCGTGCGTTTGTCCACTACAGGTTTGTCCACTTTTTCCCATTAATTCAATTTGTCCACAACTATGTCAAGGTGAGGTCAAACATCAATGCAAACCCTTCACCAGCCACTAAAACACACTTTGGGGCCCCATCACAAACAATCCCCACACGCAATGCACATTTTTGGGGCCCCAGGTAACCCACCACAAAGTCTCCTAACATGGAGTTGATATTTTTGGGGCCCCATGTCTCCAAGAAAAAATAATACACTTTGGGGACCCACAAAGTATATCTTGGACCGTCTTGGGCCCCTCTGTAACAAATAATATACTTTGGAAGCCCAGAAAGTATACTTGGGCCCCTCTATGACAATTAATACACTTTAAGGGCCCACAAAGTATATTTTGGACCGTCTTGGGCCCCTCTGTAACAAATAATACACTTTGGAAGCCCAGAAAGTATACTTGGGCCCCTCTATGACAATTAATACACTTTAAGGGCCCACAAAGTATATTTTGGACCGTCTTGGGCCCCTCTGTAACAAATAATACACTTTGGAAGCCCAGAAAGTATACTTGGGCCCCTCTGCGACAAATAATAGACTTTTGGGCCCTAATATGGAGCGTCCCGACACGGAATGAATATTTGTTGGGGCCCCCGGGTAGCGTGTTGGCGCCGAATGGACGCTGCATCTTCCCGAGTCCCATTAAGCCATCCAATTGGCACATTCCGTTTTACCTGCGCCTACGCATCGTCGGGAGCGTCGCATTCCATCAATTCCTCTGGCAGCGCAACTCCGATCCAATCTACGGCCAGACACGACCAGATAAACATCGAGCCACGTCTCAATGCAGGCAGACCAATTAAGACGGTGACACCAATCCGCAATTGTCGCACAATCGATCCCCCAACTCCGCATTTCGCCTTCCACAGATTCTCCAACGCCCCCTTGTGCCAGCCAAACTCCCCCCCGGGCCTTATTCGTTTCCGGAACCAGCTAACCGAGATTCCAAGCCCATTCCTCACCAACCGGCAAAATTCCCAACAAAAAAATATTTTAAAAAATTAATAAAACGCACAACAGGGTCCCCCAAGTGCCCCCCGAGTGGCCAATGGCCCTTTTGCCACTCGCACGTGTCCTTTGGGCAGTTTGTCGCTGTTTGGCGAGTGGACGGTCGGTTTAATCAGGCTGGGGCTGAACTGCGTCGAGTTTGTGTTTAATTGCAAGGAATTTGGCATGTCACTTCGACCTCGATCGAAAACTACACACTTCAAACTGCACTCGAAGCGAAGAAGATAAAGGGAGATAAAGACAGCCAGTGTGCTTTGTGCTCTTAAAGTGCTGTTAAGTGTCGTATTTGAAGTATTTCTCCTCCTAGACAAACTTGGCTGCGCTTCAAACTTTTTCAATGTCAACATCACACCAGGGCGCGCTTTGACTCATACGTACAAGAGGTTTCGTTAAATGTACGGTTTTGGGCAGTTGGGATTTTGCTTTCGGCAGAAAATCGGATGTCATCGGCCAATTTAAGCTGTTTTGGAGCCCTAGGTAAATCTTTTGGTCTAAAGTTGAATCTTTTGGTTTAAATTTGAATTTTTTGGTTTAAATTTGAATTTTTTGGTCTAAATTTGAATTTTTTTGTCTAAATTTGAATTTTTTGGTCTAAAGTTAAATTTTTTGGTCTAAAGTGGAATTTTTTGGTCTAATAATCCAATTTTTGGTCTAATAATCAATTTTTTGGTCTAATAATCAATTTTTTGGTCTAATAATCAATTTTTTGGTCTAAAATTGAATTTTTTGGTCTAAAGTTGAATTTTTTGGTCTAAAGTTGAATTATTTGGTCTAAAGTTGAATTATTTGGTCTAAAGTTAAACTTTTTGGTCTAAAGTTGAATTTTTTGGTCTAAAGTTGAATTTTTTGGTCTAAAGTTGAATTATTTGGTCTAAAGTTGAATTATTTGGTCTAAAGTTAAACTTTTTGGTCTAAAGTTGAATTTTTTGGTCTAAAGTTGAATTTTTTGGTCAAAAGTTGAATTTTTTGGTCTAAAGTTGAATTTTTTTGGTCTAAAGTCAAATTTTTTGGTCAAAAGTTGACTTTTTATGCATTTTTTGCTCTAATAATCAATTTTTTGGCCTAAAACTGTACGCCGGTGACTGACACCACGTGACAACTCCAAAACTGCAAAATCGTCACAAAATAAACCCCCCCACAAAAAAAAAAAAAAAAAAAAAAAAAATCCCTCAACTCGATTCCTTTTTCTTATTCCTTACTTCCACTAATCACTAGATTTTCCCTTCATTCCCGTGTGCAGAAAAATTTCACGCTTTCGCGCACATTTTCATTTCCGGACTTGCAAACTGCTTTCACATGTAAACGAGCCGCCACGAATATTTCATGAGCCACCCCTCAACTAAAAACCATTTACATTTACAGCCCCTAAATAAATAAATGAATAAATAACTGAATAAATAAATAAATAAATAAAACCGACATAAAAAATGAAGAGCGCAAACAAGAGCCCAATTAAAAATCATTGTCTTCTCATCACCTTTCCTTCTCCGTCTCCCCCACATTTCACTCGCCGTGTCCCCGCCGCATTAACATTCCGGATCGCTTCTTTATGAACGAGCTGACCTAACTCCAGACTCGTTTAAAATTTCATTCACGCACGGCGCGTCGCAACAGAGGCTGCAACAACATGGAGCACTAGTCATGCGTGGATCGACATAATGTTGCGCTATTAATCAAGATTAAAAGGCTCAAATAAAACAAAAAAATATTTTTCTTTCTCTCCGAACGTCCACAACGTGTTTTTATTTTTATTTTTATTTTTTTTATTGACTCCCTGATCCATTTGTTGGAGGACCCGGTTGCTTGGCAACCTACTTGTAAGCAACGCTGCTGGCCCTGCAGCCTCGAAATGTGTCGAGGCGAGCAATAATTCAGTTTAATTAAAGTAGAAAAGTGGAGTTTTCCTATGCCCGTTTTTCTACTTGATAATTAAATTCATGTACGCAATTAAATTAAAACCCTTACCACCCTTCCTCTATAAATAAAACAATGATAGGAATTAGCACTTGGATAATTTTTACATTTATTTCGTTTTTTTCTTGGGGGGGAAGTGAAAAATTGCGGAAAAATTAAAGAAAATCAAAACCTGTTCTGTTTTTTTTTTAAGAATAATTCCCACCGGTGTGTCAGTCAGACTCGATTAACCCGAAAAAAGACTTAAAACACAATGGCAGACATCCATTAAATCAATATTGTGATTTAAACACCCCAGAGTGGTTTTCCTGACCGCATAAAAACAAAAACAAAAACAAAAATCCAAAACTCCGATTTCCACTTGACGTAAAAATCATCGTTTTCGGTCTTAGCGAAATCAAAGAAATCAAAGAAATCCATTTAAAATTGAACGCACCTATTATACTACGCATTCAAAAATAAAAATACTTGTGTTTTAACAATTTTAGTTTAAGTGTATTTTAAGTTTTGACGCGTTTTTGACCAAAATTTGCCAAAAATGCAACGTATAAACCAAATTTTTACTTATCCAAGATGGCTGACAGACTGTCAACCATCCTCTGCTACCAATGGGTTTAAACAGGGGTTTAAACATGAGTTTAAGCAGGAAATGATGTCATTTTGTTTTAAAATTGAAGTAAAACACAAAATATTTTAGTTTTTGAATGCAGCTACTGACACTATATTGCGATGTATATTTAAATAATTAATACATTTTGTAAAATAAATTATGAAATGCATTCCCGACACTAATTTATCAAATATAAACGCATTTCAAAACGCATTTTTGTTCAATTATGAAATGCAATATTTAATCTACAAATAACATACTTAATTCCCCAATATATGTTCAAATACATCTTTGATCCACTCAAACCGACACCACAAATTTAATTACTTATTTTTTTTCACTCAAACTCGTTTGTTTCAATTTAAAACGAGCAATTAAAACGAATTAAGTGAGATTACACAACACAGTGCCATCAAACAGCCCCATAACAAATTTAAAAAATAAAAATAAAAAATTTATTGCCCATTTCATTTCCCCCCCCCCAAACCCAATTAAATCTATTTATTAAATAAAAAAAAATAAAAATAAAAATAAAAAAAAAATAAAAATTATTTTTCAAAAAAATCCAAACCCCAAAACGCGACTTTAAAAACACTGCATTCCTCGCTCATTGTAAACCGCCAAAGCCCGAAATGAACAGCCGCATCCCACCTCATCTCAACTTCCCTGATGAGCCTAATAAAAATGCTCTTCAGCCAAGGAGTCCCAGCCGGCGAACCTTTACCTAATTACCGCAAAACACGCCGAAAATCACAAAAAAAATGACAATCAATCAATAACCCCCTCTGTGGGTGGCATTTCTACACACAGTTGCAATGCTGCCACTGCACGAGCCTCGTTTTCAGTCTCGTGATAAATATTTAGGACGTTCCATGTATTATTCATGTATTATTCATCCATCGGTTAATAATTATCTCTAAATAAGATATTTTATAAATTATGCCAGATTTTACACGCAATTATGCATTCAGTCGTCTCGTTTTGTGTGCACAAATGGTTTCATGTCGCGAGGATTTTTGTGGATGACAAACACGAAGCAGATGATGAAAAATGGAAAAAACAAACAAATTAAGCCTTTTTTTTTATTTTTTTTTTATTTTTTTATTTTATTAGTTTGGTGGTCATGTGACGGCTATTAGTCGCAGTTATAAACGGAGAGGAAAAAATTAATTCATCTCGTGTTCGTTTCATTATTCATTTCTGTCATGTGTAACTCGAAATCAAGTCATGAAACGAGAAACGCAAATATAATAAATATTAAAAAAAAATTGAAACAAACTTGAAACTTGACCCGAAATAAAATGTTGATTTTTTTGTTTTGTTTTTAAAGAGATTGATTGCTTGACCACACCTGGAAAACTAAACATTCGTGATTCACTTACTAAACAGTAGCGGCGTAATAAAATCGTGCTTTTGTGCTTTCAACTGCGTTTTTTTTTTATATGTCGTTTTGGAAAGTGTTATATTGACTCTTAAAACGAAAGCTGTGCGATATGATGGAAGGTGATAAAAACATGAAAATCGTCAAAAATTACGTGAAAAAACTGATAAAACGTATGAAAATACATGGAAAAACCGATAAAGTGTAAAGAAATCATGGATAAAGGTGATAAAACAAAAAATTATAAAAATAAAAATGATAAAACGTAAAAAATCTGTGATAAACATGAAAAATGGAAGAAAAAAGTAATAACATGAAAGAACCTAAAAATCATAATAAAGCGTGAAAATCCGTACAAAAAAGCATGAAAACAGGAGGTAAAACATGATAAAACGTGACTACCGGTAGAGTAAAAACTAGAAAATCCATGAATAAACGTGAAAATCCGTGATAAAACGTGAAAATCCGTGATAAAACGTGAAAATCCGTGATAAAACGTAAAAATCCGTGATAAAAAACAAAAACAGGAGAAAAAACGTGATAAAACGTGAAAACTGGGGGGGAAACGTAATAAAACATGTTAACTGGAGTAAAAACGTGAAAATCCATGAAAAAACGTGAAAATCAATGAAAAAACGTGAAAATCCATGAAAAAACGTGAAAATCCATGAAAAACGTAAAAATCCATGAAAAACGGGAAAATCCATAAAAAAACGTGAGAATCCATAAAAAACGTGAAAACCCATGAATAAACGTAAAAATCCATGAAAAAACGTGAAAATCCATGAAAAAACGTGAAAATCCATGAAATACGTGAAAATCCATGAAAAACGTGAAAATCCATGAAAAAACGTGAAAATCCGTGATAAAACGTGAAAAATCATATCAAAAATTAAAAATCGCAAAAAACTACAACAAAAACACGAAAAACCGTAACAAAACACGAAAAACCTAAAAACCAATCCAAAACCCCAACCAAATCCAAAAAAAAACCAAAAATAAAAAATAAAACCAAAACCAAAACCCAAAAAACCGCTTCCCCAAACCCCCACCCAACCCAAACCCCCCCAAAAAAAACCCAAAAACCCAAAAACAAAAACATAAAACGAATCGCAACACGACGTCCAAAAAACCTCACCAACGTTCCCTCCACCCTACCCCACCTCACCTCCTCACCTCACCTCTCCTCTCCTTTCCTTTCTCTCTCCTTGTCCGCTTCATTGCACTTCAATATGGGCGCAATTCTCCCTCCCTGGAAGAATTCCTCGCATTTTCCTGGCAAAGATGAGTGAGCAATTTGTCATGCGGAGGGAGAAGTGCCACTTTATTTTATCTTATTTTTCCCCCCGCCTTCAACATGCTCTGATTTCGCCCTCTTTAACAGACAGACGAATAAAAAGAGAAGAAGAAAAAAAGTCAATCAAAAACGGAGACACGATTGCAACACGAACAACAGACGGCAAAATGGGGATGCAAATTCCTCGCATTCCCGTCCCTTCCCGTCCCTTCCCGGGCCCGCACCGCACGCAAACGAGAAAATCACTTAACAAAACATGAATGGAGTCGGCGAAGGTAGGAATAAAGAAAAGACCATCTTCATTATACGTACAACGACAGAGAAGTAAAGAAAAGAGAGACCGAGAGAGAGAGACTGACTAAAAGTGATTTGTGCTACAGTCGTCGTGTGTTTTGACAACTGAACGCGAATCCCGCTGACAAATGGAAGTCGAGGGAATTTATCTCAGACCAAAATCAACTGCGTCATCTCTCGAGAAACAAGTGTAAACTTCATCTCTTAATTTCTGCCACCCAGAGCGCCATAACTCTCACCCAACTCTAATATTTACAGTAAATCCAGCTTTTTGCATCGAATAAAATTTTTTTAAATTGGATTTACGTTAAATACACTTGTATTACTGTAAATCAACATTTTAAAATTACCTTTACGTTAAATTCAATGTAAATTGACATTTTTACAAAATATATACATTGAATTGTATAAATCGATATTTTTACATAATATTTACGGTAAATTCAATGTAAATCGACATTTTTACATAATAATTACGGCAAATGGAATGTAAATCGACATTTTTACGCAATATTTACATTGAACAGTGTAAATCGACATTTCTACGTTAAATTTACGTTAATTTCAGTGTAATTAGACATTTTGTACACACTATTTACATTAAATAATGTAAATTAGACATTTCATACACACCATTTACATCAAATAATGTAAATTAGACATTTTGTAGACACTATTTACATTAAATCATGTAAATTAGACATTTCATACACACCATTTACATCAAATAATGTAAATTAGACATTTTGTACACACTAGGTGCATTCCAAAACGCAGTGTTAGGCGTTTTAGGCGTTTCCCTTCCGTGTCGTTTTATGGTCGTTTTAGGCCTGTTTAAGAACGTCAAAACGAAAAAAAATTTTGCCCTAGTTTTAGCAATTTCGTTTTAAGAAACATTTATAAAATTTACATTAACAGTGTACAAAACCGACGTTTCAACCCGAACAAGCAGAAAAAACAATTCTAATCCAATTACATCAGATTACATCACATTTCCGTAATTTTCACCTCAAAACACCCTGAACTCGCTTGTAATTCCCCATAAAACCATCGAATAAAAAAAGCGCGCCACTTCCTCCTCGCAAACACCTGTTTTGCATCGAAAAAATGTATTCACAACCTCCAAATTCCGAGCACAAACACTTGTATAAATTTGTTTACATAATAAGCAAAAGTATCTTATTGATTCAACTCATGCCCTCGCTGCAGGCCACGCGAGACAAGCAAAGGACGAGGTCAATCATGTCATTGTTCTCACACTCGTTCCTTCCACCCGTTTTCCAAACCAACGTGGCACATTCCTCTCCCGAGGCGCCCGCCACTCAATACAATAACAACTCATTAGACTAATCACAACACAACTCGTACATCCATCAACCAACACGGCCAAAAACCAAAAAGGCCAAAAACCACTGACCCATCAACACCATCCGAGTGTCATCTGTCATCTCCGGGACCCCACTCCAGGCGACGCATTTTTAATTCATCAACAGGGGGGGCGCTGCGCACGACAAATGATTCAATTCTCGCCGCCCCACCTTGCGAGGAGGGAAAAAATCAATGCTAAACCTAATTACATTTTACGGTCGATTTCACCGGCCACTGCAAGGTCACTCATTTTAAAAATAAATAAATATTAATCTTATCTCGACGAGACCTTGTGACGCACCGTCTGCTCGCAGAGTTCACGGCTCCTTATCGACGTTTGGAAATCCGTTTAAATCAATCAGGAATCGCACTTGTCCTCTTTTCAAGCATCCCTCGCGTTCAGTTCCGCTGCTCCGAGTCAAAAGTCTGGACACACCTCTTGGAAATGACTCAAGATATATCAATTCTAATAATGCGGTCGAATAGGAAGTCGGTGGCGAGTTCTGACCTTAAGTTGCACTGCGAAGGTCGTCTTAAAAGTTATCCACTTTTG
Source organism: Strigamia acuminata (assembly GCA_949358305.1). Lineage (NCBI taxonomy): Eukaryota > Metazoa > Arthropoda > Chilopoda > Geophilomorpha > Linotaeniidae > Strigamia > Strigamia acuminata. The sequence goes on along the minus strand of OX442320.1, from coordinate 5,708,742 downwards.
GACATACGGCAAAATTTCCAATTACAAAGTTGTAGAGCAACATCGAATTAGGTTTGTCCAGGATTTTCACTCGCTCCGTATAAACAGAAAGGACACAGAAACGGCGTTATGCATAAAACTGCACAATTCCTTGTGGTGCAAATACACGGCAGTTACTCGATAAAACCCAAAAACTAAAACTGCAAACAGACAGTACACGGTTTACAACAGCGACTTTTCCTTTACATTTATGCTTAATTCTATGACGTAAATATCAAAAAATTACCGGATTGGTTGCGCCATTTCCAGTTATAATGCAAGCTAAGTTCCAGTTAAGACTTTCCCACTACACTTATAAGTGCATCGGGAGTTTTTATAAGGGAAAAACCCAACATCTCTGTCTGACCTAGGAAACAGAAACCTCTAGCTAGCATCTAATCAGAAATTGATTACGGCGCTCCCGGTCTGCTGATTTCATTCTCCATTATCGCGATAACCGCTCGATTCTCGCCAAAAACCAACAAACATGGCGCGCATAGACAAATATTTGACTCGATGATCGGCGTGACGAGACAAACAATCGGTGCATTCGAATCGAAAAGAATTAACACATTCGCTTCGTCATCCGCCATTGTGGATTCCGCCAACGCGATGATACAAAGAGGTCAACACGGCGCATACTCGAGAGCCACTTTCCCTTCAACAGCAGGCACGAGCAGTGAGACGGCCCATGAATTTCACATCAGCACAATGAGCCAATGCCCCGCAGGAAGCCAGACCCGGACCGGCCTCGCACTGCCCGCATCAATGCGTCCGACAATCCGCTGGGAAGAAGCAAACCGACGCACAAACGCGCAAATCGACGCATTTCGATTCGCAACCGCGAAGAAAGCCAAGAAAAAACGCAAAGCGACGCATTAATTCGCCCTATTTTGTGATTGAAAAAGAATTTTAAATAAATTATTTTTTTATTTTTTTTTAATTTATGAGGCATTTATCTTTTTAATCATCGCCCGAGTTATATTCTTTTCTCCTTGCCATTTTTTTCACGCTTACACAACTATAAAAGTTATAATTAGGCAACTTGAATTCATTACAAATGAGATTCAAGTAGTCAAACTATAAACCAGAATTTATGGCACGAAGCATAACAAGAAAAAAAAAGAAAAAAAAATGGATATAATAAATAAAAAATTAAATCTTAATAACAGCGCAAAAGCCTCCAGTTTATCAAGGTTTCAGTTTTTGCTGCTTTTAGTGTTTCTGTGAATGGAGTGGACACCGAAAACAGTCATAAACCATGCCCAGAAACCGCAAAAACAGAAACCGCGAGTCTAGAGTTTGCCAGCCCGGTGTCTTGATGCCAAATTCAAACTGCGCATCGCATTCTGCGCATGCATTTAACACGGACATTTTCAACCTTGTTGCACTCAAAAGGAATAAAGCAAAAAAAAAAAGATTTCCCCAAAATTACTTTTTTTAATGAGTTTATTTACTTTATTTAACATTATTAAACCTAATGTTACGCTTAAGCCCACTAAATAACTGGAATTAGGAAATCAACTGCACAGAATGGGATATGCAGTATGAAGTGGTAGCAGAGGATGGTTAACATTCTGTTGATGTTGATGTCCATTCCATTTATAGAAACCGTAAAACCCAAAACTTTGAACACGGCTAATGTATTTCTGAACTGTAGAGTTGTTTTCGCAGCGGCTTATGTAATCTGGCTTTGATTTCTACAATCAAATTCAAAATGGCTACCACACAAGTCAAATCAGGGTCGTAGTAACGCTCCAGGTGAAACATTCAGCATAAAAGTCCATCATCCATTCAATGTATAATTTCCTAATGTGCTCAAACCTGCACAATTTCTTGTGCTGCTAACAGAACAATTTCTAAACAGAAACTTTGACTGCACTATTGAATGTTCGGTGCAAACTAAGAGTGAGTGACTGCACATGTCAACACCTCGATCCGGTTGGCGCATTTGGCGCGTTCGTTTTATGCGCATTTGGCGGAGCATCTCGTAAATCAAACGGAACAAACCACACCACGGGCACCGAACTATGCGCGGCAGAGCGGCTTAGAATTATGTAACAAGCGCTTCCTCTATCGCCCACTCGCCAATACAAACAAACATTCTCGAATTAACCCTTTTAATTATCCGCCGTTACCCCAGGGGTGTCCATGTTAATTGTGCTCGCTCTTCTCCTTCTTAAAGCCACAAAATTGTTGCACACCTAACAACTCGATCGATTTTCCTGCAAACCAAGCACCGACCAATTCCAAAGCTCATTCGCATTTCCAACTCGCTTATTAATACATTCAGCCTATTGACGAAAACAAACAAATGTAGTCATCTTACGACGTTTAATACCATTTAAAAGCTTCTACCTCAAATAATTCAAATAGCGTATTTCACCGATTAAGAGTCGCCCTCGAATAGTAGCCGCGGCCAAGACACCAAGAATACCGTATTGCTTCCAAATACAAAATCACAAGGCCAAGATCTATGCCTAAAACCACAGGAGAATATTGGGAGTTTGTAAAACGTGTATCGACTAAAATGCGCTACTTTTCGGCTTTCGGCTTTCGAAGATGATTCAATTTCATCTTTTCCTGTCCAACTTGATCTTTTTTCCATCAGAACAAACTTGTGTGTTCCATTATCCCGATTGGCTGTCAAATGTGAACAGCAACAGTACTTTTTTTCCCTTTTTTTCCTATGGTACGAGAATTCTTTCAAGAGAGTCTCGCTTTACATCCAATAACGCCATCTCATGTTAACAAGTAGTGCTAATACTCATGTTGCGTCAACTCTCTGTTGAATGCGCATACTATTAATGTCACACACTCGACACTTATCAACTGATTCAAACCAGACACTCCCATATTTCTTCACGCAAATAGAACCACCATCCCTCCACAACCAAATTGCCAGTCTAACGCAATTATTTATTTATTTATTTACAGTAGAGACTCGAGTATCCGAACGGTGATCGATTTTTTTAATCATTCATACACGAGATAATGCATTCTGAAATCTACACCATTTCGCCCAATTAATTAAGTACATTATTTGTACATTAAATGATGCATTTCATAATACAATTAAAAAAAATACGTGCACAAAAAAGCATGCACAAAATAAAAAACAAAATGCATTGCAACACATCGCAATATAATTTTGTAGAGGAGAGAAAAAAACTGCTGCCGATTTAGATGGATTACTCACACACTGTGAATTTTATTGTAAACAACAATTGTAACCGAACAATATCACTATACATCAACAAATTTCAACGTATTTTTTATTTTTAACCATCATGACGCTCTACTGCATCCATTTATTTATTTATTTATTTATTTATTTATTTCTAAACCCAAAAATAAAAGAAAATAAAAATCCATCCAAAACCCCGTCTTCCTTAATAGCTAATTCGTGTCGCTCCATTCAATCACTAATTTGCCAATAACGAAGATGTCACTCGCACGATACTCTATTAAACCCAGGCGGCAGCCATCTTGGCAACCGAGCCAACATCCATGAGTTATGAGACAATGCATTCCTTAAATTCCAACGCTACTCCCAACAAAAAAAAACCACCCCAAAAAAAAAAATTGAAACTCACTATCATAAACAGTAGTCCGATACAGTCACAACAATTTCATTATTTATATTTTTTTATTTACATTTTAAAATTCAAAATGGTGTCTCTCATAGCGTTATCAAGCACAATGCTTTTTCCTCGTCTTCGCCAAGCCCGCATCTGCTCACCACCACATCCATAATTCAAAGCGGCAGTCGTCGATTATTCACTCACAGAGGGCGGACGGAGGCCAACAACTTACTGCGATGTGCACGTGACACACTGTGCATGCGCACACGGCCAATACATCGATTACAGAATGTAGTTACACCTTTAATTACGCACTTCTCCATTGTTGCATTCAAATGGGAAAATAAACACAGGAAAACTTCATTTGTGTCTAAACCAAGCCTCTGCTCCCGTTCACTTCACTAACAGAAATAAAGTCCTTTTATTGTTCAAAACCTGGCCAACCGTTGCTAGGGGGAAATATAGAAGCTGCATGATGCCTTGTACATTGTATTGCTAACAATGCATTGTAATTTCTAACCTGCACAATTTCTTATGATGGCAATACCCCACAAATATAAAATTTTCAAACCGATACCGATGTATCCCAAAATGCATTGGAATATAATTTCAATGTATTTTTGAACCATGTCGGTAATTAAATTGGCATATAATGATTATTTATTAATTGAAGCGACGTGATATGCAAATAGGGGGCGCCAGTGCGAGTGGGGGTGATGATGTTGGGTAATGGAGGGATCAACGGAGGGGAGAGAAGGGGGGCACAAGGGGGGGACGATGTAGGGTCATTCGTCAAGTGTCAGGGGTGACAATGTCACAATTGCTTGTCCCACCTGCGGAAGAAATGTCCCAACCTCGAAATTCCCTGTGCAGAGTGTGACCCAGTTTTGGGGAAACTCGTTTAAATTAGAACGAGACTCATTCACAAGTTGGAGCATCTAAATCGAAACAATGGGGTGGCGAGGGGGAGGGGGGGGCAAAGTGTGTGGCGGAGGAAAGCAGTTGGAGAAACGTTCGGGATAAAATTAGAAAACGACGCTGGGGAGGAAAATTGCTGTGATTATTTATCTGGAAATGATTTGGTTTTATTTCGGGGTTTGAAGGTTTAGTTTAATTGTTTGTGTGTTTATTTTTGCATTTAAGGATAAGTGCGTTTTTAGATGGTTTTTGAAGTTGGGTATTTGTTTTGTGGGGGAGTTTTTAGTTTTTGTAGGTTGTTGCTTTTTTGTAGATGTGTTTTTTAATTTCTAGTCGTTTTTGTTCAAGTTATATGCAACTGTCCATTTTCTGGTCGTTTTTGTCCATTTTCTGGTCAGTTTTGTCCATTTTCTGTCATTTTGGTCGTTTTTGTTCATTTCTGGTCATTTTAGTCCATTTCTGGTCATTTTAGTCCATTTTTGTTAATTTTCTGGTCATTTTTGTCCATTTTCTGGTCATTTTTGTCCATTTTCTGGTCATTTTTGTCCATTTTCTGGTCATTTTTGTCCATTTTCTGGTCATTTTTGTCCATTTTCTGATCATTTTGGTCGTTTTTGTTCATTTCTGGTCATTTCTGTTCATTTCTGGTCATTTTAGTCCATTTCTGTCCATTTTCTGGTCATTTTTGTCCATTTTCTGGTCATTTTTGTCCATTTTCTGGTCATTTTTGCCCATTTTCTAGTCATTTTGTCCATTTTCTGGTCATTTTTGTGGAATATCTGCTCACTTTTTCAAATTCCGGTCATTTTAATTCAATTTCTGCTCATTTTGTTCAATTTCTAGTCCTTTCTGTTCTCTTTTTGCTCTTTTTTCTCCATTTTCTCGTCACTTTTGTTCTTTATCCAATCACTTCCGTTTAATCTCCTTAACATTTACTCAAACCAAAAAAAAAAAAAAATCAAAACACTTTTTTCTCCTTTTTAAATCAAATCCCTAAATTGTCACATATTCCTCGTATTAAAATGCAAATCCTCCAAATCCATTAAAAAAAATAATAAAAAACCAAAAAAAAAACCCTAAAATCCCTTCTCAAGCTAATTGCATGACGCAGCAGTTTCAAAACGATCTCTCGTTCCGTATCTCAATCCAAAACCGAATCGAAACTCGCAAATCGATCAAACACCTGACACGCTCCCCGACCCCTTTAAACCCATCATTCAACATTCAATCACCATTCCACAACAAACCCCGCACCTTAACAGGTGTGACTTCATCCTGCAATTAATACTTCCGGTTTCCGGTGCAGCCCTCGCTTTAAATTCAAATGACAAACTAACCGAAACGATTTTTACCCAACATTTTATTTGCTCGTGTACGACAACAGCAGCACGACTGGCCTCCAGCTGAGACTCAATGCCTCCCTGGCAACTGTTGCCATGACAACGCTTCACGATGGAAACCCATCTCCCATCGGAGAACGCTACATCTCGCCCTCCCTCCACACACCCCCCCAACCGACCCCATCACTGTATTGGCAGGACGAGGATTCTTCAAGAAGGGAGGATGACACACTCAATTCCCCTTCCATCCTAACACCCCCCCCCCCCCGAACCCCCCCCCCCCCCTCCACCATTCTTTCCCTCCTCCATTTACAATTTTTTTTTACATCCGACATATCAGCATCATTAATTGACCCATCTTTTTAAGAACCCCGACATTTAATTTTTACATATGGTTCAAAAATACATTGGAATTACATTGCGATGTATTTCGAAATGCGTTGCTGTTTCTATACTCCAAACCAATACAACGATGTTTTAACGCGTTCCCAATATTATTATTTGTCAAATATAAACGTAGATTTTTCAATTTTATTATTTAATTAATATTGTAAAATATATTTTTGAACCAAACGAGTTTTGCCTTAAAAAATCCACCTCCAAAATACATCAAAATATATTCAATTTTTATCCAAAGTCACAATGAAATGCATTTTAATGCATCCATAAACGATTTAAACTCGCGTCTAAAATTGCATTATTTCAAACCGATCCAATCGTATAGATAAACCCAAAACTTTACAAAATTAAATGCGCAACCACCTTTTAGTATAAAATCTCTATTCGTGTGTCGAACAACAACTCCAGATTTCATAATTTAATTACAGCTTCAATCATCTTTAAGTACTAGAAATAAAACAAAAATCACCCTCATTAAACCCAACCAACTTAAACTTACATTCATCCGACTATTACTTACCAATTTTTTTCAAATTAAACAAAACTCACTCCCACCGTAATCAACGAGCGTGAGAAGCCTCGATACGCATATTTCCAAGCAGAACATCCAAATAAAAACGCCGCGATCTTATCACACACACACACAAAACCTGAAAGAAAACCTATTAACCGTTATCAACCAACATTTCCCACCCACGATCGATCCGAAATCGGATAACTTCCTATTATTCCCACCAATTTACCTACAATTCATATCACAAATCCACAACACAAACTCGCTGCTCATCTACCCGTCGGAAAAACATCAAAATTAGGCGTAAAAACCCTCACTTTTACTGCTTTTACACCCACGTTGGAGCCATAGACTGCGTGCATGCGCAGAATGGATATGAGCTTAGACAGGGGCGAGGAGGAGAGGGAAAGAGGCCCTTCATTGCTACCATCGATTTTTCTTCTCTCTTTCTCCCTTTCTTGCTCAGTGAATAATTCTCCACTCACAAGTTACAGATGTTTTTAATCAATAGCATTTTTTTTTATTCTTTCTCTTCAAAACTAAACATTATAACGCCCTTTTCTAAACCTGCTTGTCGCCTCAATGCAAGAAACTTTATTTTTGCTTGAAATAATGTGTAACGAACCCAGATAGCTGCCGGACGGGAGCTCTATTAATTAAGGTAAGGAACTCCAACAGAATCACGAAGCGAAACGCTCTTAATCAACCAAAGTCATGTTCACAAAGACCGTAGTCGCTTCAAGGAGACATCGACCTCGTGTTTGTAATTCTATGGTTCAAAAATATATTTTACGATGTATTTCGATCCAAAATGTATAGCATTTTGTACATTAAATAACGCATTTCATGCAAAAACTTCATTTTTGTATTTTTGAAATTTCAGGGCAATGTCAAGATGAACAATACATTGAAATGTGTATTGTTTAATCCAATAGCCAAAAAGCACAGCTATTAATTTTCTCTAAATATTTCTTGTCATGTTAAAAACATTTTAATATTTTTTCTCATTTTTCCTATTCAAAAAAAAAAAAAAAATCCCAATTCAGAGACCACTCCCAAAAAACCACCATTAAAATTCAGCTCACAACAATTCCACGAATCAAAAAAAAAAAAAAAAAGTAAAATTATTCCAATCAGTCCCATGTAATGTTTTTATAATCTCAAAAATCTTTATAAAAAAATAAAAAAAAAAAAAAAAAAATTTTTGTCGAAAATCTTTTCATGTTGTAAATTTACCTCCACCACTTAGACAATTTTGTCCCCGATTCGGCGTAAAAATCCATTGCCAATCGACTAATTCAGCAGCAAATTGTGAAAAGTGCGACGAAGAGAAAGATAAGAAGCTGTGCATGGCACCTTATCAAGCGAGGGAGGGGTCAGTGGACTTTAATTATGGTGTAACCAACTGCAGCATTCCAGTCCAGTCCAATCAAGAGGGGGAATCGCCATCCAACGAGGGGGACATGTATAAAGGGGGCGACGAAGAAAGAATGAGATTCAATGGTTAACAACAACGACAAACTACACACTCATTCCTTTTTGCCCTTTTCTTCTTCTATTTATTTCCGCTTATCTCCACAACTCGATGACCCAAAACACTAAATTAACTCTCCACACCATCCCACGCATCCCACGAAGCAAAAAATTAAAAATCAATTTTATTTTATTCTAATTTTGACGAAAAAACAGACGGTTTACGGTGTGGCTTATCCGCGTAACAATATAGTGGTAGCAGAGGATGGTTACGATCCATAAAGTTAAAAAATATATATTTGACAATATATTGCATCCCAAAATCTATAACACTTGACGAAATTAAGTACAGGCTGTTATTTGTACATTAAATAACGCATTACATAATATACAGTTGATAATACATTCGTATTTGACAAACAATAATATTGGGATCGCATTTCAATTGACAAAACCAATAGCACTCAAAAAAATATTAAAAAATGCATTGCAATTTAATATTTCCTTTCTGCACCTCGCGCTCATAATTTGTTACTGCAAAAAGGATTTACAATCTCTGAAATTTGATCAAAGAGTTGGCACATCGAATAAAACATTGCAATATAAGTTACAATGTATTTTTTAACCATGTAACGTATAATGGAACACACTAATTTATGGATAGAATGGTCGCTCAACTCTACCACTAGCAATGCACCACGCTAACACCGACCCAAAACGCCATGTGCACGAGACCGAAAAGGAGCAGCAACACAGCAATCAATAAAACGCGCGGCCAGACCCCACCCTACCCCACCCCTAACCCAATTCCCCTCCCCTATTCCCCCTTTCCCTAAATCATGGTCGAGCATTTTCACCACCACTTCACACCGCGACAATAAACAGGTGAAACACGCCCTTCAAAACACCCATTCACACCCACTTCCGGTCGCCCAAAACACCTCCGAGACGCAAAACCTCGACGACCCGCACTACGCGTTCGCTCCGCACGAGGTCACGCGCTCTGCAACTCTGCATGCCCACACAACTAAGCCTAATGCACTCGCAGCCAATTAATTGCATTTAGTGAAACCTACACCTCAAGATAATGCGAGTCGAACTCTTTTCCCAGGAGAAATTAAACTCTCGAACTATCAAGCAAATTGAAGTTAAAACCCGCACTGATCTCGATTGGCAACTCAAACTTTCGTACCTTTGCTTCCAAATACAAAATCACAAGACCAAGATCTATGCCTAAAACCTCATTCCTTTTTTACCGCACAAACTTAGGCCTAAACCGATCCGCAAGCTTCAAAAATACATTCAAATAACATTGCGATGCATTTTTCGACCATTTTTCAAGCAGCAGCGCTTTAACATTATTTTATTTTCATTTTTTATTTATTTGGGTCTTCTGGACGCGTCTCTTTGTCGAGAAAACACAAGCAGGAGCCAACAGGCACCATAATTCACACCTGACAGGTGGAAGAAGAAAAGATTGTCCCTGCAGCAGTGTGGCAGAGAATCAAATGCTCAGCTGAACAAACGTTAAACACTGTCAACACAATTGCAAACACACATAGATAAACGAGGCAAATAAACAAATAAGGCACGTTTTACGCCATTTTTGTTTACCCCTTTAATCGCGTCGCTGCAACACCTGCGTCGATAGTCCTGGTATTAATATTCCGTTACTAATTCGTCACGGTGCTCATTTTTCACAGGTAATCGAATCAAATGCACACCATGGGGATGACCTCCTCATCATACACGCCGATAGCGCTTGCTTGGCCGAATATTCGCTTTGTGGTCGCTGATTTGACGTATTCGGTCAAAAAACCAATATTATCTATTTGGCTAAATTAGAATGATTTGCATTTTTCAATAAATACTCATCATTTTCACTATAGAAATTGCGTTTTGACAGCTAACTTTATACTTTTAACGTAAGAATGGCATTTTTTAACGTAAAAATTGCATTTTTTAACCTAAAAATTGCTTTTTTAACGTAAAAATGGATTTTTTAGCGTGAAATGGATTTTGTTTTTACGTAAAAATTGTTTTTTAACGTAAAAATTGGTTTTTTAACGTAAAAATTGTATTTCAGCGTAAAAATTGCTTTTTAAGCATAAAAATTCCTTTTTTAATTATGACGTCATTTTTTTTTTTTATATTCGGTGCAACTCTACTTTATCACGTCGAAAACCGCCAAAAACATTTTCTTTTTAAATTAATCCCTTTCTAAAGTGGAGCATGCGCCGTTGGTTCGGATCGGGATCCGGTGGAGTGTTGGGCGCACAGACAGACGGCGGCGGGGTCTGCGAGAAGACTGGGAGACGCGTGTGTTGTTTGGCTTCGGCAGCGAACCAAAAACTTGTTGGCAGCGGGCCAAAACTGACATGAAATCAGCTGCTGTAGCAGATTTCTCGCTACGTTACTCGACTGACAACTATTATCGCGTGCATTTCCACAAATCCCAACCACAACTAACATAGCGCACCGTGCACGCCGTAGACTTTTTTTCCAGACCAAATCAATCCGATCAAACAAATTAAACCCAAATTTCTCAATCCCATCAAAAAATCAATAAAAAAAAAAAAATATTTCTTTTGTTTCCTTTTATTTATTCATTTATTTCTGCTCCTCGAAACGACTTGAAAAGCTTTGCAGCGAAGCCTGCACAAGAGCCGCCATTTGCGATGCACTCCTAGTAATTGATCCAAATAAGCGAGCGCGTTCATTAATAATTCACTCCTCCATGGATCCGAGTTCAACTTTTAGTCGAGGACCGGTGACTTGACTCACTCGCGAGCCACTTATCGGCCCAAATTTGCCAACATGTTGCAAATTGAGTGTCGATAAATCCAAAAGCATCGCAAAACACGCTCAAACCCATTTGCTTAAAAAATACATTAGGTTTCACTTTATACCGTTTATGCCGTTTATATATACAGTAACTGCATTCAAAAACTAAAATATTTTGTGTTTTACTTCAATTTTAAAACAAAAATGACATCATTTCCTGTTTAAACCCGCGTTTAAACTTAAAATACACTTAAAACTAAAATTCTCATTTTTATTTTTCCGCAAATTCGTCACTTTTAGACGTTTTTCTCCACAACCCGTTAAAAAGAATCAAAAAACCCAACCAAAATTATCCTCAATACACCCCCACCATCAATCCAAACCGTTGCCATGACGATACATCTCTGCAAATGCAAATTGAGTGATAAACGCTCCCAGTGTCAACGAGGGAAGGAAATAATTCATTCAACAAATTGATCAAACCTCAATTTCCAATCCCTCCACCAACCCAAAAAAAAAAGAAATCTTTAAAAATATACACAAACCCAACTAAAGAACCCAAAAAAAAAAATTAAAATTTGATTCCATTCGAGCGAACAGCTGTGTGCTAAGGGGGTCGCAAGTATGAAAAGAGGGCCTTCAAGCAAAGGGAATAAACATTTCCATAAATTTTCATTCAAGACGTGAAAAACGTGCATCTGGAGCCAACTCCTCTACCACGTTTTTCACCAGAAAAAAAAAAAAAAAAAAAAAAAACTCTCAATTAAATCCGTCGCATCAATTAGCTCACAGAGAACGTAAACAGTGGACAAAATCTAAGCCCGCGCCTCTTTATCGCCACAAAACAAACATCGAAGACGCGCGCCAACTCCAGCCGAGTTGCCTAAGCCCTTCCATAACGTTGTCAAGCTTAGGGGATTTAATTTCAAGCTTAGAGACCCCTTACAGTCCAATTGACACTCACGAATTCATATTATCGCGTGTTTAAACTGTGAACACGCCTATATTTCCCCATTTCCCCCACAAAAACAACATCAAACACCTTCAGATGCATTTCCCACTCCGTGACGTCATCACCCCACGACATACGCTCATCGATTGCACAAAAAATAACTATTTGTCTATGACCCATCACGCCCCATTGGCCCGCAATAGACTTTAGGCACCCTTGCACCCTTGCACGAGATGGACGTTACAGTTTCCTTGATTATACGCGCTTTGTTGGACGTTACGCAGATCCTGACGTAATCTTAACGATTCCTTGTGGTGCAAATACACGACAGTGCTTAAATTTTGAACATTTTTCCTAGTTAGATCGAGAGAAGCATCAATTAAGTTGTAATGGCTCGTCGACTGAAGCTACCGCTCTTTGCGCTTTACTTTCCTAGAAGGTAAAAAAAAAATTGAGAAATCAGTTGTTCACAAAAGGCATTTTATTCGCTTCTCCCTGTTATTAAGTGGAGATTGCTCGGGGAATATTCCCTTCCCACTTGTCCTTCCTCCTCGAGGTGCCAGCAGGTGCTTGAGTCCTTAATTCCCCCAATTTCAGTGTGGACATTACAATATCCATTTTATTTTATTTTATTTTATTTTGTTTTATATTTATTTTGTCTTCTCCTGAGGGAATACACAATCGATTGAATGCAGACACCAAAGAAGCCTTGTTGCAAAAACTGGTCGCCCAAACCCATGACCAGAGGGCATTGCTAGGAAGGGACGGGAAGAAAAGAAAAGAAAAGAAAAGAAGAGAAAAGAAAACTCACTCACTCACTCACCCACAACTCTACATCTTTGTACACAACAAAGATCCTTCTTGCACCATTCTTTGTCTTTTTTCCCCTTCATTACCCAGCACTCTTCAAATTCCAGTTATTACTCATTTCACTCGACTCGACATCATCATTTCTCACAAACAAAACATCCAATCTGCCTTGGTTAGCTTAACGAATTAAAGTCGGATTCATTTCATTCATTTGATTCATTGATTCAGCTCCGATTGGCAAATTTGTTTGTTTGTTTGTTTGCAACCAACACCGAAAATAATGCCCAAAAATATCCAAAAAAAATGCTGGAAAATGTGGGAAAATGTCTAAAAAATGCTGCAAAAAGTGAAAAGATGTCTAAAAAATGCTGGAAAATGTGGAAAAATGTCTAAAAAATCCTGGAAAATGAAGAAAAATGTCTAAAAAATGCTGGAAAATGTGAAAAAATGTCTAAAAAATGCTGGAAAATGTAGAAAAATGTGGGAAATGTCTAAAAATGTCTATAAACGTCTAAAAATGTGAGAGAATTTCGAAAATAAAGTCGAAAAATGTGAGAAAATGCTGGAAAATGTGGGAAAACATGGGAAATAATGTCAGAAAATGTGGGAAAATGTCTAAAAATGTGGGAAAATGTCTAAAAATGTGGGAAAATGTCTAAAAATGTGGGAAAATGTCTAAAAATGCGAGAAAACTTAGAAAATTATGAAAAATATACAAAAAAAACCAAAAATGTAGAAATAAAATCCAAAAAAAAAATTTTAAAAATCAAATTAAACAAAAAACCCATTCAAGAACTTACACTAAACCAAAACGCATAAAACCACGTATTTAACCATCCCAAACCCCCAAAGAAAATCACAATCGATCATACAACTGAGTGATGTCAGTTGTATTCCAGCCTGTCTTCAATCGAATCACCAACTTGCTCAGCTTCAAAGGTTTCCCTTCCTCATACAATATTTATGGTTTCACATATCGGCCACTAACAGTCACCGTACATATAAATAAATGTCTAAACACACATGCATAAACCAACCAAACATCTATTCCCATCCCCCCCCCCCCCAAAAAAAAACCCACCAAAAAATCACCAAAATGATCCACTTTACTTATCACAACCTATCAAAATCCTAATGACCTATAAAAACAAAATAAAATAAAAATACTGACCTCAAACTCCCACAAAGATCTCGCCAAACTCTTTCTCGAGTCTCGAGCCTCGACCAACGCAAACTTCGCCCTTCTTTTCCCTCCCCCCGCGCCAATGGTTGCACCTAATCACCTCTCATACATCATGACTGCGAGCAAATAAGATTAATCAGAAGGGAAGAGGAGAGGAGAAGCGAGTAAGCGACCAGCCAAGATGGCAAAAACCAAGCGAATAACCAACACGCATCGTCTCTTCTCTCCTCTCCTGCAACTGACACATCCAACTCGTTAAGCCACAACTCCAATAATGCGCCGTCGCCGGAAAAAACGCCCCAATTAAACACGAGCGACCGAAATCTTCTTGTACAACAACAACACAAAACAAACGACGCCGGCCTCCCTTCTCCCTCCCCTTCCTGCCTCCATTCTTCCGCTACAATATTATCTGCCAAATATTTATACAATGCGCGACTGATAACACGCATCAAGACGCTGTTTGTCTCGAGCAAATTTTACTTTTTAATTATTCTGCTCGGCTCGAATGGACCAGTTTTAACACTTTGCCACATCAGTTTTCTCGTTAACTAATCAAAAAACAAGGAAAAGGCTTGTTTTAGCTCATTTTATCTCGTTCCATCTCATTTTATCTCGTTATATCTCATTTTATGTCATTTTATGTCATTTTATCTTGTTTTATGTCATTTTATCTTGTTCTATCTCATTTTATCTCGTTTTATCTCATTTTATCTCGTTTTATCTCATTTTATCTCGTTTTATCTCATTTTATCTCGTTTTATCTCATTTTATCTCGTTCTATCTCATTTACGTCATTTTATCTCGTTTTATCTCGTTTTATCTCGTTTTATCTCGTTTTATCTCGTTTTATCTCGTTTTATCTCGTTTTGTCTCGATTTATCTCGTTTTATCTCCTTTTATTTTGTTAAAAAAAAAAATTTTATGGTCATACTGATCAATAATCGATGTTAATGTTGAAAGAGTGAAAAGAGAAATTAAGAAAAGAATTATTTGATAAGGTGGTGGAATTATTTACACACGAGTGTGTAGTTTGGAGAAATCTCGGCATCAAACTTTACCGAAGGAAAAAAAAAATTAAAAAGGGAAAAAAAGAAGAAGAAAAAATAGGCAAGTCTAGAACTCTAGATATGCTCTGCAGGTTCACATACCAACAACTCAGCAACCCCCTACTCCTAGTACACATTTTTTCCCTCTCTTTTATATCTTTGAATAATTTAAAAGTCAACTCAAACAATTTAAAAAAAGGAAAAAAAGCTTCAATTTCCAAATCAGTCCAAAAATGTCCAAATCAGACCCAAAAATGTCCAAATCGGTCCCATAAATGACCAAAAACAACTAATCAGTCTCACAAATGACCAAAAACAACTAATCAGTCTCACAAAAGACCAAAAACAACAAATCAGTTCATATATTTTAGCAACAATTATAAAATCACTGATAAAAATTCTAAAATGAAATCACAGCCAAAAATGATCAACTAAGTCATAAAAATACCATAAAAGAACAAATCAGTCACAAAAATGTCCAAATCACTCCCACAAATATCCAAATCACTCACAAAAATAGTCAAATCAGCCACAAAATGTCTAAATCAATCCCAAAACCAACAAATAACTCACAAAAATTCCAAAATGAAATCAAAGCCAAAAATGATCAACTAAGTCATAAAAATACCATAAAAGAACAAGTCAGTCACAAAAATGTCCAAATCACTCATAAAAATGGTCAAATCAGCCACAAAATGTCTAAATCAATCCTGAAACCAACAAATTAGTCCCAAAAACAACAAATCAGTCCCAAAAATTCCAAGATCAAATCAGTCCCAAAATATCCAAATCACTCCTAAAAATGACCAAAAGCAACAAATCATTCCCAAAATGCTCAAATCAGTCCCAAAATTCTCAAATCAGTCCCAAAATATCCAAATCAGTCCCAAAAGATCCAAATCACTCCCAAAACTGACCAAAAGCAAGAAATCATTCCCAAAACGCTCAAATCACTCCCAAAAATGACCAAAAGCAACAAATCCATCCCAGAATGCTCAAATCAGTCCCAAATTGTCCAAATCAGACCCAAATTGCTAAAATCAGTCCCAAATTGCTAAAATCAGTCCCAAATTGCTCAAATCAGTCCCAAATTGTCCAAACCAGTCCCAAAAATGACCAAAAGAACAAAATCAGTCCCAAAAATAACCAAAAGCACAAAATCAGTCCCAAAAATGACCAAAAGCCCAAAACCAGTCCCAAAAATTACCAAAAAACCATCAAACCATTCCCAAAAATTACCAAAACACAACAAATAAATCCAAAACTCCCCCAAAAAACCCAACCCAACCAAAAATCATCATCTCCATCAATCCCAACTCCCAATAGTCCCAAATCACACGAAAAGTAAACACAAAATCAAACCACCACCCCACCACCCAAAAAAAAAAAACCTTACCTTTGCACAATCTCCTTTCATGCTTAAACATTACAGGCCTCAAAGGAAAAAATTTTCGTGCGAGGCCAAATTATCCACGCCAAGAACTGGTTTCACGTAGCGCGAGAGAGAAGAAAGAAAGAAAACAACGCGAAGAAGCAACTCACAACACAACACACAACCAACTAAAACAAAACTCACTCAATCCACAACAAAAACCGAAAGAAAATAAATAAATTTCACAAAAATTAAAAAATCCCCTCAAATAAATTCATCTCTGCATTCCAGCTTCAATTTTTATTAATAATAAATTACACTCTTTATCTCCCAACTTATATCTCAGCACATAATCAATGATTACATTATCCACTACTCAAATTCTTCCCTCCTTCGCCTTCCATTCATTTATTGGCGTCTAAAAGCTTCGACTAATAGACACAAAAACACTCGCCCGATGAAATAATCCATCGCATTTATCGACACTTTTTGAGCGAAATTTCGGCAAATTTCGGCAAATTTCGCGGCTGGAAAAGACGATGTTGTTATTATTTTTTTTTAATGAATTAAATTAAATAGATAAATCGAAAAAAATCTTTTTTTTTTTTAAATATTATATATATTTTTTAAAAGAAGGGAGAGACAAAAAACACGTAACACGGAAACCTATTGGAAAATACTTCCTGTAAGTCAAACCTTTCAACAACAACAAAAAAAGAATTACAAAGATTAAAAAAAGAAAATGGTTGGATGGAAAAAAGGTGTGTCAAACATCGAGAAATCATTTAAAAAAAATAATAAATTACAAATAAAAAGTTTTTTGGAGGAAAAAAGTCCAAAAAGTCGAAAAAGTCGACAAACCAAAGCGCTTTGAGCTTTAACTCGCCCAAAAACCAAATTAATTGAATAAATCATCAAAAAATTCGTTTAAAATGATTTAAAATAAAAACAAACTAAAAAAAATACCAAAAATAAATAAATACAAAAAGTCCAAAACCAAAGTATCAAATTAATCAAAAAAATATAATAAATATAAAAGAAAATCCATTTAAAATAAATCCAACTAAAAAAACCCAAAAAATCCAAAAACCAAAGCGCTTTAAGCCCCAAAATAAAAACAAAACCAAAAACAAACCCAAAAAAACCAAACAAAAATAAATAAATAAAATAAAAATAAAAACCCACCATTAAAACAACTATTTTCACAACTATTTATTCGTAGTTGTTCTAAAAGTATATTTAATTTCGGGGTTAGATTCGAGGTAGATTAAACAACAACAACAAGATGGCACAAATGGTCACCTACCTCTAGATCTTCGTACGTTCGAAAGGAGATGATAGCGAAGCCATCGATGATATCCTCCTCAAACAGAGGCTCCTTGGTCCTTTTTTTCCTAATCGGAGGTCTGATGGGGGCCTGTGGAGCGGGCGATTCGTCGTCGTCGCCCTCGTCGGTCGGCGAGGGCTGCTGTCTTCTGCTGTCCTTCTGCTGTTGCATGCGCGCCGCCCGCTCCCTCCTCAGTCGATTGCGCTGAGTCCGCTGCTTACCCTCGCTTTCCATCGCGAGTTCACACTCGATCCGGCGCACTAAACAACACAAATAGCGTCATCAGGTACTCCAGATGTCCTACTGTATCCTGCTATGGGTGGAATTTGACAGGCAAACGCCAAACCGAAGGAAAAATCCCTCGCAAAATCGTCCAGAGAACAGGGTCGGGTCTGTTGTTCAAATGGCGGAAAATACAATATGGCCGCCGCACGCAGCCAAGTGCCTACGTCTTCATCCGCCAACATCCTCCCCCGGTGCGAGCAAGTAGTACCGGCTGCTCAATATACACCAATATGTTTTAGTTCTTTTTTCCATCATATATTTTAAATAATTAATAATTAATAACAAAAAAGAACATTGTTTTTTTAAAAAATTTAAATTAATTTTTTTTTTTTATATTTAATTTGTATTTTTTTTTTTTATAATTTTTACATCCGTTCAATTAGAAATTACACGATAATTAACATAAATTAATTACATTCTTCCACCTTGCGAAATACAATTGGAAATCCACGCGCATTGTTCGCATACCGGCCATTACGAACAGGAAATATTTGTCGAATTAATATAATAAACATTTATTAAATACCTTCTGAAAACCCAAATAACTACCACAAATAATAATAACAACAATTAATAACGACAATAAAATTATAAAATTATCAAAATAAACGAGCCGAACAACATCGTCGAGTCGACTCAACTACGGAAGTCGAAAAGTGCCAACAACAATTTAAGTAATCCACACTTGCAAAACAAAAACTGTGACAATTTTTCAAAATAATTTATTTTATTCCCCAATTTGTCACCTCGATCAAAACGTTCAACTGTTTCGGAATTTGTTTCATTTTATTAGTCAGCTGCAATGAGGATCGAATATAATAGTTCATTTCGCATGAAGGAGGAGGGAAAAATCGATACCAGAGTGTGGCTTGCGAAGTTGGAGCGCCATAAATCTACATTAGGATCCCCCGCCGTTCGCACTACTCCTGCTTCTTCCGCCTTCTCTCAACTGGAATAATATTCCGCCTACTCCACAACCAGCCATTTCATTAGACATTCAAAAATTCTCTCTTTCAAATTCTTTGCCGAAACCGACGAACACGACAACTCCGCACTCACCAAATCCGCGAGCAAATAACTTAATAACCGGCTCAGGCTTTCCACTCTCCGCAACAAGAGGCCGCTAATCCGGCGCTAATCCACGTGATCGACGCCATGATTAAATCCTCCCAACCATGGGCGCCGCCATCTTTAATCGTTCCGTTTTTAGACCCGATTTTGTCGATTAAACACTCAAAATCGACACAAAGAAGCAACTGGTACCGACTCAACTGTTTTCAACCACTTTTAATGGCCTGATGGGGGCTGCTTAAAGGAATAATGGGCGGACATAAACTTCCTTTATTACAAAACAATTTATTTATTTTTTCTCCTCTTCCTGATAACGGAAATAAATAATCATTTCATTCGATAACCTTTTTATTTTATCTCTCAAGATCTTATCGAGTTAGATACACAGTGCAAAATGCACTTTAATTACGAGATAATGTCAGAATTTTCATCCCAATGTGAATATTATGTCATTAGATCAATTTCCTAAGCGGCGGATGAACACATTGTGCCACGGCGGCCATTAAGCGGTTACAATTGACACTGACCCGTGGAAATAAAGTACAAAAAAAAAGACTCGAGGCACACGCTACTTGGCTTCCAAACTTTTTTCCTTTTTTTATTCTTTACTTTTTTCTTCTTTTGTGCCCAACCGTGTCGCTTAACCGTACACGAAGGCATTAGAGGCAAAATATTGATTGAATGCGACCCCCTTCAGCTTGTGCTCCTTTTCCCTCTCGCCTCCCTAAGCTCATAAACTTGATGTGAAGAGGGCGCTCAATCTTGGTCGCTAGGCAACGACCTGCGACTCCGACTGGGTTTTAATCTGATGCCTGCACCATCTGTTATCGTTTAACAGAAACACGAAACCAGAACGTTTTAATTGTCACTTTTTGATCGGGGAAAAAAAATTGTGTTTTATTTTTATAACTTTTAAAATTATCTTTTCACGGCTATTAATTTTTTTTTTTATGTGTAATAAATTTGATGAACATTTTTTTTTTGTAATAATATGAAGCATTAAATTTGAGCCAAGGTCTTGTTTCTATTTATTTTTATTTTTATTTTTTATTAATAAATAATGAGCAAAAACAAGTTTTTTTTATTTTTTATTTATTTATTTTATGTTATAGATATAGCAATTCATTCAGTGGTGTAATATTTCACACGTTTATCTAATATCTGAGATTTCTTTTCCTTTTCATCGTTTAATTTCAACTTTAGTTGAATTTCAGACATTTTGAATTTTTTAAAACGTCAATTGAATTTAAATTTAAATTATATGTGTTTTTAGGTTTATTTTTCATGAATTTTGGAAAGGAATTTATTTATTATTATCTATTTTATATCCAAAATGTTTTTTAAAAATGTAACGGCGCTTTGGTATTAGGTTTTAATGTTTGTCGCGAGGTAGCGCCAGTCGACTGACCCATCGTAATAACAATTTCTCGAGTGTTTTTTCGTTTGATTTTTACAGATTATGGCATCAATTTCCGCACGATTAACTGTCATTGGTGAAAACGGGTACGGTGAACCCGAACAAGATGCAAATTCAGCCTTAACGGAACTAGACAAAGGTTAAAAAAATATATAATAACGAATTTTCAAACGTAAAAACCCAAAAAACTCACACTGTCATTTTAAATTGCAGGCATCCGATCCACTAAAATAGGAGATCAAAGTGAAGCTATCGTTCGTTTCCCACGTTTATTTGAGAAATATCCATTCCCAATACTAATAAACTCGGCATGTCTCAAACTAGCGGACGTATTCCGGGTTGGGTAAACAAATAAAACGACAAAAATCGTCAAACTTCGTGTTTAACTTCGTTTTTCTTTTAAAAACAGAAACAATTTCCTTCGTCTATGCATCCTAAAAGTGATGCAGCAAACGAACAAACATCTGGACAAAATCCTGAACGTCGACGAATTCGTACGACGAATTTTTTCCGTCATCCACAGCAACGATCCTCTGGCACGAGCTCTCACTTTACGGTAAACGACGAAAATCGGACTCCAAAACGAATTAATCGCCTTTTATCGTCGAATAGGACTCTTGGAAGCATCGCAGTCATCATCCCCGAGTGGAAAAACGTCCACCACAGCATCCGGGTCAGCCTGGACTCGCACGACAAAGTCGAGCTCGAAGCCGCCATCTTTTCTGTCGGAAAATTCGCCGCGCAATCAAAGTAATTCGACGCTTTCAATCGAAAAAGCGAAATAAAATGTAAAAATTTTAATTTTATAAATTTTTTTTAGGACTTTTGCGTCGAATATTTACGGTAAAATCGGACAAATGATCGAAGGTTTGGCGACACCCGTCGATATCAAACTGCAGTTGATCTCGATTTTCCAACACATGCACCACGAGGATCAAACCACGACTTTGGTTCGCCAATTGTGCGCTAATCTTCTGCCTAAATACCCGGCGACGGAGTTCGTCATCGTCATTTTGAACACGCTGACGAAATTATCGGCCGCGTCGTTCATTCCCGTGAACGATCAAGTAATATTTGTATTTTTTATAAAATTTGTATTTATTTATTTAATTTTATCATTTTTAAGGTTCGTTTACTTCTTAAATTCCTCTGCACCGACGAAAGAACGTCGGTCAAAGTGGCGGTCCTCAAAAACTTGAAGTATTTGGCCGACACCGGGTCGCGATTCTGGAATAAAGAAAATTTAGAAGTGCGAATCGAATTAAAAATGGTGTTTGGATGTTTTAATTCATTATTTTTGTTAGGCAATGGCTGTTTTTGCTGACCAGACGTCGTATTCGGGGCTGAAATTCGGCGCTTTGGACGTGTTGGCGTCGTTGGCGCGATCCGATGCTGTCAATAAATTCAACGTTTCGTCTAGTAAGACTACAAATTATAAACTAAAAGATCGATAAAAGAATTTGATTGATTTTTTTTCCAGATTCTGTGTTTATTCAACTGTGCAATAATTCCTGCTACGAAGATGATTTGTTGCTCGCTTCGAAAGCCATTCAACTACTCACGCATTTGACCGTGTGGAGTCACCAACGTAAATTTAAATAAATTTAAAACGAATATTTATATATTTTTTGTATATTATTTCAGACACCGAGCAACCAGTCCATCTAAACTTGTTCGAAAACGCAATTCTAGCGATCGAATCGTTCCTTTTGGCCGCAATTTCGTCACCGACGAGTCCAAATGTCGTCACAGCAACAAAAGTATTTACAAAAACAAACCAAAAAAATAATAATTTTAAATTTAATTTAAAAATAAACCAAAAAATATAAATAAATAAATAATAATTTTAATTTTAATTTCTAGTTGTGTTTGTCGTGCGCGGTTATTCTGTGCGAATCCAACGCGGACGTTTGCGAACAATTCGCCGATTCATTCGGGACACTAATCAACACAACTTCGGGCCCCAACACGGAACTCTTGTGCGAAGCCCTCGCTGCAATGGGCAACCGGGAATCGTCGGCCCTTTTGCCCGTCCTTCCATCACTCACCCGCAAACTTCAAAGCACGTTGCAAAGCGACGAATTACAGAAATCCGCAGTAAAATCCGCATTTAAATGTCATTTTCCCGCACTTATTCCATCGAATTCGATCGAATTTCAGGTCGTTATCTTCACTTTGTTGTTCCAAGCGCTCCAGAACGAGGCTTCGGATTTGTCGAGTGAAATTCCCGTCTCGAATTTGCTCGAATGTTTGGATTTGTGGGCGTGTTACAAAGTGGGTCGGCAAGCTTCGCGCTACGGATACCATAATTACGCGGCCGCCATTTTTGCACATTTGTCCAACCAGGTGATTAATTCGTCAATTTTTAAATGTAATTTATTAAATTTATTTTTTTTTTAGGTTTCGTCGGAACATTTTCATTTCTGGCTCGTCGGGTTGTGGGAATTGAGTCTGGCGGAAAGCTGCGTGCAGACGAAGCAAAGCGGAAGTGGGATGCAGAAAGTGGATCATATATCGGATGCGGTTACGCATTACATGAAGGGGATTTCGGCGTTCAAAGTTGTTTTAGATTTTGGGGTGAATTCGTTTTATTTTTATGTTTTTTTTTTTTGGTTTTAGGCGGCGACGATACCGACGAATTTGCTTCATTTTCAATTGGAGTACGTTCGGTTGCGCGTGGAATTACTTCAGGCTCATTATCAATTGGCGCGAACGTGTACGAGTTTGAAAACGTCTCCGCCGCCCGCCATTGCTGCCACGTTGGCCGCTGCGACGAGGGACGAGTTGCAGAAATGTGGGCGAATAACGATGCAGGTGTTTGATTTGTTTTTGTTTTAAAAATTTTAAAAAAATAATTTTTGTTTTGTTATGTTTTTTTTTGCAGTTACGGAAATGTGTTCGCGAGTTCCGGATGCTTGGTGACGAATATGGCCGACTTTATCAATCGGTTTTCGATGCTGATCCTATAACGCTCCTGAATATTCAAGTGTAATTTAATTTTTGTCTTATTTCTACATATAAATAATTATTTTCGTGTTTTTACTTCAGATTACAACATAATTGCTTCCTTATAGCGCAAGCTATTGATAATATCGCGTTAAAAGTACAAAATGTCGGGTAAATTTCAATTTTTTTAAAAAATTATTTCCGTATAAATTTTGAACATTGTTTTTTTTCAAGTGTGATTGAAGAAGATTCGCTTTCGGAGCTGAGTTTGGGTTCCCTGAAGAAAAACGGATTGTGCACGACCGAAACGAGGCGAATGGTATTGGCGAGTCAAGAAGCCATGTCGTATTTATCGTCCGTTAACCAATCGGGAGAGACGCACAAACTGATCGGAAATAAAGTAAAAAAAAATCAATCAATCAATCAAAATAAAAAAAATTTTAATCAAATATTTTATTTGCAGCAAGTCGACCGCCTAACGAGGGTGTCGCAAATTCTCGTTGAAATCCCGTTATGCATTCCCCGATATTTCTTCCAATCGTTACAATCAACCAGCATCAAAGTAAAAATAGAAAAATGTGCATAAAAACATCCGTTTTCCCACGTCTATTATTCATTGCAGCTCGCTATATCGCCTCAACCACGCGCACCGGGCGAACCGATCAGCATTCAGAGTAACTCGCACTTTGCATTGAAAGTCGAAGGAGTTATTCAACACGGTGCACGAAAAAGAATGTTTCGCAAGGTATCGTCCATCATTTTGAACGTTTCTTCAGTGACCCAGGCATCGAATCGTCCGCACACGAATGACACGAAGGTAAATAACTTTTTATCTTATTTTTACCGTAAATTAAGACGTTTTTTCATGTTTATACCGTCAATTAAGACGTTTTTTCACGTTTATACCGTAAATTAAGATGTTTTTTCACGTTTATACCGTAAATTAAGACGTTTTTTCACGTTTATGCTGTAAATTAAGACGTTTTTTCACGTTAATGCCGTAAATTAAGACGTTTTTCACGTTTATACCGTCAAGTAAGTCGTTTTTTCACGTTTATACGGTAAATAAAGACGTTTTTTCACGTTTATACGGTAAATAAAGACGTTTTTTTACGTTTATACGGTAAATAAAGACGTTTTTTCACGTTTATACGGTAAATAAAGACGTTTTTTCACGTTTATACGGTAAATAAAGACGTTTTTTCACGTTTATACGGTAAATAAAGACGTTTTTTCACGTTTATACGGTAAATAAAGACGTTTTTTCACGTTTATACGGTAAATAAAGACGTTTTTTCACGTTTATACGGTAAATAAAGACGTTTTTTCACGTTTATACGGTAAATAAAGACTTTTTTAACATTATTACGGTAAATAAAGTTGTTTATTTCCGTTCCAGACGTCGTCTGACGCTACAAACAGCATGACGCAGACCGTAGAGCCGCACAACGACTATTTCAACGCTCAGTTTCTATTGGCATTTCCCACAGCGGGAGTTCACATCATCACCGTCGAAGTTTCGGTCGTCGACGAACTCGAAGAAATTTGGAAAACCGGTCCGCGTTCATCATTAACAGTCAAATCGTACGACGATTCAATGACCCCGAAACAACAGCAAGCGACAAGAAACACTTTCCAACCCAGATTTTGATAAATAACACCCTTTTCCAAACAATTTCCATTAAAATTCCTCCATTTACAACGGCGGCCATATTGTTTTCACTTCACCATGAAGCGCCACAGGAACCCATTCCAAATACTGCTGCAACAAGTCTAAAAACCGAAAAAAAACAATAAAAAACATTTAAATCCGACGTATTTTCACCAAAAATTACATTTTTCGTCCTCTTTCCAACGCGAAACGAGTGATTTTTTACTGTCAACGTTCTTAGCGAGCAGACCTTTCAACAGACTTTCCGTGCGCGGTTGCAACCTGGCCAAAAAAATGAATAAATTAATTCCAAACATTCGTTTCACCGTAAAAACAAACTCACCTCGCCCAGCTCTTCACCATCGTGGTGGGCGACGACAACAAAGCCGATGCGAAATGTTTAAGCGCGGCGCAAACCTGTCCATCCAGAAAGAAAAGCGCGAACCAGCGATATCTATCGGCCACTTTCGGAAACTTAATTTCGGCGCACGGAAGCGACCAACACCGGGCACCGAACGTCGACGTGGCGTAGCAATAAATCTGATCCTTCTCCTCGTCGTATCTCGGCATCGGATCGTCCAACGGTTTCGAGAAACTGCACAAAGATGGCGCGCACAGCGGCAGCCATTCCGGCTCAATGGCCGTCACGCCGCGCAAATAAAGCTTATTCGTCTCGAACATTTCCTGGTAAACGACGAATTCCGGCTGCGACTGCTGCAAAACGGAATTAACATCGATAAACACCAATCCGTCGACTTCCGAGCACTGAAAAACATCAAATTTCGTATTAAAAATTACTATTAAATTCAATTTAATTACTTCGTAGGCTTTCTTGTATCGTCTTTTGTCTTCGCCTTCCTTGATCTCGCACGCTGGGATTTTCCTACAAAATCAAATCAAGATAAATCGCGATAAATCACGGATTAAATGTCTCGTTTTACCTCGCTACGTGGTTCGGGACCCCCGCGAGAACAATTTGTCGCAATAATTTGATTTTAAACTCGTCCGGGTGTTTCATTTTCGGATCGACGCACAAATCCACGTTCGGCATCACCAAATTGATCGAATTCGTCAGCTGGGTTCGAAGTTTGCGCACTTCGACTATCGCTTTGTGCCGAATTCCGTGCCTGGCGCAAAAATCCATCGAACAGTCGGCGAATTCGGCGGCTCCGACTGTTTTCAATAAAACCATCGCGTCGCCCAATAGCAGCGAATGACCCTGTCCGGCCCATTTGAGTCGTTTTTCCCTCCAGTTTCGCCTTTCGTCGTTTCGTAGGTTTTTCTCGCGAGTTTCGTTGGTCGTGGGAGAGTCCAGCAGCAATTCCTGGACGGTCAGAGCGGCCACGATGCAAACGATGTAGGGCAAAAGGTCGTGTTGGTCTCCGAGTGCGATCATCTTGGCGTAGCAAGGAGCGACGGGAAAACACGCCATGGTGTGGCCTAGCTTGGTCACTTTGTTGCTCCAGTCGACTGGAAAATTCAAAGGGAGGAATTAAGAATGGGTTTTGGAATAAAAGTTGGATGTTTACGTTTGTTGGGGTCTGTTAGTCGGAGGTTTCTAGGGGTGTCTTCGAGCGCGCCCAGTAAACAAAGTCTTTTTTCGGAAGCCTGGGAATGGAAATACAGAAAAATTATCAACATTGTTCAACAAATTGGAATCAAATTATCAAAAGTATCAAAGTATCAAAATTACCAAAATTACCAAAATTAAATTATCAAAATTACTAAATTAAATTATCAAAATTACCAAATTAAATTATCAAAATTACCAAATTAAATTATCAAAATTACCAAATTAAATTATCAAGATTACCATAATTCCCAAAATAAAATTATCAAAATTACCAAAATTAAATCATCAAAATTAAAGTACCAAAATTAAAGTATCAAAATTAAAGTATTAAAATTAAAGTATAAAAATTAATGTACCAAAATTAAAGTATCAAAATTATAGTATCAAAATTAAAGTACTAAAATTAAAGTATCAAAATTAAAGTATCAAAATTAAAGTATCAAAATTAAAGTATCAAAATTAAAGTACCAAAATGAATTACCAAAATTAAAGTACCAAAATTATCAAAATCATCAAATTTATCAAAATCATCAAATTTATCAAAATCATCAAATTTATCAAAATCATCAAATTTATCAAACTTATCAAAATTCAAAATCCTCAAACAAATGTGCATGAAATTACTTTGAGTGCTTCCGGATCAGGCGCGGACGGAAACGGGAAATTCACAACTCGATCGATGTTCATGTCCTTCATTTGCAAAACCAAACCGTCGATGGGTTTTCGGCAAATCTCCGGTTGCGCAAACTGCTCAAATTCGTCCGTAAAAACCGCGGACGAATACAATCTATAGCAATGACCAGGCCCCGTTCGTCCCGCTCGACCCGCTCGTTGATTCGCAGCCGCCTTCGACGTCCAAGTCACCATAAACGTCGACACTCCCGTGATTTTATCATAAAACCTCGACTTCACCTTCCCCGTATCCACCACATACTTAACATTGGGGATCGTGATGGACGTCTCCGCAGCATTAGTCGCAACCACGCACAACCGAGATCCTTTCGGCGGCGGTTTGAATATTCTACTCTGTTTCGCCGACGGTAACAACGAAAAGAGAGGCAAAACATAAAGCGGTTGCGACTCCTCGTCAAATAACTCGACTGGAAATTCCTCCTAAGCGATAAAATCAACAAAATTAACAAATTACTCAATTTAATTCACATTTTTCACAGTTTTTCTTTACGTATTCGTCGTCACTCGCTTCGCAATCGGATAATTCGTCGGTGTTAACGTGAGTTGACGATACATCGACCGGTACTTCTGTAAAACTAAACTTTTATTTAAAAATAATCAAAATAAATTCCTAAATTCTTACTCGTCGAGGTTTATTTGAGGCAAAGCGGTTTTCTTTCGAGTTCCGGCATTCGTCGGTTGTTTGATGTTTTTAATCGAAAATCTGTCGTCCATTTTGTCGTCCAAATCATCGTGGCTTTTCTTTCTCTTCCACGGGAACGTGCGAGTCAATTTGTGGCATAAAATGTTCACTTCTTGGCGCCCGGTGACGAAGACTAAAATGCCGCCGTCTGGGAGTTGGCGATGGATTTTACAAATCTTGTGGAGGGAAAAATATTAAAAGATTAATCGTTTCGTTTTGTATTGGGTCGGATTATGCGTACTTTGCGATACGCTTCGGCTAAATAATCGTCCGGGGTTCGTCTGTTGAAATGAACGGTGACCGGAAATTGGCGCGAATCGACTTTGATTGCGGGCGGTTTGATCTTGAATAGACGTGTGTTTTCCGTGAAATCCTCGACTCTGAGTGTGGCGGACATGATGATTAATTTTAATGGGTCGTTCTTCTTGTTTCGCAACGGAACGATCCTCGATAATAGGCCGATAAGGACGTCCGTGTAGACACTGCGCTCGTGAGCTTCGTCGATGATCACGACGGAATAATTGAGCAAAAGAAAATCCTGTAAAATTGAAAAAAAATCACTTAAAAATCGAAAATATCACTAAAAAATCGAAAAAAATCTCTTAAAAATCAAAAAATCACAAAAAATCACTTAAAAATCGAAAAAAAAAACACTCACAAATCGAAAAAATCACTTAAAAATCACTAAAAGTTCGAAAAAATCACTTAAAAATCGAAAAAATCACTTAAAAATCGAAGAAATCGCTTAAAAATCGAAAAAATCACTTAAAAATCGAAAAAATCACTTAAAAATCGAAAAAATCACTTAAAAATAAAAAAAAATCACTTAAAAATTGAAAAAAATCACTTAAAAATCGAAAAAATCACTTAAAAATCGAAAAAATCGCTTAAAAATCGAAAAAATCACTTAAAAATCGAAAAAATCACTTAAAAATCGAAAAAATCACTTAAAAATAAAAAAAAATCACTTAAAAATTGAAAAAAATCACTTAAAAATCAAAAAAATCACTTAAAAATTGAAAAAAATCACTTAAAAATCAAAAAAACTACTTAAAAATCACTAAAAGATCGAAAAAATCACTTGAAAATCGAAAAAAATCAAAAAAAATCGAAAAAAATCGAAAAATTCAACAAAAAAGCCGAAAAAAATCGAAAAAATTAAAACAAAATCGATAAGAAATCACAAAAATTAGAAAAATTAGAATAATATCTAAAACCTTTTGAATTTCCTTCAACAAAACGCCGTCCGTCATGAATTTAATTCTAGTTTTCGCTCCAACATTCCCTTCGTACCGAATTTGATACGAAACTTCGTCGGTCGTCAAATTCATCTCCTCCGCCACCCGCTTCGACATGCTAATTGCCGCCACACGCCGCGGTTCCGTGACGGCGATCATCCTCGCAGCCGCATAGCCCGCTTCATACAGAAACTGCGGAATTTGCGTCGTTTTTCCCGACCCCGTTTCACCGCACAATACCACCACCGGATTCTCATTAATCGACTCCATTATTGTTTGTTCTTCCGCCAAAATCGGCAATTTCAATCGCGAATCCTAAAAAACAAACAAAAAATCCAATTTATATTTAATCAGGCGTACATTTCCATCATTTACGACATCAAACCTGCATTTCTTGCGTGCGATTCACGGACACAAAAACCGCCGGTGTTTTGACAATTTCAGCCTTTATTTCGTCATTTTCCACTTTCACTTCATTTTCTTCCGTTTTTACGGCTTCTAATATTTCTTTTTCCTCTTTTTCGTCAATTTTTTCATCCGCTTTCGTTTCTACATCGATTTTCGCATCGTCTTCTGACGTTTCTTCATCACTACTACTCGTGTCAACATCCTCGGACGATTCCTGCGTCGGAATTTCTTCAATTTTCCGTCTCTTTCGATTTCTACTTCTCTTTATGCTGTTTATCGTCACGGGTTTACCGCTTTCGATTGGGATTTTCGATTCAATAAAATGCCTGCAAGTAATACATCATTCGAACGATTATTTATATGTTTCGTTTAATTATTTTTTAATTAAATAAAACCGTTTTAATCCTTTGGTTTGCATCGCTGACGTCGAGATGAGCAAATGAAGTTGTTCTTTCGTCGCCTGGACTTGTCCCAATTTTTCCAGCAAATCTTTCCGCTGAAATCAAGTTAAATGTGTTAGTTTTTGGTGTTTTTTGGGGAGATTTAATCGATTTATACCTGTGCCTTCTTTTCTTTGCATGATACGAGTGTTTCTAGTCGCTTTTTCTGCTTTTTCGTCAACGGTTTCTTCTTTTTAGCGGGAATGGCATTGCCTTTTGGTTTCTTCTTGTTTACCTTCTTCCCCGGTAATTCGTATTGGTTGTTAGCATCGTAAAAATGGGAATAATCAACGGGATTTCTCGTTTTCTCCATCTTCAAATTGTCCAGGACGACTCGTAAACCGCGTGGTTCATTCCACAATAAATCGTAAGATGGCGCTATTTATTCAGAAATTTTTAAAGAAATCGGCTAAAATTCGTCAATATTTTAACGAATGAAATTAGCATCGTCTAAAATGTTTAAAATTAATAAAAATAACAGAAATTAAAAAAAAAAAAAATTTATAATTTGTGTTTTTGTCACCAGTCGATTCTATAACTTTGTTTAGGATTTCCTGTTGATTTGCTTATTTCCGGTTGCATTTAGTCGTTACGACTCTTTCAGGTTTTACCTCAAAGACACGTCGATGTATCTAATGAATTTGACACGTGAAATAACTTATTGATCGACGTCCAGAATTATTATTATTGACTTTGGTGAAACCATGGCGTACCAGAATCTACAGCAAGAGTATATGGCCATCCCACCCATCACTCGAGCATACACGACTGCATGTGTACTCACAACTGTTGCGGTGGTAAATAAATAAAAGAAATTCACCAAACATATTAATTTCTCAATAATAAATCATTTTTTATTTATTTCTATTTTTTTTATATCAGCAACTTGAAATTATATCTCCATTTCAACTTTATTTCAACCCAATTCTAATATTTCAACACTTTCAAGTAAATAAAATAAAAAAATAAAAATAATTTTTTTAATTTTTTTTTTTTATAATTTTAGTTATGGAGGTTGGTGACCACATTCCTATTTTTTGGTACGATAGGCTTCAACTTTTTATTTAACATGATTTTTACGTATCGTTATTGCCGGATGCTAGAAGAAGCGTCATTTCGTGGCAAAACGGCTGATTTCTTTTACATGTTTTTATTTGGCGGTGCTATTATGATCGTATCCTTTGAAATCAAGAAATATGTTTATTTATTTAAGAAACACTCCAGTGGAGTAAGATACAGGTAATTATGAAAGAGTTGTTGGTATAATAGGTGTTTGCCTATACGCTTATGAAGGTGACGGCAGTGGAAACGACACTTCGAGGCAGCACAGTCAAAGACCGTAGTGCGGAGGTCGATGGGAAGATCGTTCCAGAGTGACGTGCATCTATGTTGAATTTTGATAACACGTATTGTGATAATAGCTCGGCTATCGACGCGTAGTTTGATATTTAGTCTTGACAGACCCTCAGATTATCGCATTATTCGTAAACTTACCATTTCTAAGCCAAGCTTTCACGATAATGCTCGTTTACATTTGGAGTCGAAGAAATCCATTCGTTCGTATGAATTTCTTTGGACTTCTCAATTTCCAGGCACCGCTCTTACCGTGGGTGTTGTTGGGCTTTTCTTTTCTATTGGGAAATTCAGTCGTGGTAGATTTTATAGGTAAAAATGTCGAAATATTTCAAGTTTTCTGACCGTTTTGATTCACATTTTTGTTATTTCTTTTAGGTATTCTCGTGGGACATGTTTATTATTTTCTGGAGGATGTTTTTCCAAACCAAAATGGCGGTTTCAGAATTTTGCAAACTCCTAGAATTATGTAAACAAAAAAAAAAATTTGTTTTTAGTTTTTTAATTTTATTTATTTATTTATTTATTTATTTATTTTTAGAAAAACACTTTTGGAGCCGCATCCGAACGATCCAAACTACAATCCGCTGCCCGAAGATCGACCAGGGGGTTTTAACTGGGGTGAACGACACGAACCAGGGCCACAGAATAATTGAAGATAGAAAAAAACAAAATTGCCTTTAAAAGGGTGTTCGACACATTTTCAAACCTATTTAACATGTTTTGTGAAAATTAACGATGTAAAATGTTATTCTTTCGATGGAATTAGATATAATAAAGGAAATTTGTTACGCAATTTCGACAAAATCAATTCTTTTTATCCAAAGTGATAGATCCCATTAATTAAAACTTCCAAATTCCGTCACCAGACTCCACTAGCGAGCGCCCTGGTGACGAATTACGTAAGATGAGTTGATATTCGTAAGTGGCATGGCGTCTGCAGATGATACATGAGTTCTAGACGATTCCCATTTGAACCGTTCAAACTCGTTCGAATTGCCCGGATGACCGCCAGTGCACCGCGATCGTGTCCACTGTGATGCAGTCAGTTTTAGTTTATGGTAGACTGTTAACGCGAGCTCTAGTGAGCGGACTGAGCCACACGACAGACGTGAGCGCGAGGAAAAACGAACCGCAACTCGTGACCGCGTGGTCGGGATTCCCCAAAGACTTTACCGTCAATTCACTCGTCAGAAAAGGACAATTCGGCGACGATGCCTGTTTTATAGCCAAACACAAATCTGCCGACGTCCTAGGTGAGCCGCGAGAGCGACACCGTGCGCCGATCACCAAAACTACCAAAACAATCAACAAAAGATCGATTTTTTCCAAATTTATTTACTCTACTTTCGTTTATTTAATTTTTTTTCCAACCAATAGAAATCGTGATTGGCACGTGGCCAAAGTCGACATAAACATAAACCATTGAAAAACTAACCGATTATGTGTCTATTTATACGTTACTTTTGATATTTACGTGTTTATAGACACTTTGGTTGTTTTTTTGGGTTTAAAATCGATTTTTCTTTTGGTTTGAATGGAATCAACGTGATTGGCACGTGTGTAGTATCTAAAAGGAGAAAGTCTGGTTTTGTTTTGGCATTTCTCCACGTGACCTTTGATAATATTGTTTTTAGAAAGGCAGAACAAACAAAAACTGTTTTAAAACAAATCTTTTTTTTCTTCTTCTTCTTCAGGTGTGGCAGATGGAGTGGGCGGGTGGCGAACGTATGGCATTGACCCGTCGTTCTTCTCGACTAACTTAATGCATACGTGCGAGCGATTGGTGTGCAGTGGACAGTTTAATCCGTGTTTACCCAGTAGTATCATTGCTAGAAGTTACTACGAGTTGATAGAAAACAAGGAACAAATTATAGGTATTAATTAAACATTGATTTTGATTTTTTTTTGTGTTTTCTTGATTAATTTTGTTTTGTTTTGTTGCAGGAAGTAGTACCGCGTGCGTGGTAGTGTTGAACCGAGCAGATTGTAGTATTTACACGGCAAATATCGGGGATTCGGGTTTCCTGGTGGTGCGACAGGGTCGAATTGTTCACAGATCGGAAGAGCAGCAACATTATTTTAATACTCCATTCCAGTTGTCTTTGGCGCCGCCAGGACAGAGTGGGCTCGTTTTGAGTGATGGGTAATTTTTGTGTTTTGGGGTTGTTGGTTGGTTTTGTTGAGTTTTGTTTGGTTTTTTTTTTTAGGCCGGAAACTGCGGATACGTCGCAGTTTACTGTTAAAGATGGCGATATTATTTTGGTCGGCACCGATGGGTTGTTCGATAATATGCCCGATAGTATGATTGTGTCTGAAGTATCTAAATTACAGGTTTTGTTTGGATTTTTTGGTTGGAAAGTTTGGTGGGATTGGATTAATTTGGTAATTTTTTTTTTTTTTTTTTTTTCGGTGGTAGAATTATGATGTTGAAAGTATGCAGCGAACGGCGAATTCACTCGCATTGCAAGCACGGAGGTTGGCTTTTGACGAAGATTATTTATCGCCATTTGCAGTGCGAGCAATGGAAAACGGGATCGATGCTCTAGGTATAATAAAAAATAACACGAAAAAATTCAACTTAAGTGCAAAAATGTAACAAAAACACACAAAAATCCATCAAAATGCAACAAAATCGCGAAAAAATCCATCAAAATGCAACAAAAACACAAAAATACAACAAAACTTGATCAAAATGCAACAAAACACACAAAAATCCATCAAAATGCAACAAAAACACACAAAAATTCATCAAAATGCAACAAAAGCACAAAAAAATCCATCAAAATGCAACAAAAACACAAAAATACAACAAAAATTGATCAAAATGCAACAAAACACACAAAAATCCATCAAAATGCAACAAAAACACAAAAATACAACAAAACTTGATCAAAATGCAACAAAACACACAAAAATCCATCAAAATGCAACAAAAACACACAAAAATTCATCAAAATGCAACAAAAGCACAAAAAAATCCATCAAAATGCAACAAAAACACAAAAATACAACAAAAATTGATCAAAATGCAACAAAAACACACAAAAATCCATCAAAATGCAACAAAAACACAAAAATACAACAAAAATTTATCAAAATGCAACCAAACACACAAAAATCCATCAAAATGCAACAAAAACACAAAAATGTATCAAAATTGCAACAAAAAAACAAAAATCTCTTTAAAATGATGTTAATTCAAATCTCGTTTTCTAGGTGGAAAACCGGATGATATAACGGTTCTTTTAGCATCAGTAGCCATGTGACCCGATTTGCAGCGAATTTTGTACCACGATTGAATTCTAAGGAACGAACGTAGCGACGTGATTTGACAGTTTCGAATAGTTTTTAATGTTCGGTCACGCGAGAAATTTGTGTAGTCGAGATATTTGGGCGGTTATTGGTAGCGTTGTTTTAGCCTCAATTCGTCAACAATTTCCATTCAAAAAATCGGCGTAGTTGTGCAAATTAGCATCCAGGAAATTAGCGAAAAAAAATTCTTCTTTAAAAAAAACCACGCCACGTCGCGACGACTTTTTCAATACTCGGAAAAACGAAAGGTATAAAACAAAAAGTTGAATGTATTTTTGAATCATTTTGGGGTCATTGAGTCCGGTGTCTCAAGTGCTCAAACAAAAACAATGTGCCCTGCAAACTGTATAATAAAACAACAAAAAATTACTTGAAAATAAAAAAGAACGTTGTAAATAAATAACTAAAAAAAAAAATACAAAAAACCATTTTCCACGACATTTTTTGAAGACTTTTAGAACTGCGAACGACAAAACTGCGATTTTCGAGCGATAAAGGACCAAATTGCGTTCCACGATCAGTTAGATTCACTTTTTTCCATTTAATTTCAATGTAATATCGTTATTTGTTTGGAAACATCGAAATTTCTGTATTATTTTCAACTTGAAATGTAAAATAAACAAAAAACGGACATTAAATAACGTTATAATGCGAGAAATGATGTTGAATTTCATCCGTCTTCGTCCGAATCGGACGCCAACACTTCGGAATGGTGAGTTTGCGCACGAGGCGTCTTAAGGAGCGTCATAAATACCGATTTCACCTGGAATTTAACGATCTATTAATAGGATTTTTATTTATAGATGAAATTCTTTTACTTTTTTATTGGGGGGTGTTTGGGGCGACGATTCGGGGGACCTTTCGGCGAGTGTTCCCAACAGCACGCGGGAATTATCTCTGGACGTGCCGGGCTTTGATAATATATCGCTCGTGTTGAATGAGTTGATCGATGCGCTTGTTTTGGACGAATTTGTCGTTCCCCTGTGAATTTATCACGTTTTAATTTGTGGTTTTTAATTTGTTTTTTTGTTTTATTTTTACGTTTTCTTCGGGTATTTTCTGGTTTTCGTTTTTCGTTTTGTTTTCGTTGGTTCTGGGGTTAGGTTTGTGACGGGCGGAAGTTGTTCCTGTTCCGATATTGTCGCTAGGACGAAATCGGCTTCGAACGAGGAAGGACCTTCCGTGAAGGAAAATACAATGGGTCTGCGAGAAAGAGAAAATGGTTTTAAAGTAGAAATTTATTTTTGTTTATTGTTATTATTTTTATTACTTTCCGGCATTTTCGAAGAAAATTGATAGATCGTAATTGCTCGGTTCCGTGAATGATAAAACGGCCTAGAAAAGGACTAAAATGATGTAAATTCGTGCGTTTTGTCGCTTTTTTTCTTCAATTTTACCCTCAATTCTTTAAGACAAAACGTCACTTCGGCTTCCTGGGAAATGTTGTACGTGCTGAATTCTTCGGGTTCTAGAACCATCTCGGTGTGGACCACTTTGGTGGGGTCTGAAAAAAATTGGAAAAAATTGGAAAAAATGAAAAAAAAAGGAAAAAATGAAAAAAAAAGGAAAAAATTGAAAAAAAATTGGAAAAAATTGGAAAAAATTGGAAAAAATTGAAAAAAAATGACAAAAAAATGACAAAAATTGGAAAAAATTGAAAAAAATGAAAAAAATTGGAATCAATTGAAAAAAAAATTGAAAAAATTTGAAATTTTAATTTTTTTAAGCAAAATTCGACGATTATTTTACCGGGTTCATCGTCTATGTAATTTCTCAATGTTACTTTATCATTTGTAACGGCTAGCATGATTTCGTCTTGATTTCCCTGGAAATTTTGCACCGCATCAGCAAATAACCTATAAAAAAAAAATCAAACTAAATTTTAATGCCTTGAAAAATGGAATTTTTACTTGGTTTCTCCGACGATGCAATTACAATTATTCGTTTTATTGAAACTGGCTTTGAGTATTTCGCATTCGATGAAGTATAAATTGTACGTTTTTATGATACCTAAAATAAAAATCATTATTAATACAAATAAATATTAATAATCGAATTATTTCTGCAGTTTTCGTATACCGTGTTTGCAGTGCAATTGGAAAATAAATCTGTCGGAATTTAAATCCAGATGGATTTTACATTTTTCCACCATTTTCTCGAGCCAAGTTATGTTTTTAAATATTGGTAACACGGCCTACGACGAGTGGAATATTCAGAATGATTTATTTTGTATTTCCTTTGTATTTTTTTTCGAACTTTTATGTTAATTTTGCATTTAATCGAATCTTCGTCTGGTGTCGAATTAAACGTCTCGAATAAGTGTTTTGAGAGCGTGAAACAGGCGTACGCGGAGCGGGACGTGTTTACTGTCCGAAATGCCATCTAAATAATAAAAAAATGTGAATAAAATTAAATATTTTATTAAAGTTTTCTCGTTCTTGTTTCTTTTTTACTCCATTTTCCATTGATTCTATGTACAACTCGTCGCCTATTCGCCCCAAACAGTGGATTATTCGTCCGAGCACTAAAAAAAAAATCAATTTTAATTAAAACCAACAAATAAACGTCCGA
Source organism: Strigamia acuminata (assembly GCA_949358305.1). NCBI lineage: Eukaryota > Metazoa > Arthropoda > Chilopoda > Geophilomorpha > Linotaeniidae > Strigamia > Strigamia acuminata. The sequence goes on along the minus strand of OX442320.1, from coordinate 5,671,376 downwards.
AAGTTTCTTACCCTTTAGATTTACACCACCAGCAATCACGTATTTCATTTTAATCGAATATTTATTTTCCATACAACAAAACCGATTATCTCAAAATACCCATCAAAACGATTGCGAAAAACCAACCAATCAGAATCGGCGTATCAAAATTCCGTTTTCAAAATGACCAATAGCGAGCTTTGTTACATTTCAAACCAAATCACGTGCTTAGTTATGGTGGTAAGTAATAGAAATTGCAGGTATAGTGCCTCAGTAATTTAGTTATTTACCCGCATTTATTCTGTATTTTCTTCTTGACATCGCTTCCTTAACCTCCAGAAATCTAGTCAATCTCGAAATAATAAAATCTTCGTCGTGATTATCAACTAACACGGATTTATTCCCGATATTAATCTTTGGTGGGAGGTTTTCCTGCGGTCTATCATGGTATTTTTTTTTTTAATAAAAAAAAACGCAATTTAATCGCAATTTTGACGCAAAATTTCAATCTATTTTGTTATTTTCAGCTAGTTCTGGTGTTGGGCGATCTTCACATTCCTCATCGGTGCAATGGAGTGCCGGCCAAGTTCAAGAAATTGCTGGTTCCTGGCAGAATCCAACATATATTATGCACGGGCAATTTATGCACAAAAGAGTCGTTAGATTACTTAAAAACATTGGCCAGCGACGTGCATGTCGTTCGAGGCGACTTTGACGAGGTAAAAACACGAATTGTGAAGAAAAAATTTGAATTTTTTAAATTAAATTAATTTTTTTGTGTTTTTTATGTTAGAACATGAATTATCCCGAACAAAAAGTCGTAACTGTCGGTCAGTTTCGGATCGGGCTGTGCCACGGTCACCAAATCGTTCCGTGGGGCGATCCTGCGAGTTTAGCGTTAGTTCAGCGCCAGTTGGATGTGGATATTCTTATATCTGGACACACGCATAAATTCGAGGCGTACGAACGGGAGAATAAGTTTTATATTAATCCCGGGTCGGCCACAGGGGCGTATAGTCCTTTAGACAGGTGATTTTGTCGATTTCTTGTTGATTTTGATGATTTTTCGTTGATTTCTTGTTGATTTTGATGATTTTTCGTTGATTTTTTGTTGATTTTGTTGATTTTTTGTTGATTTTGATGATTTTTTTGTTGATTTTGATGATTTTTCGTTGATTTTTTGTTGATTTTGATCATTTTTCGTTGATTTTTTTTAAAATTTTTATTTTTCTTTGCAGTTCTGTCATTCCTTCTTTTGTACTAATGGATATCCAGTCTACTACGGTTGTCATTTACGTTTATCAGATAATGAATGATGAAGTGAAAGTTGAAAGAATCGAGTACAAGAAAAATTGAAGAAAAAAAAAGTTATTTTTTTTTGTGTTGAATATATTTTATTTGGAAATTGAACTTGACTCAGTAAAAATCATGACAGCTCAAATTAGTTTCGATTTGAAATGACGTAATAAACAATAATATATGAATCGTTTGTTTGTGTATGCTAATTTACAAAAAAAATTATAAAACACAAATCCGGGATGAATATTTGCTATTAAGAAATTTAGAATTTCACTTTATTTCCTCAATAAAAATACAAAAAAAAAATTGTCTCCGTCGAGCCGGATTTGAACCAGCGACCTATGGATATCTTTGCATTTCCCACTCTACAGTCCACCGCTCTACCAACTGAGCTATCGACGGTTACGCTTACGTTTAATCTAGACAGAAATAATTAATTAAGTAGAGGATAAAACAAAGACATAATGAAATGCAAAGAAACACGAACATTTCTCATCGCCGTCGATAGCTCAGTTGGTAGAGCGGTGGACTGTAGAGTGAAACATTCAAAGTAATCCATAGGTCGCTGGTTCAAATCCGGCTCGACGGAGACAATTTTTTTTTATTAAAAATAACTAAACTATTTTATTTGTTTCTATAAACTATGACACTTTTTTATTCGGACGAAATATTTATCAAACTTAGCAGCATTTTATTATATGTGGTGATCCGTTGGTGTGAACATATAAGCCCAACTGAGCTATCGCTATCGACGGCCATTAGAAACCGTTGCAAATTTTCTTTTATATTGTTAATTTTGATTAATTAATAAACTAATTTATATTTTTTTCATAAAATTCTAAAAACTACAGGAAATTTTCGTTTTAAACTCTTTTTTTGATCAAATTTCACCGAAATTTATCCCGACTCCATATTGAAAATGCATAACCCGACCTCTAGCGGTAAAAAGTCAAACTAGATCGTCAAATAAATTTTATTTCATTAAAATACAAAAGAAAAATTCTATTTTATTTATAACACTAAATAATAACAATAATAACTATTCCGATTTCGGTTTCTCGTCTTCTCCGGCATCACCCTCGCCTTTCCTACGTTTCAAAGGGTTCTTTTTGCAATCCTCGTACAAATTATTCAAATCAAAAGCGGTCTGAATATTCCCCTAAAATAAACCTAAAATTTAAACACGCACAAAAATTTCGTCCCACAACCTCACACAACTCACTTGATTAAAGAAAAACTTGCCAACACGATTCTGCGAGTCCACAATCGGCCTTCTCAACGATTCTTTCCCATTCCTGAAAAGAATCACGGTCGGTAATTGACGACTAAACGACGAGTCGTCGATCCGAAACCTCCAAACACAAATAAAATCAAATAAACATCAAAATAAAAATCAAATTTTAATATTTCATACTCCTTCGCCACTGCTGGATACTTGGCAACATCCAACTTGCCGAATCTGAGATTATCCAAGTGATAATCGAGCGATAACTTGGCAAAAACAGTCGCAAAAGTGGCGCAAGGCGGCGACCACGGAGCGTAGAACGTAATCAACCAATTGACACGTTTGTCGCCGTTGATTTCATCCCATATATTCGGCCCTCGGAAGTACACGATGTGGTCGGGGCCCTTGTAGGCGGGTTCGGGCAACAGCAACATTTGCACTACGAAATAAAATTACAAACATTTAATAAATATCTCAAAATTAATAAATAAATACTCAACGAATGCACAGAACCGCGTAACACAGAGAAAAACGAGGATCGGCGTGAAAGTATAAAATCAAGTTGGCGATTTTCATGTACATGAACGAGGACGACAGGTAGGCCAGCATTGTTGTCGAGCCGGATCTCCTCGTACGAAAAACAATGATCACGGCTAAAAACATTAAGATTTCCCATTCTCTCTGCAATGTTTAATGAAATTTTATTTAAAAAATTAGAAAATCGAATTTTTTTGTCATTTTTTCAGTTTACCCAATCGAGTTCACATCTTGATGCGGGGAAAATGAAAGCGCAAAAAGGATAAATCGTCTTGAGGAGAATGTAGGAAGTGCATAGTAATATATTGACTATATAGTGGAAGTTAAGTAAGCTTTGGAGGTCCCTTTTGATGCTCATTTTGCGTGAGTTTAGTTTAGCCTGAGCTCTGGTGGCAGGAATTGAAAGTTTCGGGTTTCCTAGTTATGACATAAGTGGTTTTTACTTTGTTTTTCTCGTTTCGTGGAATTTCGTGACGACAAAAGACAAACAGGAGTGTTGTTCCGTAACTATGGGTGCAGGATTATGATGTAAATTAAAATAGGTGGTTTTGAAAAGGCGATTATTAAAGCAAACTTCCGCGTTTCGAAACAAACATGGCAGCGGTTTGGGAATGGAAAAACGAGGCGGGCATTTGGTTGCCTTATTCGGCGCAAGTTTCGGCTTTCCTGGACAAAACCGAGAGGAAAAAATTAACTTTTGCTCAGTTGGGCGACGTGGACCCCGACCTAGCGGAATACACGGTCAACCTCACGAGTTTCGTACAGGAAACCGACAAATCTGGTGAGTAAATTCCCAATTGCAATCGAGATAAAAAAGTTGTCGAGAAGTCTGGATTTCCCCACTCATTCGTTGAATTAAATTACAGACGTCACCCGACCTTTAAGGAGGACTGTGTACAACGACAGCATACTAACCAAAGGCGTGAGCTGGCAGTGGGCTGAAAGAAACTCGGAAACTTGGCATTTTTATCAAATAGAAGTGCAACAACAAATCGAAAACTCATTCCAAAAGGTATAAAAAAATAGAAATTTCGCTTTTAAATGGTAAACAAGACGATTCTTTCCCTTTAAAATAGTAAAAAAAATCATAAAATTGTTTTAAAATGGTCAAAAAATGGAAAATTTTGTTTTAAAATGGTCAAAAAATGGAAAATTTTGTTTTAAAATGGTCAAAAATTGAAAATTTTGTTTTAAAATGGTGAAAAAATGGAAATTTTGTTTTAAAATTGTGAAAAAATCGAAATTTTGGCTTTAAAATGTCTAAAATTTAATTTATTTGATTTATTTTTCAGCAAAAACACGTCGAGGTGAACCTTGAAGAAGATTTTCCGCATTTAGGTTACATAATTAACCTCAAATCGTTGACACAAACGAGTAAACAAACCGGTTGTGTTCGTTCAATTCGGAGAATTGAGGAACACTCGTACCCGAGAGTGAAAACGAGGCTTATTAGAGCATCGACGTTGGTTTCTGTTGGTGATTCGCAAGTGGAAGGTGCCGCGAAGGCGAGGAAATCGAGAGGGAGACGTTTGAGGAGTACGAGCGACGAAACCATGTCGACTATGAATTGTGCGGGCACTTCGGGAAAACATCAGTTGCAGGAGTCGCCGGGTGATTCGAGCAGGAAGAAACGAAGTGGGGTTGAAAACGAAGAGAAATCTTTATTGAAAACGTTAACATCATCCGCTCGTTTGTTAGCTAATCTTTTTACGTCGAATAATTCTCGAAAGAAGGGCAGAAGTAAGAATGGAGGTGGTGGTTATGTTCCGTTCCCAATGTTGACGGCGAATGTTAACGAGAAGCCGGTGTTGGGAGTTAAATTACCGTCCGAGATTTGTTTGCTCGATGCAACTGGTAATTATAAAAATAACAAAATTTGATTTTGATTTGATTTTCATTTTCATTTGATTTGATTTTAATTTTATGTTTGATTTTCATTTGATTTAATATTTGATTTTTATTTGATTTGATATTTGATTTTCATTTGATTTGATATTTGATTTTCATTTGATTTGATATTTGATTTTCATTTGATTTGATATTTGATTTTCATTTGATGTTTGATTTTTATTTGATTTCATTTGATTTTCATTTGATTTCATTTGATTTTCATTTGATTTTCATTTGATGTTTGATTTTTATTTGATTTCATTTGATTTTCATTTGATTTTTATTTGATGTTTGATTTTTATTTGATTTTATTTGATTTTCATTTGATTTTCATTTGATTTTCATTTGATTTTCATTTGATTTTCATTTGATTTTCATTTGATTTTCATTTGATTTTCATTTGATATTTGATTTTTATTTGATTTTTATTTGATTTTTATTTGATTTTCATTTGATTTTCATTTGATTTTCATTTGATTTTCATTTGATATTTGATTTTCATTTGATTTTCATTTGATTTTCATCTGATATTTGATTTTTTTTTTATTTTTATTTGATTTTTATTTGATTTTCATTTGATTTTCATTTGATATTTGATTTTTATTTGATTTTCATTTGATTTTCATTTGATATTTGATTTTTATTTGATATTTGATTTTTATTTGATTTTTATTTGATTTTCATTTGATTTTCATTTGATATTTGATTTATATTTGATTTTTAATTGATTTGTATTTGATTTATTTGATTTATTTGATTTATGTTTGATTTTTTTAAACTTCTAGGCATGAAATCAGTTGATGAAATGTTCGCTCAATATACTATACCCACAACAGCGGCATTAAACGACGACGATTGCTCGATTTGTTGTTGTTCGTTGATGACGCCATCTTATTTTGACGACGGTAGCGATGAGGTGACGGAGTTAAAATCCTGTTCGCATAAGTTCCACAAGTCGTGCATTAGTGCTATGTACAATTCGACTAACAAAGTGAGTTTTGCTGTGAGAAAATATCGATTTGCGGGCATTAATTTGTTTTATTTTTGTATTTGGTTTGTTTCTTAGGTCGGCTATTTGCAATGTCCGACGTGTAAGATAATTTACGGAGTTAAAGTGGGCAATCAACCTTCTGGTCAGATGCATTACGCCGTTGTGCCGAGTTCGGTTCCTGGCTATTCGGATTGCGACACGATCGTCATAACCTATTTCATTCCGTATGGGATTCAGGGACCCGAACACCCACATTGCGGTTCGCCATACACAGCTCGGGGTTTTCCTCGACGCTGTTATTTGCCGGATAACGATGAAGGTCGCAAAGTAAGTTCAAGTTTAACTCCAAAATTGCATCTTAGATATGCAAAAATAGACATTGGAGTCTGAAAAAAGCAATTTTAGATGCAAAAATATTAACTGGAGTCTGAAAAATGCATTTTTAGATGTAAAAATCGACGTTGGCATTTGAAAAATGCATTTTTAGATGCATAAATATACTTTTTAGATGGAAAAATAGACATTAGGGTCTAAAAAATACATTTTTAGATCCCTAAATGTACTTTTTAGATGGAAAAATAGACATTAGGGTCTAAAAAATACATTTTTAGATCCATAAATGTACTTTTTAGATGGAAAAATAGACATTAGGGTCTAAAAAATACATTTTTAGATGGAAAAATAGACATTAGGGTCTAAAAAATACATTTTTAGATGGAAAAATAGACATTAGGGTCTAAAAAATACATTGGGATCTAAAAAGTGCATATTTAGATGTAAAAGTGTCTGGAAAATGCATTTTTAGGAGCACAAATGATGAAAAAAATGCAGAAATGACTAGGACGTTGTCGATTTGTTGTGATTCAATAATTGATTTATTGTTTCGTTTAGGTGATGAAACTGCTGGTGACCGCATGGGAACGGAGGCTTGTATTCACGATCGGACAATCGAGCACTACGGGCGAAGACTGCACGGTAACTTGGAATGAAATCCATCACAAAACTGAATTTGGTTCCAATTATTCCGGTCACGGTTACCCGGACCCCCTTTATTTACAAAACGTTCTGCAAGAACTGGCACTGCAAGGTGTCACCGAAGACGCATCCGATTAATCATCTTGTATATAGGATTTTACTTTACCAATCGATAATAATAATTTATAACAATGAAAATTTTGAATGTTTTCAAGGTCAAGTGCACTGATAGAGCCTAATAAAAAAATATTTTTCATGTTAAAAAATAAAATAAAATTTGACCCTTTATTATTAACAAAGCAAAGAATCATGGGAGTTCTGAGCTTAGGTTGGATCCATAATGGCCGACATTAATGGCCGAATATGTTAGCGATCCAATCAATCCATTGTTTTCTGATGATAGGATTGCTTGGAAATCCATAAAAAGAATGGTTTTGGTCTTTATTGCTGTTGCTTTTACACTTTTTAACCATCGTGCAAGTAAATCTCGATCGAAATTGTAATTCGGGAATGAAAACTATCGTCTGCGCTTTCGAAACAAAAATATTTTATTATTAGGCTCTATCAGAAAAAAAATAAAACCCACTCGGTGCACTTGACCTTTCACACTTTGTTTTTCCTTTAAAAACCTTTTTTTTTATCCATTTTTAAATTAAAATCAAGTTAAAAATACATCCAAATATTTAATTTATTACCATAGAAACACATCGCCATTTGTAATTTCATCTGCACTTGCAGTTGTCCAATGGTAAAATACACTGAAAAAAAAAATCAACATTTTACAACTAATTTAAAATAAATTGAATAATTATTTCTGGAAGTTCTACTTGTTTTCATAATAAATCATAAATTGACAATCAAAACTCGCATTTCACTCGCATATCTTATCTGCACGACATGAATTTAAAACCAAACCCGCGTGAGCAGACGGGACCTTGAATTAACAGACTGACAGACGGTGTTCAATTGATACGGTTAAAATGTATTTATTTTGTCGAAAGTTTAAAACCATTTTCCGATGAGTCCAACCGTCGATGGTGGGTGGTCGTGGGTGGTTATGATCGCGTCTACCATCAACAACATGATCATCTTCGGCGTGATGAAAAGCGGAGGGCTTTTCTATGTCGCTTTAATGGAGGAGCTCGAAACGAGCCGGAGCAAAGCTGCACTTTGCTCCAGTCTCATTTACAGCTTATCGTGTCTATTAGGTTGGTTAAATGTGTCCTACATTTGGCCCCGCCTTTATCCAATCTTTTACTTTCATTTTCAGCGCCTCTAACAGCTTATTTATGCGCAAAATTTTCGTATAAGACGTTGGTGTTCACCGGCGCTTTGTTCGCGAGTTGCGGAATGGCAATGGCCGCCCTAGTCCCGCTTTCGTTTACATCGGCTTTGATATTTTACGGGATTTTTACAGGTGATAAAAAATTAAAAAATTAAAAAAAACGTTTAATTTGTTTATTTTTAGGTGTGGGTTTGGGTTTTGTGGTGCTCCCGAACGTGACCGTGATCCACAATTACTTCGACAAGCACCGCGCTTTTGCAATAGGGTTTTCAATGGCCGGCGCATCGGTCGGGGCCTTCGCCGTTCCTCCTGCGTTTGAGTTGGTGCTTCAAAAACACAACCTACAAGCTGGAATTTTAGTTTTGAGTGCTTTTATCTTACACATCTGCCCTTGTGGCCTCTTATTTCGTGTGCAGAAACAAAGACGAGACGTCAGAGTGGAAAATACTCAACAAACTGCTTCATCTTTTATCTCGACTTTTTGCGAGAAGCAATTTCTTTTTATTTTTTACTCGTATATCGCGTTTGCGGTTGTGTGGTCGGGTTATTTGACGTTTTTGCAAGAGTATGCCCTCAGTGAAACGTGCGATGAAGTCAATCCGATCATGGCAGTGTCCGTTTTGTCGGCAATGTCGGCCGGGGACCTTGTGGGAAGACTGGTGTTCGGTTGGATCTCGGACAGACGTTGGGTGAGAAGACAACACGCGTATATATTCTTTTTAGCGGTTTCTGGTTTGCTGTTGATTTGTTACGCGGCTAATTTGTCGTATGCGGGTTTGGTGGTTTTGAGTGTTGCTTTTGGGAGTTTTGTATCTGGTGTAATAGTTTTATCTACAGTCATTCTTTACGATCACTGTGGACCGGTCAAATTCCAAAGAATGTTTGGCTTGCTTTGTTTTGTAAATGGCGTCGTTGTTATGCTGGCAGCGCCAAGTTTAGGTGAGTGGATTATTATTATTATTTTCAATTATTGTTCTTTTATATGTTTGTTTATTTATTCTAGCTTATATTAGAGAGTTATCTGGCACCTACAAAACCTGTTTTCTTCTCATGGGGTTTTGTTTTGTCAGTTCTTCGCTTTTCTGGATTGTTGATGGGATTTATCGGAAGTTTTGTCGAAGTCCGAGCGGAGATAAGATTCAAGTTTCTATATGCGACAAGTGAAAAGTGTTGCAAACAATGTTATACACCGTCTAGAAAAATCAAAAAAATGATTTACATTTTAAGGAAAAATATTCCCATTAACTGTAATTTTCTACGAAGTATTTTGGGAATTCCCCTTTTGTCGTCTAGGAAATATTAAGGGGATTCCCTTGTTAAGGTGGTTTCACACTTGAAAGTAAAGTAAAGTAAACAATGAGGAAGTAGAAGTAAGGTAATCAAAGTATGTTCACACTTGTTTGAAGTTGAAGTAAGGATCTGTGACCAGCTGCCCCTATGGGACACTGCATCATACCCCTAGACAACTAATAAAGCCATATCAAAACTATATTGTGTCTCCGTGTATTTCGTGGTAGTTTTTATCGTGTGTTGCGTCCAGCGCTTCCTGGCCCTCCCCTGACCATGTGGCGTCCGTCCGAACACTCACAGATTATCTAATGAGAGTTAAGGGGCAAGATCTTGATCCAGAAGAATAAGAGTATTGTTTGATCATTAAGATAGCAGCCCAAAACACAAGTGTGAACCCATCTTAAGTCTTTTTCTGGAACGTATCCAGTGTGAAAACAGAATTGCACAAAACCGTTCTCGACTTTTGTTTCGTAGTTTTTATTTATTAGGATACACGACCGATCTCCCCTTAAAATGTATAAAATATAATGTTATTAAAAGATGGAGCGCAATGCCACTTCCGAGCGGTGCGGGGTACGTCTCAATCTTATTTTCTCAACTTCTTTCGTGGTCAACCAATAAATCTGCTGCTTCTTTCGCTGTTGCACGAACGACTCCAAACACCAAGGAGAAACCGCTAAGAGTGTCACCAAACCCGCGATAAAGAAGCATTGCACGTAACTTCCAAATGATTCCCTCAAAACGGCTAAAAAACAAAACAAAATAAAAATAAAATAAAATAAAATGGAATCCAGTGGCGGGTTCAGCATCTGCGAGCAGACCAATGTAACCGACACAACGATGTTCACTTTCTAACCGCGATACAACGAATTTCTCGTTATAACGAATAGTTAAAAACACACAAATGTTCAAGTCAAGTTAAATAAAAGCCTTTAAAAATGGCTATGGAACACCATGTTAAAAAATTTTGATATAACGAACCAATTTCTCGGGTCCCTTACGTTCTTTACTGTACGGTGTACGTCTATAAGAGGCCCTAGACAAGAGCCTAGCTTGCTAATGCCGCCACTGGTGGAAACAATCACAATTCCTTATTACCAATTAACGGTGCAGTCGCCATTATGGGAATCGAAACAAACATAGTATTAAGAGCAAACGCAGGCGCCCACTTCTTGGGCTCAATGTATTCATTGATGAGCAGAGTCGGCGAAACATTAGTGGTACCGGAAACGACTCCATAAGCGCAAGCACAAGCAAACAGAGTCCAGAAAGACGGCATGAAAGCTACAGAAATCGTAAACACGGCGGATAATACAATACCTATCACGTAGGTTTGTTTAAGGGGGAATTTTGTATTTAGAAGCGATATAAACATTCTGCCTATCAAATCACCCGTGGATAACCCGGAGAGGAGAAAAGCAGCTTGGGAACGAGTTAGGCTTAATTCGTTGATAGCGAAATCAGGCAGCGAGATGTTTATGGCCGAAAAGCCGGCCATGGCGCAGCACGTGCTGGCGCTTATGGCCAGGAAGTAGAAGTGGGTTAGGACGGAGAAATCCAACGGGCACGAGCATTTTGTGCTTTTCTTGGGTTGTTTGGGTGGCGGCGGTTGTAGTTCGTTGGCGACAGTGGGGATTTGCTGCGGTTTGGGTTTTTTCACTGGGAAAAAGGTGAGGGCTGCTGGGATGATGTTTAGGACGAGGGCGCTGAAGATGAACATTGTGCCGGAGATGCCGTAGTGTCCTTCGAGACGTTCCATTAGGGGAGGAATGCAGATGCCGCCCACGCAGGAGCCTGTTAGGCTTAGACCAATGGCTAGGTTGCGTTTTTCGTCGAAGTATTCCATTAGAATCATTCGGGATGGAACTATGGAGAGGCCACCGCCAACCGCTGGAAAATCAAAAAAAATTATTCAATTAATTTTTTCTTTTTTTATGTTTACAATTGTGAAATGTTTACAATGTGTACAGTGCAGTTTTGATGTGTACAGTGCAGTTTTGATGTGTACAGTGCAGTTTTGATGTGTACAGTGCAGTTTTGATGTCTAAAAGTGCAGTTTTAATGTCTAAGAGTGCAGTTTTGATGTCTAAGAGTGCAGTTTTGATGTCTAAGAGTGTAGTTTTGATGTGTAAAGTGCAGATTTGATGTGTAAAAGTGGAGTTTTAATGTATAAGATGCAGTTTTGATGTGTAAAGTGCAGTTTTAATGTGTAAGATTGCAGTTTTGATGTGTACAGTGCAGTTTTGATGTGTAAGAGTGCAGTTTTAATGTGTAAGATTGCAATTTTGATGTGTATAGTACAGTTTTGATGTGTAAGAGTGCAGTTTTGATGTGTACAGTGCAGTTTTGATGTGCAAGAGTGCAGTTTTGATGTGTAAGAGTGCAATTTTAAAGTGAAAAGTGCAGTTTTGATGTGTACAGTGCAGTTTTGATGTGTAAAAATGCAGTTTTGATGTGTACAGTGCAATTTTAATGTGTAAAAGTGCAGTTTTTATGTGTAAAAGTGCAGTTTTGATGTGTAAAAGTGCAGTTTTGATGTGTAAGAATGCAGTTTTGATGTGTAAGAATGCAGTTTTAATGTGTGAAAGTGCAGTTTTGATGTGTGAGAATGCAGTTTTGATGTGTAAGAATGCAGTTTTAATGTGTAAAAGTGCAGTTTTGAAGTGAACAGCGCAATTTTGATGTGTAAAAGTGCAGTTTTGATGTGTAAGAATGCAGTATTGATGTGTAAAAATGCAGTTTTAATGTGTACGAACGTACTCATGCCCTCTTCATGCGTACGAATTTGCTTCAGGTGTACATGTCAGTTATTTAGCTTACCACTTGAACGAGTATTTTTTTTTTCACCTGTAAATGTATACACTACACGTATACTTACCAAGAACTATTCCGTATCCTACAAAAAACACTGTGGCCGTTTTGGCTAGTGAACTAATAAACAGACCCAGAGAACACAACACTCCTGCAATAACGACTGTTTTCCTAACAGTTAAATATTTTAAAAGCATTCCTGATATAACACCTAGGAAAAGAAAGTAAATTATTCCACTCATAAATCTTTTCAACAATCGCTATGAATACAAACCAAAGGCACACATCAGACCCGAGTACAAGGTGGTGATTGTTGCAGCTTGAGATCTGTTGATTCCGTAGGTTTGTGGCAGAACTGTGTACAAAATTCCTGCACATTTTGAAAGGCCAAACAGTATACCAGACACGGAAAAACTCGCTGTTAAAACAACCCAACTCCAGCCGTGATCGACGGATGCCATCTTCCATCTTCTAAATTTATTATATTGCAGCAGGTTTAACCTTTGATCGAGGATTAAAATTAATACTTTTGTGGTCGCAAACTGAACGATTTAAAAATAAAATTACAACAACATTCAAGGTAAAAAAAAAATTGTCTTCGGTAAATGTAATTTTTTTTTTATATTTATATATTTTTTATTTTAAATTTATAATTTTGTAAATTTTCGGGTTAAACCTTTTAAACCAACCGCCATGATTCTTTATGTAGGAGCGCTTTACGCCTGGTGGTGGCGCGTGAAACTAAGCGCTTTAAATTGCGCCAAAGTCGAAGCCAAAGTTCTAATAACGGTTTAGAGTTGATCCTTGGACGAATACGTTTAGAAATGGATCAATTTTCCTATCCCGAGTTAAGAATTCCGGAATTAGTTGAGTCGCTGCAGAATATTTTCCCCGAGTTACACATTGTGAAGGCGGACATTAAAAATCCACGGGTAAAAATCGTTTTAAATTTGAAATGTGCATAAATGTTGATTTTATTTGCTCGTTTTGTAGCCGGACCGGTTGATTAAAATCTACAAGAAAATGCTGCAAGAGCTGAAAGTCAACGAGGAGAATTTGCTTACGGCGCCGCTGCAATTGCAACAAAATATCGAAAACGTTGAAATGATGGACGACATGTTGCCATTATTGACGTTATTCAATTATTTGTAGGTGTTTGTTGTTGTTTTAATCATTTTTATTGGTGTTTTTGTTCGTTTTAATCATTTTTATTGGTGTTTTTGTTCGTTTTAATCATTTTTATTGGTGTTTTTGTTCGTTTTAATCATTTTTGTTGGTGTTTTTGTTCGTTCTAATCATTTTTATTGGTGTTTTTATTCGTTTTAATCATTTTTATTGGTGTTTTTGTTCGTTTTAATCATTTTTATTGGTGTTTTTGTTCGTTTTAATCATTTTTATTGGTGTTTTTGTTCGTTTTAATCATTTTTATTTGAGTTTTTGTTCGTTTTAATCATTTTTATTGGTGTTTTTGTTCGTTTTAGTCATTTTTATTGGTGTTTTTGTTCGTTTTAATCATTTTTATTTGATTTTTTGTTTGTTTTAGGCGTTATGCGTTCAGTAAAATCAGTTACAACGATTTCAACATGGGCGATTTGATTTATCCTGGTTTGTATTTTGAATTTTCTGTGAAATTGGAATGATTTAATTTAATTTATTTCGTTAGATGAGAGACGAACACGTTTGATATTAAGTGCTGTCTGCAATTTTATGTGTTTTGTGAAGGAACTTAGCCCTGAATATCACAGAATTAAATTGGAAGAGGTAAATTTAGGATTAATTTTTTTAAAAATGTTTTTTTAATTTTGTGTTGAAAATTTTTAAGGACATTAAAAGGGAAAAATGCAAGGAATGGACGAGGAAAAATGATATTTTAAGGAAAAAACTAGACCGTCTTACGAAACGACAAAACGACGAAGAAGAAATAAGAATTGCGGTAAATCGAAGAGAGAAAAATGAAAAAAACGAAAAAAAATTAATTTTAATGGTTTGGAATTACAGAAAAGTGCCAAATTGGACGAGTTAAGACAGATAATTCAGTCAAAATTCGAAGAAAAGGTGAAATTAAGTCAAATCTACGACAACATCAAAGCGGAGAATGCAGAATGCCAAGCAAAATTGGTAAAAATTAAAAATAAATCAAAATAAATCAAAAAACAAATCTAAATCAATCTAAATCAATTTGTTTGACAGGATAATTTGAAAGCCGCGTGCAGCAAAGAGAAAATCTTGAACGATGTGCTGTCCCAGAAGGTGATTCAATCACCCGAGCGATTCGTGTCGAATTTAAAGAGCGCGAAAGAAGAATTGGAACAACTGGAAGCGTTGAAGAAGGAGAAAAACGATCGCCAAGTTGAATTGAAACAACACTCGGAAACGTGCAAATCGTGGAGTCTGGATGCCAACTATTTGGTGCAATGCGTGACCGATTTGAGCCTCGATGTGGCCAAACAGAGGTGAAATTTACGTCCCGAACGATCGAAACCGATTGATTTTAACATCCCCGTTTTACAGCAAATTAAAGGCCGACTTGAAAGTTGTTCAAAACAAGAAATCACGACTCGCCGCAAACCTCAAAGCCACGCAGTCGAAGATAACCGAAGTCGGGTGGCAACTTAAGAGTCGTCAGGAAATGAAAGATAAAGTTCAACTGCAGGCGCAGGCGAGAATTGTTTCGTTGAAAGCAACAAGCGAGGATTTGAAAAAGTGATTTTTGGAGTTAATTTTAATCGATTTTCATTAATTTTCTTTTGATTTTTATTAATTTTTGATTGATTTTCATTAATTTTCTTTTGATTTTTATTAATTTTTGATTGATTTCATTAATTTTTGATTGATTTCATTAATTTTTGATTGATTTCATTAATTTTTGATTAATTTTCACTGATCTTAATCGATTTTCATTAATTGTTTGCATTTAAAACAGACAAATAAAGCAGAAGGTGCAAACTAAAAGCGAGGACGAGTTGGGTGTGTTGGAAATGTTGAGGAAAAACGAGGAAATGCAGCAACAGATTGAAACAACCGTCAAAAATCGCGACATTTATATAAAACAGAAAAAAGAGCAAATTGAACAACTCGTACAAAAGGTGAATAAATTTTTAATATTTAAACATTTAATTAAATTTAATTAAATTTCTAGACCAAAAATGATTCCGAGGAATTAAGTCGAGTTCTCCAGATGGATGAAGTCCGCTACAACGCTCTAAAAGAAGACTAAACTCACTCGTCTATAAAAACCTAACTTTTTAATGTATTGCCATGTCATATTTAATACCCGAAATAAATCGATTTTATAGTGTTTATAGTGTTGGACATTTGATGACGTCACGAATGACGCGATTGGGCGGCGCTTAGGCCTAGGTCATGAACAGACATGGCGCAGGGAGATGTGATCGAGCGCACAGACGGCCGTTTTATTATTTCCTCGCTTTTTTCTCGGGACTGGACAAGATTGGCGCATCGCGCGTGTGAAAACGAGTCAATTTGCGAGTTGCTAGTGATATGACACCGGGAACACAAATGGGCAAAATGGAAGAAAGCAACAACGCGTGTCCTGGGCGAGAAGCGATCCACAGCGGGCATTTCATGGTGAGCGAAATTGATGACATCGAAGCGCCGGAGGAAGACAACGTGTCCGTGCCCGTTCTCGAAGCCGAGGACCGCACCGAGGTCGTGGTGGACCAGGAGGCGTTTGATTTCGAGAATGCTTGTCAGGAGACGAGCAATACTTATACTTTTGGACCGCTCTGTTCGAAATCAATCTCCATCGATGCCACACTCACCAAGCTGTTTCAATGCATGACTATTGCGTATAGGTGAGCACCTATAGTGTTGTTTATGCAACAAAATGTCGAAAATATCGAATATTACTCCATTTTGATGCTTTGTTTTGCCTTTTTTCGTGTTGTTGGACTTTCATTTTCTATTTTGGTTGGTTTTGTGGTGCAATAATTGTTTTTTTTTTAGATTTTTTCATTTTTTTGTGATAAGATTCTTTTTCTTGGTTATCTTGATCCGGGGACTTAAATTGGAATTTCTTTTGGGTTTTCACGTTAGTTTTGGTCATTTTGTGTCGATTACATAAGTTTTGTGGTTTATTTGTCGTAAAATGTTGTAATAAAGATAGCGGACTAGTTTTGTGACAGTGTCGGATCGAAATTGAAAGTGTTTTGCGCAATCGAGTGGTTGGATTTTTTTTAAAAAGATTAATCTTTGCTGGCTATTAAGGGGAATTAGAAATCGCTGTTTTATTTAAAGCGAAGCCATTGCTGTTTTGTAGTGGGGAGAGATCGATTGTTCGCTCCCATTGGTCGGTTCTAAGGCGTTGGTTTCTTTCGCGCGCTGTGATTGGCTCGCGGTGGAGGTGGAGATATTTTTGTCAACGTTGACGGAAATATTGGAACAGCTGTTTGGAATTTTCGTTTCCAATTTTTCAAAAAGGAAACGAATGACATATTAGTGGAATTTAGAAATAAAATTAAACAAAAATATAAAAAAAATTATGCACGGGGTAAAAGCTGCGTGTGCTTTTTGGATATTCGCCAGATTGATGTTTCATCTCTTCCCATTCTAAATATAACACGAATTGAAACGAAAATAAAAATAAAATTAATTTTATGTAAATTTCGTCTTTATTTATGTTTATTTTTGTGTTTTCAGTGGGAATAAATTGACTTCACCCCGTTGGAAGAATTTTAAAGGCTTAAAACTACGTTGGAAGGACAAAATTCGATTAAACAATGTCATCTGGAGAGCTTGGCACATGCAATGTATTAAAAATTAAAAAAATTGTTTTAAAAAATTAATTTTAATTTTTTTTTTGTTAGTTATCAAATGGCAGAAACCAGTTGTGTGTCAGTTTGCGTCGCCACTCGATGGCGACACTCACAATAAACCAGAAGCGGTCGTTTTGGAAGGCAAATACTGGAAAAGACGTTTGGACACTGTTTGCGCTGAATACAACAAGTGGCGGCTGTTTTACAAGGAGAAGTTTGGACGCACGGAACGAGCTTTGAGCGATTCTGTAATTTTTTTTAAAAAATCGTAAATTTTTTTTTAATTTAATAATTTTTTTTTATTTTTTTTTATTTTTTTAGGATTTGAGTTTTGATTTTTTCGGTTATGCCGGACGATCGAATCAAGGCTTCCATTCGACGAGTTCTATGAGCGTGGATGAGGATCCGTTTGTGGATTTTAACGATACTCTGTTTAGTTGTTTGATACCAAATCAGCCATTTGCCTTCCCGAATCCACGTGACATTGGTTGGTTGAGGAATGATTGGAATTGTTTTTTTTTTTTTTTTTTTTTTTAATTTTTTGTTTTTAATTAGCGAGAGCTGGAATTGCTGATTTTATTCAGCCGGGTTTGGTTCAACTGCAGCCGAATTTGTACGACATGTTTGATACGTTGGATCTGTTTTCGAGTCGTCTAGCACCGGTTTTGGAGGAACAGTCGGAGGATAACACTTTCCAGGATATGTTTGGTCTCCAAGCCTCGAATGAAGCGCCTGCGAACCATGTACTTATTATTAATTACCTTATTAAATTATCTTATGGATTCCACAAGCCACAAGATACATTTACTGAGGAAAATGTTGACTTTTTCATGTGAAAAATGTTAAATTTTATGGGAAAAATAATGATTTTCGGGTAAAAATAATGATTTTCGGTTAAAAATAATTATTTTCGGGTAAAAAATAACGATTTTTCTATTAAAAATTCCGATTTTCGATTAAAGATTCCGATTTTCGGGTAAAAAATAACGATTTTTCGATTAAAAATTCCGATTTTCTATTAAAGATTCCGATTTTCGGGTAAAGATTCCGATTTTCGGGTAAAAAATAGCAATTTTTGGGTCAAAAATAGCGATTTTCGCAAAAGAAATTGTTTTTTTCGGGATTTTAGGCCTCCCTGCTAGCATTTTCGAAAACAAAAATCCCAAAAACTAAAAGCCCCAATTTGTTTCAGGATTTTGGCTCGCCAGTGGGATCAGCACATTCCAACTCCGAAACCATGTCGTTCGGCGACAAACCCTTCTCAACGACCGACGCACTAACACCTTTCGACGAAACCGACTACACCCTCATGGAAACCAACGTCATGTCATCCGTACTAAACGACCAGCAACAACCACAACAACCGCCGCCGCCGCCGCCGCTGCCAAAAAACAAACTAACCCCTCCGCTAATCAACTCAACAATGACACTCAGCATCCAACAACCACCACCAACCATGGACGCCCCCCAACCAATCAACCTGCAAGAAAACCCGAACCAAGTGTCGCCAATCGTCGCCTACTCGCCGCAACCGAACCTGTTTATCACGACGCAACCGTCGCACGTTAAAAACCAACAACTCGCGTCCAACTCGCACAAATACGTGAGCATTTTACCGGCGATTCAGCCCGCAACGTCTCCACTTATCTCTACTCAGTCTAGCTTGAACTCCAACTCGTCGGCGCTGCTGCTCGCGGCGCCACAAGCGTCCATTTCGAAAGCGCAAACCAAACAAGATGTGTTCATAATGCCGAAAGGTCTCACTAGGATTCGTTCGCGCAGTTTGTCCGGCTCGCACCGGTCGCAGAGCGTGTCGCCGCCCAATTCGCTGTCGGCGGCCACGTCCACGTCGGCCGTGGCCACCACGGTGTGTCAGAACGCTCTGCTTGCTCAATTGCTGACGGCGGGGAACTATAAGTCGGTCGAGGCCATGGCCCCGGCGACGTCGAATTTGAATATCATTTCGAGCGGCGCGAATTCGACCGTGGTTTTGTCGCCGGTTCAGTTGGAACGGTCGAGTGCGATGCAAACTCCCATTTTGACTATAAGTACAATTTCTAGTACGCCGTTTACGTGTAAGGATGGTGGTTTGCGAGATTGGGGATGATTTTGATTGGTTTTTTTTTGTTTTTTGGTTTTTTTTTAGCGACTACTTCGAAGTCATCGTCACACACAGCGCAGAGTAAACCGTTTAGGCCTAAATCGGATACGGAGAGGGTTCATTATCGAGAGCATCGTCGTGTTTGTCACATTAATGCCGAGCAGAAGAGACGTTGTAATATCAAAGTGAGGTTTTTGATTTTCTTGATTATTTTCCTTTGATTTTCTTGATTTTTTTGATTATTTTTCTTTGATTTTCTTGATATTTTCTGATTTTTTTCTAATTTTTTTGGTTTTTTTCTGATTTTTTCTGATTTTTTTCTGATTTTTTTCGATTTTTTCCGATTTTTTCTGATTTTTTTCGATTTTTTCCGATTTTTAAAAATTATTTTCTTTTTTATCGATTTTCTTTCCTTTAGTTAATTTTTTGTCGTTTTTGATTGACGTGTTTCGTTTTGCAGACGGGTTTCGACATGCTGAACACCCTCGTGCCGAGTTTAATGCAAAATCCGCCGAACAAGTTGAGTAAAGCCGTCGTGCTGCAGAAAGGTGATTTATTTTTAGAAATAAGCCTATTTGTGGCGATTGAACTGCTTTTGTTTTAGCCGGTGAATACATTGTGCAATTGAAAATTGAACGAACTCAGCTGCAAGAAGAAGCCGATCTCATGCGGAAGCAAATCGAATCGCTCAACCAAGCTATCAAGTATAGTTAAAACGAGTTAAAAGGATTAAAAATTGAGAATTGTAAATGTTTTTTGAATTCCCAGCGTGTGTCAGGCGCAGTTACCGGCGACCGGGGCACCGGTTTCGAGGCAGAGGATCAGCAAGCTGCGAGAAATGTTCGATGATTATGTGCGGAAGAGGACGTTGCAGAATTGGAGATTTTGGATTGTATGGGTCGATGTTTTGTGGTGGTTTTTGTTGTGATTTTGGTTTTGATTTGATTTGTTTGTGATTGCAGTTCAGCATTCTCATTCAACCGTTGTTGGAGAGTTATAACAATTCGGTGACAACGACGAGTGTTGCTGAGTTAAGTCGGACGGTTCTTGCTTGGTTGGATCAGCATTGCTCACTCGTGGCGCTTCGTCCTGGTAGTTTTCTTTTAGAAAAATTGTAGGAGAAAATTACTGATAAGTCAGCTTGGAATCGATAAAAATTACTGAAAATTAGCTTGGAATCGATAAAAATTACTGAAATTCAGCTAGGAATTGATCAATTTTATGAAAATCAGCTAGGAATTGATCAAATTTACTGAAAATCAGCTAGAATCCACTAAATATTTTTGAATATTCGCTAGAAATCGATAAATTTTACTGAATATTCGCAAGAAATCGATAAATTTTACTGAAAATCAGCTAGAAATCGTTAGAATTTACTGTAAATCTGCTAGAAACCACTAGAATTTACTAAAAATTAGGTAAAATCACTTAGAATTTACGAAAAATTATGTAAAATCACTAGAATTTACTAAAAATTGGGTAAAATCACTAGAATTTACTAAAAATTATGTAAAATCACTAGAATTTACTAAAAATTGGGTAAAATCCGCTAGAAACGACTAGAAATCAGGTAGAAATGACTGGAAATCAGCAAGAAAATTAGCTCGAACGCGATAAAATTTACTTAGAATTCGCGACAAATCCTAGAATTTATTGAAAATCAATTATAAATCAGTAGAATTTATTGAAAATCAATTATAAATCAGTAGAATTTATTGACAATCAACTAGAAATCAGTAGAATTTATTGAAAATCAACTAGAAATCAGTAGAATTTATTGAAAATCAACTACAAATCAGTAGAATTTATTGAAAATCAACTAGAAATCACTAGAATTTACTAAAATCGGGCAGAATCAGCTAAAAATCGCTAGAAATGACTGAAAAATGACAAACACAAAAATCAGTTGCTTAAAATTGAACTAATTTTCATTTCTCTTCGTAGCCGTTTTAAATTCCTTACGCCACCTAAGTACAACAACAAACATTTTGTCCGACCCTGCGCACATCGCCGACGAAGCGACCGAAGCCGTGAGCAAATCGATGGCGCGCAGCCGCTAAACCTAAACAAGAAAATGGCGTTTCTTGACCGAGTACAAATATCCCGGGTTGAAGAACGGGGCGGCACGTAGTCCTATCAAATGTAAAATATATAAAAAATTACAAATTATGTCTTTGTTTTTTAAAACGTTAATAAAGGATTTTTTGCTATTTGTTTAAAAATTCTGTACAAAAAAATAATGATAATAATAACAAATTTCAACTTTATAAAAAAAAATTTATTTGTACTTTATATTAACAAAATTTTTACAAGTTTTTTTTTTTTTTTTTTAAGTTTGGTTTGCACGAGAAAGAGAAAATCGATCAGCAATTTGTTGCTGATGTAATGGCTATTTTATTACGTTATAACACATTTCAAAGACAGTTAGCTTGGTAGTAAAATAACCATCTCTGAAATCTGTTTGATGGTTGCACATTTTTTTTTTTTCTATAAAATAAAAAAAAAAAAAAAAACGTGTTTTCAGCTTCGTGCAAACTCGGCGTCGTATATTTCTTTTACACAAGTATCGGGAATGTCGGCAATCTCGCTTGACACTTCGAGAAATAAGTCGTTGAGGATGTCATCTGCCACACTGAAGAGAGACAAATTAATCGAATAAGTTGGGTCAATGGTCAATGATTTTGGATGATTATTTTGGATGAAATTCGGCGAATTTTAGATTATTTTGGATGAAATTCGGCGAATTTTATATTATTTTGGATGAAATTCGGCGAATTTTAGATTATTTTGGATGAAATTCGGCGAATTTTAGATTATTTTGGATGAAATTAGACGAAATTTAGATTAATTCAGATGAAATTCGGTGAATTTTAGATAAATTCGGATGAAATTCGGTGTATTTTAGATAAATTCGGATGAAATTCAGTGAATTTTAGATAAATTCGGATGAAATTCGGAGAATTTTAGATAAATTCGGATAAAATTCGGTGAATTTTAGATAAATTCGGATAAAATTCGGTGAATTTTAGATAATATCTGATAAATTTAAGCACTTACTCCACCACAACTTTCCACGGATCAAAATTGCCGACCGCATAATGCGAGGTCCTACGTAAATAATCATCAAATTTATCCCGATACGACTTAATCGAATCTCTAAACGAGCCGAGACCGAACGATCTCGGCGCAGTAGTGGCCACATCGACTCCAGCTCGAGCCCGACTTATAGTTATCTGAGACTCCGTCTTGTTATCCTCAGCCATTGCACCCACAACAACAACAGTATCCTTTTTCACCGACGGCTTCATCAACAAAATCGCGTCTGGCTCCTTCGAATCACAAAACGACGACCTAAAACAAAAACAAAACAAAAATCAACAAATAATACAACAGAAAACAAAAATCAACAGAAAAACAACAAAAAATCAACAGAAAAACAACAAAAATCAAGAGAAAAAAACAAAAATCAAGAGAAAAACAACAAAAATTAACAGAAAACAACAAAAATCAATGAAAAATCAACAAAAATCTAGAAAAAACAACAGAAATCAACAGAAAAACAACAAAAATCGAGAGAAAACGACAAAAATCAACAGAAATCAACAGAAAAACAACAAAAATTAAGAGAAAATAACAAAAATTAAGAGAAAATAACAAAAAATAAAGAGAAAAACAATAAAAATTAACAGAAAACAACAAAAATTAACAGAAAACAGCAAAAATCAATGGAAAATCAGCAAAACTCAATGGAAAATCAACAAAACAAGAAAAAACAACAGAAATCAACAGAAAAACAACAAAAATCGAGAGAAAACAACAAAAATCAACAGAAATCAACAGAAAAACAACAAAAATCAAGAGAAAATAACAAAAATCAAGAAAAAAACAACAAAAATTAATAGAAAACAACAAAAATCAATGGAAAATCAACAAAAATCAAGAAAAAACAACCGAAATCAACAGAAAAACAACAGAAAAACAACAGAAAAACAACAGAAAAACAACAGAAAAACAACAAAAATCGAGAGAAAAACGACAAAAATCAACAGAAAAACAACAAAAATACCCACTTTTCTCCATAGGATATTCTGTAGCCCTCGTTTCTCGTATTGGGGTCCACGTACAACAAATCCTGCCATCGACTCCGAATCGATCGTTCCTCATTCTCCATCTGATTGAGCCTATTCAACATATCGTCCACCTGATTGGACGACCACATCGAGATGTCCCCCTTCATGGCCCACTTGATCTCATCGTCGGAGCCCTTCAATTTGCTCGTGCTCGGCTGCTCCCCGTCGTACATGCTGTACACGGCCGAATCTTTCCCCGGCTGCTTGCCGTGCAACTTGGTCGCCGCTTTCGCGCATTTCAGCCCGATGCGCGACGCTTTGCGCCCCGACTTGTGCTCCATCTCCGACGGGATGTCTCCCGCCGCCAGCTTGCTCGGGCCCAAGGCCGACGCGCGGCGCAGCACCGGCTGCGACCGGCGCACCGTCTTAAAACCCGCCGACGGCGAGCTCTTCAGCTTGTTCTTCTCGCTCGGCGACACGTTCGACGCGCTCTTGAATTGCGCCAAATGCGGCTTGCTCTCGGACCGTTGTCGCATCGTCACGGGGCTCCGCGAACGGTTCTTCTTCTTCGCCTTGTGCGCTTGCAGCTCCGACTCCAGCAGCTGTTCCGGCAGGTAGTCGCCCCAGCCCTCCTCGCCCGGTCGCGGGCTCCCTTTCGGCGCCATGTAGTCTTTCTCCAGCTTGCCCACGCCCAAGCCCGTGCCCACGCCCGTGTATTGGCTCAGCAGTTGGTCGATCTTCTGCTTGGCGAGCGTGTCTTTGGGGGCTTCGATCTGCACGTGGCCGACTGTCAGAGTTTTCTTGCTTTTCGCCGATTCGGCCACTTTCTGCGGTCAATTAATTTGGTTTTAGTTTCAATTTGTAAGGTTTTTTTCTGGGGTTTTGGAACCTTCGCTTCTTGTAGGAGCGGTTTTAGGCGCGCGCTGATTTGGCCTTCCACTTCGCTGATGAATTCTTGTTGCAGTTTTTTGAATCTTGAAATAATTGGGTTTTTATTGGTTTTTGTTTGTTTGGGGTGGTTTTTTTTTAATGGTTAACCTGGTGGCCATCGATTCAAACTCCTCGTCGGTCATGTTTGATGGTTTTCCCATCGCTTTGGATAATTTTCCGCCGATCGCTGCTGGTTTGCCTTCTTTAAGCATCGGTGATTTCAATCGTAGAAACTTGTCGATTCCCTTGAAATTATAACGTCGAAAAAGGATCAGAAAACATCAAAAATATGAAAAAATATGAAAAAATGTGAAAAAATATCAAAAAATATCCAAAAAATACAAAAAAGTACCAAAAAAATACAAAAAAGTATCAAACAACATCAAAAAATGTGAAAAAATATCAAAAAATATCAAAAAAGTATCAAAAAACATCAAAAAGTATCAAAAACATACAAAAATATATCAAAAACATACAAAAAATATCCAAAACATGCAAAAAAATATCAAAAACATACAAAAAAATATCAAAAACATACAAAAAAATATCAAAAACATACAAAAAAATATCAAAAACATCAAAAAACATCAAAAAGATATCAGAAAATATCAAAAACATACAAAAAATATCAAAATCCATTATAAGAAATATCAAAAACATCATAAATGTCAAAAATTCATCAAAATGTGCATTGAAATATACTCAACCGATTGCAAATGCACCGGCGCGATGAAACCCCCTCGTTTCGACACATCAATCATTTCCAAAAGCTTCGGCGACACCTTTGCTGGTACTTTTTTCCCTAAAAAAACCCCATAAATTCATAGTTAAAAAATCCATTTCTAAAAACAAAAAGTGAAAACTAAATTCGCCGAGCGACCTTTCGAATGTGCTTCGTACTCTTGCCAGACGACCGGACAAGTCTTGTTGCCCTTGGAGTCCCAAGGGCTACAGACTTGCTGCTTTTTAGCGCCCGGCGTCAATTTGTAGAGCGGCATTTCTTGCTGCACTTCTTGATTGGCGTCTTCGACCTTTTGCCGAATGCCTTCGAGGTTGCGGATTATGTGCACGTCTTGGCCGATGCCCAGCTTGTAACAACATTGAGCTAGTCGTCGGATTAGCATTGCAAGTTGATGGTAGACTGGCGGCAATCCTCGGTCCAGCTCGTAATCCGGAAGGCGCGTCAGCAGATTGTGGAGAGCCATGACGACGCCGCGATGAATTCCGTGCAGTTTCTTCATCGTGGATCGGTTCAACACGTAGCGGTTGCTCTCCAGGTACGAAAACACGTCTTTCGTCTGTTGTTGGAGGTCGTAAACAATGCGACAAGAGCGAGCATTGAATTCTGAAATGCGTTTATTTCGACGCACTTCTTCCTCTTTATCTTTGCGCTTATTCTCGAAAGCATCCGAATGTAACCGAACTAGAAATAAATAAAATTGAGAAAACATCAATAACAATATTCTGAAAAAGCATCAAAAAACATCTAAAATGTCTAAAGAATATCTAAAAACCATCTAAAATGTTTAAAGAATGTCTAAAAACCATCTAAAATGTTTAAAGAATATCTAAAAACCATCTAAAATGTTTAAAGAATATCTAAAAACCATCTAAAATGTTTAAAGAATATCTAAAAACCATCAAAAAACATCAAAAAATCATCAAAAACATCTAAAATTATCGAAAAGTCATCTACAAATCATCAAAAAACATCTATAGTTATCTAAAAATTATCAAAAACCATCTAAAATGTCTAAGGAATATTTAAAAACCATCAAAAAATATCCAAAAATCATCAAAAACATCGAAAATTATCGAAAAGTCATCTAAAAATCACCAAAAAACATCTATAGTTATCTAAAAATTAACAAAAATCATCTAAAATACCTAAAGAATATCCAAAAACCATCAAAAAACAAAAAAAATCATCAAAAACAACTAAAATGATCGAAAAGTCATCTAAAAATCATCAAAAAACATCTATAGTTATCTAAAAATTAACAAAAATCATCTAAAATACCTAAAGAATATCCAAAAACCATCAAAAAACAAAAAAAATCATCAAAAACAACTAAAATCATCGAAAAATCATCTAAAAATCACCAAAAAACATCTATAGTTATCTAAAAATTAACAAAAATCATCTAAAATACCTAAAGAATATCCAAAAACCATCAAAAAACAAAAAAAATCATCAAAAACAACTAAAATGATCGAAAAGTCATCTAAAAATCATCAAAAAACATCTATAGTTATCTAAAAATTATCAAAAACCATCTAAAAACATCTAACAAAACCTAAAAACAACTAAAAACATTTTTAAAAATGCTCTAAAACCTTAGAAAACTAAGAAAAACTAGATTTGTTCGCGGGTGTTCGTGGTGTTGGTTGCGCACCTTCATTGTAGACAGTTTCAATTTCCCTGAGATAATCTTCAATTTCGAGCCAAAACCACTTAATTTGCTTGATCCACTTGTCATATTGCGCCTTGCTGACTTCGTTCTCCAAAAATCCACCAGCTCCACCCGTATTCGAACACTTCTTGCTCTTCGAACCCGTCGATTTAGTCTTTTTGGCCAAGTTCTCCTGCGCTTCGCAAATCACTTGCTCCATCATCTCCTCCGTGATGAAGCGGAATTTCGAATACACGTCCGGTTTAGCCACAGAGCCCGGGTAGCTGTACGACGGCCGCACAGGAGACACTTTCTGAACGACAAAAGGCGTCTTCGCCGCCTTCTTGTCCGATCCCGTCCCGCCTCGAACCGGACTTCGTCCCGCTTGATGGGGCTCATCCTCGTTTCCTTCGCTCATTCTGATATCAGCACAACATCGGGTCTAACCCTTCAAAAAAACAAAACATCCACAAAAACATAAATAAATAAACGAGTTTATTAGTGAGAAATCAGGAAAAATCGAATCCGCCCGCCCGAAAATCAAATCGAATGTGCGGCAGTTGGGCGCGGAAATTAACCCGTTGTGTTTTCGTGGCGCTCGCTTTATTTACCTCTTCGCTTTGCTTAGCTCGAAAACGAAGCAATCGAAGTTCGAACACACGGTTTAAACTGCCGCCATCAGTTCACGGAACAGAAATCGGCTCAGACATGAGCACATTTTTCGAAGTGGATAAGTCCTCGTCAAATTAGTACATTTTTTAAACCGAATTCAATCTTTTTTTTGCATCGACGAATTTTAACGAAAATTTCATCTCACTTTAAAACTTATATTTTTAAATCTTAAGTTTCCAGAAATTTAAAACCTAACATTTGACGTCATCTCCGCTGCGAGCCTGTGGTGCTATGGCAACGATGCATGCCGTGCGGGGAAGAAAACCAACGCTCTAGCTTTACTCAGCAATTTTTTCATGCTGCTTCTATCTAACTCGTTTACAAACACTTTTTCACCACAACACACATTTTACCGACCCCCCACAACATTTTTTTCAATTCTTTTCAATTATCACAACATGAAATTCACACTTTTTTTCCTCCTTCATTAATTTTTTTTTTATTAATTTTAAATTAATTTTTTTTTTTTAAATTTTGAAAAATGAATTCGTAGAGATTTGTTATTTTTTTTTGGAATTATTTTTTTGGGGTTGTTATTTTTTTTAAAAAAATGTTTGATTTTTGGTGAAAAATTGCTGGTTAGAAATGAATACGGCAGTGCAGGAAAAACCGCCGCCGCCGATGCAATTCATTTCCCCGTTACCGGCTGTGATTCCTCAGTCGGCGATTTGGTCGGCGAATTCCAGGCAGATAAACGACGGTACCCGGTACAGGAAATCTGCTCGTAAAAGTCAGAAACGGCAATCGTCCATTCCACCGTCGTGCGAGCCGCAGATTCCGCCGGAATTTCAAGATGGAGTTGCAGGCACGTCGATGGAGCCAACGCGGACCATTTTACGCTTGGAAAGGAATATTAAATTCCTCAAGGAGCAACACACCATCGTTTTATCGAGTCTGCACAAGGAAATCGAGCAGTTAAAAAGAAAAAATAAAAGTAATTTTAATTTAAAATTTTTAATTTAAAAAAAAAAAAATTTATTTTTATTTTATTTTCTATTTTTTTAAGGTTTGCAATTTCAATTGGTGATGGGAGAAGGAATTCCGGACAAAAGTAGCGATGGAATTTGGGTTGACGATGGTGATAAACATTTATTGTTTAAAATGATAAAATACTTGAATATTTTTTTAAAAAAATGATGACGGATTTAAATATTTTGTAAAAAATGATGAAAAATGATGAAATATTTAAATATTTTGTAAAAAATGATGAAAAATGATGAAATATTTAAATATTTGGTTAAAAAATGACGAAATATTTAAATATTTGGTAAAAAATGACGAAATATTTAAATATTTGGTAAAAAATGACGAAATATTTAAATATTTGGTAAAAAATGACGAAATATTGAAATATTTGGTAAAAAATGATGAAATATTAATTTAATTTCTTTTTTAAGGCCAAAATAGCGACGAGAGTGTCTCGCGAAGCTCCTCGGCGAGTTCCGTGGAGCAAAGTATCCGAATAACGGATTTAAAGCGACAAATGGCGATTTTGGAAGCTGAAAATCGCGAGTTGATCTCCGCGTTGAGCGATGCGAAGAACAAGAATTTGTTTCTCACTTCTCGATTCGAACAAATGAAAATGTACGATCAATTTTAATCAAAAAAAAAAATATACGTGCGAAATTAATTTTTATAAATCGCAGTCACACTTCCGGTCATCCCAACCAACGATCCAAACCCCATTCGTCGGTCAAACACAACGAAATACCAGTCATGTACTCGCAAAGACTCGACGACCTGGACGAAATGCTCCAACAACAAAAACGAGAAAACATCGAACTCCAAGTTGAAGTATTAAAAAAAAAATATTAAAAATTATTAAAAAATAAAAAAAATATTTTACAAATAGTTGAACCGATTGAAAACGATGATCCGCGAGATTCTCAGCTCGAGCAAATGGTCGTCGGAAGCGTACGGCATCGCGCGCGCCATCTTGCAAGAAGGACATCACGGTCAGGACCGCAAAAACCAACGTTTACCGCGAATTCCACTTCGTCCGCACGAACCACAAAGATTGTAAGTAATAATAATAATAATATAATATAATAAAAACGAATTTTTTATTCCAATTTAGATTGTCGTTGCCAACGGTGATTTCTCAACAAGCTCCGCTCGTAGTCGGTCCCATTCTGCGACCACAGGCTTCGTTACCCAGCATTCCAGCGCCGCCACTCAAACAGAAGAATTTCCCCGCTTTGAACGGCCAAATGGCGAGTCAGTTCAACGGAAATCAACAACGTTTCAAGCCTCCCAACGCGCAGAAAAAGAAACAGCAAAAAAGTTCCTTGAATTAACGAGAAGCCCACGTTTTTTGATTGATTTATTAGGTATTTTATTCGCTCGTATGTTTTAGATGTTTGTATAGGAAAAACAAATGAAATAATTGATAGAAAATGACATTTAATTAGTCGAGTTTCGCTTCGTGTCGATTAAATGGATTATATCGATTAAATGGGGTCAATCTGGCGGCGGGAGAGTGGTTTTCTGACATAAACGAGAGAGTAGTCCCGACATTTGAAGTAACGATCTCATTCCTTGAACGATTTTCATGTGTGTGTAGCCGATTTCCTTTAGAATATTAAGAACAATAAAGATTGCAAAGGTTTGTGGTTTGTTTCAATCACCTTGAGGAACTCTAGTTTTAGGTATTCGGGCATCGAGTGGTTCTTGCAGACGCGGAATACGTTGCTGATTATGTCTTCGGAGGAGTAGCCGAGTTTCCACAAGTGGGACATTATTTTGTAGGATTCGTCAATGTCGCCCTTAATGCAATGTTGCAGCATGTCTTTGATCAGCAGCGGGTGTGGTTCGTCGCACACCTGCAAAAATGCAAAGAAATTCGGTAAAAATTCGGTAAAAATCAGAAAAATTCAGAAAAACTCAAAAATAATCTAAATAATTGGAAAAAAGTCGAAAAAATTTGGAAAAGTCGAAAAAATTGAATAAAAGTCGAAAAAATTAGAAAAAAGTCGAAAAAATTAGAAAAAAGTCGAAAAAAATTGAAAAAAGTCGAAAAAAAGTCGAAAAAATTTGAAAAAAGTCGACAAAATTGAATAAAAGTCGACAAAATTGAATAAAAGTCGAAAAAATTGAATAAAAGTCGAAAAAATTAGAAAAAATTAGAAAAAATTTGAAAAAAGTAAAAAAAAATTGAAAAAAGTCGAAAAAATTGAATAAAAGTCGAAAAAATTGAATAAAAGTCGAAAATATTAGAAAAAAGTCGAAAAAATTAGAAAAAAGTCGAAAAAATTTGAAAAAAGTAAAAAAAACTTGAAAAAAGTCCAAAAAATTGAACAAAAGTCGAAAAAATTGAATAAAAGTCGAAAATATTAGAAAAAAATCGAATTGAAAAAAAGTCGAAAAAAAAATTTGAAAAAAGTCGAAAAAAAGTCGAAAAATTACAAAAATTTAAAAAAAAAACGATTAAAAAATCCAAAAATCCCCCAAGACATCCAAAAATCTCCCAAGACATCCAAAAATCTCCCAAGACAACCAAAAATCTCCCAAAAAATCAAAAAAATACTAAAAAATCCAAACAAATTCCAAAAAAATTCAATCACTTTGAAAACATTTTCGCTGTTGACATGTCCGAACCCCATGCTAGTTGACTGCAGATTATTCAACGCTTGTCGCATATCGCCCTGTGCGGTGAACACAATCGCCTCGAGTCCGTCATCAGTATACGACAATTTCTCCTTCTCGCACACGTCCAGCAACTTGGCGAGGATCTGCGCGTCGCTCAGCTTGCTGAACCGCAACATCGCGCATCGCGATTGGATCGGCTCGATGATCTTATCCGAGGCGTTACACGCCAACGCAAAACGCGTCGTCTTCGAGTAGATCTCCATAGTTCTTCTCAGCGCTTGTTGCGCACCATCCGTCATGCTGTCCGCTTCGTCCAAAATTATAATTTTGTGTCGTCCGGCCGGTAACGTCACCTTTTGCTGCGCAAACATTTTGATTTTGTTTCGCACCACGTCGATACCTCTGAGTAAATTAATAATATCAATATGTACCACGTGACTGAGTGTTTTATACCTTTCGTTCGATGCGTTTAACTCCAACACCGCGTCTTTAAACGCCGATCCGAGCATTATTCGCGCTAAACAGAGAATAGTTGTTGTTTTGCCGATGCCAGGCGGTCCCTAGTGGGAAATATTCATGTGTATTTTGAGGGATAATCAAATGCGAGTGCTAGTTTTACTGCTATGATGATGTTTGGGACGTTTCCGTCGCGGGAAAACACTTCGAGTCGCGCTACTGTTTCTTCGTTGCCGACAATTTCGGTAAATTTTGTTGGTCTGTACTTCTCAACCCTAAAAAAAAATATAATTAATGGGTGAATTAGTTTGGATTATGCTTTTGTTTGATTTCCACTTACCACGGGATGTGCAAAAGCCCGTTTCGGGTGTTTTCTTTCGCATTTTCCGTCGATTCTTCAGTTTCTTTCATCTCAACTTCTTCCGCCATTGCGAATAAAGTCACGTGAGTATCTACCGTGGCGCCTTCTGTCACGATTGGTCGAGAGTTTAAAAAGAGGAAAGCCCGGGAAAGGATTAAATGGCGTCTTTCAAAGCCGGGCGCTGTGTAATAAAAGTACCAGAAGACGTTCGAGAACAATGGAAACCGTTGAATAAAGACAAAAAAGATGTAATAAAACGTGCACTGGAAGAATCATTACGGTATAGATCATGTCACAATTTTTTTTGCGTGAATTTTTGAAATTTTAATTTCTCCGTAGGGAAATGGGCGCTTTGGATCCCGAATCAACATCGTCACTTAAATCGCTCTGCGAAAGAATTAACGTCGAGTGCGAGTCAATATTAGAAACTCCACCCTCAGACGAGGCTGTAAGCTGACGATTCTGTCATTTAAATGTGATTTTAAGCTAATTTTAGTGTTTTAAACGAAGGAAAACGACGATATTGCGCAAACTCGACTGCTCGTGGACTCGAAAACGATTTCCAAAGCGATGTCGCATTCCAGGCACAAATTAACCGAAATAGAAAAGTATTTTCGACATAAAAGTTACTAAATTTAATTTTAATCTAAACGATGTTTTACAGAAATAATGAAAATCTGCGATTAGAGTTGGAAAGTGCAAAAGAAAAAATAGATGTTGCTCAACTCGGAAAAGTACAAAAAAAATTTTTTTTTTTTAATTTACTCTCACCTCGTTGCATAAACATTTGTGTTTTTAGACTCACCCGTTAATCAGGCCTCGAAAGAACAACTTAAATCTTCCCGCACTGTCCAAATCTCGATAAATACGAAATTACGAAAGAAAACGAGCGAAAATGAAATGTCTTTTCCACCAATCGCCGACTTTTCCCTTGACCCACATAGATTTCATACCCCCTTGCAAAATTTTGTGTAAATAACAAAAAAAAAAACATAAAAATGAATTTTTTTTCCTTTAAGGACCCTTTCTTTCGCGAATTGAGCTCATTAAATATCAAGGCCAAGCGATTGGGGTCATTTCAAAGCGCGTAAAAGGCGATTTTTGCCTCGATTTCACTCACACAGACGTCCCGAATTGCTCGAGGAGGATCGGTAACACATTTTCCAAGTTAAAAAACCAAATTATCTAATAATTCCATCGATTTTT
Source organism: Strigamia acuminata (assembly GCA_949358305.1). Taxonomy (NCBI): domain Eukaryota; kingdom Metazoa; phylum Arthropoda; class Chilopoda; order Geophilomorpha; family Linotaeniidae; genus Strigamia; species Strigamia acuminata. Next base: position 5,638,542 of record OX442320.1, on the reverse strand, counting down.
TCTACAGAAATGTACACAAAACTTTGCCTCATTTTGTTTTTTCTCGCTTTTTACGGCACCAATGGTAAAACAATTGCAATTTCTTAAACTTTTCCACTTAAATCGATCAATTTTTCTTGATTTCCAGGAACCGACGGCCAAATCGAAGACTGTCCGGCTCCTCTGAGCTGGCGCGGACGATTCTGCGAGCGCCGCACGTGCGGATACGGAAGTTTCGGCAACGATTTCGGCATCGGAGTGTTCCGCCAGTGCCCCGGCGACGGTTCCTGCTGTCGAACGATGTGTGGCGGCTTCAATTGTTTCTATCCGATGTAGAATAACCGTCGAAATAAATCACTGATCCTCCAAATTCGCACTTTCTTGCACGCAGGGCGGCAAACAGCGCGCCAAACACGGTTCCACCAGCCAAAACAACGCGGACAAAACCGCCGAAACACCCATCACGCTGAATCCGATATAATAAGACCCACTAACGTCGCGAATGAACCCTGAAAAACAATTTATCCACCTTCAAATTCCAATTCAACGCTCAATCTCTCTAATTTCCAATACCTACAAGCAGCATCATCGCGACCGACGCCCAACCGCCCACCGCCTGATTAATACCGAGCGAAACCGGCACCATTTGCGGGGACATCAAGTCCGCTTCGACGATATACTGCATGACGTTCAACAACCCCAATTGAAGTCCGAACACGACGTGCAGCGCGAGCAGGAGCGCGTAACTGCGCACCGCGAGCAGCGCGAACAAGAAAACGCCGAGCGATGCGCATAAAACGGCGTACGTGTATTTCACGCGCCACGGAAGCTTTTCCAAAACGGTTCCGGGGAGTATTCGAGCGCACACGTCACCTACGGACGTGACGGCCAGTAAAAAAGCGACGTGGCGTTTGGAGAGACCGAGATCGAGGTCTTTTTCCGCGTAATCCGGAAGGAACACGATGACGTTGAGCAGCGGCATCATGACGAGCACCCGGCACGTCAACAGCACGAGGAACGTCGGGTTTTTAAATATGTGGACGTCTTTTTTAATCGTCGATAGGAATTCGCATATCGATTTCGTGGTTACCGGCCGAGTTTTCGCTCGTTTTGGTACGACGACGAGGAGTCCGCAACAACATATGTTCAACGTTAGGGCGGAATAGACGACGAAAGCGCCGTTCCAGCGGTATTTCTCCAGCAGGGTTTCGTAGATTAAGGGGATTAGGAGCCCGCTTACGCCCGCTATGGTGAAATAGACGCTTAGGGCCCGAGCGCGACGTTTTTTGAACGAAGAAATGATGGCCAGAATACCCGGGGTGATGACAAGTGGAAATGCAACACCTAAATGAGGGTTTACGTAATGATTTATTGCGGTTAATGAGGTGATTTGTACCTGTCGTGAGCCCGTAGGTGATTACCAGTTGCCATATTGCCGTTGTAAAGGCGCTGGAGAGAAGGGCGACGAATAAAAGGAATCCTCCGGTGCAGATTAACGTGGAGTTGGTGAATTTCGTCGAGAGTTTAGCCACGATCGGTGCTGAAACGTTGAAATTTTAGTCTAAAAAAATTATTAATTTTTTTTTTTTTGTTTTTCTAACTTGAAATGGTCGAAACCAATCGCGACGTCATGAAAATCGTGGATGCTTTTGCGCGGGTGACGCCATAATGATCGATGATTATGACGAAAATTAAGCCGGCAACGCGACCTAAGCCCGTGATGAGTGAAAAACCAACCGAGGCAGCTAGAACCACGAACCATGATTTTGTGGGCGGCATTTCGTGTCGTTTTTTCCGTTTATTCCTTCTTATCGCTTAAGATATTGTCAATTTTGCCCGATAAGAAATAAACGACAACAAAGGCGGATAAATTCAAAAAAAAATTAATTTTAATTATATACAAACGTTTATTAACGAATTATTCTTAAATATTTAATTTCACACAGCATCCAAACACGCGTCGCCATCCGGGAACTTATCGATGGACTTCCTCGGCTGAACACGCAGCGGCAAACAGCGCACCAGACACGGCTCCAACAGCCACACCAAACCCGCCAAAACACCACTAACACCCATCAGATAGAATCCGATCCTATACGAACCCGTAACATCCCGAAAATAACCTGAAAACAAATAAAATCTCACAATTCTCGCTCCAATAATTCAATAAATCCAATTTCTTACCCACAAGATACATCATGACGACCGAAGCCAAACCGGCTACCAAATTCGTGATGCCGTGCGATATCGGCGTTTTCTCAATGCCCATCAAATCCACCTCGAGAATATACTGCATGACGAGTATAATCCCCAACAACAGCCCAAAAACAACGTGCAGAAACAACAGAACCGCGTAACTCCCTACCGACACGAACACGAACAAGAACCCGCCGATCCCCGCCGACATAACCGCGAAAGTATACTTCATCGGCCACGGCAACTTATCTATCACCGTCCCCGTGAGCAACCGCGCGCAAATGTCGCCGATGGAGGTCGCTGAAAGCAATAGCGCGATGTCCATCTTGTTCAAACCGAGTTTCAAATCCTGATCGACGAAATCCGGGATGAATTGGATGATGTTGAGCAGCGGCATCGTCACGAGGGTGCGCGACGACAACAGCACCAAAAACACGGGGTCCTTGAAGATGCTCAAATCGCTCATCGTGGCGGATAACATCTTGCGGAACATGATCGTCGTCGACGACGGTTTTTTCTCCTCCTCGGCGCCGTCCGGCCGCTCGATTTCGCATTCCGGCACCAACGAAACCAGACTCGCTTTCGGCAGCCAATCCGGCTTGCGGATGAGCTTCCCGAACGGCACGAGATTCAAACTGAGGCCGGAATAGACGAGAAAAGCGCCCCCGAGTAGGTATTTGTCGAGGAGGATCTCGTAAATCAAAGGGATTACCAATCCACTGGCGCCTCCGATCGTGAAATACAAACTGATTGCCAGCGCGCGACGTTTTTTGAAATACGTGTTGATGGCGAGGATACCTGGGGTGATGACGAGCGAAGCCGCGATGCCTAAATGACGAAAAAATGGCGGATTATTGAGGATAAATAGCGAATTTGGGTGGATTTACCGATTAGGACGCCGTAGGTGAGCACTAGTTGCCATAATTGGGTCGTGAAGCTGCTCAGGAAGAGTGCGGCGAATAGAAGGAATCCGCCGCAGCACGTGAGGTTCGAGTAATTGTATTTGACCGTGAGTTTACTGACGATTGGCGCTGCAAGTTTGGTATTTGAAATTGGTGGTTTTTGGGGTGATTTTAGGTCTTACTTGCGGCGTAGGTTATTAAGCGAACTGTCATGAATACGATTGAAGTTTCGGCGCGTGTGGTTCCGTAGGTTTTGATGATTTCTACGTAGGTGAAGCCGGATACGCGCACCAGGCCGGTTATTAATGCGAGGCCAATGGCGGCGGATAAAACGACGACCCAGGCGAAGCCGCCGTCCGGTGGACCGTTTTTGGTTTGTTGTTTAGCTGTGGTTTGGAGTTTTTGGGGTGATTAGTTGAGGTTTGGGTTTTTTTTGGGGGGTTTTCTTACCCGGGATCATGGTTTGTGGTGTTGGATTGGTGTGTTTTAGTGAGTTTTGGGAATATTTTGCTTCACATTTGTTCAGCGTGGTGATATAATATCGTTGTTGATAAAAAAATATTGATGATAAAAAATTAAATGTGATATAATTGTTTGTTATCAGATTTTTATATCATTTATTGAAAAAAAAATACAAAATGAAGAAAGAGTTAGTGAATTAGTTGCACACTGATAGTGTAAATAAACGATTTCGAGCTAAAAACTGTGGGAAAACGTTGAAAAACGTTTTAAAAGGTGAAACAAACGTTTTACAATGTGAAAAAACTTTCTAAAATGTGTAAAAACAGTTTTAAAATGTGAAAAAACGTTTTAAAATGTGAAAAAACTTTTCAAAATGTGAAAAAACAGTTTTAATATGTGAAAAAACGTTTTAAAACGTGAAAAAACGTTTCAAAATGTGAAAAAACAGTTTTAAAATGTGAAAAAACGTTTTAAAGTGTGAAAAACCGTTTTAAAATGTGAAAAAACGTTTTAAAAAGTGAAAAAACTTTTCAAAATGTGAAAAAACAGTTTTAAAATATGAAAAACCGTTTTAAAAGGTGAAAAAAACGTTTAAAATTGTGAAAAAACAGTTTTAAAATGTGAAAACAACGTTTTAAAATGTGAAAACAACGTTTTAAAATGTGAAAACAACGTTTTAAAATGTGAAAACAACGTTTTAAAATGTGAAAACAACGTTTTAAAATGTGAAAACAACGTTTTAAAATGTGAAAACAACGTTTTAAAATGTGAAAACAACGTTTTAAAATGTGAAAACAACGTTTTAAAATGTGAAAACAACGTTTTAAAATGTGAAAACAACGTTTTAAAATGTGAAAACAACGTTTTAAAATGTGAAAAATATAAAATATCAATCAATCCAACCCACTAAACCGATTTATTTATAAAATAAACGACCTTGCAGATAGCACTTGAATTTTTTCTATTTATTTTTTATCTTTTCCATTTGTACACATGAAAAGAAAAATGATTGCGCACTGTCCCGCATTACACCAACTCCAGGCGGCAGCATTGATCAACGATCCTGACGTCACGCTTTGTGTTTGTGAGTAATGTTTTTGTCGTCATGGTTTGTGGTATGTAGCGATGTGGGTCTGTAGGCTGCGGTTCGGTGATCCGAGTAACGGGAATTCCTCATGAAAAAAACGAGATGAATGTAGAAAGTGAGCGGTAATCCTCGCTAAAATTCCTTTCAAACATCAAATGAACATTAAGACGATATCTGAGGTGAATCCAAACGTTTTAAAGGTATTATTTATTTTATATTTTTTAAAAATTATTTTAAAAATTGATTTTTATTTTTTATTTTTCAGCCAACGAGAAAAGATATGATCGAACATGAGAAAATGGGAGGTGAATATGTGAATAGTCCTCCCGCAACGTTTCGATTGAGAGGTGAGAATAAACCGTCGGGTATTTCATCGGCTCCTGTGATATCTGTCAACAGATTGGTCGATGCACGCGGTGCAATTTCGTTCCTACAAGCGCAGCATGCGGAATTATTAAAGGGGCTTCATCAACAGGTCGAAGATTTGCAAAGACAATGCAAAGGTAAATGTCATGGAATTGGAATTTACGAGCTGGAAATTGAATTTCGAGCCAAATGTTGAATTTTTTGGTTAGGAATTCAATTTTGGAAGGTGGAAATTTTTATTTAAAATAAAAAAGTGATTTGTAAAGGCTGAAATTGATTTTTTTTGGGATGGAATTGCAGTTTTGTAAATTATGAATTCAATTTTGGAAGGTAGAAATTGAATTTAGAGTCCAATATTGTTTTTTTAAGATTAAAATGTAATTTTTTGAATGAAAAATTGATTTATAAAGCCAGAAATTGATTTTTTGGGGATGTTGCGGTTTTGTAAATTATAAATTCAATTTTTGATGCTAAATGTTTTTTATTTTTTTTATTTTTATGAAATTTTTCAAGTTAAAAATTGAATTTTTCGTAATTTTTAAACATTAACGATGTTTTAATGTATAAAAAATTCGAATTCTGAGCTAGAAATTAAATCGACAGCCCAATATTGATTTATAAATCCAATTTTTCAAGTAAAAAATGAATTTTATGAATTAAAAATCCGATTTTACAAGTAAAAATGATTTTATTAATAAAAAATCTGATTTTTCAAGTAAAAAATGAATTTTATGAATTAAAAATCCGATTTTCAAGTAAAAAAAATGAATGTTATAAATTAAAAATCACATTTTCATGTAAAAAATGAATTTTATAAATTAAAAATCCAATTTTTGAAGCTAGAAATTAAATTTCCAGCCCAACATTATATTCCCACGATTAAAAAACAAAAAAAAATTGAATTCCATTAGCTAATTTAGATCGTACCAACATCTCCAAAAACCATTTAACACATTTCTATTCCAGGTCTCCAATTCGCTTTGACAATGCAACTCCCCTACTTATCAGACGAAGGTATAATAAACACTCTTTCTAAAACCAAAACCAAAACCTAATTCCTCCTTAATCCGCAGACAAATTCCGGATAACCATCCTAGAGAAATCGCTGCACGACAAGCAACAAGAATGCAACGAACTCAGGGCAGAAATGCAGAAAAACGAGCAAAAAATGCACAAACTGCGAAAAGAACTGCACGTCAAAGAGCAAATCGAAAAACAACTGAAAAAAGAACTGGAGCGGGAGCGCCATAAAGAATCAACAAAAAACAATCACAAACCACGAACAGACAACGCACCATCCACTGCCCAACGACTCCGAAACCACGAGAGAATCGAACAACCAATTCCACCGCCCAAAGACGGGCGCCTGAAAGCCAGCGTGCGACCCGCCGCCCTCTACCGACGACTGCTGGGATTCGGTATCCGCTCGTTAAAGGAGCCGCCGACGCCGCCGCCCCGACGCGATTCGCCGCCCGACGTCGATCTCAACAGCAGTATTCACTCCACAACGTCCAGTATTCCGCAGTTGCCGCGTCTCGTGGACACGAGTTCGTCGCCCTCGCGACAGCGACCTCTGGTTCGCCAGCAGTTGCGCGTGAGCAGTTTGGGGAGCGGGGCGAGTCAAACGTTGTCCATTGATCAGAATCCATTGAGCAATTCGTTTCGGACGACTGAACACAAGCGTTAATGTTAATGTTGCGGCGCGATGCTTAAAAGCGATTTGTTTGTTTATAGGTTTTTATTTGTTTCTTTATTTGTGTAATTGTTAATGCTGATGTGATCGAGGGATTATTAATGATGAGATGATTAATGATGTGATAATAAATGAGCTTTTACAATTTTTTTTATTGTTGTTTTGGTGATTAGATTGATGAGGAGTAGTGGTTGTCACACTGGCAAAAATTCAAGACCAAACTGGGTTGCCATCTGCCGGATTTCGTGAGAACTTATTAAACCTCAAACGACCAAACCGTGTCAGAAACTGATCTGCCATCTATTGGATTTCGTGAGAACTTAATGAACCGCTAACTTCGAATCCCATGCTAGAAACCGATCTGCCATCTATCGGATTATGTAGGGACTTCACAAGTTCGTCGGAATAGTCAGAGATGGCGCCACCGATATTGCGTGTCCTCATTACGTATTCATCGCCATTAATATTCAAACCGTTCGAAACAGCTCATTAAATATTCGTCAAGTCTGAGCGAGAAATCGGCGTTTTTCATCCGGAACAGCTCATTAAATATTCGTCAAGGCTGAGCGAGAAATCGGCGTTGTTCGCCCGGAACAGCTCATTAAATATTCGTGAAGTTTGAGCGAGAATGGAATCTTGTCATTAATTATTCCTCAATTCTTTTCATTGTTCGGCCATTTTGTTTTCAAACAATGCCAACGAGACTCGACGCAGCGGACACCGCCTCACGTATTTGATTAATAGCGGTAAGTTTTTATTTAATTAAATCTATTTAATAGTTTAATTTAATCATGTACTATTAGTCTTGAATTTTCGTTTGTTTTTCCTTGTTTTCCACGGCCTTTTGCGTGCATATCGTATCGGTACATTTTATTTTATTTTCTAGAATTTTCTTAACTTATCTCGCCGTTAATTATTTTAACTTATCTCGCCGTTAATTATTTCAACTTACCTCGCCGTTAATTATTCTTAACTTATCTCGCCTTTAATTATTCTTAACTTATCTCGCCTTTAATTTTTCTCATTTTTGTTATATAGTTTATGCAACTCGGAGTTAAGAAGACCGCCATTTTCTTTTCGCTATGTACGAAGACGAAGACTGCGTGGTGCACCAGTTTAGACGAAGAACACGAAGCTTTTTTTTTATATTTTATACTGAATTATTTGAATTTTATTCTATTTAAATTCTTTGTAATGTTTTTTACGATAATTTGTTATATTTGAATGATTTTTTCGTTGTGCATTATCTCTGTTAGGTTTAATGTATTTGTGCTTTTTTTTATATTTTATTTCAGATTTAGGGACAACACTAGACAGGAAGGACAAGGACAAGGCTGAAGACATCAAGAAGACAAAGGTAATCTTATTTTCCAGGGCCTAGGATTGGGCCCCTAGGTCCTGGCACTGTCAAATGAAAGGCACTGTGGCTTAACTGGGTTTTCCGGGTCATGAGTGATAGCTGTCCTTTTACAGCTTAAACCTGGGTAAATGCTTTTTTGGATGTTTTTTTTGTTTTTTTTTTTTAATGAAAAATTTTGCAGTGCGTTTTACATTATGTGAAAATATTGTTTTTTAAAAAGTTTAATACATTTGCGTTTAGTATATCAAAATTTTTATTTTATCTTTAAGTTTGACAGTAAGTACGAGTTTTTTACATTTATTTTTCAATTGAGTGCGATGTTCCTCCATTTTAGTCGTTTTTCCGCGGTCACTTGTCCGTATTAACCTAAAAAAATAAATTATTTTATTAATAAGTGAAGTAATTTACATAAAAAGTGATTAACTTACCTTTTAGTTGCGTTTTGTCATGTACTTTCGTTCACGGCGGTTCTGAAAAGAAAATTAAATTTATTTTAAAAAATTAGGTTAAGAGTAATTATTTATGTTTATACCTTTAAGAATGGAATTATTTTCAGGTGGGATGTGAAAGCGGAGAATGCGCTTCCGTTGCTGCAGATTTGTGGTGAGTTGGATGCATTTCGCCGCTAGGACGACGTGACGAGACGAGACGAGACGTGATGAGACGAGTTGAGTTGCGTCAGCTCATTGACATGCAAATTTAAGACGTCCGGTTTCCAGCGAAGATATTTCATTAGTGACTGAACAACGGAGGTGGTCGCATCATATGTAAGATATTTCTAGTTTTTCAAATTTTTCTTTTCGTTAATTTTTGTTTTTTTGCGTTTGTGGTTTTTATTTTATTTTATTTTATTTATTTTTTCATTTATTTAGTCGTAAATTAGTTTAGTTTAATTAATTGAACGTTTCGTCATTTATTAATTACAATAGTTTTATAGTTAGTTAACGTGGTTTTTTGTTGTGCTAAGTTAACGTTTATTGAGCCAGTCTTCTGAGAAGAGTCCGCCATTACCTTTTTTTTTTTTTTAGTTCTTTGTCTATTTTTTAAGTTTTATGTTCGTTTAACTTATTTTTTTATTTTTCACTTGAAATGCAACAGGCAACTCCAGTGTGAAACGGGACGACAAACACGACAACTCCAATGTGAAACGGGACGACAAACACGACAACTCCAATGTGAAACGGGACGACCAACACGACAACTCCAATGTGAAACGGGACGACCATCATTTTTTATACTTTTTTGTGCACGTATACATGTAAGTTTTTCTAAATTTGCATATATTTTAAAGCACGGGACAACGACGACTTCAAATAGGATTATCCTGCTGTACGTTTTGTGAATTTTAATTTTGTTTTATGTATATTTTTATTTTTGTACCTATATTGTAAGTGTCATTTTGCATCGTGTAAGTATTTTATAAGTTCATTTATAAGCTATGTCCAACAGTTCATTTATAAGCTATGTCCAACAGTTCATTTATAAGCTATGTCCAACAATTCATTTTATTAACTAACTGTATAAATTAATAACTCATTGAATAAAGTATTTTTTAAATTGCATTTTTTATTTCTTATAAAACAATTTTTGTAATCCATCCACCTACATCGCAAATTTTCTGAAAAAGACTTAGCCGTTTTTAATATATATATAGGAACAATGCGCGTGGGAGATGTTAGAAAGAAGAGGAGGAGGAGAAGAAAAGAAAGAAGAAAAAAAAAGAGAAAAAGGAGAAGAAAAGAAAAGAGAAAGAAGAAAAGAAAAAAAGAAAAGAAAAGAGAAAAAGGAGAAGAAAAGAAAAGAGAAAAAGGAGAAGAAAAGAAAAGAGAAAAAGGAGAAGAAAAGAAAAGAGAAAAAGGAGAAGAAAAGAAAAGAGAAAAAGGAGAAGAAAAGAAAAGAGAAAAAGGAGAAGAAAAGAAAAGAGAAAAAGGAGAAGAAAAGAAAAGAGAAAAAGGAGAAGAAAAGAAAAGAGAAAAAGGAGAAGAAAAGAAAAGATACCATTTATTTAAATACAATAATAAATATAATATATGAGAAGTCGCTTCGAATAGCTCTCGACGACGTCGCATGTCTTCAAAACGCGTAGTTTTCCTCAAAGTCCGTTGAAATATAAAACTCCTAGAAAAATAGAAATAAATTAATAAACGCAGTAGTAAAGGAAAAAAAGTTGGAGATATTAAAAATATGAATACAGAAACTAATGTTAGAAAAGCACGCGAGAAGAAAAATAAAACCGTTCGTAATTCGCCATTTTGAATCCGCAATGTGCGCGGCGATACTTGCGGCACAATTGACAATTGTGTCTACTTTAGTTTTCAACCGTTTAACTAAATGCTCACATTAATTTAAGCATTAATTTAAGCGAGAAGAGAAAAATACTACGTAAGCTCGTTAAACTAAAATGGAACAAAGATAGTCGCCATGTTGAACCCGCATGCTCATTGAATATTCAAAATTCAATGTGCATTTGTGCCGTCTTTGGTCTTTTACCGTCTTTCACCATTTAACTAAATCCTAATATTACAAACAGATAAAATAAACTCAAAATTCAAAACAAATCTCACCTTCATTCAGCTCGCTTCTTTGTCGCGCTGCTCACCGCCATTTCTCCGCCACGAATGGCACGAAAGTAAAAGTGATGCATTTGATGACGTCATCTCTCAGAACTTCAAAGGCGCGAACTGCATCCTGGGCGACTCTTTCACATACTATGAAATCATTTACGTCATTTAAAAATTATATTCCTTACCTTCGATTCGTTTAATGTCAATACGCTAATATTAGTACATATTAAACCTAAGATTTAAATTTGTTTTGAATCGGCGTGAATAGTGTGCAGAATATGCTGGCGCCCTCTCGGACTATTCCTAAGAATTTGAAAGGTTTAGCCGAAATCCGCTAGATAGCAACCCGGTAATCGGGCCTATACATTACGTCATTTCATAATAACCCGAATAAAAATGAATTTTATTCCGAAGAATCCGCTTATTTCTAATCCGCTAATATTAGTACGTATCAAACATACGAAATAAATTTGTTTAGAATCGCAATAAATGTTCTACCAAATATGCTGGCGCCATCTCGGAAGTTTCCTACGAACTTGTAAAGTTTGCATAAAATCCGCTAGATGGCAACCTGGTTTTCTGGCATGAAAATTACGTCATCTTATGAGAACTCTAATAAAAATTAGATTTCTTGTGACCAATCCGTTTATTTTTAATGCTAGAATGTTAGTACGTATCAGTCCTAAGAAATCAATTCGTCTTGAATCACACTGAATATCACGCAGATTTTGCTGACGCCAAATTAGACGAACTTGTAAAGTTCGTATGAAATCCAATAGATGGCAGACCGGTTTGCTCGCCTGTAAATTACGAAATTACTTTGTCCAATCCTGTAAAGTTCTCATAAAATCCAATAGATGGCAGACCGGTTTGCTCGCCTGTAAATTACGAAATAAGGGCCCATTCCTGTAAAGTTCTCATAAAATCCAATAGATGGCAGACCGGTATGGTCGAATGTGAATTACATTATCCAATCCAATAGATTGCAAAACGAATATTATTTTTCATCATCTCACAAAAACCCATCATTACATCCATCGCAACAACAAACGTGTTTGTTTTCTTACTTTAGCCAATAAATACACAATTTCTTTCCTGTTTAAAAATAGAATTTATTGTACAACTTCAAACTCGCCAACATTTCATTATCAAGTCGGATTTGATGGCGTGCTTTTCCATCTCCATGTTATCCACCGCAACTTCTAATAAATATCAAATGAATCAAATTTAACTAAATCAGTGGCAAGTTGAAACCGAGAGAGGGTTGCTCAATTTTTATTTTCATTTTTCTTTATCCAATTCTTTGCGCTCGATGATCTAAAAGAGTGACGCAGCGTCATTACCTCCAAGCCCTTCTAGTTTGAAAATAATAATAATAATTAATAAATAAATAAAATAGACCATTACAAGAAAAGGCTTTAAATTTGTGTGTGTCTGATACCTAATTTATTTATGTGTGTTTATATTTATTTTCGTTTATCGGGAAACAACATTAGCATTGATATTAAAGAATAAACTCAATAAAATATTAATAAATTATACCGAAAGTCAAGGAGTAAAAATGGTTGTTTACTTTTGCAAATATTTATTTGTGGGTAACTGTGAGACCAGCACTAGAACTGATGCAATGTCAATTAAATATCAACAATGTGTAGTGGCTATTTCTCATTTTGGTAATCCATAATTGCCCTCCACTCCAGGGATAATTTCTAGCCAACAAAAACCAATAAAAGTTGATATATCATAATACTGTAGTATTTTATATCAAATTTTATTCAGGTACTAATAAATAAACCTCAATCAAATGTTGCTAAAAATACCCTGTGGATTCAAGTTTACCATTCCGGATTTGAAAAGAATTTCATCTTAATTCAAATTACAAAAACAATAGCCCACTAAAATCTAATTATATTTTAGTGGCATTGTCAGACGTGTTATCAAGTCGCTAACATGCTTAAAACGATACAAATTTCAACTCTCTTGTTCTTTTTGGTGGTTACATTAACCAAAGTAATGATTGATACAAACTTTTTTCAACATGTAATATTTGAAAAATTCTGTCTTTTTTTTAAATTTAAAAGGCCAGAAGGAGCAAGCACCGAGACCAAGGAGAAGATCAAGACCAAGAAGGCAATAAACAACTTCAAAGTTCAGGAGGTGGATTCAATGCAAATATCAATCAAAATAATGCGTTTTCACCGAATTTTGGAAATATGGGAGAGATTGGAAGTATCGGTGGGAGAGAAATGGGAACAAGGAAAAATGCAGGAAAAGCTTCGAAAATAAAAAGTTATCCAAAACACACAGGTTCGACACAGGCACATAAACCCGAATACTTTTTTGATTTTCGTCAAATTTATTTGCCTTCTGACAGCAGGTATGACTAAATCAGGTTTTTGTTGTATAAAAATGTTGAAATTGAATTAAATTTTCTTTAAAAATTTTTTTCATAATTTTTCAATGGGATGAATAGTTCTTCAAGCGAGAGCTCAGCAGATGAGGCCAGTAAAGAAAAAGGTCTCTTCACCAGGCACACATTTTTAGAGTATGCAAAGCGTTAATTTTTTAGACGGCGCCATTTTTAATTTTGTCTCGGGCGCCAAAATCTAAATGTCAATATTGTGCTGCATATTTGAGTGTCAAAGCAATAAAATAAACTCGAACAATAATAATAATAGTGCCAACCTTGATTCATTTACCTGATATCAGTCAATCCTTTATCACATTGCTTCAAAGTCAAGCTGAATTCAATTTCAAAAATAAAAGCAGAATCTTTTGTTCTTTTTCCGTAAAAAAAAAACACGACAGTGTCTGAAAAAAAGTCGTTGACACTGCATGTTTTTGCAATTAAATTAAAACCTAGGAAATTTTAAAATCCGCACTTGGATTTACAGATTTGATCTACGTACGTACAAACAAATTTTTAGCCCTACGAAGTATTCACTAAATTTATTACACACATTTTATTTTTCAGAAGACAGTAACAAATTTGAAACAAAAACTGAATCGAAAAGTAAAATTAATTAAAATGTTGGCTTTGAATTGATTTCGCAGTGCATTTTTTGAATTGTTAATGGAACCACCAATGGTTACAATCGTGTACCATATTAAAATAAAAAAAATAGTACAATAATCCCCTTGCCAAAATATACAACCAAAAAACGTTATGTTATGTAGTGACCCTAGTGGTCACTAGTGAAGTAACAGAAAAAGTCTGAAAAATAATATTTTGGTTTATTATATTTTATTTTGAGTTTTTTATGTTTCCTGTCTCCAGACAAGGAAGTTAAGTAGAGTGGGAGGAAATGTGGGTGGTTGCCAGGGTAACCAGCCCACAAGCCTCCAAACAGGAAATGAGTCCTGTGAGGAGTGAAAACTCCTCAGTATGATCACAAACTTTGCCAGAGAAACAACACAAAAATAACCTGAAACAATTCTGTATTTTTGTGACTCTCCTAGTGAAGTTTTCCATATTCCTGAATTAGCCAATTGCTAATTTGGGAGATTTTCCTACTGTTGAACCAGTCAACAGCGGGATTTCGGTCTTGCCGCACATTTCACGTGCGGTGGGATTTTTCCAATATTCTTGAGTCAACTCAACGGTTGATTCGGGATTTCGCCTTGCCGTGGAGGAAATCCGGCTAGACGTTGCAAAAGAGTCGCAAATACGTCGCTACGACGACAGAGTTGCGAGCCGAGAGAAAGTTAGAAGAGACGGAACAAGTCCGGTTGATCCAGCGAGTCGACGCGAGCCGATTCGTACCAGACGAGTTCGAGAAGTTTTTGAGTGACGGAATAAGTCCGTTTTCATCGAGGAGCGACGCCGAGTAGAAAATCGAGACGAGCGTCGAAGAGTAAGCAGAAACGCGACGACTACGAGCCGTAATCGTCGCCAGAACGTCGAGAACGTCGAATCAACGTTTTCGCAGAGTTCAGAAGTCATTTTATTATTTCATTCTTATTTTTATTCAAGCCTTATTTTATCTTTGTAATTTCTTGCCTTATTCTAAGTCAGAATAAATATTGTGAGTTTTAATAGAAGTAGTAGTTTTATGATAAGTCTAGTCATAGCATTAATGAGTGTTGGAATTGTTCTTTATTAATTTAGGGAATAATTCAGGCTCATTACAGTTACTACGAAATTTGATCGAAAAACGTTATGTTACTATAACGTTCGTTCGAAAAATTTAAGTTGTTGGTTTTGGTTTTAATGTAACACCATCGTGTTGTATTCGACCCTGTTATATTCGGGTGAAGACGATAGCCAGAAATTTCCGCCAAAATCTCCTCCAAGAATTTCTTCTCGATTCTGATTGGCTGTCAAAGTCACGTGATCAAAACACCAGCAAGCTTGAAGCTGGTAAATCAAACTCGGTTTGATCGGAGCGGGTGAGTACAAGCTCGCTTCAAAACAAAGCTTTGAATAAAAACGCAAGCTTGTGTTTGCTCAAGTGGGCAACTTTTTAGCCGCTTTTTCAAGTAAAAGCAAGCTTTTAAACTTTACCCGCTCCTTTGTGTTTCCACCTTAAGATATTAAATTATACAGAATTTATACAAGAAAAACAAAAAAAACATTGTCAATTTACAATACATACAAAACAAAAAAAAACATTGCCGAAGCCTATACGCTTGTTCGACTCAAATGGGATGCCTTCTCCCATTGGCTGAGCTGCATTACTCTTAACTCCAGTCTGTATTACTACCACTACGAGAAGTAATTTTTATTTTTATTTTGTTTTGTGATTGCTATTACCATTTAAGTTGATATAATTTTGATTATTTTTATAAAGAAATGTTACTTCCTTTTATGAAATAAAGTTCTATGCACATATAAATGTAAAACTCATGTTTGTTCTGTTTATTGGTTGTTTCGTCCAAAAAGCAAACAATTTTGAAATTTTGGCCGTTATCTATTACAATGTCTGTACATTGTAATGCATTTCTGGTGTTTGGGTCTATATTTTTGGATCACTTCACCAGTGATACAACTCCGCCAATGGGAGAAGGCATCCCTTTTGAGTTGAACAAGAGTATAGCAACCTATTCTTTCTCTCTGTATTAAAACAGTCGACTCTCAAAAAAATAATCCGTGCAGACGTTTCATTTCTTCTGAGCGCCAACCCTAGTTGGCCTCCAACTGGCCATTCTAATGAAACCAGCATACCATCAGGCGGATTAATAATGACGGACCAGTCGTCACAGTAAATTAAATCAGTTTGCTAGACCATCGCAATTGCCAGGTAATACTGTTCGTCTCCCGCTTTTCCTGTTCATAGTAAGGTCCAACGTCCTCCATTGCCTCTGGAAGTATTGTTCCTTAGTCGTTCTCACTGCTGCCCTAAGAATCCTTCTATGGGGCTACTACCTGACCTCTTATAAAGGGTGTCCCAAAATTAACGCAAGATTTCTTGAATCATAAAGTACATAGGATAGGGTTATTTATGGAATAACACATCGGGCAAATGGCCTCCACGGCTTTGCTGGCACATACGCACTCTTTTGTCAAAATTTTCCATGACCATTCTGCATAAATGTGGCTGAATTTCGTTGATGCAGCGTTTAATTTCCTCCAGTAATGCACGGGTGGTTTTGGGCTTGTTGACATAGACCTTTGACTTCAAATAACCCCATAAAAATAAATCTAATGGTGTTAAATCACACGATCTAGGGGGCCAATTCTGATCACCGAAACGAGAGAGTACACGACCAGGAAATGTCCCATGCAGTAATTGAATTGTTTCACGGGCTGTATCGCATGTGGCACCGTCTTGTTGAAACCACATATTGGCCTCATCAATATCATCCAATTTCGGCAAATTCAAATCTTGCATGATTCCATAAATAACCCAATCCCTATGTACTTTATGATTCAATAAAAAAATAACAATCTAAAGACTAAAAACTGTGTTTTCTATTGAATTCAAATCTTGCGTTAATTTTGGGACACCCTTTATAACCGGTAAAAATCATCTCTTATTCTCATTTGGTCAAGGAGGTTATCATAAACCGACATATTTCTTTTCGAGGAATGATGTTTATCCACCCGTACACAATCAGACAGTAAACAGCCCATAAGGACTTGAGTTCATCCAGGTAAAATTCAAAATTTTCGAAACGCTACCTCCAGAGGCCCTGATTCCATAATTGCCCACCAGGGATAATTTCTAGCCAACAAAAGCCAATAAAAGTTGATATATCGTTATAGTATTTTATATCAAATTTTATTCCGGATTTAAAAACAAATTTCATCTTAATTCAAATTACAAAATGATATGAAAAAACAATAGCACACTAATTTCTAATTATTTTTAATGGTATTGTCAGTTATTTTATCAAGTCGCCAACATGCTTAAAACGATACAAATTTCAATTCTCTTGTTCCTTTTGATAGTTACATTGACAGAAGTAATGATTGATATAAACTTTGTTCAACATGTAATATTTTGAAAATTCTGTCTTTTTTTAAAATTTAAAAGGCCAGAAGAAGCAAGCAGCGAGACCAAGGAGAAGATCAAGACCAACAAGGCAATAAACAACTGGAAAGTACAGGAGGTGGATTCAATGCAAATATCAATCAAAATAATGATTTTTCACCCAATTTTGGAAATATGGGAGATATTGGAAGTATCGGTGGGAGAGAAATTGGAACAAGGAGAAAGTCAGAGACAGTTTCGAAAATAGGAAGTTATTTAGAAAACCTTTCCGAAGATGACATTGCCAAGTTCATGTATAACGCCATAACAAGTTTGGTGAATCAAGCTAATACAAAACACAAAGATTCGACACAGGCACAGAAACCCGAATACTTTTTCGATTTTCGTCAAATTTATATCCCTACTGACCGCAGGTATGACTGAACTAAAATGTTGAGATTAAATTGAATTATTTGTAAAAAAAACTTTTTCTTTTATAATTTTCAATGGGCTGAATAGTTCTTCAAGCAAAAGTTCAGCGGATGAGGGCAGTTCTGAGATACTTAAACGAGGAGGAATTTATTATTAATTATTACATATTAGTGGGCCAAAATCAAAATGTCAATATTATGCTGTATATTTGTGACAAAGCAATAAAGCAATCCTTTATCACAATGCATAAAATTCAAGCAAAATCAATAACCAAAAGAGAAATAGAATCATTTCTTTTCTTCCTTTTCCATAAGAAAAAACAGTGGCCGAAAAATCTTTGTTGACATTGTATGTTTTTGGAATTAAAGGTCAAGTGCACTGAGTGGGTTTTATTTTTTTCCTGATAGAGCCTAATGAAAAATTATTTTTCATGTTAAAAAAAAATAAAATTTGGGCCTTTATCATTGTTTAATAACAATCGCAAGATCGGGTGTCGACAAGGCAAAGAATCATGGGAGTATGACGTTGTCAGTTCTCTAGTTCAGTTGACCTGGAATTAGTTCCGAGCCTAGGGTGGATTCATAATGGCTGACCTTGATCGCGGGAGTTTAAAACTGTCTTTTGCGCATGCACAGTCTGATGCGCATGCGCCACAACACCACCACCAACCACCACAGAACTGATGACGTAGGTCATCTAGCCAACACCCATGATGCATCACATTGAAAAAGTCAACTTTTTCAATTGTTATTAAACAGTGATAAAAGCCCAAATTTTATTTTTTTTAACATAAAAAATATTTTTATATTAGGCTCTATCAGAAAAAAAATAAAACCCTGTCACGGTCCTGACTTTAGACAGTAATAATTTTCAAAATTTTAAGCGCATTTTGCGCCTTTCCCCTGATTTTTCCCCAATTTTATTAAGAAATTATTCTAGTTTCTTTAAATTGTTTTATTTTTCCCAAATCTAAATTTATTATTTTATTTTATTTTCCTTATTTTTTGTCATTTATCTTTAATTTGGCCTGGTTTTAATCACCCCATCCAGACAATTCATGAGAATTCTGCCACAAATTGATATAATCGCGCTCTAAATTTGCATATTTCACCCCTGATCGCCTGTTTTCTGCCTGGTCCCCATTGGGAATTGACTTGGCCTTTGACATGTGATCAGGGGTGACTTGTTCTATCAAATAACTGTGGTGACCTCAAATATTCCTATTTGAGTGCGCACCATATTTCCAAATTGTCTTATAAACATATTCAACAAACTTATATGTTTTGTTTCAATGTAAATTGAAATAAAACATACATTAATAAAATATAAAACAAGACACAATATTACCCAAATAATATTGTGTTTTGCAGCAAGTTTTGGCCCAGCAACAGCGTCAACCAATCGCGCTGCAGCGTGCATTGCTTTGATGATGCTGCTAGGCGTGTGCCTGGGCGGAGCATCCCTTCCCCTCGCGCGTGCCCGGCTCGATTGTTGCACACGACCCGAAGGCGGCCGTGTGTGATCTTCATGCAACTCGTCATCTGCGCAGCTTTTCTGAGCAGATTTAGAAGTGAGCCAAACGGTTTTGGCCCACTCTTCCCGCACTCTTGATTCCACCTCCAAACTGTTCACAACCGTGTCAAACTTCTGCCAAAACTGCAAAGTGTGATCTGTGATTCTTGGACGAATTGAGTTTCATCGCTGGTCTGTACCCACTGTACGGAATAGCAACTTTCTAGCTTGAATTACTACGAGTAATTTAAGCCATTTCTGTGTGTGAAACTAACATCGAGTTTACTCTGTTAGTTTGAAGGCTTTGTGTCGAGTTTAACTCCACAAGGCGAATTGTGTTAAGACGGATTGTTACGTCGAGCTTGCTCCGTAATAATCAAATCGCTGTGTGCAAGACGTATTCTCGTGTTGAGCTTGCTCCGCGAGGATTTTTAGTATATTTTAGCAAAGTATTTTAGCGTCGAGTTTACTCCGCTAAAATCCCGCGCTCACACGACGCCATCGACGCCATTTTGGAGCCAACGGTCAACTGTGAGTGTCCAAGTACGAAGAGAAACCAGATCGACCCAGTCATTACACTTATTATTTCGCATTATATTCGGGTGTATTTAAAACGATTAAAACAATCTAATTTTTCCTTTACTCTGTGTAAAATCATTCCCCTAGACAACCATTTGGCCACAGAGTAGAAGTCCTGTACGGCATCTCACCGACGATTGCTTATTAAATTTATATAATTTAATAAGTAAAAACCCGGATCGCCGCACTTGGGGGCCCGTCCGGGATTGTTTTGATTATTAAAATCCGATTTTTGCGAAAAAATCCTTTATTTCCATTGTTCTTTTTCAATTTGACAAAATGGCGACGCCAATGCAAATTGTAAAACGACAACGAGGTCGACCAAGCACTCAGAAACGAGCAGCGACGGTTTTGCCGGCTCTCGAGCCTGAAATGCTTATGGAGAAAATTATTTCTGAAGAAATAACACCAGTTCCAGATCCGAAACAACTTAAGGATGCTGAAAATGAAGTTGCTAGAGCATTAAGCGCTTCAAGTGCGAGTTCTAACGACCAAGAACTCCCGCCACTTCCACTGGAGGAAGTGGAAAATACGTTACGTGAAATGGAAAGTGAATCGTCTCACGAATCACCTCCTCGCATGACCATGTTGGATGCTTTGAGAAATCAAGCACGCCAAGATGGCGCCCAAATAACGGACGACATGACGGTGGAAGAGATTCATCGCGCCATGATACGACTTCACACTGACCGAGCCGTTTCAAATTTACAATTTGAAATGGAACGAAAAGAAGCTGAGCTTCAACAACAAAAAGCGGAGGTTGAGCTTCAACACATGGAACTCAATCGACAAAATGAGGAATTTCTAGCCCAAAAAGCTAGAGAATACAGATTAAAAGGTGAAGTGGAAGATCTTTCTAAAATGAATACTAGAAATGAACTTTCAATTCGCTCACACCAAGAGGCGCGAAGACAGCTCGAGCTTACCAAAAGTAAGCTGGAGCAGAAAAATAAAGAATTGATTGATTTGGCAGACCACTACCAACGCAATCATAATCAACTAGTGAGACATGCTGCTGAATTAGACACACGTGCTAAAACACAGCGTACTCGCGAAAGCAAAATAGCTAAGCGTGAAGACGAGATTTTCCACTCGCTGGATCAACCCAGTACGAGCGGACAAGTCAAGTCTAGCGGCCCTGCTAAGCGATTACAACCAGAATCGCAAAATCAAATAAACGAGAATGAAATTCTCCGAGCTGATTTGTTACGCGCTCAAGAAGAGCTTGCAGAAATGAAAGACCGTTTGCAAGCAAGAAATTATACTGACCAATTGGTGCAACCAGAAATGGCTGCGCCAACTGTCCCTATTTTGACTCCCGAAACAATAACAATTTCTGTTGTTTCAGAGTTAAGTAGCCAATCTGGATTATCGAGTGATGACGACCAACGTTCGCGTCGTCGCCATCGCTCAAAAAGAAAACGTCCTTCAGATTCTGAGGAACGGAGAGCTGATCGCAATCCGCTCCCTGGTAATCGAAACCCTATTTTTCACAACAGTGACCGACTGTTGGGGATAGTAGACGATCGAAATAGACGGCATGAAACTGGTATTCATGTTACTCGAACGATACCACTGACTCAACAGCAAGACTCGTCAAAAAGAAGTCGACGAGACACCAATCCAACACGCGAACCGCCGGACGGACATGAAAGCCCGCCAGGTGGGGGTCAGTATAGAAGAAATCCACCAGATGGAGGAAATCCAGATGGACATGGAGATGGACCACCTGGAGGTGGACGTCGACCGCCCGACGATGACGGCGACCCACCCGACCCACCTGAAACACCACATTTTAACACGCCTTCAAATTCACAATCTGATTCAAGGTCGGATTCTGATGTGAATGCGCAACAAGAACGCGATAATCGACATCGATCTCATCGACGTCGACATCGAGGCCATTCTTCTCGGCGTAATACACATTATTACACTGCTGAAGAAATTGATCGATTATTAGCTGATCGTCGATCTTCCGATCGATCTGACGCTACTGCCGATAATGCTGATATTGCATTACGACAAAAAATTGCAAAATACACTGCCAACAACTGGACTCACAATCTAGTTGATGAAAGAACTATTAGATGGGATCACATCAAACCCGCTTTATTCGATGGAGAATGGGAAGCTGGATCCACTCTTTTAGATGAAGTTTTACGAATTTCAAGGTTGAATGGCATTGCATGTCACACTGCTTTGAAAAGAGTAGTACCAAAAGCTCTTATAGATCGAGCTGAGAAATGGTTTTATTCTAAACAATTTCAAAATTGGAACCACTTTGTAGAAGAATTCATGACTGAGTATGGAGAGTCAAGTGAAGACTTACTACAAATGTGGGATAATCTTTCTCAAAATAAAGGCGAAAGTCTTCGCTCTTATTTAAGAAGGACTGAGGATTTATTGGTCACTCTCCCTTATACGATGGGAGACGCAGCCATTGATCGTCAATTCCGTCGTGGATTGACCGATTATTCAAAAAATGTTCTACTTTCAGTACGAGCACCTTATCCGGGTGGTTTCGCTGAATTAGCCAAATTTATGCGAGCTAACCAGATAAGAATTGATGAAAATTACAAAGCTTACCTACCAGCTGATGAAAAAGTTGCGTACGCTAAGCGACAGCAACGGAGAAAGGAGTTGGCAAAAGACACACGTTTTGCTAACACCCCTCTTTTGCAACCCCCAAAACGAGGAGATTTTTTGGCAGAGACTGCTAAGGAATCTAAAAAGGGATCGGATGGGAAAAATCCACATCCAACCCCTAAAGCTCACTTAGCCGAAGTGACAGAAATGGAAACTGCTTCTGAACCAGAGAAATCTGACTCGGAACCAGAAAGCGAGGCTGCAGCTGCTTTATTAGCCCGTAATAACGCAGTAGCTCGAAAATTTGGACCAAAGATGGCGCCTAAAAACGTTACTTTTGGTTCACCAAAGACAGACGCGCTCAGTAGATCGAAGTCGCCGACCCCTAAAAAGGACGAAGCCAAACGTTCAAGTTCGCCTTCGCCAAAAGTCGCGAAATCGCCTGCTACTGACCCGTGTAATATTTGTAAAAAATTGGGACATTGGGCTAAAGAATGTCCTGACAGAAAATCGAGCAAAGACAAGATCATTGAGGAGTTCGAAAAATCGATGAAATCAATCGGCGAACTTCTAAAAAACTTGTAAGCGCGCATCCAGACGGTCTAGTGGATGCGACGCCTACCGCCTCGGAAAATGAACTAACACCATCTCAAATTTTAGATGAATTTTTGAATACTCAGATTAAATTAGAAATCGAAAATAATTTAATATTTCCAAAAATTGATGTTTCCAGTTTAAAGCTTGTGCTACAAAGTGAAAACATCACTGAGGAATTTTTTAAAGAAAAAGTTCAACAAATAAAAGTTGATTGGGAATCTAAAATAAAAGATGCTGTTACTTTACTAGATGGAAAAGCTAGGCCCACACCTGAAATTGTTGAAAGGTCAGGTAAAATTGATTTACCTGGTCTTGACGATTGCATTGAAAAATTAATGGCTACAACATTAGTCACTAATGATTTATTGGACGAATTACCATTGGATCCGCCGATAGAAATTAAGCCACCGCGACGTTTTAAATGCAAGTACGCGGACATACCAAACAGCAATGATTTGCCGACAATTCGATTGCAGACGGCAAACGGTATGATAACAGGAATGTTAGACTCTGGAGCTAATCGAAGCTTCATGGCCTACTCCGTAGTAATTTCGCTGAAACTGGAAGGTGAAATTCGACCAATCAGACCGGATGTGAGAGTTACGACTGCTTCAGAGGATGTAGTCCCTGAAGGAACTCTCCTACTTTCTTTTGCGTGGACACACGGGATGTTAAGTCATCCATTCATAATTTTAAGAAATAAATATCCTATTATTTTATTAGGATGTGATTTCATGAATCGACTCAATATTCAACCAAATCCTAAGACCATGTCTTGGAATTTTGTCAAGTCTTTGAAAGAAGATTTACCTTTTGTTCCTCAAGCGATTCTTGATCGTTATCAAGAGTTCCTTGATCCACCCGAAGAAATCATGAAACGCGACTTTATTAAAGCAAATCACATGAAAGCTGGTTCCGCCACTGCATGTCAAGCTAAAGTTGCCGATGAAGAAAATATAGTACAAAGACTTGTTAGCGACGCTAATTTGTCAATGGAAAATAATTTAATGCTTGAAAAAGTATTAAAGAAACATGAAAAGATTTTATCTCGCCGACCAGGTAGAACACACCTCGTTAGGCATGAAATTAAACTGGACACTAAAGTTCCTATTAGAGTTCCGTTTAAAAGCGTAAATCCACAGAAACGTGAAATTATCCGTCAAATCTGTCAAGATATGTTGGATAATGGGTACGTCGAACAAGCCACTGGAGACTATGGAATGCGAATAGTTCTAGTGATGCGTCCGGATTGTGATCCGAGACTCTGCATTGATTTTAGACCACTCAATGCACATACATTATACGACCCTCCTCAAATGCCCAGCATTGAGGAAATCTTGCGAGAACTCGGAAGATTTGAATGGGTCACAACAATAGATTTGTCAAAAGGCTATTGGCAGATAGAGGTTCATCCGAACGACCGTGCTAAAACTGCGTTTTGGAGCCCTTTGGGTCGACTTCAATTTCGAGTCATGCCCTTTGGTCTCGTAAATGCGCCGTCAACTTTCCAAAAGTTGATAGAAAAAATTTTGGGGGACGCCTATCGAAAATTCGCATGGGCATACCTCGATGATATAATTATAATATCAAAAAATTTTGAAGAACACATGATACATCTGGAAGAAATTCTGAGTAAACTTGAAAATGCAAATCTTCATGTTCATCCAGAAAAATCGAAATTTGGCAGAAAAGAATTAACTTTTCTTGGTTACAAGTTAAGTGTTCAAGGAGTTAGTGTCGACCCTAAAAAAGTCGCCGCCATTAAAGAAATGCCAGCTCCTTCAAATTTGAAAGAGTTGCAAAGATTTTTGGGAATGGTGAACTTTTTTCACCGATTACTTAAAAATCTGGCAGTAATGACAGAACCTCTACGTCCTTTACTCAAAAAGGATGTGGAATTTATTTGGTCAGAAATTCATCAAGAAGCTTTTGATCAAATAAAAGATGCTTTAACAAATGCAGAAACAATGGCCATGCCTGATTTGACAGAACCATTTATTGTGCATACCGACGCCAGCAGAAAAGGACTAGGCGCCGCGCTTATGCAAATGAGAGAAATCGACGATCAAAATATCGAAGTGCCTTGTGTTTATGCCAGCAGAAGTTTGCAACCTGCTGAGATAAATTACAGCGCCACAGAATTGGAGTGCCTAGCGGTAATCTGGGCATTACGTAAATTTCGACATTATTTGGAATTTACAACATTCATAGTAAGGACTGACCATCAAGCATTAAAATGGTTGATGCAGTTGGACGAACCTGCCGGAAGGTTAGCGCGTTGGCAAATGGAGCTGATGCGCTACTCTTTTGAAATACAATATATTAAAGGTCCACTAAATGTTTTAGCGGATGCTTTATCCAGATCACCGATTGACAAACCGGAAAATCCTGAAGATGATGGAGATAATGACGAATTATTATCTTACTGTCCATCACCTCAACGAAATTGGAAAATGGGAAAATTTCATGAACTTCCTGTCTCCACGCTGGAGGAAAAGGAAGATCATGAATTCGTCAACTATTGGACTAAAATCTATGACCCCTCTGAGGAATCAGATGACGTCATAAGAGCGCAAATTTCAAGGAAATTCCAAGTTCCTTCGTCAAATGTTTTAATAAAAGCATTTGTCGCCAAAATTGTAGAACGTCTTGATTGTGAACCCCCCACAAGGGAAGACATAATCAAGGCCCAAAAAGAAGATAAAGTTTGCCAATTGATGCGTAATTTTTTAAATTGTAATCAATTTCCGCCTGACGTCACAACGCGACTACAGAGGAAACAATATAGAAAACACGCAACCACCTTCTTAATTGAAGATGACTTATTAATGCAATTTCATCCCACAATGTCTGATGAATTGGGGGAGGATGGGAGAGCACTCAAAGTTTTTATACCTCAGACATTGAAGTATAAAATTATTTGGCTGATGCATGGCCACCCACTTTCTGGCCACCCAGGAATTGCAAGGACTCTTTATCGAGCACGCCGAATTTATACCTGGAAAGGCATGAAATCGGACATTACGAGATTCATTCGACACTGCGAGCGCTGTCAAGCTTGCAAACCTCGAACGAAAGGACAAATTGAAGCAGCGCAAATGGGTCCTTACAGCCCATTTGACTGTCTAACTGTTGATTTGACCGGCCCAAAACCTCGGACGCGCAAAAACAACACACATATTTTAGTCATACTTGATGTGGCAACTCATTGGCCAGAATTATATCCAATGTGTAACCCCACTGCTGGAAAAGTAGCAAATTGCATTTATCACCTTTCCATGAGCATGGGATTCCCTCGTAAAATTATTTCTGACAACGGCCCGCAATTTCGTGCCCAAGTCTTTAAAAAATTTTGTGAAAAGTTCAAGATGGTTCCAACACCAACTTCAACGTATCACCCACAAGCTAACCCGGTTGAAAGGGTTAACCGTGACATCAAATATTTGGTTGCAATTTATTCATCTGTTCATTCCAAATGGGACGAATATTTGCGTGAATTTGCATTTAGTTTGAGAACTACGGTGACGAGAGGAAGAGACTTCTCTCCCGCATTTCTTAACTTTTTTCGCGAACTCAGAGTACCTTGGGATCCAAGAATACCTGAAGGAATTTTGGTCGTAGATCCAAAAAACCCACATTTATACGTGCAAAAATTAGAAGCCGTTATCGCCGAAACATATCAGCACATGATGTCGCACGTGTTAGATTTGCGTAGACGAGTTAATCTTAAAAAAGAAGGTGAGAAGTTCTCCAATTTTAAATTAAACGATTTAGTTTGGAGAGATTCTCATGTTTTGTCGAGCGCTGCCCGCGGCATTGCAGCTGGCATCGCTGATAAAAGAACAGGACCTTATGTAATAACCAAAGTATTACAGGGAGGTTCAGTAGAATTGAGAAAGCTAGAAAATAACGAAATATTTCCAGCTGTCCATTCGTCTGAATTAACTCCGTATTTCCCGAGTTTCGACCAGGAAGTATGGTTAGAAGGCGAAGAAGTCGGTCAAAAGACTGAAAATATAATTAATACGTTAGATGACGATGAATTAAAGAAAATACCTGTCGATAATTCATCCAAACCACAAATGGAGTCAGACCTCGTGAATAACGACGTTGAACTTCGTGACAGTTTCAAAAAGCTTGAAATTGCTAAAAAAATAAATAAAAAGGTGTTTTTAGAAAAGAAACAAAAAACATCTGAAATAAAAGACTCATCTGACTCAGTCTCCGATGACAATGAAGACGGCGATTTAAATACAATAAATCCCTCGCCGACAAAGAGATATAATCTTCGGACTCGTAAACCGAGAGGAAAAAACAACATGTGTCTTCTCCCCTCGATAACCTCGAGATCCAGGGATCAGCCGTATGACGTAAGGAGCAATTCCTCAAGCCATACTCAAACCAATCAAACAGTAAGATTGGATGACGTCACTAACAGCGACGTTACCCAAACGTAACTTCCGGTATTTGAACTGATCACTTCGCGTCTGAGTTCACTTCGATCTCACACGTGTGCTAAGTGCTCATCCCCAAAAAACCAAAAGCGAAACAACTGGATTATTTCAACGGGATTCTTCAATTGTAAGTAGTTTTTTCTTTGGAATTTTCCAAGGAAAAACTAATAAATTAATTTTCGTTTTTCTTTTCCATTTGGATTAGTCGTTCAAATGGAAGGAGAGGAACCGAAAGAAGGAAGCGAAGCCGGCGCCAACAGCCTCGAATTAGAAACAAATTCGACGCTGCTTGGTTCCGCAAACACTTCGAATGCATCCGTGGATGTCACCGAAGAGTCCGCCGAAGCGTCCGCTGAAGCTCAAGCCGCTCTAGCCGACGCTGCTGCCCGTTTGCCAGTCACGCCGTCTCAGCCCCGACTTCGAGGAGGCCTATTCGCCGATCCAAACGGCGAAACTCGTGCACAGAGACACGACCGGGTAAATAATTTAAAATAAAATTACCTTTCAGTCATGAAAAGTAATTAAAAGTGCATTTTCACTCCGAAAAAGCAAAAAGTTCGTTGGTAACGCCTTCGCAAGAAGACGCCGCCATTATTATCATCAGATGGCGCTGTGTCTCATTTTTGAGGCGTTGCTACGGTAACGCTCCAAACACTGAAACATAGCCGTCGGAAACAACGTTTTTTACGATTTTTCAAATATTTTGAAAAAATTTAATGAATCTAAACTGTCGAATGAAATCTCACCCGTGATTTTATTCACTGAAAATTCGGAAATAATTATTTTACACGAAAAAATGGATTTTAATTATTTCTTCGAATATTTTTACAGATTATCCAGCTTCGGGAGACGCATCTCGAACTACACCCCGATGTTCCGACCGCTCCTGGTGTCTGGCGACACGCATTGCCGCCAGAAATCATAAAGTCGAAAGGACGACTGACGTTTTGGGCGGCCCGACACAAATTCTCCAAGGCCTTAAACAAGCGATGGGGAACGAAGTTTCGGATCGCCTATTTAATCGATGGATTCGGTCATCGCGACGCCCTCGAGTGGGCAATGAAGCGCGACACCTTCGGACCACTGCGAAACGTGTTGCTCGACTTCGCCTTCACAGTGATCGCACAAGAAACGCGAGACCATCGCCGTTACTTCAACGCTCCTGCGTGGGAGCGTCGACAGATTTTGGAGGACATTTTCCAACGCTTGGATCAAACCAAGGCCGAGGTTGTACGCCTCTACAACGAATCTTTCCGTGTAACAACGGACGGAAAGAAACGTTGGGTGCCGACATGCCAGTCGGAGATGCATCAACTAGCCATGGGCGGATGTTTCCATGCAGATTTCGTGCCGAACCCGTATCCAGAGCCTGAGCCCCGGGTACAGGTCGCTTCCACCATCCACGTGGTGCCACCGCGCTCCACGTCGAGGTCACGATCATCGAGGTCGCCCTACAGTGGCCGTCGCTCCTCCCCAACACAGTCGTCGGGGGAAGGCGCCATTGGAGGGTTACCTCCACTCCAGAAGGCTCGTCATCGCTCACATCACCGACGCGAGCCGACGCCGCCGAAAAGACATTCGAAGTCCGTATCGAGACCCACATCCCGAAGCCGACCTCGAGTGCAATCGCGTCAATCTTCCACGAGGAGTTCACTCTCGTCGCGTGAAGAACGATCCAACGCTTCACAGCTTACCGCTTCCTCCTCCGGCCGGATTGACTGGTCGGACGAGATAGCGAAGGAAGATCAACGCATCGCCGCATTGCAAGCCGGTCAGGGAGACGTTAACACCTCTTTGCCGTTCGCTTGCCGTCCAGTCACCAGCGACATGCGACCAGATCCATCGGTGCCCGTGCCACAAGTGACATCGGTCATCCGTTTTGAGGGATACGTCTCTCACGAACCATTTCCCGCACAGGAGTGCGCTGATCTCTGGAGGCGATTCTCATCGTTTCCCGAGACAGCCCAAACGATGTACCTCGCGCATCTGGACGAATACCAACTCGCTCAGATCCGCGAAGGTGAGAAGAAATGGCAATGGCTTGCGCGAGAGCTTACGTCGTGCAAGTCCGACAAGCAACTGCAACGGACGCTGCAGAAGATGAACAGGAAGTTGTCGGAGGGACTTCTTCGAATCCTGTTCCAAGGAGTCTTTCCCGACCCACAGATTGCTCTGGCCGCCGCCACTCGATTGTGGACCGTGCCGCTAGGGCTTCCACGAGCCTTGCTGGACGATTGGGAGTCAGTTCGCCCCGATCCTCCAACGATGCTCGCCGAATTGACGCAACAAGCCGAGGCGACTGGCGAAACTCCGGCTGGATCCGCCATTCGACTACGGCAGGAATGGGCTGCGCTGAAGCAGCGACGCACAGCAGAACGAGCCACCGCCCGTCCCGCTGGCGCACCACCGTCATCCGCAGCTCCACTCCACGCTGCCATCACGGCAACGTCGAGTGTTTCCCGTGCGACCGAGGCACCGAGTTGCAACATCTCGTCTCCGATGGAATGGCTCGACAGCGACGATCGCGAGTTCGTCGTGCCTGTGGCCTGCGGTGCCAGACCAAAGACGCGCACCCCGGCTTTACGCAGATCCAGATCCCTCTCGATCTGCAAGAAGTCGCCGCCACCGCCGCCTCCTCCAAAGGATTCGCCGCCAAGAGATAGGGGATCGAGTATGGCCACCCACCTCACCGCCTATCAACGTTTGCGCTCATTATACGCCTTTTGCTACATAACGAGCGCAACGAAAACGATTCTCCAGAACAGCGAGGATTTATGCAACCGAGTCCTCGCGTGGCTGGAAAACCACATCAAGGAACAGCAGCCGTGGATCCTGCATCAACGCCTGGTGTTCGCTCGAATTACGCCTCAAGACCCGCAGGAGTACTTCGAGATGGGTTTTGGACGAAGGGATGGTGTGGACCGCATCAAGCAAGTGTGGCTCCACATCAACCCTGGCTTCCGGTCAGGACCAAACGCCGGCCGACCTTTGTGCACCGTCACCGAGCACAAAGATCCAAACGATCATTCGACGGACATGTTGCCGAAATAATTAGGGAACACGCCCGTTTATTAAAAATGATTCCTTTTTTATTTTTATATTGTAATAAAAAAGAATAAATATATATCCTGTTCCATTTTACTTTGAAACCTTGTGTATTTATTCCTATACTTACCTGTCTCTTTTTGGAAAAGAATAAGATTCTTTCTTAAAAGGGGGGGGAAGTGTGGTGACCTCAAATATTCCTATTTGAGTGCGCACCATATTTCCAAATTGTCTTATAAACATATTCAACAAACTTATATGTTTTGTTTCAATGTAAATTGAAATAAAACATACATTAATAAAATATAAAACAAGACACAATATTACCCAAATAATATTGTGTTTTGCAGCAAGTTTTGGCCCAGCAACAGCGTCAACCAATCGCGCTGCAGCGTGCATTGCTTTGATGATGCTGCTAGGCGTGTGCCTGGGCGGAGCATCCCTTCCCCTCGCGCGTGCCCGGCTCGATTGTTGCACACGACCCGAAGGCGGCCGTGTGTGATCTTCATGCAACTCGTCATCTGCGCAGCTTTTCTGAGCAGATTTAGAAGTGAGCCAAACGGTTTTGGCCCACTCTTCCCGCACTCTTGATTCCACCTCCAAACTGTTCACAACCGTGTCAAACTTCTGCCAAAACTGCAAAGTGTGATCTGTGATTCTTGGACGAATTGAGTTTCATCGCTGGTCTGTACCCACTGTACGGAATAGCAACTTTCTAGCTTGAATTACTACGAGTAATTTAAGCCATTTCTGTGTGTGAAACTAACATCGAGTTTACTCTGTTAGTTTGAAGGCTTTGTGTCGAGTTTAACTCCACAAGGCGAATTGTGTTAAGACGGATTGTTACGTCGAGCTTGCTCCGTAATAATCAAATCGCTGTGTGCAAGACGTATTCTCGTGTTGAGCTTGCTCCGCGAGGATTTTTAGTATATTTTAGCAAAGTATTTTAGCGTCGAGTTTACTCCGCTAAAATCCCGCGCTCACACGACGCCATCGACGCCATTTTGGAGCCAACGGTCAACTGTGAGTGTCCAAGTACGAAGAGAAACCAGATCGACCCAGTCATTACACTTATTATTTCGCATTATATTCGGGTGTATTTAAAACGATTAAAACAATCTAATTTTTCCTTTACTCTGTGTAAAATCATTCCCCTAGACAACCATTTGGCCACAGAGTAGAAGTCCTGTACGGCATCTCACCGACGATTGCTTATTAAATTTATATAATTTAATAAGTAAAAACCCGGATCGCCGCATAACTTAGAACAAGGAGAATAATTTTCGCCTTCAACTAGTCAACACCTCCTGTCTTAACTAGGAGATTTCTTGGAGCGATTTATGTTGCGTCTCAACGCATTTGGTCATTGTGCAGCCCGACTTCTCATGGTTGGCTACCTAACCACTACATTTATTATTTGCCCATTGTTTGCGTACAATTTACTGGAAAAACGGCGTATTCGACGGTCTTAATTCGTCAATACATTTTATGCCACGACTGTGACTTCCTCCTCAGCCTAGACATTTTGAACTTATACTCGTCTCAATTGCGTATTCATTTCATTATCGACGGCCCGATGACGTTGTCTGCGGTTTGGTACCTGTGCGCGCGTTCACCCAACGTTTGCGCGTGTCCAGGAGAAGAAACATACCCTTCGTAAGTACGCCTAGCAAGTGACGACATTTTCCCTTAGTGAAGAGCGATATTCGGTCTCAACTCGTATATCAACGTTCGCCATTTTGCGCGGGCCTGAATTGAATCCTGCACCCATAAAATACAGATTTCACGAATAGACGCTGTCTTAACCTAGCTACCACCCCCGGCAAAGTTTTAAGAGTTGCAGCGCCTGCGAACCTAAATTTTCTGGTTATTACAATCCCTGGAAATTCTTAAATTTCCGAAACTATTGTTGAAAAGTCGAATACGACGTGACAACCCACTCAGTGCACTTGACCTTTAAATGTCAGTTACCCAAAAACTGATAGGAATTTTTAAAAGAAAAACCCACTTTAATTATCAGAATCCCCACACTGGCCAATGAGACCCTCTGGTTAAAGCCAGATGCGCTTGCAACATGCTCTGGTGGCAGATTAGGTACTAACGGCGCAACTTTCATAGATCAAAAGAGTCAGTCGACCATTCTTTCTATGGACTGTGGTACTATTGACAACTGAATGAAATAGGTTTACATAATCAGGTAACCAAACCTAACCACAGTAGTTTAAAATAAACAACGGCTAGAAATTTGTTTCGGGGTTAAAATGGATCGACAGCCACGGTTACAATTCTTACACACTTCCTATACTGTCTGACCTTAAGAATAGAGAAAACTCCAGCCTTATTACTCCTAACTGTGGAGTGTGTGAACCCACAAGCGAAAGTAGTCCTTTTCTAGTTTAAATTTTCAGATTTTTTTTATTGCTACCCCTATGGTAGCTACTACCTAACCTTTTATATTACCGGTAAAAATCATCTTTTATTCTCATTTGGTCAAAGAGGTGATAATTAACCCACACATTTCTTTTCGGGGGGTGATGTTTATCCACTCATACACAGACGGTAAACATACCAGACACTTGAGTTCATCCAGATAAAATTCAAAATTCCAAGTATGACCATGGTAATAGTATGACCAGGTATAGGGTTTCTCAAAATCAGGACTTTTGGAAAAACCGGTATTTCGGTATTCAATATTCAAAAAACCGGTAAACCGGTATTTTTCGGTAATAAAGTAAACTAAAATAGCTACCATGTTAAAGATTTTTATTTTAATCGTAATGTTTTAATTGTAATTTTTGTAATTTTTGTTTATTTTTTTAAAAATATTATTTACAATGGGTTGTAGAAGTTGGATGAATATGGGATTGTTTCGTTATCAGGTGTTGAAATTGAGAAGTCTTTTTTTTTAAATGATAAATTGAGTTTATAGGATTTTTTAAGTTAAGAAATTCGATAAATTCTCATTTTTATGTTCAAAAAAATTGATATATTATATTTATTATATTATTATATTATATTATAAACAATCAATAAATTCTCATTGGTAAGTTAAAAAATCGATAAATTTTCGTTTTTATATGAAAAGAAATCAATTAATTTCTAATTTTTACATATAAAAATCGAGAAATTCAAGTTTTAAGCTAAAAAAAAAAAATAGATAAATTCAGATTTTTAAGCTTAAAAAATCGATAATTTTGCATTTTTATTTTTAAAAAAATCTCATTTAATTGTGCTATAAAAACCGGTACTAATACCGAACTAATAACGGTATTCGGTATTCGGTATTTTCTTGAAAAATACCGGTTTTTGATACCGGTAAATACCGGTAGAGAAACCCTAACCAGGTATGACCATGGTAATGGTATGACCAGGTATGACCAAAACTGTTGTGATTGAATTGAAATTTTTTTTAAAACTTTTTTTCTTTCTTAATTTTTCAATAGGCTGGCTATACTCTGGCTCACCGTAAGTGGGTACCCAGTTCCTATTGGCCGAGCCTGTTTACTCGTAACTGTTGTGTCTGCGACCCGCCATTTGTATCATTTAAGTCTTAACAATATAAGCTTCATTATTGTACAGTGGGTTGCTACGGCACTGTTGCCTAGCAACCCGCTCCTTTAGCAATTAATAAACAGTCGACCCACAAAATCAAACTGAATTGGTCGTGTCTTCTCTTTCATCGGCCGTTTAGGCCTGAGTGACATTCCATGACGGCCATGGCTAACCATGGCCCGAATACGATATCATCAATACCACATACTCATTAGTAACTGTTGCCTTTATACTACCACCACGAAATGTAGTTTTGTTGTGTGTTTAATTTGTTTGATTATTGTAAGGCGGTGGCTATATCCACCCCCTTGGAGGATGGAAATAGCTGGGTGGCTATTGTAATGGTTGAAATGATGTTAATTGACCTTGATTTAATAATAAAATGTTTTAAAAAATCTTAAAGCAATGTTTTATGCTGTTATTTTTCAAAATACATGTTTGTTCAGTTCGTTCA
Organism: Strigamia acuminata; assembly: GCA_949358305.1. NCBI lineage: Eukaryota > Metazoa > Arthropoda > Chilopoda > Geophilomorpha > Linotaeniidae > Strigamia > Strigamia acuminata. Next base: position 5,604,309 of record OX442320.1, on the reverse strand, counting down.
GTTTATTGGCTGCTTTTTCAGGAAAGCAAGCAATTTTTGAATTTTATGATTGATTGTTTTGTCTGGCAAGCACTCAACATGTATTTTGGCCTATTTTTATGTATTCCTATACCAGTGAAATGGCTCGGCCAATAGGAACTGGGTACCCACTTACGGTGAGCCAGAGTATAGTTCTTCAAGCGAAAGTTCAGCAGATGACGGCAGTGATGAAAAAGGTCTCAACGCCAGGTTTACAACTAGAGATTGGGACCGTTAATTTTTTAGACGGCGCCATTTTTAATTTTGTCTCGGGCGTCAAAATCTAAATGTCGATATTGTGCTGCATATTTGAGTGTCAAAGCAATAAAATAAACTCGGAAAAATAATAATAGTGCCAACCTTGATTCATTTACCTGATAATCAGTCAATCCTTTATCACGAAGTATTCACTAAATTTATTACACACATTTTTCAGAAGACAGTAACAAATTTGAAACAAAAACTGAATCGAAAAGTAAAATTAATTAAAATGTTGGCTTTGAACTCATTTCGCAGTGCATTTTTTGAATTGTTAATAGAACCACCAATGGTTACAATGGTGTACCATATTAAAATTAAAAAAATAGTACAATAATCCCCCATGCCAAAATATAATTAATGTACAATTTTCGCAAATGGAAGAAGATACAGGCAACATCAATCCGTTTACAGCTGAGAGCTGACAACCTGAACAATCAGTTTCACTAATCTTTCTTTTTTATTCCTCTTCCCAACAATACACCGGCATGAGGCAATGGCCTGTCCATGCCAAAGATGGAAACACAAGGAAGCGGGTAAAATTCCAAAGCTTGCTAGTACAAGCACATAATCTGTGGTACAAGTTTAAAGAGGGAGTCATTTACAAGCTCACTCGACCCGCTTTTGGCTTACCAGCTTAACTGGCAAACTCAAGCTAGCCAGAAATTCCTACCAAAATCTCCTCCAAGAATCTCCTCACTATTCTGATTGGCTGTCAAAGTCATATGACCAAAACTCAGTTTGATCGAAGTGGTGGTAGCACACAGTCCACAGAAAAGCCTAGTACTCATACGCTTTCAGAGTCTAAATATTTTTACAGTCTTAATTTTCAACAGCACCATTTCAAGCGGAATGTTTTATCCTCTTATTATTCAGAGTCTGATAAATTTGTGGTACTCATGAAATTATCACCAGAAAGTTTCCGTACTCTTAAACTGTGTGAGTCATTGTTGCTATTTTGCAAATGGCTGGCAATGGCAATGAAGCTTTGTCCGACTTTTCTGGCTTAAATAATTTTGGTCTTTTTGCAATTAAAAAAGCATTTATTTTGTCTGAAATGCAGGCAAAAATATAATTCTACTAACCTTCAACAAACAACGTGTTCAATTGTAGTAGTTGGGTGTCTTTGTTTGCAACCGGCTGTGACCAGTTGCAAATTTTAGATCAAAAACAAGTGAATTCTGGGTAGACAAAATTTATTCAGAGTCTGAAACAATTAAGTTTTTCCGTGCACCATCGGGGCCGGAAACAATTCGTTTCCACTTGCAAGGGTGATTCAGAGTCTAAACAATATTTTTATGAGTACCACCCTTGGCAGGAAACTTAAGACTTTGATTCCTGTTACCATTCCAAGGACGGAATGGTGTTATGAGCACTAGGTTAAAAGAATAGGCCGCTCTTATGGTGGGTTTGAGTATACCTGACCTCTTATACGACCGGTAAAAATCATCGCTTATTCTCATTTGGTGAAGGAGGTTATCATAAACCCACACATTTTTTTCGAGGGGTGATGTTTATCCACCTGTACACCATCAGACGGTAAACAGCCCAAGGACTTAAGTTCATCCAAGTAAAATTCAAAATTACGGAACGCTACCTCCACAGGCCCTGATTCCATAATTGCCCTCCAGGGATAATTTCTATAGCCAACAAAAACCAATAAAAGTTGATTTATCGTTATACTTGTAGTATTTTATATCAAATTTTATTCAGGATATGATATTAATGAACACAGTTTACCATTACGGATTTAAAAACAATTTCATCTTATTTCAAATTCAAATTACAAAATGATATGAAAAAACAATAGAACACTAAAATCCAATTATTTTTAGTGGTATTGTCAGTTATTTTATCAAGTCCCCAACATGCTTAAAACGATACAAATTTCAACTCTCTTGTTCCTTTTGGTGGTTACATTGACAAAAGTAATGATTGATACAAACTTTTTTCAACATATAATATTTCTAAAATTCTGTCTTTTTTTTAAAGGCCAGAAGGAGCAAGCACCGAGACCAAGGAGAAGATCAAGACCAACAAGGCAATAAACAACTGGAAAGTTCAGGAGGTGGATTCAATGCAAATATCAATCAAAATAATGCGTTTTCACCGAACTTTGGAAATATGGGAGAGATTGGAAGTATCGGTGGAAGAGAAATTGGAACAAGGAGAAAGTCAGAGACAGTTTCGAAAATAGGAAGTTATTTAGAAAACCTTTCCGAAGATGACATTGCCAAGTTCATGTATAACGCCATAACAAGTTTGGTGAATCAAGCTAATACAAAACACAAAGATTCGACACAGGCACAGAAACCCGAATACTTTTTCGATTTTCGTCAAATTTATATCCCTACTGACCGCAGGTATGACTGAACTAAAATGTTGAGACTAAATTGAATTATTTAAAAAAAAAACTTTTTCTTTTATAATTTTCAATGGGCTGAATAGTTCTTCAAGCGAAAGTTCAGCAGATGAGGGCAGTTCTGAGAAATTAGTGGGACGAGGAGTTTATGGAACTTATTACAGCCCCTAAAAACATTAGTGGACCAAAATCAAAATGTCAATATTGTGCTGTATATTTGTGACAAAGCAATAAAACAAACTTGAACAATAATAATAGTGATATCAATCAATCCTTTATCACAATGCATAAAATTCAAGCCGAAATCAATTTCCAAAAGAGAAATAGAATCATTTCTTTTCTTCCTTTTCCATAAGAAAAAACACGTACAGTGGCCGAAAAATCTTTGTTGACATTGTATGTTTTTGCAATTAAATGTCAGTTACCCAAACACTGATAGGAATTTTTAAAATTAAAACCCAATTTAATTATCAGATTCCCCACACTGGCCAATGAGACCCTCTGGTTAGAGCCAGATGCGCTTGCAACATGCTCTGGTGGCAGATTAGGTACTAACGGCGCAACTTTCATAGATCAAAGGAGTCAGCCGACCATTCTTTCTATGAACTGTGGTACTATTGACAACTGAATAAAATTTCCTTTACATTATTGCATCCATGATGCAATGGCTGTAGACAAGTCATTAGAAAGAAAAGATGTTGTTGTTGGTTGTTATGGTTTTTCTTTGTAAAGAAAAGAAATCAGAAGATTGAATTCTAAATTGTAATTTACTGAAAATACACTGGAATTAGTTCTTTTCAAGATTGGATTATTTATTCAAAATCACCACAGTCAAGACCCAGATGTTTGGCTCAGTCTGGAAGAACCAAGACAACTTTCAAGTCCTCACATTTATGAATAAATAATATTATTTATGATAAAATTTAATTATTTTTTGCTGATTTGTTTTAACGAACTCTCGTTACAACAAAAAGATTTTTCCGGTCCCTTGTGATTCGTTATAAAGAGTTTCGACTGTATCATAATAGTATTTTATATCAAATTTTATTCAGGATATGGTGTGATACTAAAGAACAAACAACAAACCTCATACAATTAAATATTGCTTCAAATACCCTTTAGATGCAAGTTTGCTATCACGGATATAATAACAATTTAATCTAAATTCAAATTACTTAATGATATAACACAATAGCACATTTAATCCTAAATTACTTTTCAGTGGCATTGCCAGACGTGTTATTAAGTCGCCAGCATGCTTAAAACGACACAAATTTCAATTTTCTTGTTCTTTTTGATGGTTACATGGACAAAAGTAATAATTGTTACACTTTTTTTAACATGTAATATTTTTAAAATTCCTCTTTTTTTAAATTTAAAAGGCCCAAGACCAGACATATGGTGGTGACAACGGACAAAATCCAGACCAACAAGGCGACACACAACCGCAAGACCAACAAGGCGACACTCAACCGCAAAACCAACAAGGCGACACTCAACCGCAATACCAACAACGCGACACACAACCGCAAAACCAACAAGGCCAGAAACGTTTGTTTGGCAAGCCTGTCAAGCCACAACTGCCAAACAAACAGAGAGGACGAGGCAACAAACAGCTGGAAAGTTCAGGAGCAGGTTTCAACGCAAATATAAACCAAAATAATGTCTTTTCACCTACTTTTGGAAATCTTGGAAGTATTGGAAGTATCGGTGGGAGAGCAATGGGAACAAACAGCAAAGATTCGAAAATAGGGAGTTATTTAGACAACGTTTCCGAAGATGACATTGCCAAATTCAAGTATCACGCCATAAAAGCTTTGGTGCATCACGCTGATTCAAAACACAAAGGTTCGTCACAGGCACATCAACCCGAATACTTTTTCGATTTTCGTCAAATTTATATCCCTACTGACCGCAGGTATGACTAAATCAGGTTGGCGCTGTATAAAAATGTTGAAATTGAATTGAATTTTCTTTAAAAAAATTTTTTTCATAATTTTTCCATGGGATGAATAGTTCTTCAAGCGAGAGCTCAGCAGATGAGGGCAGTAAATAAAAACGTTTCTCCGCCAGGTTTTCAACTAGAGATTGGGACCGTTAATTTTTTAGACGGAGCCATTTTTTATTTTTTCTCGGGCGCCAAAATCTAAATGTCAATATTGTACTGCATATTTGAGTGACAAAACAATAAAATAAACTAAAACAATAATAATAGTGCCAACCTTGATTCATTTACCCGATATCAGTCAATCCTTTATCACATTGGGGCAACCAAATGGCAACTGACAGCTAGGAAGATTAACTGTACAACTTTCCCTCCGCCATTTCTTCTGAATTTAAATTTCCCGCACAAAAATGACGTAAGCGCCATCTGTCGACGCATTTCTAAAACTTTTGCGGGCAAAAGGCGATATTAAAGGGTAGTTCACATGCATGCATTGTTGCATCAGCTTCAATGCGTTGGCGAACGCATGTTGGGGAAGCAACCTACAAGTAGTTCACATGTACAAAAAAATCAACGAGTTTTTGCGCCATCTGATGATTGGAGTTGAAAATACTCATTCTGCCCGCCAAGCTCGTCCAGGTAAGGGACGTTTTTTATGTCCAAGGCTGTACACCAGTTACTGCTTATGTCAAGTAAACTTGAATTCTCCTCACTTTTTTTTCCTTAAATTATTCTTGGTTTTAGGTGACTACAAGATTGTCTGCAGGATATGGCCGCAGCCAAAGATTCGATCAGCCTGCCCAGAAGTGCCAGCAAAAAGGCGCACAATGTTATTTTCAGAGGTAAATCTAGTCAGGGGATATGGTGTTATAAAGTTATAAAGCATCAAAACCAATTATTCTATTCGAACGAGTCAAATTTGATTGTTTTGTGACTACTTCAGCCCCTGTTCTAAAAACTCCAACTTCTTGGAGGTCTTTTACCATTTCATTGTAGACATAGCTATTCCTTTTGGCTCTTCTCAGATCGTTCAAATGAGTTTTCCAAATTGCAATTAATGCAAATGTTTGGTCATCAGACCAAACGATTGTAACTTTTCGTGTATGTTTTGATGCCATTTTATATCGAATAATGCGCAACAATGGAATGCTACAGTGTTGACATTGTTTATTGAATTCCAATCGGAATGCAATCGTCAATCGAATTGTGGAAACTCGATTGACGAACGGAGTTGTTGGGCACACGGATATACGTAGATCCGTGAACAGAGTTCAGTGTTCACACCAATCTTGGATCTAGATCCGCAGCTTCGGATGCGATCTAAAAAGTTGATGTGAACAAGGTATTAGTGTTGACAAACAATGGAAACTACAAACAATTTCAGCTGTCCGGAGACTGACACTCTAGCAAAACACCCATCTGCGACATCTAGTAATGATATTCGAAACCTGTAATACATTAAATTTTGAAATTTATTCGGTTTTTGTGTAATTCTAATTCGGTAATACCAGTGGAAAACCCGAAAATTGGTTGAAACACATCAAAATGACATATTTCTTAAGTTTATTATGCACACAGATGCATTTTTATACTGCAAAATTTTACAATTTATACATTTTCATGACCAGAACGATTATTAATCATCCAAAATGACCATTTCTCCAATTATTTAGCAGCTAAAATTCAATTCCATTTAGACATCAACCAATTACCACTACTTAACTTAACTAATATAAATTGATATCTCCTTTTTATTTTAGCTTATTTTAAATACTATTGAGGATATTGTATGGTACTAATGAACATTATAAATATAAACCCCATACAATAGTTATTGTCCAAATAAATGTTGCTGAAGATGCAAGTTTACTTATTACGGATATAAGAACAATTTAATCCAAATTCAAATTACTTAATGATATACAACAATGGCACAATTAATTCTAATTATTTTAAATGTTGCTGAAAGTACCCTTTAGTTGCAAGTTTACTATTGCGGATGTAAGAACAATTTAATCTAAATTCAAATTACTTAATGATATAAAACAGATGTGTTATTAAGTCGCCAGCATGCTTAACACGACACAAATTTCAATTTTCTTGTTTTTTTTTATGGTTACATGGACAAAAGTAAGTAGGTGCATTCAATTCTAAAATAGCTTTCAAAAACCGTTTTTCATCGTTTTCCTAAAACGATGAAAACGGTTTTCAACATTGAGCAGCGTTTGTATCAACAGCTGTCAACAGTTTTCAACAGCCACGGAGCATGCTCAGTCTGCATTCGACGCTCAAATGCGGCCGAGAATTGGCCGCAACCGACGCGCAAATGCGGCCGAGAATTGGCCGTAATCGACGCGCAAATGCGGCCGAGAATTGGCCGCAATCGACGCGCAAATGCGCCCGAAAATTGGCCGTAATCGATGCGCAAATGCGGCCGAGAATTGGCCGCAATCGACGCGCAAATGCGCCCGAAAATTGGCCGCATTTGATCGTTCTTAAAACCATTAATAATTATACAAATAAATTAAATAAATCTACATTTTTGTGTGTGCTTCCACCGCCTATCTATTCGATTACAAAATGGCGGCCCGGGAAAACGATTTGAAAACCACGAAAACCAAGAAATTCTGGTTTTCACGAAAACGGTTTTCGAAAAAACCGATTTTCGAAATGTGACGTCAAATGCGTCTACATCCGGTGTGGGAAAACGGCGAAAACGACGAAAACAGGGAAAACGGGGAAAACTCTTTATAATTGAATGCAGCTAATGATAGTTGTCAACTTTTTTAAACATGTAATATTTTTAAAATTCCGTCTTTTTTTTAAATTTAAAAGGCCCAAGACCAGGCAGGAGGTGGTGAAAACGAAAAAAAACCCAGCCCACAACGCCTTTTTGGTAAGGTCACACAACCGAAAAACCAACAAGGCGACACTCAACCGCAAAACCAACAAGGCAACACACAACCGCAAAACCAACAAGGCGACACTCAACCGCAAAACCAACAAGGCGACACTCAACCGCAATACCAACCACGCGACACACAATCGCAAAACCAACAAGGCGACACACAATCGCAAAACCAACAAGGCGACACACAACCGCAAAACCAACAAGGCGACACACAACCGCAAAACCAACAAGGCGACACTCAACCGGGCGACACTCAACCGCAAAACCAACAAGGCGACACTCAACCGCAATACCAACCACGCGATACACAATCGCAAAACCAACAAGGCAACACACAACCGCAAAACCAACAAGGCAACACACAACCGCAAAACCAACAAGGCCAGAGACGAGGCAAGCCACAACTGCCAAACAAACAGAGAGGACGAGGCAACAAACAGCTGGAAAGTTCAGGAGGTGGTTTCAACGCAAATATCAACCAAAATAATGTCTTTTCACCTACTTTTGGAAATCTTGGAAGTATCGGAAGTATCGGCGGGAGAGCAATGGGAACAAGGAAAGATGCAGGGAAAAATTCGAAAATAGGAAGCTATTTAGAAAACCTTTCCGAAGATGACATTGCCAAGTTCATGTATCACGCCATAACAGCTTTGGTGCATCACGCTGATTCAAAACACAAAGGTTCGTCACAGGCACATAAACCCGAATACTTTTTCGATTTCCGTCAAATTTATATGCCTACTGACCGCAGGTATGACTAAATCAGGTTTTTGTTGTATAAAAATGTTAAAATTGAATTGAATTTTCTTTAAAAAAAATTTTTTCATAATTTTTCAATGGGATGAATAGTTCTTCAAGCGAGAGCTCAGCAGATGAGGGCAGTAAGGAAAAACGTCTCTCCGCCAGGTATGATACACCAGTAGATTGGTAACCGTTAATTTTTTAGACGGAGTCATATTTTATTTTTTCTGGGCGCCAAAATCTAAATGTCAATATTGTACTGCATATTTGAGTGACAAAACAATAAAATAAACTAAAACAATAATAGTAGTGCCAACCTTGATTCATTTACCTGATACCAGTCAATCCTTTACCACATTGCTTCAAAGTCAAGCTGAATTCAACTTCAAAAATAAAAGTAGAATCTTTTGTTCCTTTTCCGTACAAAAACACGACAGTGTCTGAAAAACAGTCGTTGACACAGCATGTTTTTGCAATTAAATGTCAATAAACTCGAAAACTATACTCTGGCCATGTGTAAGTTTGGCCTAACTCCGAGCCTTTTCTCTGGTGTAGTGATACAAGAAAATAGATCCAACTGCCGGAGTTACTGGTATCCATTTTGTTTCAGACTTAACAATCAATAATAAATTTCAAAATTGTTTTGGTTTCTGGAAGAAGTAAGCAATAAACTATGAACTATTTTTCCTGGTGGCAGCACAGAGTGAGTTATGAGGCTCGGAGTTAGGCCAAACTTACACATGGCCAGAGTATAATAGGAATTTTTAAAATCCACTTGGATTTCTATTCTTCATTTGCATCCACGATCTAATGGGGTTGTGTCTGTTTGGGGGGGCAACCAAATGGTAACTGACAGCTAGGACGATTAACTGTACAACTTTTCCTCCGCCATTTCTTCTGAATTTAAATTTCCCGCACAAAAATGACGTAAGCGCCATCTGTCGACGCATTTCTAAAACTTTTGCGGGTAAAAGGCGATATTATATTATCTATTATTTTTATAGTTCACATGCATGCATAGTTGCATCAGCTTTAACGCTTTAACGCGCAAGCGTTAAAGCGTTAAATCGTACAAAATCACAAGATGATTTGGCGAACGCATGTTGGGAAAGCAACCGAGTTCACATGCAACGCATGTGGACAAAGCAGCTTTGGTGCACTAACGCATGCATGTGAACTAGGCTTAACAGTCATCAAAGAACAATGCCGCCACCATGGATGGGCAGTCCTGTAATTAATCGTCCTAGCTGACAGCTACTCTTATACTTTTTGAGCCACAAAATCTGTTCCAAAAGATTTTAATCGTGTTACACATCGAATTATATGTATATATTTTGAAATTTACCCATGTTGCAATGCCTTTTCCAGAAATCGCAGGGATAGGTCATATTCACCGACGACATGCAGAATAAGCACGATGTTGCTCTAGTCTAGCGTATACTTCATAGCTGTAGTCGCCTGGAAATTGGTAAAACAATATAGTTGAAATTGATAAAAGTGGATAAAAATGCCACAGGATATGGTGTGATACTAATGAACCTCAAACAATAATAATTGTACAATTAAATGTTGCTAAAAATACCCTGTGGATTCAAATTTACTATTACGGATTTAAAAACAATTCACATGAAAAATAATATGAACAAAAACAATAACACACTAAAATCTAATTATTTTTAGTGGCATTCTCAGACGTGTTATCAAGTCGCCAACATGCTTAAAACGATACAAATTTCAATTTTCTTGTTCCTTTTGTTGGTTACATTTACAAAAGTAATGATTGTTACAAACTTTGTTCAACATGTAATATTTTTAAAATTCTGTCTTTTTTTTAAAATTTAAAAGGCCAGAAGAAGCAAGCACCGAGACCAAGGAGAAGATCAAGACCAACAAGGCAATAAACAACTGGAAAGTTCAGGAGGTGGATTCAATGCAAATATCAATCAAAATAATGCGTTTTCACCCAATTTTGGAAACATGGGAGAGATTGGAAGTATCGGTGGGAGAAAAATGGGAACGAGGAAAAATGCAGTAAAAGCTTCGAAAATAAAAAGTTATCCAAAACGCACAGGTTCGACACGGGCACATAAACCCGAATACTTCTTTAATTTTCGTCAAATTTATTTGCCTGCTGACCGCAGGTATGACTAAATCAGGTTTTTGTTGTATAAAAATGTTAAAATTAAATTGAATTTTCTTTAAAAAAAATTTTTTCATAATTTTTCAATGGGATGAATAGTTCTTCATCTTCAAGCGAGAGCTCGGCAGATGAGGGTAGTAAAGAAAAAGGTATTCTTGCCAGGCACTAGTCGACCCCGATTTTTAGAATACCGTATGCAAACCGTTAATTTTTTAGACGGCGCCATTTTTTATTTTGTCTCGGGCGCCAAAATCTAAATTTCAATATTGTACTGCATATTTGAGTGACAAAACAATAAAATAAACTAAAACAATAATAGTAGTGACAACCTCGATTCATTTTCCTGATATCAGTCAATCCTTTATCACATCGCATCAAAGTCAAGCTGAATTCAATTTCAAAAATAAAAGCAGAATCTTCTGTCCCTTTTCCGTAAAAAAAACTCGTGTCTGAAAAAACCTCGTTGACCCTGCATATTTTTGCAATCCCGTGGAAATAAATCCCGTGGAAATAAATCCCGTGGAAATAAATCCCGTGGAAATAAATCCCGTGGAAATAAATCCCGTGGAAATAAATCCCGTGGAAATAAATCCCGTGGAAATAAATCCCGTGGATATAAATCCCGTGGATATAAATCCCGTGGAAATAAATCCCGTGGAAATAAATCCCGTGGAAATAAATCCCGTGGAAATAAATCCCGTGGAAGTAAATCCCGTGGAAATAAATCCCGTGGAAATAAATCCCGTGGAAGTAAATCCCGTGGAAGTAAATCCCGTGGAAGTAAATCCCGTGGAAATAAATCCCGTGGAAATAAATCCCGTGGAAATAAATCCCGTGGAAATAAATCCCGTGGAAATAAATCCCGTGGAATCGTGTGTTACTTTCACGTCCAACAGATGGCGCCGTTTTTCAAATATTTAGTATAGCGTGTGTTGCATTTACGCCCTATAGATGGCGCTGTATTTCCAAAAAAAGCTTGTTTTTACCTGTCACAGGTGAGACATCCATATAAAAACCATATAAAAACACTCCCCTATTCAAATGCAACATTCTGTCAAAATTTCAAAATAATCGGTGAAGAACTTTCGGAGATTTGAAGTCAGTGACAGACGAACATACATTTTTATTTATATAGATTTGCATCCACGAACTCAATAGCAAATTGGACAAGATAGAAAGACACTCCATATTTCTTTTTAAATTGCACTAAAATGTGACAAATAAATTTTTTTTATTTTTTTATTTTATATCAGATAAGATTAAATAAAATATCACTTTAACAGATTTTTCAGTTCAAAGCTCACAATCTGTTAGAGATTATATAAAGCCATCAATCAACTAAAGTCCACAGACATATAATCATCAAACCAGCACTAGTAAACACGCCTTACATGTCTCCAGAAAGCAGAAACCACTTAACACTCAATTTTAGGATAGGTTGTTCAAGCAGAAAATTTACCTCGCATATATTCTCATCTAGATCAATACAATATATTCTTTACCTCACAGAACAGGACCTATATTATTCTGCTTCACCACAAAAATAATTTACACACATGGCTCACAAATCTGTAAGTGATTTGATTTTTTTTTTACAATTATTTTATTTTTCTTGGAAATTTTTATTGTCAGTGTCATAATGTTTATCATTTCAATGATTCATCAATGCAATGTGCTTTTGTTAAAAATAATTCAGACTGTCAAGATGAGGATGGCTTCATAAATTACATACAGTTTGTGTATTGTTATTCCCCTTCAATTTATCCTCCAGTTATAATTTCTGTAAGTAAAAATTAATCCTAAAAAAAAAAACACTTCATTTTAATTTTTTTTCAACAGTTCACATGGCTGATTTTACTATTTATTATTGTGGGCAGAACTGCAGATGATTTGTAAGATAATTTAGAAAAAACATGCCGTATTACCCCGCTTAAAGCCGCATGCCGGTATACTTGTAGTGCGAGTTATACCGGCATGCCGATAATCCCCGTTTATACTGGCATGCCGGTAAGTGAGTAATAATTTGCAGAATATCAAGAAAACTCAAATTTCAGGCCCAAATTCCAACATAATTATTCATCCGGGTTTTTCACTTATACCGACATGCCGATATAAACAATTTGACTATAATTCCAAAAACCTGGTAAACCCATGTCCAACGGCATGCGACTTAAAGCGAGGTAATACGATAAAATTTATTTTACTTAAAGCATTGTAATTTTCAGTTTCTGTCCAGCCTTGGATGTAATTGCCAAATTTTTCAAACTATCTCACAATGTTGCAGTATCCTTGTTACATTAAATAAAACATTTTATCAAAATACGAATAACAATTCTTTGACATGGAGCTCAATCTAGGGTGTAACATTTCTTGCATTTGGCAATGGAGCTTCTGATATATTCTCATCTCTTGCTGGAATCGCCCAACTGAGACCAGGATTGGTCCTTGGAGCTCTATTTGGTACAAACTTTTACCCATTTATCTTGATTTTACATTGATATTTTATCTTGTTTTCATTTTTCAGGTGCAGGTATTTTTGTTACCACTATTGTAGCTGGTAGCATCATTCTAGTAGCCCCATTTGACATGATGCAAAGACCATTTTTGAGAGATATAATATTTTATCTATTTGCTGTATTTTGGACTTTCAATTTATTTTACACAGGAAAAATTACACTTCTACATTCCATAGGTGATATACAAAAAATGACAGTTTTTCACCAATTTAAAATTCACACTTTGAAACAACAGGTTTTATATTGTTATACATTATCTATCTGATTATTGTATTACTGGGTCATTATGTTTACCAGAAATGGTTAAAACCAAGTATGTCACAACAAAAACATAATTAATTGCATACAACTGAATGCTTTGTTTCCTTCAGACACATTATTAAATTTGCTAAAAAAAAATTCATTAATTGTGATCACTGTGGCCACTCCAGAAGGAAGTGTTCTTTGTCCAGATGAAGAAAAAGAACCAGAAAACTATTTTTGGAGAAGAAAATCCTCAGTGAGACTGCATTCAACAAGTTAGAAAAATTTATGAAGTTTTTTTTCCCTATATTCATAATCATTTGTTAATATTTCACAATATTAGGTTCTTTTACCAGAAGTAATTCATTGTGCTCAATCAATTCCCTCGGTTCAAGCAATGCCGGTAAAATTTTTCTTGAGGTAAACAAAATCCCTATACTGCTTATTTTCTATAACACATTCAACAGATGAATCATCAAATTCATCAGTTGCGAGCGAGAATGAAGCAATTCCTGCAGTCGTAGCCACCAAAACTCTGGGTAATCCATGTTAAAATCCACATTATTCATTTACTGTATTTTATCGATTAAAAACCGCGGCTCTTATTCAAAACTGCCATTTTTAAAAACTTTTATTTAACTTGACTTGAACGTTTGTGTAGTTCAACGTCTGGTCACGTGACCCGTAAAGTAACTTTTTAGAACCGCAGCGCCACCTGGCGGAACCCGTGTCCTTTAATGGATGCCAAAATGTTCGCCGATACAAATTTTGATGTTTTCGATACTAAAAAAGATTCGAGGGCGACTCTTAATCGGTAAACTACGATATTTATTTATTTAAAAATCTAATTAAAATTTCTTTTTAGTTATTCCAAAAGCATTCAGTCTAAGTGAACACACACCACTACTTGCAGATTGCAGTGCAATAAATTTTGAAAATCTGACAGAATCAAAAAGATTTTTAACAAGCACCTCACCGATAGACTATGATTTGTGGTCTAATCTGCAATTCTGGCAGAAATGTCTGCGTATAATAGCAGTATGACACAACCTCATCGGTGGCGTAACTACAAACTTTCAGCCCATTCCGATAATACGTTCGCAAGCAGGGCTGGACTGGGGACAAATTTAGTACCGAGAAATCTGGATGGGTCGGGCCACAGGGACAGGCTACGGCGGACCAAGAACGGGACACGCCGTACTTCGTATTTATATATTCTTCAAATGCATTCACCAGTTTATGGTAGGACCTGTAACAATATATTAATACACATACCATCCCTCCTTGGGTGTCCTGATCCACAGACCCTTAGAAGTTACGCCACTGAAGCTCATTTAATCCAAAAATACAAATTCTAATGTTCTATTTCTTAGGTCCCATTTGTCTTGATTTTGAAGCTCACAATTCCAGTTGTAGACCACGACAAACCCATCAACAACTGGTGCAGATCACTAGCTATTATAAACATTTTGATCATTCCTATATTCTTTTCTATTGCTTTTGGATGTAAGACATTGTTGCATTATTATTTATACACTTTTTTTTTGCTTCTAGTTCTAAAACTTTCTTTTCTCTATTAGATGGCACATACTTTATTGGTGAAGTCTTCCCTCTTTCACTTTTACTAGTCGTTATTAGTGTGGTATTGTCTATTCTTCTCTTTACAACATCTTGCAACAATCATCCTCCAGTATACCATGTATTGTTTGCTTTTGTTGGATTTGCTTCATCTGTCGTTTGGATATATTTTTTATCGAATGAAATTGTTAGTGTCCTCAAAGTAAGATAAAAATTCTGTTTTTCTGTGTTTTTCTACCATTTGCATCGAATAATTGTTGTGGTGCTTTTAGATGGTTGGTGTAGTGATGCGCTTGAGTGACGTCATATTAGGCCTAACTATATTAGCGTGGGGAAACAGTCTACCAGGTAAATTCAAAGAATTCTCGGAATTCTCAAATAATTAATGATCTACATGTATAGTTGATTTTTAAATGTCTTACCTTAGATTTCGTGGCTGATGTGAGTCTTGCAAAACAAAATCTACCGCGGATGGGAATGTCGGGTTGTTTCGGAGGGCCATTATTCAGTATGTTATAAAATTCCAGTTCAATTGTGCAAATGCGTACAACATATGTATTCACAAATGAACTGGAATAAGTGAACTTTTATCAAACAACGCAGAAAATTTATTTTCTTTTATAAAATAGATTTATTGATTGGCATCGGAATTCCCTTCACAATTCTTATTTTAAAAACTGAAAGTCGCGTTATTTTCGTAAGTATATTTTTATTTTTTATAATTTATTTCAGACAGACGTTCGCGCCATCGCCGTGGGAGCGCTGCGAGCGTACAAATTTTCAATCGGCCATGTTGTCTAAAAACACAAACATTGTCTATTTTCAGCTTAAATACACGAAATCAACATCAATATTAACAATTTCCTTAATAATAAGCCTTATTTCCTCATTAGTAATTGTACCCCTGATGGGTTTCCACACCTACAGATCCTACGGCTTCTATTTAATTTCATTATATTTATTATTTCTAGTTTTGTCCGTACTAAATGAAATGCGAATTTTGTAAATAAAAATTAATATTTTTTAATACAATAAATTAATATACAAAACAAAATGTTAGTTTAGTTTCGACTTTTTACACAATAAAAAAAATAAATTAAATTTACACAAAAATTAGTGGTTTTAAAACACCTCAAACTCGTGCATCATTGCACAAACAATAAACAACAAATACAAACATATTAAATACATTCCGTAGATTTTATGAGTCCGGAACTGCATAAGCGGGAAAATGATGAGTGCTGACAAAAGACTTGCGCACAAAAATGCGCAAAAAACCGTCGTCATTTTACCATAAGTGATCTACAAAAATAAAATTATATTTTTAAAGAAAAAAATTGATTCAATAAGTGAGTAATGCTAAATAATTACATCGATAAAATGGTCTTCGCCTTCAACCGTGGCAATTGTGAAGGAAATTCCCATGCCGAGTAAAACGACTGAAATAAAAATGGCCGCCATCAGCGCTAAGTAACCTCGCTCTAGCGGCAACTAAGCTAACTAAATCAAAGTTTTTACTTATCAAGGGTCCACCAAAACATGCAGAAATTCCCATTTGGGGGTAACCGGACTTGGCAACAGTCACATCAGCAATAAAATCTATAAAAATTAAATAAATAAAATAGAAGACAGCAAATTTTATTAATTTATACCTGGAATTCCATTTCCCCATGATAGAATCGTTAGCCCTAATATTTCATCACTCAACTTCATAATTTTACCAAAAGTCTAAAAAATTAAAAATGACAATAAAATCCAACCAAAACATCAAATTAAATTCAAAATTACCGTTAATAAACTAACGATAGCCTTCGCAATGAAAAACATCCACCCGACCGATCCAATGAAACCTAAAAATGCCCAAAACTGCCCAAAAACACAACCAACCGATTCAAAACAATAAATAGATAAAAAAAACTTCCAGAAATTACCACTAGAAATCGCGGCGGGACGTTATTACGGGTGAACATCAACGTTGCGATCGAGAAAGCTAAACCGAGCACGAAAATCAACATCCATGGCTGAACCCACTCGTAAATAGGTGTACTAAGCTCTAAAATAAAAAAATAAATCCAATAACACAGCCCACAATCACCAATAAACCAAATATTCACGTCCGGATGCGAAAAGGCAAAACAATGGCGTCGCGGTGCAATGAAGCGCGTACAGAGGGCGACACCAATTATGCAGTTGATGTTCTTCGCACGTCACAATCGGAATGGTTAACTTCAATAACAATACAATAGGTGCCTAAAATTGATTTAATCGATTAAAACAAATTAATTTGTGCGTGTATTTCAGCTTTCTACCCTTAAAGTCTGAAGAAGTTTATTCCACCATTTTGAAACCGGCCATAAATGGTAATTAACGGGGCAAATACCGTAAAGAAAGAGCATTAGGGTTCCGGGTGTTACGATATGAGTCGCTTCGTGATTCCGTAGAACTAAATACCGAAGAAAAAATAGAGAAAATTAAAATTAAAACTTTTTCCGGATTTTTTTCCGGTTTTTCCCAATTTTTTCCGATTTTTTTCCAATTTTTACAAATTTTTCCGAAATTATTTTTACCAGTTTCGTTCATGGAGCTCGTGAGGGGACCTTTATCATTTTCGGGATCTATATCTTCATCTTCCAAGAACAGATCGAAATCATCCAATAAATTGGTCGTCATGTGATGTTCACCTACAACTACAAAGCTTTTAGACCAGGGGTCGGCAACCTGCGGCTCTTTCGATGTCAGAACAGTGAGAATAAGTGGAGTAGAGAATAGACGGACAGCCGACAAACGTGTTAGTGGCTCTTTAATTGTAACTTTTGGCTCTTCCGTCTCAAAAGGTTGCCGACCCCCGTTTTAGACGAATCATTTCATTTAATTAAAAATAAAAAATTCTATTACCCGAATCCCAATGTCTCAAAATGGGCGGCACGACCCACGGAGCAATTTCTTGCGAGGAAAACTTATCGGTTTCACTTTCAACCGTATTTGCCACGACTGGACTCGCTTCTATCATCGTCGTTTCCGTCGCATTTGGTGACGCGATTGTCGATGGTGGAACGGTCGGAACTTGATCCAATAGCGCCGCTTGTTCCTTAACTGTAAAAAATTCAATTTTCATTAAAAATTCAATTTATGCCGACAAATAAATTCACCTTTCAAGTATTTTTGGTACACGTGATGTGCTATGAGCACATAAGCCGTGTATAGCATATAAACACCGATGAAACCTTGAAAAAGATGGAATTAAAATCGATTTTACGCACAAAAACATCAAAAATGTACTCAAAGCCATCGGCAACGTGATTTTTTTATAATACAAGCAGACGTAAGTCCAAAATGCAACGACGGTGAAGAAAATTACATCTCTTAAAAACGGTTTTTCCACCATTTGAAATGGCGGCATAATCAGCATAATCGTTCCGGCTACTATACACGTAAGAAACATGGCGCTACCTATAAAAAAAAATTCATTTTTAATTTTTAATTTAGTGCAAAAGTGGTTAAATAAATACCAAATAATCCTGCTATGACCAAATTGGATCGCTGTACTTTAGCACCGGCAACTGACGAAAATATTTCGGGAGCGCCGTTGCCAAAAGCTAGAAAAGTAACGCCCTAATATATTCATTTTTTATTTAAAAAAAAAAACAATATAAACATTTAGAAATTTATAAATTAATTTCAAGGATACAGCCACATTTTGTGACAAAGTCAGCGTTTTGGAAATGAATTCCAAACATGGACAAAAACTAAAAAAAAAAAAAAAAAAAAATGTTAAAATTAATTTTAAATTGTCCAAAATGGCGGCGTACAAATGATCCACGACGGTTCCAATGGTAACAAACAAGACGATGAGCCATGCGAGCTATTTAATAGAAGTTTGATGTTTATAAAATGAGATTTACTAAAAAAAAATGTACTTACATATATGATTAATCCTAGAGCCGAGAAATTGTTGTTGAAATCGCAATAAATGAAAAGAAGATGCCTAACCAAAGCCGTAGCATTTTCGCCGTCGACCGCACACTCTTCCGTCGTTTTGAAGTACGTCGGGGCATTTCTCAACACATGTTCGCTCCCGGTCTCCATGTGGCCCAAAATGAGCCGAGCACACTCAAATTGAATGATTTGTGTTGATACATCACCACAAATCACGTGGAATATGCAAATGATGAATTTTTGGTAATAAAATTTTTAAAATTACAAAATTATAAATCAAATAAATTAAATAAATCAAATAAAAATAAGAAAAAACGCCAATCGAATCGTTAAAATGATCGTTTTTATGGTTTTAATCGTAAATTTTTAACATTTTGTTGTACAAATTTTAAATTTGCATACTGTGATGTCATATTTCTGATTTTGCTTTCATTTTCCATCACAGATTTCTTTTGGACGGTGAAACCATGTTAGAGTTCTGCACCGCTTTGATGAATTATTCCGAGGTGAATTATCCATTCCGACTGAATATTGTCGACAATTTTAATCAATTTCATCCATTTTCTGCAGATTTACACCAACATTACCGGTTCTTGCCAGCATCCGTGTTTGCGAAGTGAAAACCTAGCTTTTCAGCATGAAAACACCACTCTAGATATGAGTGAAAATTTCCTCAATTACAACAGCATTGTGTTTTGCAATGGAAAATTGAATCCATTAGGAATATGCTTCTGTGTGAGTTTATTATCAAATTACCAATTTTTTAAAATTCGTAAATAATATATAAAAAAAACAACATTTATTCACAGTTGACCTGGTTGATGATACTGTTTGTGACATTGGCCACAACTGCTGACGAATTGTAGGTGAAAAAGGACCAAAAAATGACCAAAATGACCAAATCTTTTGTGTATTTCTCTATAGTTTCTGCCCATCTTTGGAAATCATAGCCAAAGCATTGAAGTTCTCCCAAAATGTTGCCGTATGTTTAGAAATCTTTTATTGTTTGCGTCATCTTACAGTTGGTATTTCAGGGAGTGACTTTGTTAGCTTTTGGTAACGGCGCTCCGGAGATCTTTGCATCTTTTGCAGGTGCCAACAAATCTAGATCTCATCTGGTTATTAGTTATTTGATAGGTTTGGACGAATTAAAAGTGGTTTTTCTTTCTATTTTATGTTAAATTATGTTTTACAGGAAGTGGTATTTTCCTAACGTGTGTGGTTGCCGGAACCATTGTTTTAGTGACTCCATTCAAAATGGTGGAATTGCCGTTTTTAAGAGATGTGATATTTTACTTGATTGCAACGTTCTGGACGTTTTGGGTGCTGTGGCAAGGCGTAATTACTATTTATCACGCTTTAGGTATATACTAATTTCGAATCAAATAATTTGAAAACAAAAATAAGAAATAAAATAATTTTTTCAGGGTTTATCGCCATCTATCTGTCGTATTTGACAGTCGTTTTAATAGCGCATCACCTGCATAGAAAATGGTTCCCAAATTGTAATGATCAAAAGCGATGGATTTATTTATATTTAATTTACATGTTTTTATTAATTTTTTCAGCTTCTCATTTTGCAGCGAGGCTGATTCCATCTATAAAATGTGACTCCGAATGTGGGATTCGACCGGATTCTGGGATTCGACCGGATTCAATAACAACATCGAAAACCAGAAGTTTTCAATTGAATGGAGACGAAATAGCTCCGTGGGGATTGCCGCCATTTATCAGACATTGGTCGTCCGATGATTTTGGTAAATAAAAAAAAATCAATTATTTTGTGTAAACAAACAAATAAATTAAATTTTTTCCAGAAAATCGAATAAGTGCCGCAAATATTCAACCGATTACTGAAGAATCTTACGAAAAGACTGTTTCGATTCGAGGTTGAAACTAGTTTAGAGAAACAACCACCAGAGCGTGCGATGCGATTGGTCGCTCGCTCTGGCGGCAACTTCACGGACCTAATAAATAAGTTGAAAATATTTTATTTGCAGCGAATGTTCATTGTGAATATTGTTTCGAACAACGGGGAGAAATTACCTGTTGTAGACGAGTGTTGAATTGGTACAATCGAATGTTGCTTTCGTTAGTGCGAGAACTTTGTCCCGTGGATTACATGACTTGGAACAAGAGAACTTCGTGCGGCAAATGTTTCCAAATACTCAAAGTAAAAAATATTTCTAAAAATCCCTAATTCCAACTAAAAAATTTATCTTTTACACAGATTCCGGTTAATATCGTATTAAAGTTTACCGTGCCTGTTGTAATTCGTTGGTGTCAACCGCTAAATGCGCTTCACTGCATCACGAGCCCCATGTTTTTCATTTTTGTCACAGGATGTGAGTAACAAAAATCCAATTCTAGTTCAGTTGTGAACGGAGCATACGGGTTTTAAAAACACGCAACTAACTCACAACTATACTAGTATTTAAAAATATCAATTCTTTAAGTTTCTTTTTGAAATTCTAGGCGGAAACATTCGAATATACCAAGTAATTCCTGTGTGGACATTAGTTTTTGGCATTGGGGTGGTTTTAATGATTAGTGTATTCGTAACATCGAAGTGGGATGAGCCCCCACGTTATCACATGGTAATGGATTTATGAAATAAAAATGGCCGCCGTTATCACTTTAAATTGTTGAATTTTCAGGTTTTTGCTGTTTTGGGGTTCGTTAGCTCGATCACGTGGGTATATATCATCGCCAATGAAATAGTTGGATTGTTGATTGTAAGTTTAACCCGTTTTAACCGTCGAAATTTTAATTAATGAAAGTTTGAAAGGCGTTAGGCGGAGTTTTTAATATCAGCGACTCCATCTTGGGTCTTACTGTTCTCGCGTGGGGAAACAGCATAAACGGTGATAAACACAATAAATTACTTTTTTAATACTAATTAATGCATTTAAAATTAATAAAACAGATGTTGTGGCTGATGTTTCGATTGCGAGAGAAGGCTACCCGGAAATGGGAATCTCGGCTTGTTTCGGCGGCCCGTTGTTCAGTACGCCATTTAAACAAAATGGCGGTCAAATATAAAATTTTCAAATTGCTTTTCAGATTTATTAATGGGATTAGGAGTGACTTTCACAACGGCAATTTACAATTCACAAACTAAAGTGTTTAAGGTACACAAAAAACAAAATAATTACGATTTAATCGAACATTTATTAATTTTTTTTTCTTCTACAGATAATATTCGAACGTACAACTAAAATCCTCATAAGTTTTCTATTCGCCAGCCTCGTTTCCTCCTTAGTGATCATTCCGTGCGTGAAATTCGACCTAAAACGTTGGTACGGCTTATATTTATACAGTCTATACGCGATTTTTCTAGTAGTAATAACCCTAAACGAGTGTGGATTATTTTCAAACATTTAAAAAACATTTATATATATTTACACATAATTAACACTTGTTTTAGAATTTTTCTCAAATCTGTTAACGACTTTTTATATTAATGTACAGTTTGTGGAATGAAATGTCTAGATTTTTACAACAGCGCAACAATATTATTTTTTCGTGCCTATTAAAAAGTACACAATCATAGCTGCCACAGCAAAGCATCTTGTCAGCTCTCGCTGTTCAAACTGATGGACGATAAATCCTGACACAGTTTAGAATCGCTCATGTCGTCCGCCAAAGCCTCCAGAATATCCAGCAGCAAATCCCGGCTCAAATTCCTGAATTTCGGCAACCGAGCCACCTAAAATAGCAAAAAAATATTAAAATCTCGCAAACAAAACCCAAATAACTCAAAACAAACACCAACCTTCGTGTAATGATGAACGATCAAATTCAAGGCGTGTTTCTTCATATCCTGCGCTTGAATCCGATCGGCCGCTTCCAATATCTGAATCACGTTCTCAAACGTGACGTTCATCTCGAGATTCTGCTTACAAAAAGCCTGCAACCGGTTATTCGTAAAACCGTAAAAATATGGCGCCGAAAACAAATATAAAGAATCTTCCGGCGGCATGTCGACGTCGCCGTAATAAATATATCGCAGCAAAGTATCGAACGATTGACGCGACGGAATCATCTCTCCGATCGCTATCTGTTAAAAAAAACAATTCAAACGAGTAAATATACAAAAAAAACTACGTTAAATCGCCGCCATTTTTAACCCACGGCGGTAACCGCGCCGAAAATAAGCCTTTTCATATCGAACAAAAACGGATTTAAGTTTTAAGTGAGCAATTTGGCCTCCATTTTAGTTTCAAGTTGCCAATAGACGGCGCCAGCAACAAAAATGGCGACATTTGTACTCTAGTTCCGCTTTTTACCACCACGCTGTTGTCTTCCGGCATGAAGGAGCGAAACATGGCTTCGAAATAGCTGCAGCGAGCTGCCAAGATAGCTTTATGCGAGGGGATGAGAACTCCATCTAATTTGAGCGTAATGTCGCAGAATTCTTTGCCGATCGATTTCAACAATTGTTCCATGTCTTGTTCGAGTGTCGTGCCGGACGCGTCGACCACGGGCTCCGACAGGGGGCGTATTTGCGGCATTTGGCGCCTGCGAATGATTTCCACCATGAGTGGCTGGTCGAGGGTTTCGAATTCCTTGCTCATCACTATTTGGTTGTAGTTGCTCTCTTTGACGATGAATTTCAGACAGAATTCTTTAATGAACTCGAGTTTGAGTTGCGACGCGTTTTTCAGCGCGACGAGCACGTTTTTGTGGTTGATTGACGTTTCTAGGTACTGGATGCAGAGTTGTTCTAAACGTCGCATGTGGAACTGAAAAATGATTTAAGAATTAAAAAATTAAATTAAATTGAATTGAATTGAGTACGACGAACCATGAGTGCGAGTCGATAAACGTCCATCATTAATAGAATAACATTGTTGCTGAAAGGATCTTTGCCTAAATTAAATGAAAATAAATATTTTTTTTCTTATAATTTACTTTATTTTAAGTTACTTTTTCTTGTTGGGTCTATGCGGTCCGTGTAGATGTAATTTAGGACCATTTCGAACGCTTCGGGATTGGCGTCGGGCAATTTTACTTCCAACATCGATAAAGTTTGAGTTTCGCTGTTTTCGTCGTAGCATTCCTGGATAAACAACCTGTTAGTATCGTTTTATTTCGTGAAAATTACATCAGCGCCGTAGCCAGCTCACTTAATGCCCCACCTCAATTTTGCGAATAAAAACGCATTTACTTATCTAAAAAAAAATTATGTCCGTACAGATGCATTTTTTGCACATAAAAAGCAAATTTTCGGGTCTAAAAATGCATTTTTGCACATAAAAAGCAAAATTTCTGGTCTAAAAATGCATTTTTGCATATAAAAAGCAAATTTTCGTGTCTAAAAATGCATTTTTGCATATAAAAAGCAAATTTTCGTGTCTAAAAATGCATTTTTTCACACAAAAAGCAAATTTTCGTGTCTAAAAATGCATTTTTTCACATAAAAAGCAAATTTTCGTGTCTAAAAATGCCTTTTCACACATAAAAAGCAAATTTTCGTGTCTAAAAATGCCTTTTCACACACAAAAAGCAAATTTTCGTGTCTAAAAATGCATTTTTGCATATAAAATGCAAATTTTCGTGTCTAAAAATGCATTTTTTCACATAAAAAGCAAATTTTCATGTCTAAAAATGCATTTTTTCACATAAAAAACAAATTTTCGTGTCTAAAAATGCATTTTTGCTTAGAAAAATCACATTTATCTGCCTTCAAAACATTCTTTTGCATAAAAACGCTTTTTTTCCCGTCTAAAACTCAAAATTCTATCCCTGCCATAGCTACGGCACTGAAATCCATTACTCTGTCTAAATATTTCTCCATCTGCTCCTTAGCGTAACGAATCCGTCCACGCAGCCACTGAGACCGCGCCACTATCATCGCCGTATGAGCGGGAATTTGTTTCCCCTCGATCCCTACCACAAACTCCACATCACAAAACTGCCTACTCTCTAAAAGCCGACCGAAATCTTCGTGCAAAGTGCATTTCGGGTAACAAGAAAACTAAAAAAAAAAAAAAAAAAAAAATTAAAAAAATTAATAAAAATAAAAACAAACAAAAAACAAATAAAAACTCACTTGAAAACGATACATTTCACCACTCCGAACATTATTATCAACGGTTCCACCAAAAACATACATCGCATCACCAATAACAGCCGCCGCATGGAACAACCGCCCCGACGGAACGCGACTATCGGCCGAAAACTGAATAACCGACCAACTTTGCGTATCCAAATCGTAGCTGTGTAGATCATTCGGCAAAGTGCTATCAGCCGCACCCCCAAAAACATAAAGATGGCGGTCAAAAGCGACCATCGTGTGGCCGTATCTCCGAGTCGGCGGCGGCGGCGCGCCCCGCAGAATGTGCTCGGTCGAAATCCGAGTCCAACTATCGAGAAAAAACAATTTTTCCATCAAAAAATCAACAAATATCTTCGTTTTTCCGCTACCATTTCTTCTTAAAATGGAATTGGAACAAACTATTGGTGATTTTAGCTCCGCTTTGCCCGGAAAACACGAACATACTGTCCCGAGCGACCGCCACGGGGAAGTTACAACACGTTGGCGGACAATCACCGATCTGTTGAACCTAAAAAAGAAATAAAAATAAATAAAAACATTTTTTTTCGAGTTAAATCTTCAATACTTCGTCCCACATCCGACTGTCACCCAACAAGGAAATCGTCCACATGTCATTCAGTCTCGTATTTCCATCGTAACCGGCAAAAATCCACAATTTTCCTTCATAAACTGCAGTCCCGTGAGCCGATCTCGCCGGAGGAGTCCTGAAATATTCAAAAATCAAAATAAAAACACAATTAAACGACTTTTTTCCACTTTTTTCACTTATTAATCGATTTTAAACGCACTTTCCGATGAATTTCCACTCCACCCACTGCCCAGTAGCGAATTTATACTCGAATAAATCGTTTTTATTCGTCAGATTCGAGTTTGAGTGGATATCGCCCGTGTATCCACCAAAAACGAACATACTGCTCTCGTTAACGACCGCCGAATGATGGTAGCGCGGTGCCGGCGGATTGCCAGTCGTAAAAGCACGGCCCCACGACTTATCCTTCACGTCAAAACGCAACAAATCGTTCAGCATATTTTTCCTACGTTTAATAAACATTTAATCAACATTTTGAAGCATTTATTTTGATTTTTAGTACCCGTTGTCGCCGCCGAACACATAAATCGCATCCTTGTAGGCTACGACGGTGTGTTTGCTCCTTCTCGCGCCTACAAATTCATCGCATTCGGGCATCCGCTTCCATCGATGCACAATTTCGAACGGGCCGAAATCTAGTGTCAAACATTCGGCACTTTCGGGCCAATTGTGATCAAATTCCATCCCGGGCGGCCGCGCAATGGCCATGTTGAGGCTTTTAACGAAAATGGAAACCTGGAAAGGAAAAAAATTAAAAAATTACGATCTAACATTAAATTTGTATCTAAAATGAGAAAATACTTAACTATATCTCTTCTCGATTAATTTATACGGTTCTAAAGTGGTTTTTACGTCGATTATAAGCGCTTTTCGTCGTCGTCTGGATTCATTATTGATTTTTAGGTGATAGGTGGCGCCATTCGTGATTAAACACGGAAGTTTTCAAAAGCGCCGTAATCTCTCACTACACACTGATGGCGCTGATGTGACCGGTGCCAAGGCTACTTGAATACCCGGTGCAATCGTAACAACAACGTTTTGTGCGCGCTTATCACATTCTGTTTGGTCGTTGTTTCGATAATCCTCGCAAATTTGTGCTTGTAAGTATAAAATTTCACTTTCACCACAATTTTATTTAACTAAAGCATCCACAAATCACATTCATTTGATACAAAGCGTAATTCTTTACTGAGGCGCTTTTGTTAGGCTTAAAATTCAAATTTTATTTAAATTTTTTCTTCGTCTTTTTTTTAGTTAATATTTTGCAGGCCACAAAATGGCACAAATAAATCCGTACATACTCGGTCCGCCGTACGTGATGGGCATGCTGGCACAGCAACAACAAGTGCAACTTGCCGTCGCGCAGGCACAGGCGTTGATGACCGAAGAAAGATTGCAAGAAAAAGGTTGAAAAACATTGAAAAATTGTGTTTTATTGAAAATTAATGGCATTTTAATTGATTTCAGCCCGTAAATGGCAGCAATTGCAGTCCAAACGGTATGCGGAAAAACGAAAATTCGGGTTCGTCGACGCGCAAAAAGAAGACATGCCGCCCGAACACATTCGGAAAATCATTCGTGACCACGGAGATATGAGCAACAGAAAATATCGTCACGATAAAAGAGTTTATTTGGGGTAAATTGATGAAAATTATGTTTAAAAATAGAGATTTTAACCATTTATTAGTGTCAAAATGCAGATTTTTAGCATTTATGTGTTAAAATGCAGATTTTTAGCATTTATGTGTTAAAATGCAGATTTTTACCATTTATAAGTGTTAAAATGCAGATTTTTACCATTTATAAGTGTTAAAATCAAGATTTAATTGATTTTTATGTGTTTAAATGAAGATTTAATTGGTTTTTATGTGTTTAAATGAAGATTTAATTGATTTTTATGTTTAAATGAAGATTTAATTGATTTTTATGTGTTTAAATGAAGATTTAATTGATTTTTATGTGTTTAAATGAAGGTTTAATTGATTTTTATGTGTTTTAATGAAGATTTAATTGATTTTTTAATCTTTTCTTTGATTTTAGAGCTTTGAAATACATGCCGCATGCGGTCTTAAAGTTACTAGAGAACATGCCGATGCCGTGGGAACAAATTCGTGACGTAAAAGTGTTATACCACATAACCGGAGCAATTTCATTCGTAAACGAAATTCCCTGGGTGGTCGAACCCATATACATAGCTCAATGGGGGTAAACAATAGAATATTTTCCCTTTATAATTAAAATTTCTAATAAAAAAAACAACTAATTTTTAGTGCAATGTGGATCATGATGCGTCGAGAGAAGCGCGACCGTCGCCACTTCAAACGAATGCGTTTTCCGCCGTTCGACGACGAAGAACCGCCCTTGGATTACGCCGACAACGTTCTAGACGTCGAACCACTCGAAGCCATCCAGATGGAACTGGACAACGAAGAGGACAAAGAAGTCGCCGGCTGGCTCTACGACCACAAACCGCTCAACGACACCAGGTAATAACACCAACAAAACTCGATAAATAAATTTTTAAATTTTATTTTCACACAGACACGTCAACGGGCCGACCTACCGACGTTGGAATTTGACCCTACCCATAATGGCGACACTGTATCGCTTAGCGAACCAGCTTTTGACGGATTTAGTGGACGACAATTACTTCTATCTGTTCGATCTGAAGTCGTTTTTCACCGCTAAGGCCTTAAACATGGCGATTCCCGGCGGACCCAAGTTCGAACCGCTCATTAAAGACGCGAATCCGGCGTAAGAAATTGAAAAAAACGAGAAAAATTATTTAGAATTAATTGGTTAAATTATTTCCAGCGACGAAGATTGGAACGAATTCAACGACATCAACAAGATCATCATCCGGCAACCGATTCGAACCGAATATCGGATCGCTTTTCCTTACTTATACAACAACATGCCGCAATACGTGCATTTATCATGGTAAATATAATTTTCTTTCTCGAATTCATGAGTTTTTCCACTCGAATGATCAAAATCTTGATTAATTCGATTAAATCTCATGAGAAATGATCGTTTTTGGGCGTTATTAGCGAGTGTATGGAGATAAATTTACATTCGACGCTGAAACCCAAGCACAAAAGCCGTAAAAGTTGACTAAAATGATTGAAATTTGCCAGGTACCACACGCCGAACGTCGTATTCATCAAAACGGAAGACCCCGATCTCCCTGCATTCTATTTCGACCCACTGATCAACCCGATTTCCCACCGACACTCGCTGAAGGGCTCCGAACCGCTCCCCGACGACGACGAGGAATTCGAGCTGGCCGAAGAAGTGCAACCGTTTCTACAGGACTGTCCGCTCTATTCCGACAACACGGCCAACGGAATCGCGTTGTTGTGGGCGCCGCGCCCGTACAACCTGCGCTCGGGACGCACGAGGCGGGCCATCGACGTCCCGCTCGTGAAGTGCTGGTACCGCGAGCACTGTCCGGCCGGACAACCCGTCAAAGTGCGCGTTTCGTATCAGAAACTGCTGAAGTATTACGTTTTGAACGCTTTGAAGCACCGGCCCCCGAAACCGCAGAAGAAACGGTAATTTTTCAATGGAAAAATGCGAAATTTAATTTTTTAATTTTGTTATTTTTTTAGTTATTTGTTTCGTTCGTTTAAAGCGACGAAGTTTTTCCAGTCGACGACGTTGGATTGGGTGGAAGTTGGTCTGCAAGTGTGCCGCCAGGGCTACAACATGCTTAATTTGTTGATTCATCGTAAGAACTTGAATTATCTGCATTTGGATTACAATTTTAACTTGAAGCCGGTGAAGACGCTCACGACGAAGGAGCGCAAGAAGTCGCGGTTCGGAAACGCTTTCCATCTGTGCCGCGAGATCCTCAGACTGACCAAACTGGTCGTGGACAGCCACGTCCAGTATCGATTAAACAACGTCGATGCTTTCCAAGTAAATTTAATTTTTCAAAAATGTTAATTTATTTAAATTGATTAATTTTTGTTTTCAAAGCTCTCGGACGGTCTTCAGTACATTTTCGCGCACGTGGGACAACTGACGGGGATGTATCGTTATAAATATAAATTGATGAGGCAGATTCGGATGTGTAAAGACTTGAAGCATTTGATTTACTATCGTTTTAATACGGTAATGTTTTGTTTGTGGTTGTTTGTGTTGGGTTTTGGGTTGATTGAGGTGTTTTTTTTTGCAGGGACCGGTCGGGAAGGGACCAGGATGCGGTTTTTGGGCGTCGAGTTGGCGCGTGTGGCTGTTTTTCTTGCGAGGGATCACTCCGTTGCTGGAGAGGTGGTTGGGGAACTTGTTGTCCCGACAGTTTGAAGGGCGTCACTCGAAGGGTGTCGCTAAGACGGTCACGAAACAGCGCGTCGAGTCGCATTTCGATTTGGAACTTCGTGCTTCGGTAACTAAATTGATATTTTTATTGTTTTTTATTGGAAAATCGATGTTTTTCATTGTTTTTTTATTGGAAAATCGATGTTTTTCATTATTTTTTATTGGAAAGTCGATGTTTTTCATTTTTTTTTATTGGAAAGTCGATGTTTTTCATTTTTTTTTTATTGGAAAGTCGATGTTTTTCATTGTTTTTTATTGGAAAATTGAGATTTTACATTGTTTTTTATTGGAAAATCGGTTTTTCATTGTTTTTTTTATTGGAAAATCGATGTTTTTCAATATTTTTTATTGAAAAATTGATATATTTTATTGTTTTTCATTGAAAAATTGATGTTTTTCATTTTTTTTCATTGAAAAATTGATGTTTTTCATTGAAAAATTGATGTTTTTCATTGAAAAATTGATGTTTTTCATTGAAAAATTGATGTTTTTCATTGAAAAATTGATGTTTTTCATTGAAAATTGATGTTTTTCATTGAAAAATTGATGTTTTTCATTGAAAAATTGATGTTTTTCATTGTTTTTCATTGGAAAATTGATGTTTTTCATTGTTTTTCATTAAAAAACGATATTTTCCGCTAATTTTTATTGGAAAATCGACTTTTTTGACAAAATTGATTAATTTTTAGGTAATGCACGACATTTTGGACATGATGCCGCTCGGTATCAAGCAAAACAAAGCCCGAACGATCCTGCAACATTTGAGCGAAGCCTGGCGATGCTGGAAAGCGAACATCCCCTGGAAGGTCCCGGGACTCCCAATCCCGATCGAAAACATGATCCTGCGCTACGTCAAGATGAAAGCCGACTGGTGGACCAACACGGCCCACTACAACCGCGAGCGAATCCGCCGCGGCGCCACCGTCGACAAAACCGTCTGCAAAAAGAATTTAGGACGCCTCACGCGTCTCTACCTCAAGGCCGAGCAAGAGAGGCAGCACAACTACCTGAAGGACGGTCCCTACATCACCGCCGAAGAAGCCGTCGCCATTTACACGACGACGGTGCACTGGCTGGAGAGCAGACGCTTCTCGCCCATCCCGTTCCCGCCTCTGTCGTACAAACACGACACGAAGTTGCTCATTTTGGCGCTGGAACGACTGAAGGAAGCGTACAGCGTCAAGAGTCGATTGAATCAGTCGCAACGTGAGGAGCTCGGATTGATCGAACAGGCGTACGACAATCCCCACGAGGCTTTGTCGCGTATTAAACGTCATTTGTTGACTCAACGAGCTTTTAAAGAGGTATGTATCGGTTAAATCAAGGGTTTTATGCCTGGAAATGCGTTTTCAGGCAGCCTGAATTTAATTTAAGGTCGTTTTTGGACCAAAAATGTGGTTTTAGGCCGTCTAAAGTCTGTTTTTGGTCTGTCTAAGGTCTGTTTTGTACATAAAAACATATTTTTAGACACTTAAATGTATTTTTATGTAGTCTGAAGTCTATTTTTGGATTGAAATTGCATTTTTAGACACACGAGAATGTTTTTAGTCAGTCTAAAAACGAATTTTTGACAAAAAAATGTGTTTTTAGGCCATATTTGCATCGAAAACCGAATTTTTAAACCCAAAAATATATTTTGAAGCCACTTTTGCATCTAAAAACGAATTTTTAGACCAAAAAATGTGCTTTGTAATCATTTTTACACCTAAAAACGAATTTTTAGACCCAAAAATGTGTTTTGAAACTACTTTTGCACTTAAAAATGAATTTTTAGACCAAAAAAATGTGCTTTGAAACCATTTTTACACCTAAAAACGAATTTTTAGACCCAAAAATGTGTTTTGAAACTACTTTTGCACTTAAAAATGAATTTTTAGACCAAAAAATGTGCTTTGAAACCATTTTTACACCTAAAAACGAATTTTTAGACCCAAAAATGTGTTTTGAAACTACTTTTGCACTTAAAAATGAATTTTTAGACCAAAAAATGTGCTTTGAAACCATTTTTACACCTAAAAACGAATTTTTAGACCCAAAAATGTGTTTTTAAGCCACTTTAGCAGCTAAAAATGCATTTATTTGACCGTTCTGACTATTTTTCTAGGTTGGAATCGAATTTATGGATCTATACAGCCACCTCATCCCCGTGTACGACGTGGAACCTCTAGAAAAAATCACCGACGCTTACCTAGACCAATACTTGTGGTACGAGGCGGACAAACGTCGCCTCTTCCCGCCCTGGATCAAGCCCGCCGACACGGAGCCGCCGCCACTGCTCGTGTACAAGTGGTGCCAGGGCATCAACAACCTCCAGGAAGTGTGGGACACCGGCGAGGGCGAGTGCAACGTGATGCTCGAGTCGCGCTTCGAGAAGATGTACGAAAAGATCGACTTGACGCTTCTCAATCGCTTGCTGCGCCTGATCGTCGACCACAACATCGCCGATTACATGACGGCCAAGAACAACGTGGTCATCAACTACAAGGACATGAACCACACGAATTCGTACGGAATTATACGCGGACTGCAGTTCGCCTCGTTCGTAGTTCAGTATTACGGACTCGTTCTCGACCTGCTCGTGCTGGGGCTTCAGAGGTCCAGCGAGATGGCGGGCCCACCGCAGATGCCCAACGATTTTCTCACTTTCCAAGATGTTGTCACGGAATCCGCGCATCCCGTCCGACTGTATTCGCGGTACATCGATCGGATTCATATTTTCTTTCGGTTTAGCGCAGAGGAAGCGCGCGACTTGATTCAGCGTTATTTGACGGAACATCCGGATCCGAATAATGAAAATATAGTCGGTTATAATAATAAGAAGTGTTGGCCGAGAGATGCTAGGATGAGGCTCATGAAACACGACGTCAACTTGTAAGTTACTGTTGGTTTTTGCTATTTTGCGCTTGAAAAGATCGAAAAATAAGTCAAATTTGTGTTTTTTTGTATAGAAAAATGTCAAATTTGTGTTTTTTGTACAGAAAAAGGTCAAATTTGTGTTTTTTTGTACAGAAAAATGTCAAATTTGTGTTTTTTTGTACAGAAAAATGTCAAATTTGTGTTTTTTTGTACAGAAAAATGTCAAATTTGTGTTTTTTTGTACAGAAAAATGTCAAATTTGTGTTTTTTTGTACAGAAAAATGTCAAATTTGTGTTTTTTTTGTACAGAAAAATGTCAAATTTGTGTTTTTTTGTACAGAAAAATGTCAAATTTGTGTTTTTTTGTACAGAAAAATGTCAAATTTGTGTTTTTTTTGTACAGAAAAATGTCAAATTTGTGTTTTTTTGTACAGAAAAATGTCAAATTTAACTTGTTTTTCGCCTGAAAAAAATGCAAAAATGCGCAAAATTTCTTTATTAGATATGAAAATGTGACAATTTTAAATTTCAACTCTAATTTTTACAATTTTTCGCCGCAAACAGAGGTCGAGCTGTCTTCTGGGATATCAAGAATCGCCTTCCCCGATCCGTCACAACCATCCAATGGGAAAACAGCTTCGTCTCCGTCTACAGCAAAGACAACCCCAACTTGCTCTTCAACATGTGCGGCTTCGAATGCCGAATCCTGCCCAAATGCCGCACAACCCACGAGGAATTCACACACCGCGACGGCGTGTGGAACCTGCAGAACGAAGTACAATTGATATTAATTAATTTAAATTAAAAATTTAATTTGTTTTTCCAATTTTTCGCAGGTGACCAAAGAGCGGACGGCGCAATGCTTCCTCCGAGTGGACGAGGAGTCGATGCAGCGCTTCCACAACAGAGTGCGCCAAATCCTGATGGCGTCCGGCTCGACGACGTTCACGAAGATCGTGAACAAATGGAACACGGCGCTCATAGGCCTGATGACGTACTTCCGCGAGGCGGTGGTGAACACGCAGGAGCTGCTGGACCTGCTGGTCAAGTGCGAGAACAAGATCCAGACGCGCATCAAGATCGGCCTCAACTCGAAGATGCCGAGCCGCTTCCCGCCCGTCGTGTTTTACACGCCCAAGGAGTTGGGGGGGCTGGGGATGCTGTCGATGGGTCACGTGCTGATTCCGCAGTCCGATTTGCGCTGGTCGAAGCAGACGGACGTGGGCATCACGCATTTCCGGTCGGGGATGAGCCACGACGAGGACCAGCTGATTCCGAATTTGTACCGATACATTCAGCCGTGGGAGAGCGAGTTTATCGACTCTCAGCGCGTGTGGGCGGAGTACGCGCTCAAGAGGCAGGAGGCGAATGCGCAGAACAGGCGATTGACTTTGGAGGACTTAGAAGACAGTTGGGATAGGGGGATTCCGCGGATTAATACGTTGTTTCAGAAGGATAGGCACACGCTGGCCTATGATAAAGGGTGGAGAGTCAGGACTGACTTTAAACAATATCAAGTAAGCACCGGTGCTGTTCAAAATCGATTTGTAATGATTTAAATCGATTTTTAGCTGATTTTTATTGATTTAAATCGATTTTTAGCTGATTTTTATTGATTTAAATCGATTTTTAGCTGATTTTTATTGATTTAAATCGATTTTAAGCTGTTTTTTATTGATTTAAATCGATTTTAAGCTGTTTTTTATTGATTTAAATCGATTTTAAGCTGATTTTTATTGATTTAAATCGATTTTAAGCTGATTTTTATTGATTTAAATCGATTTTAAGCTGATTTTTATTGATTTAAATCGATTTGTAATGATTTAAATCGATGTTTAATGATTTAAATCGATTTGTAATGATTTTTAATGATTTAAATCGATTTGTAATGATTTAAATCGATTTTACGCTTATTTAAATCATCAAAAGTCGATTTTTAATGATTTGAACTGATTTAAAAATGAATATTGTGATTTAAAACGATTTTGACTTTTTTTCCTTGTAGGTTTTAAAACAAAATCCGTTTTGGTGGACCCATCAACGTCACGATGGAAAATTGTGGAATTTGAACAACTACCGAACCGACATGATCCAGGCTCTGGGGGGCGTGGAAGGTATTCTTGAGCACACCTTATTCAAGGGGACCTATTTCCCCACGTGGGAAGGTCTCTTTTGGGAGAAGGCCAGTGGCTTTGAGGAGTCAATGAAGTACAAGAAGCTGACCAACGCCCAACGGTCTGGACTCAACCAAATTCCCAATCGGCGATTCACACTCTGGTGGTCGCCCACAATTAATCGAGCGAATGTAAGCGATCGATTTTATCTGTGAAGATTTAAGTTTGATTTGTTTGTTATTTTTTAATTTAGGTTTACGTCGGTTTTCAAGTACAGCTGGATTTGACGGGCATTTTCATGCACGGAAAAATTCCTACTCTGAAGATTTCATTGATTCAGATTTTTCGAGCCCATTTGTGGCAAAAAATTCATGAATCCGTGGTCATGGATTTATGTCAGGTGTTCGATCAGGAATTAGACGCATTGGAAATTGAAACCGTACAAAAGGAAACGATACATCCTCGAAAATCCTACAAGATGAACAGCTCTTGTGCCGATATTTTACTCTTTGCTGCGTACAAATGGAACGTCTCTCGACCATCACTCTTGGCTGATTCCAAGTGAGTATTTAATCGAGTTTTGTCGAGTTTTATTTTAATTAAATCGATTTTTATGGTTTTTTTTAATGACTTAAGTCGATTTTTGTGATTTTTAATGAATTTAAATCGATTTTTGTGATTTTTTTTGAATTTAAATCGATTTTTGTGCTTTTTAATGAATTTAAATCATTTTTTGTGATTTATAATGAATTTAAATCGTTTTTTGTGATTTTTAATGAATTTAAATCGATTATTAGTGATTTTTTAAAATGATTTTAATGGGTGGATTATTTTTTGTTTTGTAGAGATACCAT
The DNA here is from genome assembly GCA_949358305.1 of Strigamia acuminata. Lineage (NCBI taxonomy): Eukaryota > Metazoa > Arthropoda > Chilopoda > Geophilomorpha > Linotaeniidae > Strigamia > Strigamia acuminata. The sequence goes on along the minus strand of OX442320.1, from coordinate 5,568,864 downwards.
GGATGGAACCACCACGCAAAAATATTGGATTGACGTCCAATTAAGATGGGGAGATTACGATTCGCACGATATAGAACGCTACGCTCGAGCAAAGTTCCTCGATTACACGACCGACAACATGTCCATCTACCCGTCTCCGACCGGGGTCCTCATCGCCATCGATTTGGCGTACAATCTGCACAGCGGGTACGGGAATTGGTTCCCCGGCTGCAAACCGCTCATTCAGCAGGCGATGGCCAAAATTATGAAGTCCAACCCCGCATTGTACGTACTCAGAGAACGAATCCGTAAAGGATTACAACTTTATTCGTCAGAACCAACCGAACCCTATCTATCGTCTCAAAACTACGGAGAACTTTTCTCAAATCAAATCATTTGGTTTGTAGACGATACGAATGTGTACAGGGTCACAATACACAAGGTAAGACTTGTTTACAATGATGAGAAAACAATTTTGAATGATTTTTCATGGTTTATTATCGATTTTGGTGATTTTTTTATTGATTTTGATGATTTTTCATTGATTTTGGTGATTTTTCATTGAGTTTGATGATTTTTTTCATTGATTTTGGTGATTTTTTCATCGATTTTGGTGATTTTTCATCGATTTTGATGATTGTTTTCGTTGATTTTAATGAATTTTTATCGATTTTGATGGTTTTTCATTGATTTTGATGAATTTTTATCGATTTTGATGATTTTTCATTGATTTTGATGGTTTTTTTATCGATTTTGATGATTGTTTTCGTTGATTTTAATGAATTTTTATCGATTTTGATGGTTTTTCATTGATTTTGATGAATTTTTATCGATTTTGATGATTTTTCATTGATTTTGATGATTTTTCATTGATTTTGATGATTTTTCATTGATTTTGATGATTTTTCATTGATTTTGATGGTTTTTTCATCGATTTTGATGATTTTTCATTGATTTTGATGGTTTTTTTCATCGATTTTGACGATTTTTCATTGATTTCTAACGATTTTGATTTATTTTCTGAAGATTTCTATTTATTCAATTAACTTTTTTTCATTTTCTTGTAGACCTTCGAAGGGAATTTAACAACCAAGCCGATCAACGGCGCAATCTTCATCTTCAACCCTCGAACAGGACAACTTTTCTTAAAGATCATCCACACATCCGTGTGGGCCGGCCAGAAACGTTTGGGCCAACTGGCCAAGTGGAAAACGGCCGAAGAAGTGGCCGCCCTCATCCGTTCCCTTCCAGTAGAGGAACAACCCAAACAAATCATCGTCACCCGCAAAGGCATGCTCGACCCACTCGAAGTCCACTTGCTCGACTTCCCAAACATCGTCATCAAGGGCAGCGAACTACAACTCCCCTTCCAAGCCTGCCTCAAGGTAAATCTAAAAAAAAAAAAAAAATTTATCCAATTTAATTTAATTTAATTTAATTAATTCTTTCAGGTTGAAAAATTCGGCGATTTAATATTAAAAGCGACCGAACCGCAAATGGTGCTCTTCAATCTCTACGACGACTGGTTGAAGACCATCTCGTCCTACACGGCCTTCTCCCGACTCATCCTCATCTTGAGGGCCCTCCACGTGAACAACGACCGGACCAAGGTCATCCTGAAGCCGGACAAAACAACCATCACCGAACCACATCACATCTGGCCCACCCTCACCGACGAGGAGTGGATCAAGGTCGAGGTCCAGCTGAAGGATCTCATCTTAGCCGACTACGGCAAAAAGAACAAGTAACGAAGAAATGAAATTCCCAAAAAAAATAGATTTTTTTAATTATTAAATTATTTTTTTTTTTTTTAGCGTGAACGTGGCTTCGCTGACCCAGTCGGAGATCCGCGACATCATTCTGGGGATGGAAATCTCGGCGCCGTCGGCGCAGCGCCAACAGATCGCCGAGATCGAGAAACAGACGAAGGAGCAGTCGCAGCTGACGGCCACGACGACGCGCACCGTGAACAAGCACGGCGACGAGATCATCACGTCGACGACGAGCAATTACGAGACGCAGACGTTCGCGTCGAAGACGGAGTGGCGCGTGCGGGCCATCTCGGCGACGAATTTGCACCTGCGCACCAACCACATCTACGTGTCGTCCGACGACATCAAGGAGACGGGGTACACGTACATCCTGCCGAAAAACATCCTCAAGAAGTTCATCATCATATCCGACCTGCGCGCGCAGATTTGCGGCTATTTGTACGGGGTGAGTCCGTCGGACAACCCGCAAGTGAAGGAGATCCGATGCATCGTGATGCCGCCGCAGTGGGGCACGCACCAGACGGTGCATTTGCCGACGCAGTTGCCCCAGCACGAGTACTTGAAGGAGATGGAGCCGTTGGGGTGGATACACACGCAGCCGAACGAGCTGCCGCAGTTGTCTCCGCAGGATATTTCCACGCATGCGAAGGTTATGGCGGATAGTCCGTCGTGGGACGGCGAGAAGACTATTGTCATCACGTGCAGGTTTGTGTTTGGGATTTGTTGTTGTTGTTTTTCGATTTTGATGATTTTTTCATTGATTTTGATGATTATTTCATTGATTTTGATGATTTTTTCATTGATTTTGATGATTTTTTCATTGATTTTGATGATTTTTTCATTGATTTTGATGATTTTTCGTTGATTTTGGTGATTTTTCGTTGATTTTGATGATTTTTCATTGATTTTGATGAGTTTTCATTGATTTTGATGATTTTTTCATTGATTTTGACGATTTTTTCATTGATTTTGATGATTTTTTCATTGATTTTATGATTTTTTCATTGATTTTGATGATTTTTTCATTAATTTTGATAATTTTTATTGATTTTGATGATTTTTTCATTGATTTTGATGATTTTTTCATTGATTTTGATGATTTTTTCATTAATTTTGATAATTTTTCATTGTTTTTGATGTTTTTTTTGTTTTTTTTTGTAGTTTTACTCCGGGATCGTGTTCGTTGACCGCTTATAAGTTGACGCCGAGCGGGTACGAGTGGGGAAGGCAGAATACGGATAAAGGGAATAATCCGAAGGGTTATTTGCCGTCGCATTACGAGAGAGTGCAGATGCTTTTGTCGGATCGATTTCTTGGGTTTTTCATGGTGCCGTCGCAGGGGTCTTGGAATTTTAATTTCATGGGTAGGTTTTTGGTCGTGTTTTGGGTTTGGTCATTTTTGATGATTTATTTTTTTTATTTATTTATTTTTAGGTATTCGGCATAATCCGAATATGAAGTATGAGTTGGAGTTGGCAAATCCGAAGGAGTTTTATCACGAGGTTCATCGACCATCGCATTTCTTGAATTTTAGCTCGATCGAGGAAGGAGATGGTGTTGGGGCTGATCGGGAAGATTTGTTTTCGTAATTTGGTTATTTTTTTTTATCATTAACGGATTTGTAACGTGTAAAGTTAATAAAACGTGTATTGTCTTCAAAATATTTCTTAAACATTTTTTATTTTTCAATAAAATAAAGAATTTAAAATAAAAACTTGTCAAGTAAACATCATCACTTGCTGGGACTGTCAAGCAAAGCATATGGTGACTTTTTGTAAAATAGTGATTGAGGGATATCTGAAGTAAGCTACTGCTTCGTAAAAGATTTGCACTTTATCACTGATATTAATCGGAAATTTGCAAGTTCGTAGAAACAGCCCGAGATAGCGCCAATATTTTTCTATACGAGCTTGAGTGGCCTATACTATACATAAAGTTTTTTTGTAATGTAAAATTGACTGATTTCTTCTCAATTTTATTAATGAAAATGAATAAAGTTTAAAAGCCTTTAAAAATGAATTAATTTCGTCATTTTTGTTTCTTGTAGTAAGATAACCTATCGGAATTCATTAAAACTTTGCAAGTTCTTCTTAATAGTCCGAGATGGCGCCATGTTTTTGGCGAATTATTTAAAATGGCGCGGAACCGCTTTTTCTTGCGACCACAGAGAGCAACACTCCGAGACGTCCTTTCATGGGAAAGGTACGAATTAATTGATCAGAGATTATGGTAATATCTAATTCGTTTTGGTAAAAAATTACTAATTTTCGGTTTGTGCCGAATTTCTAGAAGAAAATGCAAATTTTTCATGAAAAAATTCAAAATTAACCAATTAACCAAACCCATCCATGTAAAAATATTTTATTGTGTAAATCAAGACACCCAATCGGTCGTATAATGAAAATCTATTTTTTTCTCCATTATTTTGGGCTGATGTTTCGCTTTGATGTCGTGCAATAGTAATATGTCATTCTCAGCGAGACCGCTCAGCATCAAATGCATTTTACAAACCCCTAAAGAAAAATCACAAAATTTAACATAAATATACAAAAAAATCACAAAAATCAAGAACAAAATCACAAAAATCAGGAACAAAATCACAAAAATAAAGTAAAAAATCACAAAAATAAAGTAAAAAATCACAAAAATCATCTAAAAATCACAAAAAGCAAATAAAAATCACAAAAATCATCTAAAAATCACAAAAATCATCACAAAAAGCAAATAAAAATCACAAAAATCATCTAAAAATTACAAAAATCACCTAAAGATCACAAATTCAACTAAAAATTGCCAGTAGCAAGCAAAATAAAACTTAAAAATAACCTGATTTTGGTTCCGTGATGATTGAACATAAAACATCCACAGTAATGAGATGCAGCACACCGGTGATTTCAATTTCCGACAACTTGAAACAAGATGATACTAAATCGACCAAAGCGTTGTCTATAAATTCAAAATGGTCTTCGATTTCAAACACGATCGTCTCTTTAAAAAAAAAACAAAAACAAACAAACGTTAGAAATGTAAAAAAAACGTTCGATGAATGCATTTTACCGAGTGTACTAGCAAAATTGGCTTTCAAAAACGTCGCAAATTCGACCAAACCCCAATATTCTTCGTCTTCTTGGTAACCGGTCCAGAATTTGAGATTTTGTAGAGGCAAATTCTTCTGCAGTAAATGTTTGAATTCATAGAAGCGCGGGATTCGGTCTAAAGGATAATTGATTATTAATTAATTATTTACTTACTTAATTAATTAATTATTAATTTAACCAATTATTAGAGTGATTTTCAAGTCGGGACATAATTTGAGCGCATTTATCCACATGTAATTGGAAATTGTGTGTTGGAAATGTTCCTTCTGCCGGCATTTGATGTTCAGCTTCTTCAGGCTCTTCGCGTTGTTTTTGATCAGACTGGTGAGAAAATCGTCGTCCAGCATGGAGTAGTTGAGAGATACTGAATACAAGATTCTCCATTCGTTCATCAAATGCTTGAACTGTTCGTTCCTAGAAATTCAAGAAGTTGACAATGAGTTTTTTAATTGAAAAAAATGAATTTTTAGAGTATCTATTTTTTTTTTCCAGCATATATTAGTTGAAAAATGCCCTCATTACTTGAAAAAATGACAATTTAGCAGCAAAAATGTATTTATTAGTCGCAAAAATGCATTTTTTAGTTGCAAAACTATTTATTAGTTGCAAAAATGCATTTATTAGTTGCAAAAATGCATTTTTTACTTGCAAAAATGCATTTTTTACTTGCAAAATGCATTTTTTACTTGCAAAAATGCATTTTTTAGTTGCAAAACTGCCATTATTACTCAAAAAATAGCATTTTATTTGGTAAAATGCCATTTATTACTTTCAAAATCCATCTATTGATAGAAATATAGCATTTTAAATGCAAAACTATTTATTAGTTGCAAAACTGCATTTATTAGTTGCAAAGTTGCATTTATTAGTTGCAAAATTGCATTTATTAGTTGCAAAATTGCATTTATTAGTTGCAAAATTGCATTTATTAGTTGCAAAACTCCATTTATTAGTTAATTGCAAAATAAAACTCAACACTTCTTCCCGCGGAGTAATAAAATCTTCCAACTGCAGCACCCTGACCGTTGCCGAGCAATGCGAAAGGGCAGCCTTCAACAAGCGAACCGCAGCAACCAGCTTAACGTCCATAGCTCTCAAATCCAGCACCCCCAGCTTAAACTGCATCTTCAAAAACTGCTCCACGCTCGTAATTATCTTCTGACACGCTCCTTCGTGCCGCCAATTCCGCTTGAAATTAAAATCCCGAATGCACAAATGACTCAACTGCGACTTACTTCGAAGCCTAAAAAAATATCGAAAAATCGAAAAATCAAAAATATCAAAATTGAAAAATCGAAAAATCGAAAAAAATCAAATTTTCGTCAAAACGCGTCGAAAAAAACAGAAAAAACTCATTTACAGCGAGAAAAACGACGTGATTTTCCCATTCACACGTCGGCATCCGATATACGACGGTCTCCGACACGATATTTCGAGTTTTCGCACATGCGCACCGAATTTCCTGGCAAACTGGACGGCTTTTTGGTCGTACGACGGCAGGAACGAGCTCCCTTCGAACTGGAACGTGAAACTTCGCCAAATCTGGGGTGCGCGAAACGCCTGCGACCAACATCGACACACGAGCGACGCGCTGAATCTCTCCGACAGCGACAACTTGGAGAAAATCTCCGTCAAGATCACGGGTGGAAGGTTTTGCCAACAAGATTCTTCCGCATCGTCCACTTCCATCGTCAGCGACGAAATTACGCCGAATTGCGAGTCGATTAAAAAAAAATGGATACAAAAAATTAAAAATTGTTAGACCATCCTTCCACCCATCATCTGGCCGCCATCTTGGTTTCTAACAAAATGCGAGTTTTCGCGTGTTTTTCGTCCTTTTTCGCATTGTTGTGTTGTTTTAGTAGTAAATAAACAATGTAAGAATCTTTAAATCACGTGTTTTATATATTTTTATACATTTTCATCGTTTCTGGATGGCTCGAAATTGTTTTTTTGACATTCGCCTCAATTTCCGCACGTTTTTCACCTGAAATTGGACGAAAAACGTTAAATTATTGTCGATTAAATGCTTTTTTTCATTTACCGATTGCACTATTTCGGATTTTTTCTCGTTCTCTAGTCTTCTTCTCTTGTTTTCTTCCTGTCTTTCTCGTTTTTCCTTCGGAATTCGCATAAAAAACGGTTAAAACGTCATTTTTTTCTCATTTTTTCTTTTTAAATTTTTATTAATACTTGTAAGCCTTTATTTCTGGCTTCTTTGAGTCGTCGTGCATGGTCTTTTGTTTGTTTTAAATCCATTCGTTGCTCCACTTTCTTTTTCCATGTGCTTTTCAGTGGTTTCACGTTGTTAATCGAAGAAAACCTGAAATATTTTTTCACCATTTTAATTTATTGCAGATTAATTACGATTTACCGAACGCTATACCTTTTTTTAACGGTTTTCCATATTCGTCCTGACTTGGGTTTGCCTCTTAAAGTATCTTTTACGACGATTTCTTTGCTTTTAATTTGTGGCTTCATGGCGGTGCGATTTTACAATGAACTACGGTAGGCTGATCGAAACATCATCATTTTAAATTTTTTATTTTTTTTTTAGTTTTATTTCATATTTTTTTGTGTGTATTAATTGAATGACGTTAAAATAAACGGAATTCGTGAAATAAATCAATTTATTACGTTATTATTATAAAACTAAACAAAAAAAAAACAGTAAACTGCATAACCTTTACAATTTCACTCGAGATGGCACGACGGTGCATCAACATCCCACACGACTTTAAATTTAAAACAAAACTCAATCAAACCACAAACATCAAATTAATAATTTAATTTAAAAATAAATAAAACATAAATTTTTATTAAAAAAAATCCTATCTCTAAAAAAAAAAAAAAACAATAAAAAAAACAATAAACAAACCCGAATTCAAACCCATCGATGGCGACTACGCGCAGTATGGAACAGCGGCCATTTGGCATCCCAAACACCATGAAGGATGAATACGATTTCGACGACGAAAACAGCATCGATTATGACGATTGTCGCGATTTCGACGACCAAGAATCGGACGAAGGTGACTAAAACCCAAACCAACCCTCAAAACCCCCCAAAAATCACTAAAAATCCCCAAAACTCTATTTTTTTCCAGACACCGAAGATGCCAGCGAAACGGACATGGTCAAACAAGAAGAAGAATACAGCGAGCTCAAAGAACAGTAAATCCAACGAAAAAACGACGCAATTCGCCACAAACTAAACCGATTTAACTCTAGGTTTTACCAGGACAAACTATCAAATCTTAAATACCAGCTGAACCAATTGGAAGAAGGCTGTCACACCGACTACAACAAACGGCTGAAAAAACTCGAGTTTGCGTATAAAGAGCGATTGAAATTGGCGGAAATATTCCGGGAATACGAGGTATTTGTTTGGTTTTTGGTTGGGTTGGATCGGATGGGGCTGATTGGTGTTTTTTTGTGGATTTGATTAGATGCAGCGAGTTAAAGACGAATACGAGAAGGAAAAACACTTTGCTGATATTGATTTGGATGAGAAGAAAGTGGAATTGCGGGAAACGCTTTTGGTCGAGTTGGAGGACAAGAGGAGGATGATTGAGAGTGAAAGAACAACGATTGAGCTCACTGGAGGTGAATTTATCTCGTTGAAATTGAATAAATGGATAAAAATGTTGAGAAACGATGAAAAATGTGGAAAAATGTGGAAAAAACGTTGAAAAATGTTGAGAAAACATTGAAAATGATCAAAAATGTGGAAAAAATGTTGAGAAAACATTGAAAATGATCAAAAATGTGGAAAATACATGGAAAAATGTTGACAAATCGTTGCAAAAACGTTGAAAAACATTGAACTATGTTGACAAATATTGCTAAAATGTTGAAAACCGTTGAAAAATTTTGAAAAATATAGAAAAATGTTGAAAAATGTAGAAAAAATCTTGAAAAATTGCATTCTCTTAGCAGATTCAATGGAAGTAAAACCCGTTACGACTCGGAAACTGCGGCGACGCCCCAACGATCCGATTCCGCTGCCGGAAAAACGCCGGAAAACGTCGCCAGATATCCTTTTCATATTGAAACATGTAATAAACGATGAAATTCGTGTTTTTATGATGATTTTCTTAATTGTTTGTTACCGCAGCTTCAGTTCACGTTGGACGAAAATGCAGTGATGGAGGACTTGAAGATCATCAACAAGGGGAAGCCGATTCTGCCAATGAAAAAGGCCGTAATAGGTATTTGTCATTGTGCTTGGTAAACGTTTGTTTTGGTGTTGATTTGCTGGAATTTTATGCAGAAAGTACAGTGAATTCGCCGGAAAGCTTCCAATATGAGGTTAAGATCGAAGATGGGAGATTGTGCTACGATAAGCGATCGTAAGAGGGTTTTTTGGTGTTTTTTTGGTGGAATTGTGGGATTAATTTGTGTTGTTTTGTAGGTTTCATAGAGGGCAAACTGTGTACGTCGATTCGAAAGAAACTGGGAAGTTTAGTGGAGTTATTTCCACAGTTGCAGCAACTGAGGTAAAAATTTGAATTTTTAGGTGCAAATAAGTTGATTTTCTCGTGGAAAAATTGCATTTCGTGTGCAAAAATTAATTTTAGTATGAAAATATTGCATTTTTGGTGCAAAAATTGATTTTCGTATGAAAATATTGCATTTTTGGTGCAAAGATTGATTTTAGTATGAAAATATTGCATTTTTGGTGCAAAAATTTATTTTAGTATGAAAATATTGCATTTCTTGTGCAAAGATTGATTTTAGTATGAAAATATTGCATTTTTGGTGAAAATATTAATCGTAATATAAAAATATTGCATTTTTGATGCAGAATTAAAATTTTATGCACTTAAATGGGCTATTTTGATGTAAAAATGATCTTTTTAATTAAAAAAATGCATTTCAAGTGCTATAATTTGTCTCTTGGACGAAAAACGGCGTAAAAATGCTGTTTTTAAGCCGTAAACCCAATTTACGGTCGAAGCAGCTCATCCAGTTGCTTCAGCCACTTTATTAACAATTTTTACGATAATTTTAATTTTTTTTTGTAGGTTTGGGTGCGGAAAACACTCGATAATTCCAAAGTGCGGATTTTCGTGTCGCAACTTCAAAAAGGAAAATTCACCATCAGACGGCGCTCTTCGTGACATCCTTTGTTTTAACCACACAATTTTAATTCTAAATTGTACATAATATTGTATCAAACAACACGAACTCATACATTCACATGAAATTAAATTTTAATAAAATTTAAATCGACAGATAAAAAACATCCCACAAGTCGTCAAATTATTTATCAATGGGCATCGTGCGGGCGCTAGAATCCACGCATGCGCGCTAATCATTACATGCGACAGTTCCTTTCTTGTCGAGGACAACCAGCGATTTTATTGTTTGATTTTTCGCTATGGATGCTCTTGCGGGCTATGGGAGCGACGAAGCGGACACCACCGAAATCCCACCTGCTTCAACCAACACCAAGAAGGTATAAAACAAATCAAAACATTTAAAAATGACGGTGTAAAACTTATACAGCGCCTTCGCAGCGAAGTAAACATATTCATACCGCCGCCATTATTGAATCTGTTCCTTCGCACTGCGCTGGAGAAAATCGCACAAATTCTCAATTTTTCTTCAAATTCCAGTGCGAAATCAACCCCGAGATCATTTCCACCGACGTCCAACAAGATCGCACGAATGGCGAAGAAAGAAAAAAGAGCAAAAAACACGCAGTTGGTAAATAAAAATCAAAAAATCACTAAAAATTAACACAAAAAAAATCAAAATAAATAAACAAAAAATTAATAACAAAAATATTTTAACAGTGGATGACGGTACGAGCAAGCCCACATCATTAAAGTACGAAAAGGTATGTTGAAGGTGGTGTATATTGATTATAAACTGCAGTCTGTTAATTTAAAAGTGGAAAATAATGTATATATATGGATAAATATGAAATACGGGCTTTGGACAAATCGTCAACGGACGTTTCGCCGACGATACATTTTCAGAAGTTAAGAGGAAAAAAACAGCATATCTTCAAGAAAATCGATATAGTTAGGCTCGTCGGGATCTAGGAAGGGCCCTAGCCCCCTTTTAGAAAAAAATGCCGCACACAAGAGTGACTCTCCTCCGATATCTCAAGTGTGATTGCTTAGCTAGAAGCCTTTTTGAACCGATCGTTTGCAGGGCCGTCTTAACACTTCAGCGCCCTGGACTAATAAAATTATTTTTAAATTTACAAGTTATATGTGAACATTTATGAAGACCCTTCATAGGAGGCGCTCCTGAGCTGCAGCCCAGTTAGCCCAATGGTTAAGGTGGCCCTGGCCCCAGAATACCGTACGTCGGTGATTAAGAGCCGCGGCTTTTATTCCAAATGTTTAACGTAATACACATAAACAATCTGCAATTTATCGAATATACTCTGGCCATGTGTAAGTTTGGCCTAACTCCGAGCCTTTTCTCTGGTGTAGTGATACAAGAAAATAGATCCAAACACCAGGATTGCAAACGATCTGAAAATAGTAAGGGAATGTTCTAAGATTTCTGGAAGAAGCAAGCAATAAACTATGAATTATTTTTCCTGGTGGCAGCACAGAGTGAGTTATGAGGCTCGGAGTTAGGCCAAACTTACACATGGCCAGAGTATAACAACCTGGAATTCGAGGGCGACTCTTAATTGCGGAATTACGGTAGTCTTTTTGTCTGCCGGAAATGTTCCGGAAGTTGACGCGCGATTAGTCTTAATCGTCGAAACGTCCGCGGACGAAATGGACCGAGTTCGCAAATATATACATTTACATACAAGTTTATGATAATATCGATGATGTTAGAGTACTGAGACAAGCTAGTTTTACTTAAAATATTAACATACATTTGTAAATATGAACATATGCATGGATTAGCGTGAACTTGACTGCACTGTAAATGCTGAAATCACGACAAGGGAAGCTGCAAATGGGCAATTGATTAATCAACAGGTACGTAGCCACTGTATTTTTATTTTCAAATTATATTTAAGCTGTTTAACACTTCTGCGGTTGTCAATTTTGGAGTGAGTTTCAAATTTTAAGCGATTTAAGCATCGAATCGGGTGTTGACAATCACGGAAGTTTTAAACAGGAGTTTATAAAAAGAGAGAGAGAAGAGAAAGATGTTATGGCTAAATTAGACGTGAAAAATCGTTTTATTTTTGTGTGTTTTCAAGTGATTTGTTTGAATTCTTTTGATTTCGATGCCATACTAACACTTTTTGCGTTGTTTCCCTGAAAGAAGCCCATTATTCCAACAGGCAAACATGAAGACGAGTCCGGATGAAGAGAGGCACAAGGAAAGAACGCGGCATAAGTCACGCAGTCGGTCCAGGTCGGGGCACCGGTCGAGTCGAAGCAAAAGTCGATCGCCAGAGCGCAATTCGAAGCTCAAAGGAAGACGGAGTCGAAGGTCCATTTGAATGAATTACTGATGAAAAATGTATTGATTTAGCGACTAATTGGTTCATAAAATTGGTGCTTAAGACGATTTAATGAATAATTAGTCGAAAAAATTACTTATAAAGGGTGTTCCAAAAATAACGCAAGATTTGAATTTGCCGCCATTTGTGAAGTAAATTGTTGGCAACCCTGAAACAACAACAAATTGACCGCTAAGAGTTTAGGGTTAGGTTTAGGGTTAGTGAAAATGGAGTGTTACACGATACAACAACGTGTTTAGGGTTGGTAAACATGGAGCATTACTGGATACAACAACGTGTTTAGGGTTGGTAAACATGGAGCATTACTGGATACAACAACGTGTAACAATTCAATTACTGCAAGAGACATTTCCTGGTCGTGTGCTCTCTCGTTTCGGTGATCAGAATTGTAATGCACGAGTGGTTGTAGGCTTGTTGACATAGACCTTTGAATTCAAATAACCCCATAAAAAGAATTCTAATGGTGTTAAATCACACGATCTAGGGGGCCAATTCTGCTAGTAAACAGGGATGACGAGGATTATTCGAGTAGGGAATAATCCCTCGCAGAAGGTTGTTTAATTCGAGTGAACTCGAACTATTTTTATTGCGAATGCGCCATTGCTTCTCGTACTTCCCCATTGGTCGAAAACCTAAAGCGATCACGAATTATTTTCCGCATGTAAACACAACAATTTGATTTTTTCACCACTCGAATTATTCGGTGCATGTAGACGTAGTAATTGTGGATAATTTATCGCCGGGATCGATTTTTATTCATTTGTTTGTTTATTTAAACAGTCGTGACCATTCTCGAAGCCCTCGTTCTCGCAGCCGCAGTCGCAGTCCGTCACATCGCGGTCAGAAACACGCTCGACATGGGAACAAGCGGTCAAATCGGTTAATCGATTCGAGAAAAAGTCGGGATTCGCATCGACGGAAGCGGCGATCGAGAAGTCGCAGCACGAGTCGTCGTCGGGCGACACGAAGTCGCAGTCGGGAGCGGAAGCGCCATTCTCGTAGCAGGAGCCACGAAAGAAACAGCAGACGGTCGAAGAGTCGGAGCCGCAGTCGCAATCGGCATGCCAGGAGAAGTCGCAGTCGCGAGAAGCCGAGTCGTCATTGCAGCCGCAGCCGCAGTCGGGATCGGTCGACGAAGCGACACGAAGCGCGAAACACGAAGGCCGAGTCCAATGTGACCCCTGCTAGCACCACCAATGACACCCAGAAGAAAAATGCAGGCAAGTAAATCGATAACAAACGGATTTTGCACGATTTTTTATGGATGAAATTGCAAAATTAATCGATTAGTTGAATAATCAGTGGAATAAATCGAAAAATAAGTCGATTTTATTAGAAAGTCGATAAAAGTACGTGTAAAAAATCGATTTAAACGAATAATTAGTCGATTTACTGATTGGAAAATCGATTTAAACGAATAATTAGTCAATTTACTGATTAAAAAATCGATAAAATTACAAAAAAAATCAACTTACTGATTAAAAAACGATAAAATTACAAAAAAAAATCGATTTACTAATTAAAAAATCGATAAAATTACAACATAATCGATTTACTGATTAAAAAATCGATAAAATCACAACATACCGTACCGCCTCGTTTAAACGCCCGGGCGTTTAATTTTTTTTAGGTCGCTTTCCCCGGCGCCAATTTGAACCCCGGCGTTTAATTGAACCCGGCGCATAACCAAAAAATCGCCGATTTTGGGCAAAAAATGGCAATTTTTTGGCCAAAATCATTGATTTTTTGCAAAATATTGGGGTTTTTTAGGGACCCGGCGCTTATTCGGGGCCGGCGGCAATTTAGTAAATTGCCGATGACTGCCGGCGCTTTTTTGAACCCGGGCGTTTAAACGGGGCGGTACGGTAAATCGATTTACTGATTAAAAAATTGATAAAATTACAAAATAAATCGATTTACTGATTAAAAAATCGATAAAATTACAAAATAATTCGATTTTCTAATTAAAAAATCGATAAAATTACAACCTAAATCGATTTACTGATTAAAAAATCGATGAAATTGCAAAATAAATTGTTTTACTGGTTAAAAAATGGATGTAATTAGAAAATCGATTTACTGATTAAAAAATCGATGAAATTGTAAAATAAACTGATATGAAGAATAATTTTTATTTTTTCCTTAGTAGAATTGATCGCAGAAACGTCCAGCAAATTACCTCTGAAGATAAACCTATCGGGGAGTGGTCAGATGACCCCCCAATTGGCCGTGCAACAAGCAATGGCCGCCGTGAATGCCAAAGCGCAGCAACTGACTGGAATTTCATTACCCAAGTATTACAACCCCGCTGCCGTAAACCCCATGAAATACGCAGAACAAATGCAAAAACGAAAACTGTTATGGAACTGCAACAAAGATAAACAAGTGGTAAACAACCAAACCCAAATACAACTCAATCCTAACCAATTTTAAAAGATTTTAAATGGATTTAGGCCATTTTTAAACGATTTTAAATGGATTTAGACATTTTTAAACGATTTTAAATGGATTTAGACATTTTTAAACGATTTTAAATGGATTTAGACATTTTTAACCGATTTTAAATGGATTTAGACCATTTTAAATAGATTTAGACATTTTTAAACGATTTTAAATGAATTTAGACCTTTTTAACCGATTTTAAATGGATTTAGGACATTTTAAAACGATTTTAAATGGATTTAGGCATTTTTAACCGATTTTAAATGGATTTAGACCATTTTTAACCGATTTTAAATGGATTTAGACCATTTTTAACCGATTTTTAATGGATTTAGACATTTTTAACCGATTTTAAATGGATTTAGACCATTTTTAACCAATTTTAAACGGATTTAGACCATTTTTAACATTTTTTTTTACCATTTCTAGCAGCCCGTGGTGGTACAAACAACGTCGAACAACAAATGGGAGAAAACAACGTTCGCTCAGGATCTCGATGGCAAAATGACGGCGAAATTTCGAAAACTAATGGGCATCAAGACGGACGAAGCGGGCGAGGAGATCGTTCAAGAGGAGAAAAACGTGAGCGAAGAACAAATCCGTAAACAGGAGGAAATGTTCCGCAAACTGGATCAGCAGTACGAGGTGGCGCGCATGTCCACGCACACCCACAGAGGCGTCGGCCTCGGATTCTCGTCGCAGTCCCATCATTTATTCCCAAAGTGAATCGACAAAACAAAAAAACCGTTTAAATGTTCACTTTAATTAGAGTTAAAAATGTCATTTAAATGTTCCTTTCATCGATGTAAATATTGTCCTCATTTGTTCGTATGCCAAGCGGCCATTTTGTAACAGTATCGCAGCAAATAAAAAATGGAGTATTTTTCTTTCAGCACAAAACGAGAAAAAAGCGGCACGTTGAAAACACAAGAAATTTTAATCACCACAAAATGTAATAATCATTGAGTAAAATGATTGGAAATAATAATAATAATGCATTAAATAATTTCGAGAGATTCGTCTTCATTTTCTCATATATATATTATATATGTATATATAACTTATAATATACAAATATTGTACAAAGCGCCAGTTTTATTTTGAGCAATTTTATTTTTTTAGATGAAATTCAATCCAACTTCTCGTCCTCGCTCGCGCATGAATCGTGATCATCGTCCGACGTAATTTCTAGTTGAGAATACGTGTTTATTATCATATAACGTGATAAATAGACATAAAACCAACGGAACCAAAGCATTTGACTGGAATGTGCAAACATCGCTCTCTAGATAACAAAATAAATAAATTAACATAAATTAATCCAAATTGCGGTAAAATGTCAAGTGGTAATCGGCAAACAGCATTTATATATCGTATTTCATCGAATAAGAGTCGATCTTTGCGAAAATACGCTCTTCTTTTCGTATTTAACGTCACGAACATAAATTGCAGTTGCCGACAAAAATGGCGGTAATTAATTTACCTTCGGAATGGATTTGTCTTTATGAGATAGCGTGTAGGCAGATTGGGCAAATAAATAACTGAACGGCACGTCGATAACACCCAAGTATTTCCTCAAAAGCGATACGCTTCGTAAAGTGTATATTTTACAACTGCTAGGAAGCAGACTTTCCCTGCATAAGTAACTGTAAGACAATCCATTAAAAAAATCACTTTTCCACCCTAAAATAACCTTTAATACTTTACCTAACGCCGCAATATAGCGCAATGTGATTACTGTGACCGCTTATACCGTTCCTATCAAATGTTATCACCTTAAAATGAAAGAAAAAAAAATCAAATCAACATTTAAATTTGGACAAAACGAAGAAAATCATTTACCGTGTCGATATCCAGCTGCAATATCTGTTTTAAAATTATATGGCCGACTAGATCGTCTCTCCATTTAACCTTAGGGTTATCCGGCATCTTCCTGCACAACAAATCAAACGATGTAACTCATTAAAATCGATCAAAACATCAAATTTCCTCACGTATGCTCGACAACTGTGACATAACTCGATTCAATTCCTAATATTTCACAACTTTCTCGCAATTCTCGTTTTCTCAGGCTCCCCCGTTGATAATAATTACCTAAAAGCGTAAAAAATGTATCAGAATTTCGTGTTTTTTCAATATTTTATCCAATTTACCTGACGATAAACAAAGTAAATGTAATTCGCAGCCCTTGTGGTGAAGTTGGACAACTGTCGGTCCGAAGAACATGCACTCGTCGTCCGGGTGTGCAATCACGAACAGGACTTTGTGCACACCGGTAATGTCTTTGCGATTTTTGTACGACTTCAAGTTGGACACAATAAAGTGAAATATCATAGAAAAACCTAATACAAACACGGGCAAGATCACATGCAACATCCCTTTGGGTGTCGCTCTTGATACCATACCAATGCACTCGAGAATCGCTTTTAAACTTTCGCATTTTCTCACCAGGGTGATTTGAATTCGAGTTCGGTTCGTGAGATTTCGGAGATTTCCGAGCCGCCGATTCAATACGTTTGCATTAAATTGGTATTTTCGGACGAGGAGATTATTTTTAAAATAGATTTTATCGGTTTTTTGGGTTTGAACGGTTTTTTATTCCGTTTAGATTTCACCGAATCCGGAACGGCGGGTCGAGAAAGCGCCAAATTTGATGTTCAAGTCCTAGACGTGAAAAACCGTTTAATTCGAATTTTATTCAAATAAAACGATGTCGACGCCTTCATCAGGTCGAAATTAGTTAATCTATGCGTTTCGGTTGCTTATTTATTTGTTTATTTGTTTAGTTTCCGTGGATTTGACGGCGAAAAGCGATAAAAGCGCGTCGGAATTCGACGACACGGAAGAACAAATCCGCCATGACATGTACGAATATTATAACTACGAACACGCACAAATGACCGAAGCTGCGCTTCATTTCGATTCTGAGGACGCTGTGGACCCTGAACACGCTGCAACACCGGCGATTATCCATCAAGCGATGGTTGAAAAATAGATTAAATTTATAAAAGTGAATATTTTAATATTTAATTGGATTTTTCGATTTTTTTAGGATATGTCATGGATGATTGGTTTGAATTGGAAAAACTCTGTGATATTTTTGAAGGATTTTCCGGACACGAAAACGATATTGTACAGCAGTGGAAACACGGGGATAATTTACGATTTCTATTTGAATAGTCAGAAATTGCTTCGTGGACATGTATGGGCGATGGAATTTTTTTTTTGTTTTTAATTTTTAAAATTTTAATTTATGTGATTTTATTATCTGAAAAAATTGATATTTAAGAGTCACGAGATTTCGTGCACAGCTGCAAGTGCGAATCGGATGTGGTTGATCACAGCAGATCGTGGCAAAGACTCTGCGTTGAATATCTGGGACATGAAAAGCGGGTAATTTTCGTTTTTAACAGAAAAATTGTTTTGATGTACAAAATTGAGGTTTTGGTATAAAATTTGAAATTTTGGCATGAAAAATTGGGTTTTTGTACGCAAAATTGGGTTTTGTACGCAAAATTGGGTTTTTGTACGCAAAATTGTGTTTTTGAAACGAAAAATTGCGTTTTTGGAACGAATAATTGCGTTTTTGGAACGAAAAATTGCGTTTTTGGAACGAAAAATTGCGTTTTTGGAACGAAAAATTGCGTTTTTGGAACGAAAAATTGCGTTTTTGGAACGAAAAATTGCGTTTTTGGAACGAAAAATTGCGTTTTTGGAACGAAAAATTGCGATTTTGGAACAAAAAATTGTTTTTTTGCTTAAAAATTGAATACATAACGTTAAAAATTGAGTTTATCAGCTTAAACAACGCGTGCAAACCAATCAAAATGTATTATTTTCATCGTGCAGTGTCCCAGTTCGAACATTCTTCAACATCCACCCACCCTACGGTGTATACGCGACCAACTTAAGCATCGACAGGCGATACCTCGCCACAATAAGTGCCGGTCAACCCCAAGTACTTAAAAAAAAATTTAAAAAAAAATAAAATCTAATAATTTCAATTTCCAAAGATTGTCGTCATTTGGAAATGGACCGTCGCCAAACAAAACGACCAAGACGTGGAAATCTGCTCGGCAACCCTAGACAGAACGTTCGGAATGCAGAAAAACGTGCACTTCAGTCCCACCGATGCCCACAATTTAATGAGCAGCAGCGCCAACTACATGATCTTCTACTCCTGGGTCACTTAAAACGTCTACAACCATTTTTAATCACAAATTAAACGTCTTTTCACACTTGCAGCGAATCGGCATGATGCAATACGAAGTTATGAGAGTTTCAAAATCGGTAAAAATAATAATTTATTTATTTTTATTTTCAATTTTTTTTTTATTTAGGCTTATTTTTTTGTTTGTTAACTTTAACAGGATCTGGCTGTGGGACCACCTGGCAGAATCCTCAAGTCGGTTTTTCACATGGACCCCAACTTTGCGTTGTCATGTACGAGCAAGGGGAACGTGATCATGTGGAACAAAAAAGCGAGTTTGCAAACAAGTATGTTGGAATGGAATGGAATTGTTTCTTTTGTTAAAGCTTTGGGTGTTGTTGCAGTAACTGACGACTCCATCCTCGTGTGGTATAAGTTGTGGCGGATGCTCAAAGTCGTGCTTATCGACAGATTAAAAATCACGGAGATTGTCGTTATTGACGAGTAAATTCTTTTTCTTTTTTTTTTTTAAATTGAATTTCGATGATGGTTGATCGATTTTTGTTGGTTTTTGATGATTTGTTTTCGTGTTTAAGGATTATTGTTGATTATTTTATTGATTTTGGTTGGGTATTTTCTGATTTCTGTGGTTTATTTGATTGCATTTTACTGGTTTTTATCGATTTTGGTAGGATGTTTTTTGATTTTTATTGGTCATTTATTTATTTTTATTGGCTATTTATTTAGTTTTATTGGATATTGAATTGATTTTGATGAGTCATTTAATGAATTTTGATTAATGTTGATCGATTATGATTGATTTTGATCGATTTTGACCGATTGTGATTGAGTTTGAATGATTTTGATTGATTTTGATCGATTTTGATTGATTTTGATCGATTTTGATCGATTTTGATTGATTTTGATCGATTTTGATCGATTTTGATCGATTTTGATTGATTTTGATCGATTTTGATTGATTTTGATCGATTTTGATTGATTTTGATCGATTTTGATTGATTTTGATCGATTTTGACCGATTTTGATTGATTTTGATAGGATATTTATAAGATTTTGACCTTTTTTAACCGATTTTTATAGCATATTCAATTTTTTTATAAAGAAATTTACTGATTTAAAACGATTTTTATCGATTTTTAAAAGATATTTACTGGTTTAAAACTATTTTTATCGATTTTTAAAAGATATTAACTGATTTAAAACTATTTTTATCGATTTTTAAAAGATATTTACTGATTTAAAACGATTTTTATCGATTTTTATAGGATATTTGCTGATTTTTGTCGAATTTTTTTAACGATTTCGATCAAATGTGCTCAATTTATTTAATTCATATCGATATTGTTTGCTTTTATTGACTTTTTATTAATTAATACTGGATTTATAATTATTTCCATCGATTTAAATTGATTTATAACCGAATTTTTCTCACCAGGTACATCGTAACTGGCGATGAAAAGGGATTCATCCGATTCCACGACCAAAACATGCATTTACTAAACATATTCCAAGCATCCAAAGGCGAAGCAATCGTGTCTATATCGTTCAGCGTCAAACCAGTTTTGGCAACGGAAAGGCAAAAAAAAATTTAAAAAAATTCAATAACTCCCTTCATTTCTCTAATTCCTTTTTACCTTTTTCTTTTTTAAATTTTACCAGAGTAAGTGACGTGACTGACTTGACAATTCAAGGCCGACAATTTGTAACTCGCGACTTAATTTTTTGCACATCCAAGGCTGTCGTTGGTCATGTCTTTAAAAACACGACCAAAGTCAAAGTAATAAATTAAATCGCTTAATTGCACCTCCGAAAATTCCCTAATAAATTTTTTTTCGAATTAAACAGTCAATTGTGCACGAATCTGATGTTCCCATAGCCGGAATGGCGATTCATCCATTGAAGTAAAAATGTGAAATAAATGTCAAAAAATGTGAAAAATTGTCGAAAATTGTGGAAAAAATGTGAAAAAAATATGAAAAAATTTGAAAAAATATGAAAAAATATGAAAAGTGTGGAAAAAATGTGGAAATTAATTTTTATTTTATTGTTTTAGGACCGAATTGTGTTGGGCTTCGCAGTCCGGTCTGATTCGTTTGTGGGATTACAAAGATAAAGTGACCTTGAACGAAACTCACTTGGAAGCTGAATTGACAACTGTTTCTTATCATCCCAACGGAAGATTTCTCGGAATCGGTTTCCGCAGCGGTGATGTGTGGATTACCGACCCCATAACGCTAGAAGTCGTTTGGCGACCCAAATTTACTTTCACGAATTACCCAATACGTTTCTGTGCATTTTCACAAAATAGTCGCTATTTTGCTTGCACAGTTAAGTATATTGAACACCAGGGCGCGCTTTAGGCCAAATTTTTTGTAAAAAAATGCAATTTTTACGCATAATTATACATTTTACTCGAATTTTGATGCATAAATGCACGAAAAATTCAATTTAAATTTATTTTTGGTGCACAAATGTATGAAAAATTCGATTTTAGTCTAATTTTGATGCTTAAAAGAATGAAAAAAATTTTTTTTGTCGAATTTTTATGCAGAAATGTACGAAAAATTTAATTTCAAATACTCAAATTGACTACTCTCGCGTGAAAATGACACCAAACCGTTTTTCAACAGTTAAATTTTCCTTAGGATGACAGCAGAGCCACAGCTTTAATAATGAACATTAAAAACACATGGGAAATCATAGGCAAACATCGTTCGCACTACGGCAAAGTTTTAAGCCTATTTTTTGTAAACCACTCAACGACCGGTCTCCCACGTTTGTTCTCCCTCGGCGAAGACAAAATATTAGTAAATATTTATAAAAAAAATTAAAATTTATTTAAATATTTTCATTTTTTTTACATTTTTTTTCTAAGGTTGAGTACGATTTAGTTGGCAGTGTTCCATCTAAAGTCAAACTAATTCAACGTGACTGCTTAGAGCAATCCGCGATCCCTTTAACGATAGTTGCTTATCCATCTATAACGAGTGAACCTTTAATGATCTATGCAAATAGTGAATACAAATTAAAGTTGATCAACATGGCCACCAGACGATGCACCAAATTGGTTTTGGGACCTGTTTTTGGGTCTCCGGTGCAAAAGTAACGGGGAAAGGGATTTAAAAAACCAATAAGAAGTCGAAAAACATTAAATTTTATTCGTTTAGAATGGCGGTTTTGCCACAATCGAATCCGGATAAAAACGAAAATTGGTTTTTAGCATTTGCAGCCGGATCTCTTGTGGGTTTACAAATGTTACCGCCTACTGGGAACCCCTATTCATCAATGGCGGTGCAGGCGCATGCGGAGAAGGCAAATTCAAATAAAAACCGTTTTTTCTTTTGTTTTAAGCCGTGAATTTATTTTTCAGATTGAAAGTGTTGGTTGCAGTTCGGATGGGATGCATATTTTTACACTTGATGCCATTAATTCTTGTATTGGAATGTGGGCCGTGCATTTACAGTAAATTATCCGTTGTAAAGTTTAAATCTTTAAGTTATAAAAAAGAAAAAAAAAATATTTTTCAAGAGTTATGGCCGCCTACTGTAATCTTGGAGGTGTTGGGATGAGCCCTTTCTGCAACCTTTTGGAAGGCGGACGGTACGGGAAAATATTCCGAGAATTGGAAGATTATTTTTATTATATTCACCTTACCAAGTGAGATGGGAATTCCAGATACATAAGGTTGCCAGTCGTAAGATCTAAAATTAATAAAATTAAAAAAATTGAAGTTTTAGGCGAGAAATGAAAAAAAAATAACAAAGAAAAAGTTATTTTTGGTTTTAGGGGTGAAAATTATGTTTTTAGGCTAAAAAATGTGTTTTTTAGGCCGAAAAATGTGTTTTTTTTGCCGAAAAATGTGTTTTTTAGGCCGAAAAATGTGTTTTTTAGGCTGAAATTGCAATTTTGTTTAAAAAAAAACAAATTTCTAATAAATTAATAAAATAAATTAATAATAATAAATAAAAGCAAAATCAAACCACTGGCAACCCATTATCACATTATCAATACAAACAGTTGTTATTAACTTATCATTATTGACAATTTCTATCTCTATCCCCTTTAAAGGCAAGGCGAAGACTGCATGGAATCCCGATCCGTTTCCAGAACAGTCCCGGTAGAGGAAATTCCATTCATAATGAGAGCCCTTGGCTTTTTCCCCTCGCAATACGAAGTAAATCGCACAAAAATCAAAATAAACTCAAATAAAAATTTTAAAAAACTTTTAAAAAAACCTCCAGATTGACTTAATGATCAACGAAGCGATCTCCAGCAACAGCTCAACAAGCCAGACTTTAATAAGGGAAGTCGACATCGAAATGTTCTTAAAACGTAAAACAAAAAATTACGACAAATTATTACCGTAAATCCGCTCATTGTGCGCGGGCCCCCATTAGACCGCAGGTCTCGAAGAAAGCATTTTTTGCGTACAAAGATGTCGTCTAGCGTACAAAAACGACGTTTAACGTCTGTATGTGTACAAAAGGTTCTTTCGCGTTCAAAAATGTCTTTTCGATCCTTTTTTGTGGACAAAAACGTCCTTTTTAACGTTTTTGCGTACAGAAACGTTTTTTTGCATACAAAACCATCTTTTTGCGTACAAAAAAGTCTTTTTGAACGTTTTTTTTGCGTAAAAAACCATCTTTTTGAACGTTTTTTTTGCGTAAAAAACCATCTTTTTGAACGTTTTTTTTGCGTAAAAAACCATCTTTTTGAACGTTTTTTTTGCGTAAAAAACCATCTTTTTGAACGTTTTTTTTTGCGTAAAAAACCATCTTTTTGAACGTTTTTTTTGCGTAAAAAACCATCTTTTTGCTTGCAAAAACGTCTTTTTAACGTTTTTTTGCGTACAAAACCATCTTTTTAACGTTTTTTTGCGTACAAAACCAACTTTTTAACGTTTTTTTGCGTACAAAACCATCTTTTTGCGTACAAAACCATCTTTTTGCGTACAAAACCATCTTTTTGCGTAATAAAACGTCTTTTTTTAAGGTTTTTTTGCGTACAGAAACGTTTTTTTGCGCACAAAAACGTTTTGTAAGTACCACTGGTGTTGTATTATTTGATTTTCTTCCCGATCCATTTTGTGTAGTGTACATAAATCATAGACCACCGTTCGGTGTGCCGCTGGACGACGTCGATTTGGCTTTCAAGCAGTTACAGATGGAAAAAAACCTGACGTACGTGCCGACAATATCAAAACGCGATTTGCTGAGTTATTTGCAGTCATTTGGCAAGTTTTTATTTGCTTTATGTTAATTTGCTACATTTCTGTGGTTGATAAGATTTAATTTCGCAGGGGAGCCCATGACACCAGAAGAACTGAAAATTATTATGGATGTGGTTTTGGAAGAGAAAGCACCGGATTCCGCAAAAGTTCCGGCCGCGGAGCCGCTCGAGAAGTATTTACAGCTCAGTAAAGGAGAGAGTTTGCTCAAGGACCCGGCAATAAACGAGGAGATCATTACGAATTTGGACGAGCGAATGCCTGATGTGGGTACAAATCAGGGTTGCCAGCGTTTAAAATACGTTTAAAAACGGTTAAATTTACCCGGAAATCCGCTAAAATTGAACTTAACCGGATATTCACTAAAATTGGCTAAAAATCGCTAAAAGTAACCGGAAATTTGTTCAAATTTAAAATTTAATTTAAAAACCCTTAAAATTTACCGGAAATCTCCTAAAATTGGCTGAAAACCGCTAAATTAACCGGAAATCCGCTAAAATGAACCGGAAGTCCGCTAAAATTAATTGGAAATTCGCTAAAATTGGCTAAAAATTGCTAAAATTGGCTAAAAACAGCTAAAATCGACTAAAAACTGCTAAAATCGACTAAAAACTGCTAAAATCGACTAAAAATTGCTTTTAATAACCGGATATCCGCTAAAAACGCTAAAAACGTTAAAAATTCCCCAGAAATCCGCTAAAATTAGTAAAAATCTCTAAAATTAACCGGAAGTCCGCTAAAATTGACTAAAAACTGCTAAAATCGACTAAAATTGCTTTTAATAACCGGATATCCGCTAAAAACGCTAAAAATTCCCCAGAAATCCACTAAAATTGGTTAAAATCACCGGGAAATCCGTCCTGTTGGCAACACTGGGACAAAAACCGACGTAAACAAACGGCAAATCTAATCATTTTCCCTTTAATTTTTAGATGATTTCGGCCGAAACGTTTTTAAGCGAGTTTCTAATGTTGCGACACCAAAAGAAAGTTATTCCGTGGCAGATGGAATATTCCACCGACGTCTAAAACCCGTTAAAATCGAAAACAAATCCAAAAGTTAAAAATTTAAAAAAATAAAAAAAACAAAATTACCTGGTGTTAAAACCGTGCAATTCGCTCGTAGCTCACTCGCAAATGACGTCATAACTCCGCCTTCTAGACGACGAAGGCGGGGCTCGATTGTGAATCACGTTTCTGCCTATCGGAGCATGCGCATCCGCAGTGCAATAACACTGGCATCCTTTACCCGAGCGCTACCACAACCACAACCAACATGTGAAGAGCATTAGTGTGACACAAAAACGAAAAAAAAAACTTTAAAAAAAAAAAAAACCGAAAAACTAAAAACAAAACGACACATTTTTCCAAAATGGCCGACACCGCGTTGACCGAAAACCCGAAAAAACTCGAAAAAACGGAAAAATCGATCAATTGGTAAGAAAATTCAATTTTTTTCTCATCATTTTCCAATTATTTTAATTCTTATTTGAATTCTACACGTTTATTTATTGGATTAACGTGGATTTTATTGTTAACCGGACATAGACATGGTTCAATGCTGAATAGCGTGACCGAAGTTGAATTAAAGAACGAAAAAAAAAAAATAAAAAAAAATTTATTTTCCAAAATAATAACAAAAAAAATATATATTTATATATATATTTCCAAATTAAAAAGAGAAAAAAAAAATGTTAATCAAATTTGTATGTTAAACTCGTTTTTGCATCATTTTTGTGATGAGAAATGTTAGTGGAATTAATTGGATGAGGAGAAAGTTTTCTTTTGCTTTCCTTAGCTGAGAACATCACCGTCCTTCAAGGACACACTGATATAATTTCATCATGTGAAGCAGTCGTTAACCTTTTTGGTTGAGTGTTAAAAAGATTATCATCCTAAAAGAAATTGAAAAATGAAAGTGAAATTGACGCATCAAAGGAGCATTTAAATTCATGTACACCTTTTGAAATTCATTCTGCAAGTTGAAGGGTCATAACTTGATTAAAAATTCCCATTCAGCACTCCCCCTTTTCAGCGGCTTATTTCACCGGTTTGTTGATATTGATGACACAATGTTGAAATAATGGGTGCAAAAAAATGACCGGTCCATTTCGATGCTGTCTAAGTACCAACAGTGGGTTAATAATGACATTTTGTGAGTTTTTATCACATTATTGGTAGGAAAATGCATTATTAACTGTCAAATAATGAAGAAAAACAAGTTTGTTCGTTGTTAAATGTCAAACAATGAAGAAAAACAGTATAAATCCATGGTTAAATGTCAAACAATGAAGAAAAACAGTATAAATCCATGGTTAAATGTCAAACAATGAAGAAAAACAGTATAAATACATTGTTAAATGTCAAACAATGAAGAAAAACAGTATAAATCCATGGTTAAATGTCAAACAATGAAGAAAAACAGTATAAATCCATGGTTAAATGTCAAACAATGAAGAAAAACAGTATAAATACATTGTTAAATGTCAAACAATGAAGAAAAATAGTATAAATCCATGGTTAAATGTCAAACAATGAAGAAAACAGTAGAAAATCCATTGTTAAATGTCAAACAATGAAGAAAAACAGTAGAAAATCCATTGTTGACTATCAAACAGTGAAGAAAAACAAAAAATAATTTATTGTTAACACAAACAATGTATACAAACAGAAAATAATTTATTGTTAACACAAACAATGAGGAAAAACAGAAAATAATTTATTGTTAACACAAACAATGTATACAAACAGAAAATAATTTATTGTTAACACAAACAATGAACAAAAACAGAAAATAATTTATTGTTGACACAAACAATGAAAAAAAAACAAGATAATTCACACACAAAAACAGATATTTCTGTTTTATCACATTGTCTTGAGCCAACAATGCACCAACAGAGACAAATTCATTTCAAAACAATGTGAATTGAGATATAATAATGAATTACCTTTTATTGTACACTCCGCCGGAGACTTACCGATAAATTATCCACTTTTATTTCCATTACATCCTGACAGTTTTCTCTTGTTTTATTACATTATCCACAGTTGACAATGAATTATCTTGTTTGGCCGCAAACAATAAATTATTTCAAAATTTCCACTTGACATTTGAACAAAAAAGAAAAGAAAAACCCTTTGAACACAAGACTAGTTTCTAAACCTACTTTCCACCAATCTGATCCTGCAAATTATGGGTAAAACACAGAGGGGTGCATCACCTGATTCACCTATTTCCTGGTTTGCTCACACTATTTTCCATCATGACAGCACTTGTTACTGATGACACTAATAAAATTAGTCCTGTTGTTTTTTTCAGGTTTTCAGGTCTCAAATGGTCATCTACCTTGTTTCTTGATAATTACTCATGAAAACCTTTCCCCATATTAACACCAGATGGCAATTTCCCAATTTCCTTGTTGTTGGATTCTGTGCAGGTGCAAATGTGCTAATAAGAGGCCCTTGCCAGGGCTATTACACGAGTGAAATGAGAAAAAAGGCCCCAACATAAATTGTCTCAGGGATGAAAGATGGAGAAAGGTGGTGCATAAATTTTCAACACCCCTTTCTCTGTGTCACACAACCCATGAGATATGTTTATAACCCACATACCAGCAATCAGTGGATGCATCAATTGTGTTTGGACTGTTTGCCCACCCCTCAAAACATAGACATTAGAATTCAAGAAGGTAAAAAAATCCTGCCCCCCCAAAAATGTAAAAAATGAATGGCCTTGTTTGGTGGTCTGGAGTGAATTTTAAATTGGTGGAGAACCCTTCGTTGTTAGGCCTAAGTTCGTTATAGGCCTAACACTGTTGTTAGGGTTGAATTAGGGTTGAATTTATTTTTTATTGGTTATTGGGAAGCGAGTTTGAGATTAAACTTGAGTTATTAATATTTGTTATGAAGTAATTTGATTTTTTTCCGTGATAAAAAAGTAGTTTAAGGCGAGTTTTTCACGGGAGCCTGTCATTTCTCAGCTTAACTGACCTTGTTACCTAGATCGCTTGACGCGTTAGTGCTCGGCGCTAATGAAAATTTCGTGTTCGAAGTTTTGGAAAATAAAAAGATTCGTTTCTTTTTCTTAGGAAAATAAAAATAAAAATAAATATTTCAAAGGGGAGCAGTAGTACGTAACTATGTCGCAACCTACAACGTAGAACTACGTCAACTGTCACTAGAGTGCGGATGTCATTTCCGTTGCCGATTTCGATGCATCTGTGACATCCCATCCAATGCGGAGAAATAAAATAAACAATTTGTGATCGTTCTGGACGAGATTTATATCGAGATTAGTTTGTTGTGCATATCTTTATGCAAAATTACACCTAAAAGATTTATCGATCCGTCGAAAACAAATATTTATAAAATCAACAAAATTGTAGCGAACAACCACCGAAACCTAACCCTAAGTTAGGCCTATCTTAGCGAGGTCTCCCTGATTTCTACTAGCAACTTTTGAGACAATATTGAGATAATATTTGCTAATTAGCATTAAATAGAACAATAACTATGTACACACAACTGTATCTCATCTTTAAACAAAAAATACACGAAACTCAATTAACAATGAAATGATTTTCATCTGATAATGTCAACTATTTCTGAGCAGATACCCAGTGGGGAATATCCCAATACAACTCCACCCATTTTATTAAAAATAAAAAAAAATAAGCTTAATATAAAAAAAAAATAATATAAAAATCAAAATAATCAATAAGGGGTTCCATAAACTCCTTTTCAGACGATTATACATAAGCGCTGAAGTGCTGACGCGATTATTCATTGGTCCACACAGGTCACATGATAATCGCTTCAGCAGAAAAATCGTCATAATCACTTCAGTGCCTTCAGCGTATCATTTTTGAAACCCCTTATTGTAAATCAAATTTCCACATTAAAAAAAAACATTAGCACACAACTGACCCCTGGGCCCTGAGATTTTAAGTCCCTTTGAGGCCAATGGCCCCTGATGCAGACATTGAACCCCACCCACCCTTGAAGCCCCCTTCACTCCACCTTGAGGTAGAACCAGTGTAGCACCAATCAGTCTGGACAGTGGGCCAAAAGCCAAGTATGGAACAATGGTTGGTTTCAAGCACATTAAAAAATAAATAAATAAATAAAAAATAATTATGAATTGGAGTTTATGCATTGTTCATTAGTCATCTATAGATATTAATATTACATTCCTCATGAGGTGATAATATGTTTTTCCCTTCTTCCTCTTACAGAAGTCAATGGAACAATTACAGGGGACAATTGGGGAAATTACTGTGGTTGAAAAACATGACAATTTAATTATACTCATGTTTTTATACATGTACAATCAAATGGAGATTTTAAAAGGAAATGAATATTTGATAGAAATTTTTATGTTTTTTTTTTGTTAATGGGTTTGATTTTTTTTTTTTTAGTGTTTGTGTTGGGTTGTTGTGGATTTAAATGTTGTGTGTGTAAATATTTTGAAGGTTGACATGTGAAAGGCTGATTTGTTTTTAAATTTGTGAGTGATGTTTTTTGATGAGTTTTGATCAAATTCGATAAATTTTTTATGAATTTTGATCAAATTTGGTACATTTTTGATAAATTTTAATCAAATTTGATAAATTTTTGATGAATTTTAACCAAATTTGATAAATTTTTGATGAATTTTAATCAAATTTGATGAAATTTTGACAAGTTTTGATGAATTTTGATAAATTTTGATGAATTTTGATGAATTTAGATGAAATTTGATAAAATTTTAGAAATTTTTGATGAAATTGGATGAAATTTGATAAAATTTGATAAAATTTGACAAGTTTTTGATGAAATTTGATGAAATTTGACAAATTTTTGATGAAATTTGATGAAATTTGACAAATTTTTGATGAAATTTGATGAAATTTGACAAATTTTTGATGAAATTTTATGAAATTTGAGAACTCTTCCAAAATCTGAGACATTTTTGATAACTGTCGGCATCCTCCTGCCATACAATCCATCCCCTAGTCTGGCGCCACATCCACAATACCAAAACCCATCCACACAAAACACCACAATTCAACCCACTTTAAAAAAAAAAAACCACTGATTTGGAGTTCCTCTGACCTTCTATGTCTATTCCACTGACACCTAGTGCTAGATTTATGAGACCAGAGTGCAATAGTTCATCCTATAACCATTTATTATTATTACTATGTGGGGGTGGATCAATCGGGGCTTCCAATCCGTCATTCCAACAGCACCACCACCACCACCAAACACAAACAAAAACAAAATCAACCAAAACCGCCACTGTCACGTCTCATTAACGCTTTTATATCAACTAACTAATATTTGTGCAGTGTTAGGAAACCAGGTGACACCCTGACCAAATTTTAAAGACTCCCGAACCGAATGTTAGTTCAATGCACATTTTATCGACAAAAACAAACAATTACACTATTTTAGGCTTAACAATCATTAAAAAATGAATTAAAAAATTGTTAGGGCGACCAGTAACGCGTATTAAAAAGATTTTCTACCAATTTTTCCCCCCAACTTCACCATTTTTTAAGCCTAAAACGTGTAAGTCAAGTATAATCTACTGTAAACCTGACCCACGACCTCTGAGCTTAAAATGCATTTTTTTCTCCTGACTAATGAACCTTTTTTCCTTCTATTTTTGCAGCCAATCTTGTGAAATTAATAGCCATGATAAAGAATGGAACAAGAAGGAATTTCTGCCTTAAAAAAAAAATTAATATATATTTTTTTTAGATGTGAATAATAAATTTATTCTTTATTGGTAACATTTTTATCACATGGTGTTTCATGGTTGACATTTATAATGGCAGAGGTCATGATTTTTTGTTTAAATTTTACAGCACAACAGCCACAACAACCAATAGGTGCAAAGTGCATTTAATGGAATAGGTCGTTGTTCTCAGGTGGTTTTTTTTTCTGTTGGTAAGTATTGTGACTATTAAAGAAGTTGACAAAAGAATAAATTTTGAAACGCTATGTAAATTTTAATACTCCTTGCTCGATTGTGATGGGATGGGAAAGTTTTTGTTTGTGTTTTGTAGCGAAGATGAATATGTAGACGGGAAGACGGGAAAGGAAAAATGACAGCTGCAAAGCAATTTCTGAAAAGCAGTTTCTGCTTTTGTCGTTTTTGCTGTTTGTTTTGTATATCTACTGTCGTCACTTCATACGCAAATTCACAACAATGCATTCCACACTATTGTATTGCAAGTTGCTAGGCTATTATTGCCTTTTGTAATAAATCAGTCGACTTACTAAATTCAACCAGTTTAGATGCTTCACTTATATTGTGAGTGTTCGGACGGACGGCACGTGGTCAGCGGAGGGCCACGAGGCGCTGGACGCAACACACACGATGATAAATCCCACGAAATACACAAAAGACACAAGTTTAGGTTTTGGTTATTGCTTTATTGTTGTCTAGGGGTATGATATGGTGTCTCAAGGTGTATTATGAAACGGTAACTTCAATAGTGGCATGCCGCTTAAAGTGGGAAAAATAGATACGAAGGAATTTTAATCACGCATGTTTTTTGCCGTTTATAGAAACACCAAAAACCACATAAACAAAATAGAAATAAAAGACAAATAAGGCCAGACTCCCCTTGCCCCCCCACAACATTTTTTTATTGACATTACTTTTGCACTTGACCCAATTTAATTGTAACTTTCTTTCACTTTTCCTAGAAGCATTCATCAAACACTCAACGGGCTAATCACAATTTGTTGTGCATTCAATTTAAAACCCTGTACATGTTTTCTTTCCTTTTTTAATTTCAGGTTGTCAAGTTTAATTTAACTTTTCCAAGGAGTAACCATGACGCATTTATTCCAGAAAATCTTTATTTACTTGTAAGTTAAACCTTTTTTGTTTTTCAAGTTCAATGTATTAGGGAAAACATGTAATTGGACGTTACCTTGAGCATTATTTCTCTTTTGAGGGTTCAATAGATTGCAAGGTAGACAAAGGTGAATGGCATTGCTATGGCCCAATTTGGTAGGTTGGGTCTCATTGAACACCATTTATATGCTAGAAATATCTTCCTCTATTATGACTTAGAGCATTGCAGATGGAAAAGTAGGCATTGTGATGAATTAGTGCTTCCCACTCTCAAACCCTGTTGGCAATACCTTAAAGCTGCACTCTCTTTTTCTCCTCACCCTTGAGTGAAAGTTATTCAAGAAATGGACAAAAGAAACAGGAAATCATTCCCTTGCATGTTTTTCGTCTCATTTCCTCCACTAAAACCTCTGGAATAACAAAAGAGTGTCAGTTACAAACAACATTGAATGAAATTGTCAGAAACCATTGGTGGGGCCACTGCAAGTTTATTATTTACATCACAGAACGCCTAAATCTATCGACACAGGTATACATCGCTACATGCAATTTTTAATCTTCGCGTGCAATTGGAAGCCGCGTGGTAATCTGCATTGGGTACCCGTACCCGTAACCGTACCCCAATGCACATCTCTGGCACAAGTGATCGCGTTCAGGAACGGGTACGGGTAGGATAGGGTAGAGAATTTTTTTTGGAGACGGGTAACGGACGGGTAACGGGTAATAGAGGCTCGCGGACATTTTAATTTTAATATCGGCGCAGGAATCGGTATCAGCCAATATTCGGTTGCCGATTATCGGTATCGGCGATACTGCAAAATATCGATATCGGTCAAAGTTTAGTTTATGGTACATGTAATCTTTCTTGCAACTACCCATCAGTGTCTGCACGTGTACACGAGAAGAAAGTATCAGCGCAAGGTGTCCTAAGCGCTAATTATCCACTTCCAATTTTTTGTTTCTAACTCGAGAACCCTGGTCTTTGGAGGCCCAGGCCAGTGACCCTACCATCTCCCCTCTAACATTGTTGTAATGGGATTCCACCTGTAGAGAATGAAGTCATTTTATTTTGAGATCTTATTACAAGTTGAAACAAGACCGGTATGTAAATGAAATATTTGGGTAAATTCCAGATTAGCGAGATAACTTCGCTATATATACCTTTCGCTGAAATGCAGATTCAATGCAAATGAACACGGGCCGTTTTAAATTCCATTCCAGGCAATGACTATTCATTTTCTCTCTCCCTTTGTTTATTTTTATTTCCATTCCAACAGGTTAGGTCTATTATGATGCGATAAATGGCGGGTTTCATTCTAAGTGGACTGTGCTGTTTTGTGTTGCTGCTGCAAAGAAACATGGCCGAAACCAACGACGAACTACCAGTGCCAAACGAGGCCAAGTTTCTTTCCCCACTGCGGCTGGTGACGGTGCACAATATGAGCTCCGGAGCAATGCCGGCATCCCGACTGAGAGACCAGATCTGGGTGGTGCCACTCATAGTCTTTGCTTCGCTGAACCTCATAGTGTTCGCTTGTTTCGAGGCGTTTGTTTTGGTGAAGATGGTGAATGCACGCCCGAGCCGACGACATTTCTTCTTAGGACAAATGTTACTTTTAGGCTTATTTCTCTCTTCGTTGGTCAGTTTTGCCTATATCACACCACCCAATCTCATCTCCTGCACTGTGATCCGTCTAGGGGTTGGACTCTCATACACCGTGGTGTTTGCAACGATGATGGTCAAGTTGGTTTTTCTCATCAGTTTAAACAACGGTGTTTATCTACCCGCGCCATATCATGGCTTGCTATTGTTCTTTGCCATTGCTGTTCAGGTAAGCTCGTTTTCGGTCACTTTTCATTTTGTTCAAAATTTTAAACTAGATAATTTTGGGCTAGATGCGTTTGCACTAAGAACTAGAACTAGATTTAAATGTTAGGCTAGACCAGGGGTCGGCAACCTGCGGCTCTTTCGATGTCAAGATCAATACCATAATATTGAAACAAAAATGTTAGTGGCTCTTTAAAAACTGGGAAATTTTGTAAATTGTAACTTTTGGTTCTTCCGTCTCAAAAGGTTGCCGACCCCTGGGCTAGACCAAACTATCTGGTGCGAACAAGGTATAAGTGAGGGTGCAAGGGTTGCCTAGTACCCGGACGGCAGGGCCTTGGTAACGAAACTATTTTCTAGAACAGTGCTTCTCAAAGTGCGGTCCGCAAATAAGTTTGGTACAAATAAGTCAGCCGTGTAATTGATTAATTATTAATGTTATCACATAGTAATTGCATCTCTGGCAATTGCAGAGGCTGTTATTATATGTTACATACCGTAATCATATTCTAATGTTTTCAGGTGGCCATTGGAATCCAGTGGCTCATCCAGAGGCCTCCAGCTCTCGTCTTCACTCCCACTAGTGCAATATGCAACACATCTTTCCACGACACGATGTTATCATTGATATATGTAATGTTTTTGCTAGCATTGATAGCGTTCTTTTCGATAAAGTCGCACGGCATCCGCGACAACTATCGCGAGGCAATGTACATCGGGCTTTCCGTCGGATGTTGCTTACCCGTATGGGTAACATGGACAGTGATAGCCCTTGTGCTTCGTGATGGCTACGAGGAGCCCAGTGTGGCATTTGGACTGGTCATCAACTCCACTTTGACTTTCATAATCATGTTTGTGCCCAAAGGCCGGCAACTGGCCGCTCTGGGTAAGGAAGGACTCTATTTTGAGGATCAAGAAAGGGGGGATCACCTGAGTTCAATTAGTTTGCCATCCATTTACACTCCGTCTTTTTATCACTTCAAGCCTCACACTACAGCATTCAAGTCATCCATGAATACAGGTGAGGACAGGTTAAAGCGTAGTAACGATGAAATCGGCTTAATTTTTATGCTTACCGGAGCGTTCGTTTGAGGGTTAGTGGAAAATTAAACATTATGATGGCCAACTTTTTATTAGGCCATATAATAATAATGAGAAACTGATGCAATAAATTTTTTACATTTTTATTCACACCTCTGAATTAATGCGGGAAAGGAAGTCGGTAGGTTTGGTTTGGTTAAAGGTCAACTGGATGCCAATTAAAGTTGGAATGAAATTATAACGTCGTATGCGGAGAACGGAGGAAGTGCTTAACAGAGCTTGAAAGCTTAAATGTGAGAATTTAGTCGAGGTTCGACTGTACAGTCGTGGACAAAAAAAACTTCCCTTCAGTTTAGCTGTTTTAAGTTTATCTACCAGGTGGCGTAAAAATCCATTGAGATTCAATGACATCAATCTTGACCCGGTCTGTCGTCTTGCCCTAACAACAGTATTAAAAGATAGACCGGGCGATTTTCTGATTCCTTGAATTTCTTAAAGTTGGGTCAATTGCTGCACCCTGGTGACAGTACGGTACATTCCTACAAACAAAATCTTTATGGAGTCAGAAAAACAAGCTTTGAAATAATGAATAGTAATTTTTTTTTTAAATCTTATTTAATTGGCAA
Organism: Strigamia acuminata; assembly: GCA_949358305.1. Lineage (NCBI taxonomy): Eukaryota > Metazoa > Arthropoda > Chilopoda > Geophilomorpha > Linotaeniidae > Strigamia > Strigamia acuminata. The sequence goes on along the minus strand of OX442320.1, from coordinate 5,533,373 downwards.
CAAGATTAACAAACTGTGCACTTGACATCTCCCCCATTAAAAAAAATGACATGAATTATTTTAAAAAGGTCTTTTGTAGACATATTCAAATATGGCTCAGCCTTAAAACAAGATTTTGTGGTTTGTAATGTAATACCAGACTCAAGGTAATTAACTTTTTTGTAATTATGAAATGAATTATGGATGTTAAATTAAGTGTCTGACATGTAGAACTTGGTTGGAATTCCAACGGTGAAAATATGGGCTTGTTCTGAGAGTTATATAAGCAAGAGGTGCATTTCTGGCCTGTGGGGCTCTAATTTAAAATTACCCCCAAAAATTATTTAAAAAAATATTTTTTTGAGAAAAAATTTTTGTTTTGCAATTTAGGACCCTCAAGATTTAGGCTTATTTTTATGTGAAATTTTTTTGGACACTATTTTCTCTTATTTTTACACTAAAAGAAACTAAATTTTACACGACTCCGCAGTAATATAATCTCAATTATTTTCATGTGCTTACAGAAAGGACAATACAGCGAGGAGGTAATCGTTCTCACCGGGATCATTTCCCATCTTCGGCTTACGATTACACATCCCAGCCATACTATGATGACAGCATGTATTACAGCATGATGAGGACAATGACAACTAACCCTAATGTGCATTTTGTAAGAAATCCAATGATTTACTGAAGATAGAAATGCAAAGACCTGTTAATTAATTTGACTTTTTCTTCAATTTACAATACAACCAGGAGATGTGTCTCATTTGTTTACTTAATGTGGTCAGTTTTGTATACTTAGAATGTGCTGTGAGGATTGTGTGCAATGAAAATGGTGGATTTCAACATTATATACAAGTTAACAACAGGTTCAATTCTGGAAGGATGAGTGACTTGCAATTGCAATTGGATCTAAGAAAGAAACGTGCTAAACTAAAAAAAATCAAAGGTGTGCAATCATTGGCCACTATGTGAAGAGATAGTGAAGGCCCCCCCCCCCCTAATTATATATTTTTTTCTCTTCTTTATTCAATTTGAATTTACAACATAATTAGACAAGATTAGCTTTTTTGGTATTATTTTCAACTTGTTTCTATTGAAATTTCAAACTCATTAAAATTCATATAAAAAAATTACAATTTCATTGTAATTCCAATATGAAAAAAAAAAATTTTCTTATCTTTTATCTTTATTTGTGGAGGGAGAAAAATGCAAAACAATGATGGTAAAAGTTTTATATTTGCCATAAACATCAAAAGTATTCAAAATTATCTATCTTTATCAAGAGAATACAATCTCTTGCCTTATAATTATACCTGCAGTGTGGAAATGTTTAAACATTTGCTTCACTCATAAAAGTTGCATGTAATTGAATGAGGTGAGCTAATCTATCCAAATTGTGCATAAAAAAAGATGCAACTTTTTTCTCAATCTAATTGAACTGCAAAGGTTATTATTATGTTGTAATAAGTTAGGCTTTTAGATAATTTTCTTTATTTCCTTGGTACCTGCAACAAGTGTGTAATTTTTTAAGGAAGTGTCTATTGACAGGGGAGAATGTTTTGCTTCAAAATTGGTAGGTAAAAGCATCCTGGTTCAAATTTTCTGCAGACAAGGGAGTTTTTGCATATATTGCCACATCGATGATAACTTAGGATGGATTAACACATTTTTATTTTAATATCGGCGCAGGTATCGGTATCGGCCGATATTCGGTTGCTGATTATCGGTATCGGCGATACTGCAAAATATCGATATCGGTCAAAGTCATCCGGATCGGAAATTCAAAGTTTTTCATGTTCAAGAGGCGTTACCTGGAAATTTACGGCAATCTTGAAATTTTCAAAAATTATTTATTCCGATAATGTTTACATTTGCTCTTGTAACATGACAGAAACAATTTTTTGCAAATTTTCAACGATGATCTTCTCCTGACGGCTTGTCAATACGATGAAGGCTACTGCAAGCCACAAAATAGCCCAAGTATTCGACATCTTCAGGGGTTGTGTCCTGGTGGTAATGTCCACCTTGCCCATGATCACTAAAGCAATGAGTATGCTCAAGTCTTAAATCCAGTTTCTTGAAATGTGTTTTAACAAGTTCTAGTTAATACCCAGTGTTTGTGCTCACATCTAAAGTACTATACTTACTGCTGGATCATGAGACACAAATGTGCTGAGACACACCAACGGAGCACTCATCTCGAAAAACTGAAGCCACGAAGTCACAGTTTCGTCATCAATCAGTGGATAGTTTGGAAAATCCGGCTTTTTAAACAAAACAAACAAATAATCGTCAAAAGTTGCCAACAGTTTTAGCCTTTGGAATTGCCACTACATTTGAAATCTTTTATAACGAATCGCGATGGAACGAATTATCGATATAACGAATACCTAAAAATGACCGGTTTGATTGGCTGGCCATAGAACACCATGTTAAAAAATTTCGATATAACGAATCCATTTTTCGAGTCACCTGCGATTCGTTATAAAGAGTTTCGACTGTATCGTTGGCGGCCCTTTGTCCATAGATGGGTCGCTGTTACAAATAAATACATACATGTATCGTTATCCAATTATTTCATACCATTATGTGTAGTCTTGCTTTTCCTTCTTTCAAAAGGAAAACTCCACCAATTCCTACTGGTTTCTCTCCGTAAGCAACTTCTAGGGACTCCCTCATGGCAGTTATGAGATTTGTATCTCGGGTTCTCCTTTTGGCTTTCACTTGCATCACCTGCACAAATTTCCATCTTTTCAATACAATTATAATGTCAAAAAAATGTTAAAAGATTGCAATTACTTTTCCTTTAACTCCGTCACTTGCTAGGGCATTTAACATAAGTCCACATTCCCTATTAGCAGGCATTTGCTCTACTTTATAACCATTCTACAATTAAATTTCTTCCTTTAATCCCAACTCTTGCAAGCATTCAACAAATACAAACCTTAGCATCAAGTTTGGCAATGTAAGATAAGTTTCTACCTAGACCATTGGTGGCAGTTCGAATATTTGCCATAAACTAGAAGAAAATATTATGAATCATTAAAAATAATGAGGCCCCCACAAAAGTTGTGTCGGCTTATTTTGCATCTTCGGCTTTACACGGTACACTCTGGCCTAAAAACCAATTTTAGATGCCCAAAATGTAGGAAATTGGCCTAAAAACCAATTTTAGATGCCCAAAATGTAGGAAATTGGCCTAAAAACCAATTTTAGATGCCCAAAATGTAGGAAATTGGCCTAAAAACCAATTTTAGATGCCCAAAATGTAGGAAATTGGCCTAAAAACCAATTTTAGATGCCCAAAATGTAGGAAATTGGCCTAAAAACCAATTTTAGATGCCCAAAATGTAGGAAATTGGCCTAAAAACCAATTTTAGATGCCCTAAATGTAGGAAATTGGCCTAAAAACCAATTTTAGATGCCCAAAATGTAGGAAATTGGCCTAAAAACCAATTTTAGATGCCCAAAATGTAGGAAATTGGCCTAAAAATCAATTTTAGATGCCCAAAATGCGGGAAATTAGCCTAAAATTCTTTAAATTTACCCAAATTTTAATAATAACCTTTAGAATATCAAGAAAACTCAAATTTCTGGCCCAAATTTCATTATAATTATTCATCTGGGTTCTTTTAATTAAAAAAAGCAGCCTTTTCACTTATATGGGCATGTTTCATTTTACACCGGCCAAAAATCCAGTGACAAAATATACTTACTTCACAGTTTACATGAACTTTATGGAATGGTCCAGCACCGGCCCCAATGACAAAAGCATCCGGCAAGTTAATGATTTGAGTCAGTTCATCTAAATTGTAAATCTATTAAAATGATGATGATAAAAATAAAGATTATAATTCATTTATTATTATTATTATTTTTATTATTATTACTTTATTCCTCTGTGGAAAAGGTTGTAAATTCTTCACTCCACCCACGTCTAAAAGTGTTGCTTTTCCACATATTCCTTGTCATGTGATATTCATTTTTTAAATATTTTTTATTGTTTTATTTTATTGAAAAAAAATTCATTTACCCTTTGCAGCCAAATTAAAAGGTTCTTCTTCCAAATTTGGACAGGTTACAAAAGAAACTGATGCCTCTTCAAACGAATTTTTCAATCCATTTTCCAATACTAAAAGAAATATAAACATTTTATTTGATGCGTGGCGCCATCTAGTGTCGAACAAACGAGTTACTAGGACCAAGTTTGACTGCTGCTGGACGATCTTACTTATTTGACTCCTATTTCTAGATCGATTATATTACCTGATCGCAATTCATTCGCCTCTGGTTGATAAAGCGATAATCTAACCACCGGAAAACTCATAGCCGATCGTAAGGCTTTTGCGTGAAGTCAAATGGCCGAGTTGTTGAGGCCTTGAGTTGTTTTGTTGATAAGCGGAGATTGTGTTATCGTAATTTCATAATTTGTCACCAGGGCTTCTGCAACACCGCAAATTTTAAACGTGCTTTATTTGTTGATTTTACATCGATAAAGCGAGATAAAAACGGTAAATGTGAATAATATAATGATCTATTTGATTTTACAACAAATTATGTTTATAGACACAAACTTCGATGGCGAAAACAAAAAAAGAAATTGCGATCCCGCCTAGCAATGTTAGAAATAGGCCTACAATGGCGGACAACTTGAAAGCCTCAACTGTGTTTTCATCTTTGCAATTTTCATTGTGTCCTTCAGGTATAAAATCTTTCGTAATTTTTTGCAGGACGCCGCTTTCCTTCATCAACAAAATACTGTAGGAAATAAGAAAAAAAATGTTAAGATAGTTTCCAATTTTTCTCCCAATTTATTCAACTGTTTATCCAGCATTTTCTTAAACATGAATTTCTTCCGATAAACGAAACTCAGGCCGGTTTTGTAAAGGGGAAATTTCGCCACGCGAAACGAGCAGTTTCCTTTCATATTGAGATTTCCCGTAATATCGTCTACGATGAAAGCGGCTTTACTTGCGTAAACTAACTGCAGCGCGGCTTTGTGTGATTTTGCCACATATTTGTCCAGATCGCGCTGTATTTTCTCCCACGCTTTCATATACGAGGCTATTTTAGAAGTCTGGTAAAAAATTCAAAGTAAAAATTTAAAACCAACCGCGAAATTAATTCAACAACACATTTATTTACTTTGAGCATTTCTACCGAAGCTATTCCCTTGAGAGTGCACACCTCGTAATCAGTTTGGAACACCAACTCCTCCAAAGATTCGAACGGCACAATCGCTTTATTAACCGTCAAAATTGATGTGAGCTCCGACGAATAGCCAGTAAACGTTAAAATAGAGAAGAGGTGGAACACCTGTAGTATAATAGTGCTGGATAAATTGAAAACAAGGACTGAAACTCCTGAAATTGATTAAAAATGTGAATAATTCTTTCAAAAAACGATAAATTCTAACCGAAACCTGTTAATAAAAGTGTATAAAAGCTGCTTATCACATAATCCGTGAAGCTATTTAACCATTTCTTTGTTTTATCATTTTCTTTGGACACGTTTGAATAATTGTATTTGTTTATAGTTAGAAGACCCGCAACCAAAACTGTGCACGCAGCGACGCACGTCCAAACGACTGACGAAAATGGTTCTAGATAGAAGAAAACGTTTTGTTCTACTTCCTGTATGTGACGATATATTATTATCGCGTGCACATTAAGTATGGACGGTGAATAATCGACTATTTTAAAACGTTCCGCGACATGCGTTAGAAATATTCCAATATCGGATTCCTGGAACGTGTCAAATTGTAATAATTAACGGTAACCACCAATTTTAGTATCGTGCAATGATAGACAAGCTCTTATAGTATTTTGTTTACATTTTTCTGTATTTTTGCCAGCATTCCGTGCGGTGTACGGCCGACAGGCTCTTCCACGATGAAACTTGAAGGGAACAATAAGGTATTAGTGAAATTATTAGAGTTGTTTGTTTCTTTGTGATATGCTACGTGAAATTAATGACACGTTGCAGGATTGACGTTATTTCGCCACTATATCCTCTTGGTTTTCCACCGTCTTCAGGAATGAGTTGTTGTGGCGAGAAAACTGGTTCAAACTGAATTAGGAAACAGGATTGTGTTAATTCGAGGCCGGACAAAAATACAAATATACAAATACTCGGCATGACGTAATACGGAATTGATTTCCCATTAGCTTTGGCGAGGGCTGAGCCGACATGTTCAATTTGACTGAATTTGGTTGAACATTTCCAATTCCCTCGTGTTTTTTCATCATTGTATTTCCAGTGGCAAAGTACAAGCGGTAAACGTCCCAATCCTGTATGGAGGATCCACAAGATTTTAATTTGGGACAAATCGAGATTATTTGAGATCAATTTACTTTATCCGTCATCTGAGTTTCGATTAAATAGATTTTGATTTTGTGAGGAATGTAAAAAGGCGTGAAGTGCATCGTTTTGTTTTGATTTATCAGAACCCACTTCGTCGGATGAAACCGTGAATCCAACATCTATGCAAATGCGAATATTAAATTCCTTTAAATCGACGCTATTTGACGTGCAAACCTTTCGAATGAATTCCAGCGTAAGATCTGAATCAGTGTCGTTATGCGTGAACATCAAAACGGTATTAAATCGTTGCAGCGTAGGCAAAGTTACTTTTTCAATCGAAGTTACCACAACGGGTATGAAATTCATCGTAAAATGCTTCAAGATGTTTTCTAACAAAATAACATCTAAGTTATTTCTGCAAGGGGGACAGGGCTGGACTGGGAACAAATTTAGTACCGGGAAATCTGGATTGGTCGGGTCACGGGAAATGAAAAAAATATATGTCATGGACCATCGGAAATTCCCATTATCCCAAGGGGCCAGTCTGGCACTGAAGGGGGATTACTGTATCATTATTTTAAATTTAAATGCACGAGTGTTACCATTGGTGGTTCCCTCTTGATCATTGTCATTAACAATGATGATTTTTGACCATTCGAATTTTTGCGTTAAAGAGGTGTGGATTGAATCTTGACGTTCTATCCAGCTGTCTGTTGCCTGTTTGTATCTTAAATCTGCAACAATTCTTGATGTTTTCTAATTTAAAATTTATTATAGTATTGCTTACCTGTATCACTCGGTGTTGTACAGAGAAGCAGCAATTGGAGGATATAGCAGTTAGTAATTTTTTCCATGTTTCTGACAAATTTAATTTGTGTTTATTGCTAATATAGTTGTGAGGAATTAAGTGAGTGAGCAAATACTGAGCTTATGGTCTCTTGGGATTAAAGAATTTAACTTTTTCATTTGAGGCAATTACTCGAGTGATATTTTTGATCCCATGGGGTTGACCAATTTAAGTTTTTTGGTGTTGAGTAAATATTGGGGAACTAAACATTTTATCTTAATTAGTTACTGCTTGACTTTCTATTTAACCCTTCCAACCCTAAGATGGATCTTTTTGTGACACCATTTGTAAAAAATCATCATTTTCGTGTGAAATAATTTTTTTTTATCTGATTTTTGCTGACTATTCCTTTGAAACATCACTAGACACTACACCACAATTGAATCTTTTTTAATTTTTATATTTTGTTTGTAATTTGAAACCAAAGGTTAACTGGGTCAAAAACGACCCATCTTAGGAGTCTAAAGGACATAGACCCAATGCGGTATGTTGGTGAAATATACAGGGTGTTCTAAAAGTCTGGATTCCTCTAAATATTTCCTGAGCAATTGCATCTAGGCCAACTTTGATGAAGCGACCATATAGGAAGTTGGGTGAGAGCAATCCAAAAATGTCATCAAATTTGACCTTGAAGGTCATTTTCAAGGTCATTCAATTTCTAACTTTTAAACCGTTCAAGATACAGCAAAATTTCCAATTACTATGTTGTAGAGCACCATCAAATTAGTACTATCCAACTTGTCTTTGTTATCTTAAGTTAAATGTTTCATAACGCACGATATAGCAGTAACGCATGGCAGCGCTATTCATATGCACGACATCGCGTGTAAGAATTATTCTTACATGTCGCGCCCTGTTGCGGGTAAGAATATCGCACATATTATGGATCACCGGGTTAATGATTGGGTGGGAGGGAGTGTGGGTGGATGGGTTGGTAGTTGGTTTCTAGGTCTCACTTAAGTATTTGATGGCTGTACAGAACTCAATCAAATGTCGTGCAGAACTCTGATGAAGCTGCCGAAGGACAACATATCGAACAATAATTACTTATTGCATGCGCAGAATCTGGGTCATTTTATGCCCATCTTAGGGAGAGAGGGGAAACTAATCTATTCGGGTTGGAAGGGTTAATTAATATTTTGTGTTTATTATCCAATATTTTCTCGAGGGATATTTTAGAGTTTAACATTAGTGATTGTATGGGGATTGAGTAGCTGATGTACAGTCGTGTTCAAAAAAACTGGACCCTCCCTCTATGCTGGCAATTTAAATTTTGGATAATTTCGTGTTTTGCCGCTAGGTTAAACACCAGACATCAACAGGTGATAATGCTTGTATACCCTCATCTGCTACACAAGTATTATCACCTGTTGATGTATCTGTTGTTTCAAAATGCAAATTACTCACAATTTCAATTGCCAGCATAGAGTGAGGATCCGGTTTTTTTGAACACAAGTTAACAATTCAGAATTTTTAGAATTTTGAAGTAAATCATACCTGTCGAGCAATTCCTTTTTGAAATGTTTATGCATCCAGCTAATAAGTAAAAGAAAAAATATTCTCTGAAGGTTCATCTTGCTAAAAATTTGAACTACTGTTCTTTGTTTCTATTGTCTTGTGCTGTGCTGTGTCTTTCAATCGCTTAGACACGATCAAACAGATACTGCACTCCGAATTGATATAGTCGTCTGATTTAGACGCATGACCACAAGATAGAATGACTTCCCTAGACTGTGAATTTTCTTTGGATTGTTGTTAGCTATAAAAATCGTTGCCTAGATGACTTAATCACTGTTACTGTTTACTTGCGTCGGCAATCGATAGGACACGTGTCAAACATGGCGTGACCTGTGAGATCGCGAGTGAACCGAAAATTTTATTTTACTGTTAGATTCGGCACGCCATAGTTTTAATTGAAGAAATTAAAATAAATGGCACTGTGCCACTGATTTTAATCATTTTAATTATCGCCACTGGCGTATGGGCGTTTCCTTTTTCTAAACTTACCACCCAACGGCGGATCTACACTCAAAACCACCCCAACGTTGATCTATTTCACTGGTGTAGTGGCACAAAAAAGTAGTCCAAAACACCAGAATTGTAATCGAACTCCAGACATTGTGCTCGATTACCAACATTGTCAAAGGTGATGCTTTGACACAGAACTACTTTTCCGCGTAGTAGAACACAGTACACAGTTAGACATAAACCGGCTGAAATAGATCAACGTTGGGGTGGTTTTGAGAATAGAAAAAATTTAGTGGGGGCTGTAGCCCCCATGCCCCCCTCTGGATCCACCCCTGATTGTATGAGACTGAAAAACCACCTCACATGGTCACAATACTACATCTACATAATAAAGTCGGCATGGGTCACCCAGCTCAGTGGCTCCCACCTGGATTCGCTCGTGTTATTATCGGATCCTGGTTACTTATCCACACCTAAAATTGCCTTCCTCTGGACCAGCCAAACCTTTATTCATTTTTTCAATGCAAAATACTTGCGTAGCCGTGTATAACCTTGTATAGTCTTGTCTATATTATCACCTGCTGATGTCTGGTGTTTCACCTAGTGGCAAAACATGAAATTACTCACAATTTCAATTGCCTGCTTAGAGTGGGCGTCCAATTTTTTTGAACACGACTGTACGTAGAGGAACTGCTATTTAGGTGTTTATTGATGGATACATTGCAAGTTTTGTTAACGAATACAGCAAGTTTATAACGTAGAGAAATGTGAATAATTAACTGATCTATTTGAATTTATGCAATTTATATTTATAGACAAAAACTTCGATGGCGAAAACTAGAAAAGAAATGGCGATCCCACCTAGCAGAGTTAGAAATAGGCCTACAATGGCGGACAACTTCGGAGCCTCGACTGTGTTTTCATCTTTGCATTTTTCATTGTGTCCTTCAGGTAGAAAATGTTTCGTAATTCTATGCAGAACACCAGTTTCCTTCATCGACAAAATACTGTAGGAAATAAGAAAAAAAATGTTAATATAGTTACCAATTTATTTTCTACTTAAATCCCCAATTTATTCAACTGGTTATCCAGCATTTTCTTAAAGCGGAATTCCTTTCGATAACCGTAACACAGGCTGCTTTTGTACATTGGATATTTCGCCACACGAAACGAGCAGTTTCCTTTCATTTTCAGATTTCCCGAAATGTTGTCGATGATGAAAGCGGTTTTGCTTGTGTAAACTAACTGCATTGCGGCTTCGTGTGAGTTTGGCAGATATTTGTCCAGATTGCGCTCTATTTTCTCCCAAGCTTTCATGTACGAGTCAACTTTTGAAGTCTGATTAAAAATTGAAAGTAAAAATTTAACAGCAACCGCACAACTAATTCAACAACATAAAGGGTGTCCCAAAAATAACGCAAGATTTGAATTAACCGCCATTTGTTCAGTAAATTGTTGGCAACCCTGAAACAACAACGATTTGACAGCTGAAAGATTAGGGTTTTATCTGCCGAAATTGGATTATATTGATGTGGCCAATATGTGGTTTCAACAAGACGGTGCAAGAAAAAGGGGCCAATTCTGATGCAGTAATTGAATTGTTTCCATGGTTGTTTGGCAATATGGCATGTGGCACCGTCTTGATGAAACCACATATTGGCCACATCAATATAATCCAATTTCGGCAGATAAAACCCTAAACTTTCAGCTGTCAAATCGTTGTTGTTTCAGGTTGCAAACAATTTACTGCACAAATGGCGGCTAATTCAAATCTTGCGTTATTTTTGGGACACCCTATATTTAATTACTCTGAGCATTTCTACAATAGCTACTCCCTTGAAAGTGCACACGTCATAATCCGTTTGGTACACCAACTCCTCCAAAGATTCGAACGGCACAATCGCTTTATTAATCGTTAAAATTGATGTAAGCATCGACGAATAGCCAGTAAACATTAAAATCGAGAAGAGGTGGAACACCTCTAGTATAATGGCGCTGGATAAATTGAAAACAATGACTGAAACGCCTGAAATTGATTGAAAATGTGAATAATTCTTTTAAATAACGACAAATTCTAACTGAAACCTGTCAACAGAAGTGTATAAAAGCTGCTTATCACATAATATGTGAAACTATTCAACAATTTATTTGTTTTTTCATTTTCTTTGGACACATTTCTTTGATAACTGTATTTGTTTATGGTTAGAAGAGCCGCAACCAAAACTGTGCACACAGCGACGCACGTCCAAACTACTGAAGAAAATGGTTCCAGATAGAAGAAAACGTTTTGTTCTACTCCCTGTGTGTGACGATAGATTATTATCGCTTCCAAGTTAAGTATGGACGGTGAGTAATCGACTATTTTAAAACGTTCCGCGACATACGTTAGAAATATTCCAATATCGGATTCCTGGAACGGGTCAAAATGTAATAATTAACGGTAACCATCAATTTTAGTATCGTGCAAGGTTTTATCCCAGGTATCATTATACAGAGTGGTCAAAAAGTATGGTTCACAGTAAATAATTCCGAAACTGTTTTCGATGTTGATTTAGCAAAATGATTGTCAGGGTAGTATTCTGGGGGAAATCCAATTATGCCATCCATCTTGAACTCAGAAAAAAAGGTTTAAAACGTTAGTTTACTCAGCTTTGTAACCTAAAACTATTGACGCAACCATAAGTAAGCAAGAGGCTTAAATTATAGGAAAGTGTTAGTAAATTCTTACTGACAAGTCAGATGTATCTTTCCATAAAAGCAAATAAAACAAACATTTTAACAGATTAGTTTTAGGTTACAAATCTGAGTAGACCAACGTTTTAAACCTTTTTTTTTCTCAATACTTTTCAAAAAGAGATAATTTTTTAAAAACAGTTGTAGACTAATTGGATTGTGCTCTACAACTTTCTAATTCACTTTTTCTCTCTATCTGTCACGGTTCTCGAGTTACAATATGGATGACCTTGAAGATGACGTCTGAGGTCAAGTTGGATGTCGTAATTGGTTTTTCCCTAAAATACTACCCTGACAATCATTTTGCTAAATCAACATGTCAATACATAATGCGGTAGTGGTAGTTTTGTTTACATTTTTCTGTATCTTTGGCAGCATTCCGTACGCAGTACGGCCGATAGGCTCTTCCACGATGAAACTTGAAGAGAATAATAAGGTATTAGTCAAATTAGTTGAGTTGTTTGTTTCTTTGTGATGTGCTACGTGAAATTAAAGGCATGCTGCAGGTTTGCCGTTACTTCGCCACTAAATCTTGTTGGTTTTCCACCGTCTTTAGGAATCAGTTGTTGTGGCCCGAATAGTGGTTCAAACTGAATTAGGAAATAGGATTGTGTTAACTGGAGGCCGGACAAAAATACAAATACAAATACCTGCGCTACGGTAATTCGGAATTGATTTCCCATTAGTTTTGGCAAGGGCTGAGCCGAGATGTTCAATTTGACTGAATTTGGTTGAACATTTCCAATTCCCTCGTGTTTTTTCATCATTGTATTTCCAGTGGCAAAGTACAAGCGGTAAAGGTCCCAATCCTATACGGAGGATTCGCAAGATTTTAATTTGGGACAAATTGAGATTATTTGAGATCAATTTACTTGATCTGTCATCTGAGTTTCGATTAAATAGATTTTGATTTTGTGAGGAATGTAAAAAGGCGTGAAATGCATCGTTTTGTTTTGTTTTATCAGAACCCAATTGGTCGGATGAAATCGTGAATCCAACATCTAAGCAAATGCGAATATTAAATTGCTTTAACTCGACGCCATTTGACGTGCAAACCTTTCGAATGAATTCCAGCGTAACATGAGGATCAGTGTCGTTGCCCGTGAACATCAAAACGGTATTAAATCGTTGCAGCGTAGACAAAGTTACTTTTCCAATCGAAGTTACCACAACGGGTATGAAATTCATCGAAAAATGCTTCAAGATGTTTTCTAACAAAATAACATCTGACTTTTATTTCTGCAAGGTGGACAGCGCTGGACTGGGAACAAATTTAGTACCGGGAAATCTGGATTGGTCCGGCCACGGGAACAAATTTACAAGGGAAATTGGATAGGTCGGACCACGGGAATGAAAAAAATCTACGTCATGGACCATCGGGAAATTCCTTTATCCCAGCGGGCTAGTCCAGCACTGAAGGGGTATTACTGTATCATTTTTTAAATTTAAATGCACGATTGTTACCATTGGTGGTTCCCTCTTGATCATTGTCATTAACAATGATGATTTTTGACCATTCGAATTTTGCTATTAAAGCGGTGTAGATTGAACTTTGGTGTTCTATCCAGCTGTCTGTTGGATTTTTGTATTTTAAATCTGCAACAACTTTTGATGTTTTTTAATTTAAAATTAATTATAGTATGGCTTACCTGTATCACTTTGTGTTGTACAGAGAAGCAGCAATTGGAGGATACAGCAATAGGCTATTTTTTCCATGTTTATGACCAATTTAATTTGTTTTCTTGCTAATATAGTTGGGAGAAATTAGTTGAATGAGCAAATGCTGTACTTATTGTCTCTTGGGATTGACCAATTTAACTTTTTCATTTGCGGCAAATACTCGAGTGATATGTTTGATCCCATGGGGTTCACCAATTTAATTTATTTGCTGAGTAAATATTGGGGAAACAAACATTTTATCTTAATTATTTACTGCTTGACTTTCTATTTACTGAATTAATATTTTAATGACTTTATTATCCAATGTTTTCTCGAGGGAAATTCTGAAGTTTCACATTAGTGGTTGGATTTTTATTCGATATTTAATCGATTTTTAACCGATTCTGTGTACTCGTTTACACAACGTAGAATTGTAAAATATAATTTTTCTATTTTTTATTTTCAGAAAGAAGTTGAAACTGCTGTATGTGTATCGAAAATATTTCCGAGTGCAAACTAATCGAACGTGGGATGAGAAATGACATTTATGTTGCTGAATCTGCAACGCCAAGCGATACTTGCGACCACGTTCTTCGGATTCACTGGACAATCGAGATTGGTTAGGAAAACTGTTCGACAACCAGTTTTGTGACAGAAAAAATTTGACGGAAGTTTGATGTTAAATAGAAAGAGGTACTTGCAGCATGCAAATCGATCGGATTGTCATTTCGTGTTCATTTAGTGGCCAACTGGGTAAACAGACTACACAGGTTAGTAAGGAGTCTTCTAAGGTGGCGACTGCACTTTTGGTGAGATTTTCTTATTTTTGTTATTTGATCGCATTAAAAATAATTTGACGCCGCCTCGAGTTAAAAATTAGTAAATAATTATATAAAGGCACTATTGGTGAATGTGCTGCTGCTTCTCGAGTGTCGAGCTGCGTGATCGTGATGGCTAACAACGTAATCCGAAGGCATTGGCATTGTCTTAATTTTTAGTTTATTTTAAGATAAAATTGTAGAAAACGTGCAATTTAGGTTTAATTTTAATCTTGAGAGTCGAAAAGTTCGAGGTGGCAAGACTTAAACCGTATTTCTCGATGTCTTGCTCTCGCCATCTTGATTTTCCTCATTGTGGTGCCTCCTCCGTCTTGAAATTTTCATCTCACGAGTTGAATCCTAAATTGATTTGCTTTTGAAATGTGAAATATAATTTTTTTATTTTTATTTTTAGAATCGTTACCATACACCGGGCCCAACTAGGACTAAGACTCCATCACCTGCGGCTTAGCAAAAAAGTAAATAATAAAACGGAAATATTTTAATTTAAATAACTGAAGTGTGCAATTTTTCTGTGATTAGGAAGAACGGTAACAAGTCTTTGTCTTTCACCAACGACGACGGCTTTATCCACATAGTCGTCGTTAGTGGTAAAGTCGTGCAACGACTTTCCTTCGCTGATTATTAGCATTGATGACAAGAAAAATTTGAACGATGGTGATTGCATTAATGATTTATCAGTTTTGGAGCACGTTTAGTATTTGAGGCAAGAAGACGCCATTCGACATCGCACGAAGACTAAGAAAAAGAGAACGACATGATTGCATAAACGATTTATCCCTTTTGGAGCACGTCCGGCATTTGAAGCAATGACACGCCATCTGATATCGCACGAAGACTACGCTCCGGTTGAGGAGTGCTTCACGTGGCCAGGAACTACAAGCGGTGCCCGATCTTTGCGCAGAGCTGTTAAGATAACTAGAAGCGCAAACTAATCCTGTGTGATACTTACGACCACTGGACAATGGAAAACTGTCAGAAGTTTAATGTTAAACAGAAAAAGAAGTGAAGTAAAGGTTCGGAAAACCGGGGCTTCAAAATACTGAAGTCACTTCCCAAATTGAGCGCACATCGTCGTAAATAACTCCTGGATTGTACGTGTAGTCTACTGTACTCTGCGGACAATTTTTTTTACGATAAACAGAAGTATTAAAATAGTTTCGACGACGGGTTTAATGTTTTGCAGTGGCGAGCAGAAGATCGGAGGACCGCGAAGGAACAGAGCACAGGTACGAACAGGGAGTCCGTTATTATAACACAAATTTGCTAGATTTCTTGTAAATTTTTTCCTTGCGTTTTAACGGGCGGGTAAAATTGTAAACACGTACTGGTTAGTTCATTCTAATTTCTGTGCACCTTAGATTGAAAGATGAATGTTTAAAGAGGATTTTGTTTTCTATTTTAACACTTAAAAAGAATTTGTGTGTACAAACATATTTTAAAAATTATCTTCTATCTCATGTCAAAGTTGTTAATCTTTAACAAATTTTATTCTTTGTATTTTAGAAATATAAACCAAATTAAAGAGTTTAGTCAGAGTACTTATCTTCTGTTGTAAAGATACGATCTGCGTAGCTGCACTTTGCTATTGGAATTCTAGCATTGTGTATCGTCCTTTTGCTAGTCAACATGCTGTCCATTGAGATGTTATCGTTAGGTACCGTCCTTTCGCTAGTCAACGTGCTGTCCATTGAGATGTTATCATTAGGTACCGTCCTTTCGCTCTTCAATTTCTGGCCATTGAGATTTTAACATTGAGTATCGTCCTCTCGCTAGTCACTACAATGCCTCTTGAGACATTACTATTAGGTATCATTCTGTTGCTAGTCAACATAAACCGCATTGGGTATCGTCCTGTCGCTAGTAATACTCGATAATAACGTTTAGTGATCCATTCTGTCCCTAGTCACTACACCTCTATCATTAGGATCCATCCTGTCCCTAGTCACTACACTTTTATCATTAGGATCCATCCTGTCTCTAGTCACTACACCCCTATCATTAGGATCCATCCTGTCCCTAGTCACTAAACCCCTATCAATAGGATCCACCCTGTCCCTAGTCACTAAACACCTATCATTAGGATCCATCCTGTCCCTAGTGAGTAAACCCCTATTATTCAGATCAACCCTGTCCCTAGTCACTAAACCCCTATCATTAGGATCCATCCTGTCCCCAGTCACTAAACCCCTATCATTAGGATCCATCCTGTCCCTAGTCACTACACCCCTATCATTTCGATCAATCCTGTCCTTAGTCACTAAATCCCTATCATTAGGATCCATCCTGTTCCTAGTCACTAAACCCCTATCATTAGGATCCATCCTGTCCCTAGTCACTACACCCCTATCATTTCGATCAATCCTGTCCCTAGTCACTAAATCCCTATCATTAGGATCCATCCTGTTCCTAGTCATTACACCCTTATCATTAGGATTCATCCTGTCTCTAGTCACTAAATCCCTATCATTTGGATCCATCCTGTCCCTGTCACTAAACCCCTATCATTCAGATCAACCCTGTCCCTAGTCACTAAACCCCTATCATTAGAATCCATCCTGTCCCTAGTCACTAAACCCCTATCATTAGGATCCATCCTGTCCCCAGTCATTAAACCCCTATCATTAGGATCCATCCTGTTCCTAGTCACTAAACCCCTATCATTAGGATCCATCCTGTTCCTAGTCACTAAACCCCTATCATTAGGATCTATCCTGTCCCTAGTCACTGCACCTCTATCATTTCGATCAATCCTGTCCTTAGTCACTAAATCCCTATCATTAGGATCCATCCTGTTCCTAGTCACTAAACCCCTATCATTAGGATCCATCCTGTCCCTAGTCACTACACCCCTATCATTTCGATCAATCCTGTCCCTAGTCACTAAATCCCTATTATTAGGATCCATCCTGTTCCTAGTCACTACACCCCTATCATTAGGATTCATCCTGTCTCTAGTCACTAAATCCCTATCATTTGGATCCATCCTGTCCCTGTCACTAAACCCCTATCATTCAGATCAACCCTGTCCCTAGTCACTAAACCCCTATCATTAGAATCTATCCTGTCCCTAGTCACTAAACCCCTATCATTAGGATCCATCCTGTCCCCAGTCACTAAACCCCTATCATTAGGATCCATCCTGTTCCTAGTCACTAAACCCCTATCATTAGGATCCATCCTGTCCCTAGTCACTACACCCCTATCATTTTGATCAATCCTGTCCCTAGTCACTAAATCCCTATCATTAGGATCCATCCTGTTCCTAGTCACTACACCCCTATCATTCAGATCAACCCTGTCCCTAGTCACTAAACTCCTATCAATAGGATCCACCCTGTGCCTAGTCACTAAACCCCTATCATTAGGATCCATCCTGTCCTTAGTCACTACACCCCTGTCATTAGGAATCGTCTTGCTGCTAGCCACTACCAAAGAGGTGTGCAGTGGCTACCAACAGGACGATACTTAATGATAGGAGTGCGCAGTGACTAGGAAAAGGACGATACCTAATGGTAAACTTCCAGCGTTTAGTTCATTTACTAACGACAGGACGGTACCCAATCAAAAACTTCCAATGGCGAATATGGTGACTAGCAACAGGACGATACCTAATATTACACTTCCAATTGCGACTATATTGATTAACAACAAGACAACACCTTTTAACGGCAAGTACATTGGCTAACGACAGGATGGTAACTAATGGCAGAGTACAGACTAGCAATGGCTGAGCATAGTTGTACGAGACAGTGACTGGCTGCAGGACAGTTTTTTATGACAGACTCATGACAGAACGGTACCTACTGGTAAGAAACAGTGAGTAGCAACATGACAATAAACAAACGTAAAATAAGCCGAGGACAAACGGAAAGGACAACACACACGCGTACAGTAAGCAGAGAACAAGCACAACCGTGGAAAAAAATTACCCTTGAAGACAGTGGTGCCTAGGTATTCAAGGAAAGTTTTTTTCTATGGGTGTACATTGTTAAGGAACATAAGGATAACAATGACAAGAAACAGAAAGAAACATAACGGTAAATTCAAGAAAAAAGATTAGTATTACTTAACCTTATCTGGTACAATGTGCAAAGAACTATTTTCTATGAAGTCTATTCATACAAACTTTAAAAAAAAACCTAAAGTAGAAATCTGAACACATTTAAGCCAATAGTACAAAATTAGTTTATGTATTTACTTTAATGTCAAAACACACTGGATAGGATCGGGATAATAATAATTTATAGCTACTGGTTACGGGACCATACTGTAGCATTACTGTTTCTACTAGTCAATCAATGCTCGCTAATTACAGCCAATACGTAACGAATTACCACCAATACAACAAATTCAATCAATACATGCTGCATGAATAAAATAAGAAACAGCAAAGTGCAGATTTGTATCCGGCGAGACTCTACCTTTGTGATAATCAATACTAATTTTGTATAAATTCACACACACTTGATAAAGCATTATTATTCCATAACAGAACAGTACTTAAAAGTTCGTTGCAACTACGGTAGGATAAAGAAAATACGTTCGCAGAACTTCATTGCATCGCCAGCAACAGCAATACTACTACTGTTGTAAGAACACACGTTTAATCTAACGTTTTATTCATTTTTGTAAAAATAAGTTTTCTGACCAGCCACTCACTGGTGGTTGAACAAGGTGTAGATGGCACAATGTCCTTTTCATTTGACCGTTCTACATTCTACGTTAGCTGTTTTTAAAACTAGATACTGTATGTCCAAAAAAATAACCGTTTCACAATTAGTCCTATTTCACTTATAAATACAATATCAAAGCGGACCAAACCTTATTAAATTGCAATTAGCTCGAAATGAATTCCTCTTACTTGTAAAGAAGAAACAAGTTTTCTCATCTGTTTGCTTAGTTTACAACTCAAATATTTAGCATTCGTTTCAAACTCAACTCAACTCTACATTGCTGCGTTTAAATAAAAATAAAATAATATTTTCTAACAAGTTAATACGCACACTTCATAAAAATACACATTTTAGTTTACGGTAATTCGATTTTTCGTACTTCGTACTTCTTTTTGGGATGGTGGTGACTAGTGAGTGGGAGGAGTTAGTTACTTAACATTTTATAGAATTTCATTTTACAAGTTTATAGATACACAAATCTGCCCCCTAATATATAATCCGGTATTTTCGCTGTAAAAACTCATCGTGTTGAATTTTTCTGCTAAAAATCTCATTTGCGGTGGAGGACTGGTGAGTGGTGAGTGGTGATGGTCATTTTCATTTTCGCTTCAATTTTCTTCTGGCCCGCTCAAGGTAGGTCGTAGAACCTGCAAAGAAATATTAACAATTTTCTTAACTTTTTATATTTCTTATCTTATGTAGGAAGTTTAAACTAAGCTTTAAAAAACATGTCAAACTTTGTTTTATAATCCAATTTACAGAAAGAAAAATTAGATAAAATAAACAAAAAATCCTTAACAAAATCATAAATTAAATCATCCGTTTTGTTTGATTTGTTAAATGTGTACACCCCCACTTTTCCTGTATTGCTACGTCCAAATTCATCGTGATTTTTACAGGGCGCCTTCTGTTGGCATTTTCTCTAAGAAATCACAAAATGGTGGCAGTTTTATATTCCAAAACATCTCGAGACGAACTACAAAATTTGTAGTCGTTTATTCCAGCAAAAGTTTGAAGGAAAACATGCGGATCTTCAAGTACGGAAATGAAGTTGCAATTTATTTCAGTATGCATAATTGTGAGTGTAAAATTGTCGAATTTGCTTTTCATTCATTTGTCTAACCATTTATTTTGATATTTTAAGGAATGTAATTTTTACTAGGAGTTAATAAACTGCAGTTTTCAGAATATAGGTGTGAAATGGCCTCAACAATAAACTTAACAGTGCCATTAAGCCATACATTCAATAGCTAATGTGACAACACCGAGTGAATAAGCAGCCAAGAAATTAGCCCAGAAAACCGTAATTATATTCTAATAAAAACCACCTTAGTTATTTTTAATGGTTACTTCAAAAATTATTTCAATATAAGTAGAAATTGAGATTAATGAGAATCACACACATGGTATCTATCCCCTTGACTTTTCAAGAAATGGTCAAATTACATCATCTTACAACAATTGTGAGATGCAAATTTTAAGGTTTCATGCAAAATGTTAAGAATTAATTATAAATCAATAACATTACCTTTTCCAGCATCTACACCTACAATGCACATCTTTTCTTTTGTTCAAAACCTGCCGCCACTACGGGGACGCCATATTTACAAACAGCGTGGAGCTTGGACAACAAAACAGCTTACAATTCGAAATACAATTCGAAATAACACAGAAAACTACCAGCTAAAATTACCAGCAAACAATAACTTTCATACCAAGAATAACTCTAATGATTATTTTGTTCATTATTTTGAAATACAAACCTCTGAAAATCGTAAAAAGCGGCCGCCGTGACGTCGCTGACGTATTCAAACAACAGCGGCCATCGGTGACGCCATCCCACAATGGACGACTCACAGCGTGAACTATCGCGTGGTCATCCGCTCTTTAAAAACGAAGGGATTAAAAATGATACAATTTTACGGAATATTTAAACGACGAACTTAAAGTAAAGATTTGATGGAAAAATTGTACAAAAAGTTTGCTTAAAATTGACAAATCTTATTGATTTTCTATCGGAGGGACTTCTTTTTCAAACTGCGCGCGCATTTCGTTTACGAAATCGTTTGTCGAAACAATGACTGAAACTCCTTAAATTGATTGAAAATGTGAATAATCCTTTTATAAAACGACAAATTCTAACCAAAACCTATTAATTAAATTGTATAAAAGCTGTTTATTGCATAATACGTGAAACTATTCAACCATTTCTTTGTTTTTTCATTTTATTTTGAGTTATTTATTTGCTAATTGTATTTGTTTATAGTTCGAGACCTGCAATCAAAACTGCGCACACAATGACACATGTCCAAACGACCGAAGAAAATGGTTCGAAATAGAAGAAAACGTTTTGTTCTTCTCCGACTATGTACCGATAGATTATTATCGCTTGCATTTTAACTATGGAAGGTAAATAATCGACTATCCTATAACGGTCCGATGTATTCGTTAGAAATATTCCAATATCGGATTTCGGGAACGTGTCAAATTGTAATAATTAATGGTATCCATCAATTTGAGTACCGTGCAGTGATAGACAAGGTCTTATGGTATTTAATTTAAACTCGCCTATAATTTTGTTTACATTTTTATGAATTTTTTCCAGCATTCCGTATGGAGTATTGTTTCTGTATACGCCATCTAAATGCTCGTCGATAGGCTCTTCTAAGACGAAACTTGAAGGAAGTTACGAGGTATTAATCATATTGTTTGTTTCGTTGTGATATGGTATACGTGAAGTTAATGGCACGTTGCAGGCTTGCCGTTATTTCGTCACTAAATCTTGTTGGTTTTCCACCATCTTCAGGAATGAGTTGTTCTGGCGAGAATACTGGTTCAAACTGAATTAGGAAATAGGATTGTGTTAATTGGAGGCCGCACAAAAAAACAAAAACAAATACCCGGCTTGTCGTCATTCGGAATTGATTTCCCATTAGTTTTGGCAACGGCTGAGCCGACATTTTCAATTTGATTGAATTCGTTTGAACATTTCCAACTCCCTCGTGTTTTTTCATCATTGTATTTCCAGTCGCAGAGTACAAGCGGTAAATGTCCCAATCCTGTATGGAGGATCCGCAAGATTTTAATTTGGTACAAATTGAGATTATTTGAGATCAATTTACTTTATCCGTCATTTGTGTTTCGATTAAATAGATTTTGACTTTGTGCGGAATGAAAAAAGGCGTGAAATGCATCGTTTTGTTTTGATTTATCAGAACCCAATTGGTCGGATGAAATCGTGAATCCAACATCTAAGCAAATGCGAATATTAAATTCCTTTAACTCGACGTCTTTTGACGTGAAACCTTTCGAATGAATTCTTGCGTGACATGGGGATCAGTGTCGTTGTGTGTGAACATCGAAACGGTATTAAATTGTTGCAGCACAGGCAAAGTTACTTTTTTCATCGAAGTTACCACAACGGGTATGAAATTCATCGAAAAATGCTTCAAGATGTTTTCTAACAAAATAACAAATAACTATATTTTTGCAGGATGGATTATTATATCATTTTTTAAATTTAAATGCACGATTGTTACCATTGGTGGTTCCCTCTTGATCATTGTCATTAACAATGATGATTTTTGACCATTGGAATTTCGCTATTAGAGCCGTGTGGATTGAACTTTGGCGTTCTATCCAGCTTTCTGTTGCATTTTTGTATTTTAAATCTGCAACAACAGTTGAGTTGATTTTACTTACAAGTATTATTGTGTATTAGGCTTACCTGTAATACTCTGTGTTGTGCAGAGAAGCAGCAGTTGGAGGAAATAGCAGAAAGTGGCTTTCTCCATGGTTATGACAAATTTAATTTGTGTTTATCGCTCGTGTATAGTTGGGAGCAATTTGGTGAGTGAGCAAATACTAAACTTGTGCTCACTTGGGACTAGCCAATACAACTATTTCAGTTTAAGCAAATACTAAGGTTATTATGATGTATTACATACAGCCTGGTCACAAGGGCTTCACCAATTTAATTAATTTTGGTAACTGCTAAATAATGGTGGAACAAACATTTTGACTAGAGTAGTTAGAATTCATTTGGATTTTGATTTGTCTGCCTTTAAGTCAGTAGCTGCATTTAAAAACACCAAAATGAGAAATGGCAATTACACTTTGTCGATATTCAATTGACATTGCATCAGTTTTAGTGCTGGTCTTGTCGCTTGCTCACAGTTTCCCCACAGGTAAATATTTGCAAAAGTAAACAAACATTTTATCTTAAGTAAATACTTCTTGACTTTCTGTGTCGTTTATTAATTTTTTTTATAGTTTATTCTTCAATATCAACGCTAATGTTGTTTCTCTATAAACGAAAATAAATATAAACACACATAAATGAATTACGTATAATCAGACACACAAATTCAAAGCCTTTTCTTGTAATGGTTTATTTTATTTATTTATTAATTATTTTTATTATTTTCAAATTAGAAGGGCTTGGAAGTAATGACGCTGCATTTCGATCATTGAGCGCAAAGAATCGGATGAAGAAAAATGGAACCGAAAATTGAGCTATTCTGTCTCGGTTTGAACTTATCAGTTGCCACTGATTTAGTTAATTAAATTTTATTTATTTGATATTTATTAGAAGTTGCGGTGAATATAACATGGAGATGGGAAAGCACGCCATCAAATCCGACTTGATAATGAAATGTTGGCGAGTTTGACGTTGTACAATAAATTCTGTTTTTATACTGGAAAGATATTGTGTATTTATTGGCTAAAGTAAGAAAACAAACACGCTTGTTGCAGCGATGGATGTAATGATGAGTTTTTGTGAGATGATGAAAAATAATATTCGTTTTGCAATCTATTGGATTAGAGCATACCGATCTGCCATCTATTGGATTTTATGAGAACTTTGCAGGATTGGGACGTAATTTCGTAATTTACGGGCGAGCAAACCGGTCTGCCATCTATTGGATTTTATGAGAACTTTACAGGATTGTGACGTAATTTCGTAATTTACGGGCGAGCAAACCGGTCTGCCATCTATTGGATTTCATACGAACTTTACAAGTTCGTCTAAGATGGCGTCAGCAAAATCTGCGTGATATTCAGTGCGATTCAAGACGAATTGATTTCTTAGGACTGACACGTACTAACATTCTAGCCTTAAAAATAAACGGATTGGTCACAAGAAATCTAATTTTTATTAGAGTTCTCATAAGATGAAGTAAATTTCATGCCAGAAAACCAGGTTGCCATCTAGCGGAATTTGTTCAAACTTTACAAGTTCGTAGGAAACTTCCGAGATGGCGCCAGCATATTTGGCAGAAAAGTTATTGCGATTCTAAACAAATTTATTTCGTATGTTTGATACGTACTAATATTACCGGATCAGAAATAAGCGGATTCTTCAAAATAAAATTCATTTTTATTCGGGTTAATATTAAATGACGTTGTGTAGGCCCGATTACCGGGTTGCTATCTAGCGGATTTCGGCTAAACCTTTCAAATTCTTAGGAATAGCCCGAGAGGGCGCCAGCATATTCTGCACATTATTCACGCCGATTCAAAACAAATTTAAATCTTAGGTTTAATATGTACTAATATTAGCGTATTGACATTAAACGAATTGAAGGTAAGGAATATAATTTTTAAATAACGTAAATGATTTCATAGTATGTGAAAGAGTCGCCCAGGATGCAGTTCGCGCCTTTGAAGTTCTGAGAGATGACGTCATCAAATGCATCGATTTTACCATAATAGTATTATACTATTATGCTTTTACTTTCGTGCCATTCCAAGGTGCCATTCGTGGCGGAGAAATGGCGGTGAGCAGCGCGACAAAGAAGCGAGCTGAATGAAGGTGAGATTTGTTTTGAATTTTGAGTTTATTTTATCAGTTTGTAATATTAGGATTTAGTTAAATGGTGAAAGACGGTAAAAGACTAAAGACGGCACAAATGCACATTGAATTTTGAATATTTAATGAGCATGCGGGTTCAACTTGGCGACTTCTTTGTTCCATTGTAGTTTACGAGCTTACTTAGTATTGTTGTCTTCTCGCTTAAATTAATGCTTAAATTAATGTGAGCATTTAGTTAAACGGTTGAAAACTAAAGTAGACACAATTGTCAATTGTGCCGCAAGTATCGCCGCGCACATTGCGGATTCAAAATGGCGAATTACGAACGGTTTTATTTTTCTTCTCGCGTGCTTTTTTAAAATTAAATTAGCGGATAATTTTTAACATTAGTTTCTGTATTCATATTTTTAATTTCTCCAACTTTTTTTCCTTTACTACTGCGTTTATTAATTTATTTCTATTTTTCTAGGAGTTTTATATTTCAACGGACTTTGAGGAAAACTACGCGTTTTGAAGACATGCGACGTCGTCGAGAGCTATTCGAAGCGACTTCTCATATATTTTATTTATTTATTTATTATTGTATTTAAATAAATGGTATCTTTTCTCTTCTCTTCTCCTTTTTCTCTTTTTTTTTCTCTCCTTTTTCTCTTTTCTTTTCTTCTCCTTTTTCTCTTTTCTTTTCTTCTTTCTTTTCTCTTTTCTTTTCTTCTTTCTTTTCTTTTTCTCTTTTCTTTTCTTCTCCTTTTTTTCTCTTTTCTTCTCCTTTTTTTCTCTTTTCTTCTCCTTTTTCTCTCTTTTCTTCTCCTTTTTCTCTTTTCTTTTCTTCTCCTTTTTCTCTTTTCTTCTCCTTTTTCTCTTTTCTTTTCTTCTCCTTTTTCTCTTTTCTTTTCTTCTCCTTTTTTTCTCTTTTCTTCTCCTTTTTTTCTCTTTTCCTCTCCTTTTTCTCTTTTCTTTTCTTCTCCTTTTTCTCTTTTCTTCTCCTTTTTCTCTTTTCTTTTCTTCTCCTTTTTCTCTTTTCTTCTCCTTTTTCTCTTTTCTTTTCTTCTCCTTTTTCTCTTTTCTTTTCTTCTTTTTTTTCTCTTTTCTTTTCTTCTCCTTTTTCTCTTTTCTTCTCCTCTTTTCTTAAACATCTCCCACGCGTATTGTTCCGCTATATTAAAAAACAGCTAAGTCTTTTTAAGAAAATTTGCGATGTAGGTGGTGCATTACAAAAATTGTTTTATAAGAAATAAAAAATGCATTTTAAAAAATACTTTATTCAATGAATTATTAATTTATACAGTTAGTTAATTAAATGAATTGTTGGACATAGCTTATAAATGAATTGTTGGACATAGCTTATAAATGAATTGTTGGACATAGCTTATAAATGAATTGTTGGACATAGAAAATACTTAAATAATGCAAAATGACACTTACAATATAGGTACAAAAATACACAAAAACTGTTGTACAGCAGAATAATCCTATTTGAAGTCGTCGTCGTTCTCCCATGCTTGAAAATATATGCAAATTTTGAAAAACTTACATGTGTACGTGCACAACAAAGTATAAGAAATGATGGTCGTCTTGTTTCACATTGGAGTTGCCGGTTGCATTTCTAGTGAAAAATTAAAAAATAAGTTAAACGAACATAAAACTTAAAAAATAGACAAAGAACTAAAACAAAAAAAGGTAATGGCGGAGTCTTCTCAGAAGACTGGCTCAAAAACGTTAACTTAGCACAACAAAAAACCACGTTAACTAACTATAAAACTATTGTAATTAATAAATGACGAAACGTTCAATTAAACTAAACTAATTTACGACTAAATAAATGAAGAAATAAATAAAATAAAATAAAACAAAAACCACAAACGCAAAACAAACAAAAATTAACGAAAAGAAAAATTAAAAAACTTGAAATATCTTACTAATGATGCGACCACCTCCGTTGTTCAGTCACTAATGAAATATCTTCGCTGGAAACCGGACGTCATAAATTTGCATGTCAATGAGCTGACGCAACTCGTGTCGTCACATCACGTCACGTCTCGTCTCGTCTCGTCTCGTCGTCCTAGCGGCGAAATGCATCTAACTCACCACAAATCTGCAGCAACGGAAGCGCATTCTCTGCTTTCACTCCTCACCTGAAAATAATTCCATTTTTAAAGGTAGAAACATAAATAATTACTCTTAACCTAATTTTTCAAATTTAATTTTCTTTTCAGAACCGCCGTAAACGAAAGTACATGACAAAACGCAACTAAAAGGTAAGTTAATCACTTTTAATGCAAATTACTTCACTTATTAATAAAATAATTTATTTTTTTAGGCTAATACGGACAAGTGACCGCGAAAAAACGACTAAAATAAAGGAACATCGCACTCAATTGAGAAAATAAATGTAAAAAACTCTAACTTACTGTCAAACTTAAAGATGAAATAAAAATGTTGACATACTAAACGCAAATGTATGAAACTTTTTAAAAAACAATATTTCCACATAATGTAAAACGCACTGCAAAATTTTTCATCAAAAAAAAAAACAAAAACATCCAAAAAAGCATTTCCCCAGGTTTAAGCTGAAAAAGGACAGCTATCACTCATGACCCGGAAAACCCAGTTAAGCCACAGTGCCTTTCATTTTACAGTGCCAGGACCTAGGGGCCCAATCCTAGGCCCTGGAAAATAATATTACCTTTAGTCTTCTTGATGTCTTCATTGGCGTCCTCGTTCTTCCCGTCTGAAGTTGTCCCTAAATCTGAAATAACTAAAACAATAAAAATATAAACCAAATTATGACACAAATGAACAAATAAATGAAAGCTGGTCAATGCACAAACAAAAATATCGGCGAATACAAGAAATTATCATAAAAATACAAGAAATAAAAATTAAATTAAATTAAATTCAAATAATGCAAAAGAAAAGCTTCGTGTGCTATGGATGTGTTCCGTGTTCTTCGCCTCACGACGTCTTCTGGTTCATATATTGCACAAATAAAATGGCGGCTTTCTTAGACGTTAACTCTGGGTTGGAGAAACTAAAAAAAAATGAGAAAAAATATCGACTAGATAAATAACAACATTTTAGAAAATAAAGTAAAATGTACTGATATAATTAATGTGTAAATAATGGCAACAAAAGGCCGTGAAAAACACCACGAAAAACTAAAGGAAACTCACGAGAAATATTGAATTAAAAATAGGACTAAATAGTGCGTAGTGCACGATAAAACTAAAACGATTAAATTAATAGTTTACAAAAGATATTAAATAAAGTGAGAAGCAATACACGCTTCAGAAAAATAAATTAAATAAATTTTATACTATATTTAATTAAATTCACTTACTAAAAAGATGAATGACAAACAATGGCGGCGAGAAACGACAAGCAATAGTTGCGAGGAACGACATCAATGGCGACGAAAAGAAGCCTCGCAAAGTTAATTCAGCTGCGTGAAAGTCATTCAAAATATATATTAAAGAATTAAATTATTTAAATTAAAGTAACTCAAAACTTACTTGAGATTAAGCGCCAGTTGCTGCACTTGTTGTTTAGGATCTTGAATACATAATTAGCACAAACGCTAACCAAAACCTACCATGAAAAACAACTCAAATTCGAACATTTCCCATGCATAGTTAATGAGCAATTTCAGGTAATTTCTCTGCAATTTCTTCTTCTCGGTCGAATTTTCAGTTTGAATATTTAATGAGCGTGGGCTAGATGAAGTGACGAGCTTGCCGCCTGGTGCCAAAAAGCGATAACTATACTAACGACGCTTTTGTTTTTTATTTCTTTATTTGTATATAATAATTCATCATTGTGAACATTTTTTTGTGTGTTTCTGTGCAAACACTTTAAACACTAAAAAATAAATTCGTTTTGAATCGCTCGATATATTTAATTTAAAATACTAGCGCCCTCTCGTGCTATTCGTACAAACCTACAAAGTTTTGACGAAAACCCCGAGGAAAACCCGCTAATACGAGTCAAGATTAATAGTACATATGGATACATCAACAAAGGTGGTGGCGCCATCCCTGAGAATTCCTACGAACTTGCAAAGTTCGAACGAAATCCGCTAGAAAGCAACCCAGTTTTTTAGCATGTATATTACGTCATTGTAAGATAACTCGAATAATAATTAGATCTGTTTTCTGACTACGATTGTTTCGAATGCGGTAATATTAATACATATTAAAACCAAGATATAACTTTGTTTAAAATGTAGCGATTAATTCTCCAAAACCATTGGCGCCATCCCGAGGAATTCCTACGAACTAGGTCGCCAAAATTAGACACCGTAAATGCATATATTATTCATTCGATCGATTTAAAGGCTTGTGGTGACCCAGTTGGATAAGTGTCCCCCCAGGGCGGATACTTGTCCTATGAGTCACTATGATTAAAGAGTCGTTCCCCCCCGAGTTGGCTCCACCTCCCCATGGCAGGTGTGTGCCCCGAGGGGGAGGAAGCGGCTGGTGGTCAGCCCCCATTGGTTGATCGCCGGCCCTTCACCCCACTGCATAAAAGGCTGTGTTTCCCGCCTAAAGACAGAACTTACACAAACGACACCAAGAACACAGCAACTACCTCACCGTCAGGCCAACTTCAACTACAAGTTAGGATTGATCGAGGATCGCTGAGTAAAGTGCAAACTGTAACTCTCACGAAGTCACTTGCGAGCTATTCCTGCGAAAGCACGAGAATAGCCCTTGTGAAATCACCCAGAATAATCGCCCAGACGATTATTCGCCGAAGTAAGTGTCCGAGTGCTTTGTAGGGAACCCCAAAGTTCCTAGACGAGGCCTCTGCGACGCTAAACAAACCCTAGACAACAGGCACGGATAGAAGACTCGAAAGAGCATTCCACCGCGTCCGTGAAGACGAATCCGTGACGAATTAACGACAACTCGAGACGCCGCCTTTGTTCCGCCGACCACGCGGAATCGACGACGCCATCTTGAGAAATCCTTTGTTCGACGCTGACCACGTCGACTCTAGAATTATTACTGAGTGTATTTTAAAGGCATAAAGCCTGGTGAATAAATTACCTGTTTATTTACATACATTTGGTATTCATTTGGGTATTTACATAATTGATCACAGGTAAAGTATTACACGTTAGCGCTATTTAAACCTATACCAAGTAGGACGCGACACGTGGGGGCCCGTCCGGGATTTAGAAATAAATCTCAAATCTGAACTTGTGATCTCTCAATAAGATAACCCAAATCGTAGAATTACCGAAAGAAAATGTCAGACAAAGACGAGCAATCCACGTCTGAAACCGAGCAGAGAATGCCCGAGAAGGGAAAAAGGACCTCCGACTACCACCTGAGATCGGATGGTCCCGTCCCTGAAATGTCCGCAAAGGCGAAAGCCCGAGCGAATAAAAGGAGAGCGAAGGCGCAGAAAGAGGAGCAAGCTGCATCGCTCGCGGCCCTAGACGGGCCAGAGCGAGAGCGGGTTCCCTTGAATATGCAACCCTTCGAAGATACCGATCCGGAAGCCATAGAAAATCGAGAAGAAATTCGCGAGATATCATCAGGACGAGTATCGATATTGATGACCGAGGAGACGGATGAAGCTCCGAAAAGAACGGTCACGATCGGCACAGACCCATCGCCACCAACGGCTCAGACGTCCGTAAAACAAACCCCACGGAAAAACGACGGCGGGACCCCGATAACCCCCCGAGTTACGGCGAGTCCTGCAGTTGTTTCCTTCGAAGTATCTCACCTAATTCGGTTGACGCAGCAAGCTGCCCAGCTAAAAGCGATGATAGACATTCCAGTAGGAACGTCAGTCTGGGAATCGATTACCCTACTCACTGACGCTATCTGTGCGGCACAAGCCCCGACGCCGGTCGCAAGACCAGCAGCGGAGACGCCCATGCCCCAGGTAACGCCCAGTGACACCGGAGGTTTCGCGCCAGACCCCAACCGAACACTTCACGAATCCAGAGAGAAGGCCCGCGAGGAAGCCAGACAAGAAGCGACTAGTCGCCAACGAAGGCTGAGCGCAGAGCGGCGAGAACTCTGGAAGGAAGAGGAAGAAAGGGAGCAACGCGAGAGAAGAACCACCGAGAGAACAGAGAAACTGGTCCAAAAAATGAGGGAAGAACGAGAAGCTAAAATTCGAAAAGAATGGAACGCAACAGTAGAAGGGCGACATCGAGAAGCTCAAGAGTACGAGGACCAATTTCAAGCGCTAATAGCTCAAAGAAAAACAGAAAAACTACAAATGTTGCGAAAAGAGGCCATTCTACAACATCAGAAATGGGAAGAACAACATCGCGAGAGGTTGAGAGAAGAGGAAGCCAGAAAAGAAAAAGAACAGTTTCTGAAAGAGAAAGAAGAGTGGGATCGAGTCAGATGGACCGAAGAGTACAAAGCGAAGAAACAAGCTATAATAGATGAGCAAAAAAGATGGGAAGCCGAAAACTGGGAGAAGGAGACAGAAAAGTTCCAGAAAGAGTACGCACAAGACGTCTCGGACAGGAAGAAAAATGAAGAAAACCTGAAACGGAAACCAGAACCCCCCAGCGGCTCTGATACCGACACAGGAGAAGGTGCAACAAAGCCGGCAAAAACGGCGAAAAGGGGGAAATCTCAAAAGAGAGACGAGTCGGTCCCAAAAACAAAGGACCGTCACCCCTCAAAAAGATCCGAGACGGGAGCAGCCATCGACGCGTTACTCGAAAAGAAAAACGCAAATAAAAATCGGGAACGCCCCGAAAGCGAGGAAAACAGATGGCATTCTTTTTACGAGAACAACGACGGAGGGGAGCCGCCGCCATCCGGAGGCTCGAAACAGAAGAAGGCTGGCGGAGAGACCCCACCGAGAGGGCCGAGGTTTCACCCCCAAGGAGATCCCTCCGAGCCCTCCGATTCGTCGGACGACGACCATCCGAGTCGACCGTCTACAGGGAGGAGTCAAGAAGACAGCGATGGGCACCGGTCGAACCGGCCGAATGCTTCAGACCGCTCCTCCCGGAGCTCCAACCCTCGTTCGGAGGAAGGGAACTTTCAGGACTCATCTGGCCGACATTACACGATGTCTGAGCTAGGCCGAGCCCTGCTGAACTCTTTCAGAAGAGAAGGAATCGATCTAGGCCATCCAGGCGACGAACATAATCGCGCTGGAGAGAGGGTTAAGCGTAAATATGGCGTACGAAACGAACCAAGCAGCGAAGCCACGGGTAACATCCGTTGGCAACACTACATACAAACACGATTCGACGGTTCGTGGAAGGCCGGAGACCGCTTCCTAGACGAAGTAATGCGTATCAAGAAAGCGACAAAAGCCACCGTCGCCGACATGCTAACCCACGGTCTAGTGGAGCTAACCACGGGGTCAGCTCGAGAATGGTATCAGGGACTGAAAAACCCAACCTGGGACGATTTTCTCGTCCGTTTCGATCTCCGATACGGCGAGACTCCAGACGAGATCAGTAACAAATTACGTGGTCTACGGCAAGCCCCAGGAGAAACATTAGCCGACTACGACGCCCGAGCGAAACTCCTGTTTGCAAGAGCGCCGTACGAAATAAACCCCGCTGGTTTTACGATGATCTTTTACGGAGGATTATCGGCCCACTCGCAAAGAATTCTGCTAGACATGCGTGCACCCCGCACTGGCGATTACCAAGATGTCAGTAACTATCTTCTAACAAACACGTTAGAAATAGAACAGCGGTATTACGCCACTCTGCCCCCGGAGGAAGCTGACGCGCACGAGAAACGGTTGCAGACGAGCGCCGAACGTCACAAGACCTCAGAGAAATTAATGAGGCCAAGTGAATATTTGAGCGGCATAATGAGTCTCACCGAAGCATCCTTCGGACGAATGCTGACGCCTAAAGCAGGCAGCATTCTTCCAGCCAACCCGATAGCTGCCCCAAAGAAAGCACCGGCAGCAACGGCGATGCAGGTGACCTCGACGGACTCCACCCAGATGGAGAAAGTCGAAGAGACAACACCTCTCGCCACGGCTAAAGAAGAGGAGCCAGCATCAAGCGACGAGGAAGCCCTAAATGAGCACCTCGAAAACTTGTCGACGGGATGCGACGATCAAGGTCCCTATTTGCACCATGCACACCGGGCCTTAGCAATCGCACAATTCAGAGCACACGTGCAGGCAACAAAAGCGAGAGGGGCATTGGGAGGAAAAAGACGATTCCCGACGCCCTTCGTCCCGAAAAAACCGGGATTCACTCCCACAGGGGATAAAAGTAACATCAAATGTTACAGCTGCGGAGAATACGGTCACTACTCCGACAAATGCGAAAAAACCGTCAAAGAAAAAGGCATCATGCAAACCTTGATGAAAATGATGATGGAGTTAAATACTAATCTAGCAAAAAAACTCCCAAGCGCAGGCGTCGCCGAAATAAATTCAGCTTCGTCTGCGCCAGCCGCGGAAATTAAAAAGAAGAAATATCACACTGGACCCGCAGGTCATGCCTTGGCAGAAGCACAGATCAAAGATCGCATGCAGACCATTCCGAAGAAGGAAGAAACAGTGACGCTGACAAGTATGCAAGTGAGAACGAAGCCGGAGGTCGACATAGATTGGACGGACCTCCCGTTCAATCTGGAGGTTGAGCCCCAAACATTACGCGTTTTTCACTGCAATGTCACGAAAACACATTGCGAAACTCTGTGTATGCTGCCAGTGGAGATCGAAAACCAAAAATTGTTCGGTCTGCTGGATTCAGGAGCAGATCGTTCATTCATATCCGAAGATATAGTAAAGGACTTGGATATTGAAAAAAAGGTGGCACAAGTGAACGCGAACGTAGAATTGCTCACCGCCAACGGCTACGTCAAGCCGAGGGGCGTAGTTCGCATCATGATCGACTGGAAGGGGGGGAACCTGTCCCACCCCTTCATAGTCTTGCCATCCCACGACAAAGTATTCCTCTTAGGGATGGATATCATGGCAAAACTGAAAATTCAGCCAAACCCGATAACCCGTTCATGGAACTGGATAAGTCCCGAGGGAGAACGGCCAGTCCCCGTAGTTCCCCAAAAATTACTGGACGAAGCCAAGGACAAAGAGGAATACGGAAGAGGATTGCGAAAATTCGTCCAAGATTACGATTTCGCAGCCTTCACTCTGGAATTACAGAGGAGTAACGTCGTGGACACACTGGTCGAGGAGGCAGCACTGCGTGTTAACGAGGCATCGCTACTAAGGCG
Source organism: Strigamia acuminata (assembly GCA_949358305.1). Taxonomy (NCBI): domain Eukaryota; kingdom Metazoa; phylum Arthropoda; class Chilopoda; order Geophilomorpha; family Linotaeniidae; genus Strigamia; species Strigamia acuminata. The sequence continues at coordinate 5,499,351 of OX442320.1, read as the reverse complement.
AGTGCTTCGAAAACATGAAAGAATTCTGACCAAGACACCTGGTCGAACGACGGAAGCAACCCACGAAATAGTCTTAACCACAGACAAGCCGATTCGAGTGCCTTACAAGGGGATGAACCCCCAGAAAAGAGACATTGTGACGCAGATGTGCCAAGACATGCTCGACAAGGGCATAGTAACTCAAGCGCTGGGCGAATACGCGATGCGGATCGTCCTGGTAATGCGTCCAGGCTCGGAGCCTCGACTATGCATTGATTATCGCCCCCTGAATGCGATAACAGTTATAGACCCGATTCAGATGCCGTCTATAGACTCGATCCTCCGGGAACTGAGCCCGTTCAAGTGGGTAACCACGATGGATCTGTCAAAGGGGTATTGGCAAGTGGAGCTAAAACCAGAAGACAAACTAAAAACGGCTTTCTACTCCCCGATAGGAAGATTAATGTTCAACGTGATGCCGTTCGGGCTTGTAAACGCCCCGAGCACGTTCCAGAAATTGATCGAAAGCGTGTTGGGAGATATGCTTCACGACTTCGTGTGGGCGTATCTCGACGACATAATAATAACGTCGGACACATTCGAAGAGCATATAGACCACATCGACAGAGTGGTCTCTCGCCTAGCCAAGGCAGGACTCCACATCCATCCAGGGAAGAGCAAGTTTTGCAGGAAAGAGCTTGCCTTCCTAGGATATCGAATAGGAGTCGAGGGAATCGCGATTGACCCCGAAAAAGTCAAAGCAATAAACGGATTCCCCGCCCCCGAAGATATAAAAGGTGTCCAGAGATTCATGGGCATGGTCAATTTCTTCGGCCGACTACTCTCTGGTCTGGCTGAAGTGGCCGCGCCTATAACGGATCTCTTACGAACGGATAAAGAGTTTGAGTGGACGGTCCAGTGCGAGGCCGCATTTAGCACTATCAAGCAAATGCTGGCTGACGTCGAAAAGATGCCATTGCCGGACCTAAACCGACCGTTCGTGTTGCACACCGACGCGAGTAAAATCGGACTGGGTGCAGCCCTTCTGCAGACCCACGTGTACAACGGAATCTCGCAAGAAGTACCCTGTATGTTTATAAGCAGGAAAATACAGGGCGCGGAGAAAAATTACACGGCAACGGAACTAGAATGCCTAGCCGTAATTTGGGCAGTTCGAAAATTTCGCGACTATCTGGAGTACACGAACTTCGAGGTTCAGACAGATCACCAGGCACTAAGCTGGTTGATGAAGCTCAAGGAACCTTCCGGCCGACTCGCAAGATGGCAACTGGAGTTAATGGCGTGCGATATAACAATTACGTACCGCCCCGGGAAGTACAATCATGTGGCCGACGCCCTCTCAAGAGCCCCAGCCTCTGACCCCCAGGGACCAGACGACGACGGCGAGGACGACACCCACCTCTTGTACTGCCCAACTCCACGCAGAATATGGCGCTTACGAAAAGCAAACGAACTACCAGTGATGGAGCCTGAAGATAGAACGTTTTGTGGTTTTTGGACTCGAACATACCAGCCAGCTGGGACAAACAATTCAACATCCGAAATTCAATCTCCGCCCCCCGGAGAAACCCACAAAACACTACTACGCGCCTTCACAGCAAAAATTGAAGAAAAAACACAATACGCTCCACCCACGAGACGTGAGTTCGTCGAACACCAGGCAGCAGACACAAAATGTCAAATTATAACGCAATATTTGCTGAACGGCGAATTTCCGGAAGGGATGACAAACCCACACCGCCGGAAACAGTTCGTCAAAGAAGCAACAAGCTACCTCATAGATGATGAACTCCTGGTAAAATACCACCCGACGTTTCAAGATGACCTCAGCGGAGCGGGAAACTCGGTTAAAGTGGTCGTGCCGGCATCGCTGCACACCCGACTGTTGTGGCTGATGCACGGACACCCGCTCGCCAGCCATTCTGGCGTGGCGAGGACCCTTTATCGAGTAAAACAACTTTTCTTCTGGCCGGGCGCGCGGCAAAAGATAACGAAATTTATCCGACACTGCCCCCGGTGCCAAGCGTGCAGACCGCGAGATAAAGTGGCCAGAAACGCCATGTCTCTCGGACCCTACGCACCGTTTGACTGCTTAAGCATAGACTTGATGGGCCCCAAGCCCACAACGGGAAACAAGAACATGTATATTCTCGTAATTATGGACGTGGCCACCCGATGGCCGGAGCTGTACGCCCTCGCGAAGCCCTCGGCTGAAAACATAGTCGAGTGCCTTTACGACGTGGCAATGCGATTTGGGTTTCCCAGAAAACTCATTTCGGATAACGGCCCCCAATTCCGATCAAGAATATATAAGGACTTCTGTAGGAAATTTAAAATGGATGCATCGAACACCTCCACATATAATCCTCAGACAAACCCAGTCGAGAGATTAAATAAAGATATAAAATATGCGCTGACAGTATTCACCGACATTCACAATCGATGGGACGAATACCTGCGAGAAATCGCTTTCAGCATTCGCTCAACCGTGTCACGAACACGCGAATTCTCACCGGCGTACCTCAACTTCGCCCGCGAATTAAGGATGCCATGGGACCCACGCGTTGCCGAAGCTGTTAACGTATTAGACCCGTCGAGCCCACATGAGTACGTGTGCCGGTTGGAACAGACTATATCCGACACGTACCAGCATATGATGGCGCATATTTTCAACATGAGAGAGAGAATCGCAGATAAAGAAGGCGATCTCGCTTTCGCGAACTTTAAAGTGAATGATCTAGTGTGGAAGGAGGCACACACGTTGTCCAATGCAGCGAGGGGCATCGCCGCCGGTTTAGCCGACAAGAGGGACGGTCCCTACGTAATTGTGGCCGAACACGGAGGCAACGCATACCAACTACGCCGCCTAGAGGACAACAAAAATTTTCAGTCGATACATGGCCGAGATTTAAGGCCATATCTGCCAGAATTTCCACAGGAAATTTGGCTGGAAGGTCAGACACACAGCGGCCAAGGGGGCACCGTGGTCGACACGTTCCAAAAAACAAATGAAGCTGAAAATATAGCGGAAAACGAGGATGAATTCTTCGACGCCGAATCCCCAGCCGACGAGGCTCCAACTCAGCCGGAGCAAGCAATTTCGGAGAGGGAGGAAGCAGAAGAATGTACTTCTGAAATGGAAAATAAAAAAATTAATAATGAGAAAAATGCCAACACATCGGAGATGAACGAGCAAGTAGAGTCACGATCTACGAGCACGTCGAAAATCAACCTTCGACCACGACGAAGCAATAATCCGTTCATTCGGGACGGCAAAGTCGTGGGGAAGAACTAAAAATAAAAGAAAATGTGATAACATGGAGCGGAGGCCTTGTAAAATAAAAAGATTTACTTACGAGAGCTGCTGCACATGTTGAAACGCGAAAATTTGGCTAAGTCCAAACTTCGCAACGAATTGTCGCAGTCACCACTAACAGACGAGAAGTTATGACGTATCGGGCGACCACGTGACAATGAAACCACGCGGTCGACCCCGTAGCGTCATTGCCAGCACGGCGGATCTCGCAAAATACGAGACGCGTTCGAGACCCACAATTCTCAGCGTCGATAGGCCCAGTTTCCGACTGTTTTTAACACGACGAGACGTGTTTTTGCTTCTCCCCCAAAGAGAAAGACAAAGACCTCTCAAACAAAACTTCATTTTCCTAAATTGAAATGGCCGATCGACGCAACCCACGATTAGAGCCGAGCGCATCGTCGAGAGACGAGAGCGACGGCCTAATCGTAAATGCAGAAGACGATGAGAATTGGGACGAACAACCGCCGTTGCAGGTAAATTAGTGTGATTTCCCCAGAGAAATCACATAATTCTTTGAATCTGTTGCATCCAACCCAGATTGGAGCGTGACTTGTGACTGATATATTTCTTTCTGTTTTATTATTGATTTAAGGCTGGCTAAAAACCCGAGAGTGGACCCAGATTCACCTCGGAGTCAAGGCCGCCAAAAAACTAGAACAAAGGAAGTGTTCGCGGAATGGCGTCGTGGCAAACCAAAACCAAAACTAAAGGTTTTCTTTCTTTTAAAATTAAACATCGTAATAAATTAAAATACGATTAGAGTTAAAATAAAAAGTTTAACGTAATATTAAGAATTTAACGATCGGTTTTGCCTGCGACCCCTTCCTAAAAAGCGGATCACCTGAGTTCAAAGGTAGTGTTGGATCAGCGCTACGACGGCGGAGATCATCGCAGAACTGCGAAACAAGAAAATAAGACCGACGGCCGCAACAAAAGAAAGGAGTTGCTGCCACCGTCGATCTTGAGCATATTTCTGATCCCCATCGTTAAACTGGGATTTATTATATTAATCTTGTGATCTAAAATTATTCAGGTCGACCCGCTAGAATCGTGGGACGCCCTGCCTTCGACGGTGTCAACCGCCAACAACATCTTTCGCGGAGCCCTGCCGATTTACCTGCGGCAGGCCTATCCTGCAGAGACCAGCGCCTGGAAAATCCGATTGATGTACTCCAGGACCCTCGAGGAAAAATTCGAGCGATCGAAAACGCTGGTCGAGTGCATGACGAAGGAGATGAGGGAGCGAGTGGGGCCGCGGATCCCACCCGATGCGGATCCGCCGAGCCCCGTTTACTCCGGGTACCTGGAAGAGGCTTACCCAGGCACGGTGGCCGAGCTGCACACCTCCCACAGGTGGAGCGAGGCCCCGACCTTGGCAGCCCGCCAGAAAATAGTGGACGACGAGATCGAACGCTTAAAGCGCACCGAGACTCACGGAGTAACCCGAGTTCTCGAGAGAAACGGTTTCTCCCCCGAAGAAATCCGTAGATGGCTTCGCGACATCGAAGAAGACCATTTGACACCCAGATGGATACCACCGGCGGATTTTACGGCCACGCAGTCTGAGATGTGGCAGTTATACCACGCTGGTATCCTGGGAAGTCGCCGCCATCACAGAAGATCGAAGCGTCCGGCGGAGTCCGCCCCACGCGGACCCGCACGAAGAAGACAGGCCGTCTCCCCAACAGAGGCCGGCCCGTCAACGAGTCGCGACTACCGCAGCCGCTCGAGCAGCTCCAGTTCCCGAACTCGAGTTGTCGTGCGCTCGGAGTGTCGCCGAGTAGTAACGCTCGAGCCTGCCTCGCCAGACGACGCGCGGGCTGAGCGAACGGTCGAATCTTCCGCCCACTGGGCTGCGAGGACCGAGACACACCAAGATCGAGGAAAGAAAAGATCCTCGTTGTTTATGGCGATTACCACACAGTCGTCAGATCAATCCTCGTCGCGACGAACCGTCTCAACACACCAGAGACCGGATTCCCCGACGGACGTCCCCCAGAGGACGGTCCAACAAAGATCCGTCGCAGCCAACACCAGGAGGAATCGGAAGCGTAAAGTACGACAGAAGACGCGTGCGCGGTCTCTGATCGCGAAAGGATTGGAGAAAGAGCGAGAGATGGCCGCCGCAAAAAGGTCCGAACCCCGAAGTCTCGGATCCGCGGCTGGGCCGTCCAGGCTCCAGGCAGAGATTGATTTGGGAGAATTGACGGAAGAACAAATATCCCAAGAAGAGTCGGACAAGGATGGACCGGTCACGAAACAAGATCTGGCCATGGCATTGAAGAACGCCTTCCGAGGATACGCGGCCAACCGGCCGTCGGGCTCAACACCGGCTGTGCCCACCGCGCTTGTGCCCCCACAGGTGCAATCGCGATGGCCGCCACTCCTCGAGGGTACAAACCCAGCAGTGACCACGTGGACCCCTCCCCGGATGATTCCGGTGGGAGATCCAACTCCCAAACGGGTCAGATACGACGACCTACCAGGGATGGGCCGTCCACCGTCACCCCCGACGCCACGAGTGTACCATCCTCATCGCAACGCCGAGTGGTACGCGCAGCGGGAGATGGACGCTCGATGCCGGCGTGAAGCGGCCTATCCCCCACTCAGCGAGCTGCAAGAATATCTGGCCGAATACGAGAACCCCGCGATTGCCGAGTTGGCCATACGACAGGCCGACGCCGCCCAAACCCACCACATCAATTGGGCGATCGAACAGATGCGGACGCTGTCACAACAATTCAGTGGCAATCCGGACCGCGCTCACCCCTGCCATCGGAGCGGTTTGAATTTGGCAGTGACGAACGTCATGGCCCAGCTGCTGTCCCTGGGCGTCTTCTTGGACAGTCGGCAAGCTATGGCGGCCTGGACAATCGTCGACCGTGAGGGAGTTCACCTTCCTCGGGCGTTGTACCAGGTATGGGCCGGATGGACTCCTGAGCCCGCCTCGCTGCGCTTCGACCTGGCCAGAAATACGGAAAACCCAGGCCTACAGTTTTCAAAGATGCGTTCGTTAGCATTCCGCTACCGGAACCCCGGAGTCCACCCTTCCTTGTTGCGAACAATTCGGGAGGTTCCGGAGATACCGGGAACGGCGGCGAGCCTTCCACAGGCCATCGAGACCGCCCCCCCAGAGGCGGCGGTCCAACCATACATACCGACCCCAAAGCCGGTATTCCCGAAGGAGAAGCGACACGCGAATCGACCCATATTGATTCCGAAGCGTTCCAAGCGAGGACCCCGAACTCCTCCGCTGCCCTCTCCTTCACCACCAGCGGCAGGGCTGGCCGCTCTCTCTGCAGAGCCGGCTACGCCACCGTTGGAGAGCCCAATGGAGATTCCGCTCCCACCATCGCCTCCGCCGCCCCCAGCAGCGCAGCTTTATTTGAGGCTGGGAGTGGAATACCCCTTCCTTCAGATGTCGGAGTTCACGCGACAACGCATCATTGACTCCGACGATCACGGCGAATCAATCCTCAAATGGCTAAACAGAGAAGCCCGATCCACCATGGACGCCGTCTTCCATCGCCGTATCCTACGGGCCCACAGGAAACCCGGATCGAGCGCCGAGTCGCGAAGGATCCGACTCGTCCCCGATCGATTCCCCGCGTCTACCCGGATTTGGATCCATGAGCGTACGGGGTTGGTTGGCGAGCCAGCCGGCAGTCACCCGCAGTACTTCATCAACGAGCGACAAAATCCTGCGGATCTGACAACCTCTCTGCCCCCGGATTTACCACCGCCGCCACCGGCAGTGCCACCCGTGATCCTCCGCCCATGCAGAGGAGTGCTGCCGGCTCTTCGCAGAGGAGAGCGATGAGAAAATTGAGATCGCTCCGATCCGAGATCGAAGCTGGAGGAGGGACGTGTGGTGACCCAGTTGGATAAGTGTCCCCCCAGGGCGGATACTTGTCCTATGAGTCACTATGATTAAAGAGTCGTTCCCCCCCGAGTTGGCTCCACCTCCCCATGGCAGGTGTGTGCCCCGAGGGGGAGGAAGCGGCTGGTGGTCAGCCCCCATTGGTTGATCGCCGGCCCTTCACCCCACTGCATAAAAGGCTGTGTTTCCCGCCTAAAGACAGAACTTACACAAACGACACCAAGAACACAGCAACTACCTCACCGTCAGGCCAACTTCAACTACAAGTTAGGATTGATCGAGGATCGCTGAGTAAAGTGCAAACTGTAACTCTCACGAAGTCACTTGCGAGCTATTCCTGCGAAAGCACGAGAATAGCCCTTGTGAAATCACCCAGAATAATCGCCCAGACGATTATTCGCCGAAGTAAGTGTCCGAGTGCTTTGTAGGGAACCCCAAAGTTCCTAGACGAGGCCTCTGCGACGCTAAACAAACCCTAGACAACAGGCACGGATAGAAGACTCGAAAGAGCATTCCACCGCGTCCGTGAAGACGAATCCGTGACGAATTAACGACAACTCGAGACGCCGCCTTTGTTCCGCCGACCACGCGGAATCGACGACGCCATCTTGAGAAATCCTTTGTTCGACGCTGACCACGTCGACTCTAGAATTATTACTGAGTGTATTTTAAAGGCATAAAGCCTGGTGAATAAATTACCTGTTTATTTACATACATTTGGTATTCATTTGGGTATTTACATAATTGATCACAGGTAAAGTATTACACGTTAGCGCTATTTAAACCTATACCAAGTAGGACGCGACAGGCTAAAGATCAAAGAGACCATGAACATTGGTGCAAATAAAAGACTTTAATAAAATGGCCATTACACAAATTGTTGATATTATTCTATTTGCATTGCATCAGTTCTAGTGGTCTTACCACTTGCTCACAGTTTCCACAAGTAAATATTTGCAAAACTTAAACATTTTACCTTAAGTAATTACTCCTTGACTCTCCATGTAATTTATCAATATTTTATCGAATTTATTATTCAATATTGTCTCTATTCAACAAAAGTGACTCTAGTGGGGATTGCATGTCATTATGGTGCAGATGTCCTCAGAGGAACTGCTATTTAAGTATTTATTGATAGAAATATTGCAAGTTTTAGTCCACCTGTGTGGGTTTTACGTACTTAGATAAAATATGTATGGGTATTATTGATCAATAATCACATGAAATTCACCAGATCTTTGACCTGAATTGAAAGCACTTATTGAGGGAATGTGGCGGGTATTTAAAAAAACAAATTTCAACTGTCAAAAGCAATAAGGAAAATACAATTCCTGCACTCAGTGTGAAAAATAGTCCCACAACTTTGGGCAGTTTTAAAGCAGCAAACAAGTTTTTGTCTTTACACACTTCATTGTGGTCCAAGGGAAGATTGTCCTTGTCGATTTTCTTGAGAATTCCATTTTCTTTCAATGCCTGAACACTGCAAAGAACAAAAAAATTAATTCTATTAAATATTTGTAGTTCATATCACATACTATGTATTGAATAAGTTCTTGTAGACAAATCCTCTTCTATAACCAATGCACAAATCACTCTGCTGAACTGTATTTTTAACAAAAGCAAAAGAACAGTTTCCATTCAGAAGGACAGTGAGGGAGGCACTCTCCATAACATAAGCATTTTGTTCCTTGTAAACTAATTCCAAACCCTTTACATTGGATTCCACAACATATTTCATTAAATCTGACTTCATTTTTTTCCATCCGACAGATAATGCACCTGTTGGAGTATTCTAGAAAATAAAAAATTCAATGATTAATTTATTAATTTATTTATTAAATGTCATAACTCAAGAATGAGTACAACGAGTACAACAGCTCTTGCGGTTCCCCAGATAAAAAAATCTGTAGAATTCTGCAGAAAATTTGCCTGTCGAAAAAATTCTGCACAAAATCTTTTTTCTCTGCAGAATTTGGCAGAAAAATTGTCAGCCGAAAATATTCTGCAGAAAAGGTTGTCACGTCGTAGTCGACTTTTTAACAATGGTTTCGGAAATTTAAGAATTTCCAGGGATTGTAATAACCAGAAAATTTAGGTTCGCAGGCGCTGCAACTCTTAAAACTTTGCCGGGGGTGGTAGCTAGGTTAAGACAGCGTCTATCTGTATTTTATGGGTGCAGGATTCAATTCGGGCGCCGTACAAAATGGCGAACGTTGATACTCGAATTTTAAGACCAAATATCGTTCTTCACTAGGGAAAATGTCGTCATATGCTAGGCGTACTTACGAAGAGTATGTTTCTTCTCTTGAACACGCGCAAACGTTGGGTGAACGCGCAAACAGGTACCAAACCGCAGACAACGTCGTCGAACCGTCGATAATGAAATGAATACGCAATTGAGACGAGTATGAGTTCAAAATGTCTAGGCTGAGGAGGAAGTCACAGTCGTGGCATAAAATGTATTGACGAATTGAGACCGTCGAATACGCCTTTTTTCCAGTAATTCGTACGCAAATAATGGGCAAATAATAAATGTTGTGGTTAGTTAGACTAACATGAGAATTCGGGCTGCAATGTGACCGTATGCGTTGAGACGCAACATAATCGCACTTGGAAATCTTCCAGTTTGAGACAGAAGATGTTGACTAGTCGAAGGCGAAAATTATTCTCTCCGTCAAAAATGTCTTGACAGAACAAGTCACCTCTGATCACATGTCAAAGGCCAAGTCAATTTCCAATGGGGACTGGGCAGTCAACAGGCGACCAGGGGTGAAATATGTAAATTTAGAGCGCGATTAGATCAACTTATTGCAGAATTCTCATGAATTGTCTGGATGGGGTGATTAAAACCAGGCCAAATTAAAGATAAATATCAAAAATAAGGAAAATAAAATAAAATAAAATAATAAATTTAGATTTGGGAAAAATAAAATAATCCAAAGAAACTAGAGCAATTTTTCAATAAAATTAGGGGAAAACTAAAGGAAAGGCGCAAAATGCGCTTAAAATTTCGAAAATTATTACTGTCTAAAGTCAGGACCGTGACATTCCCCCCCACCTAGATGTTTATTATATGGTTTTTATATAATCAACATCTAAATGGAGTTAACAAACATGATTGATAAAAATTTGAACATATAAATAAATAAAAATAATGAATCAACAACATTAATCTCATAATAAACACATAACACAGGTAGGGATTTATTTGGACAGACGCAACAGGCGCACAACTTGGCGCAACTACAGACAAGAACAAACAAATACAAACAAATGGGTTTAGGGGAGGAATATTGTAAAAAATCGTTTGATTAAAAATTAACAGAATCAATAGACGTTTAGGCGCTAATTACGACTAAATTCTAAACAAAATAATAAAATTTGTTAAATTATTTGATAACACTTGGAATCAACAATGACACTTTTTGTTATGACTAGAGGATGAAATAATTTAGGATTAATTAACAATGCCTATGGGTGGCAAAATTTCTATAAAAATGTAAATTATTAGCAAATAAAAATATCGATTAGGCGCTGATTTGGCGTCAATTATCACAATATAAGGATAGCAAAATTTTCAATGATCACAATGGTTAATAAAAATGATTAGCAAAAAATGATTAGTAAAATATAAATATCAAAAAATAAAAAGTTCGCAAACGAATATTATCTTCTTTCGTAGGCGTTTGAGTTTTCACGGAACTTTACGTAAAAAATCTTCATCGAGGCGCATAACAATCACATTTTAAACAATTATAACACTTATCGTCTGTATCACAATTATCACAATAAAGTCCACACACACAACAGTTCGTATATGGGTTTTTAGAAGGCGCAAAGTCACTGTAGGTTTTCAAATACAATCTTTTAGACGTTGCCATCCATAAATGCAGATGGGCCAGAACCGTCGATTGCACAATAAATCAATCTAAGCGCTGTTTTCACGAGGATCACTCTCACCTGTTGTTTAGAAGTCGCGTAGCACTTCCGGCTAATTCGGTTAACTCGGTAAAGGAAATGTTCAATATAATATTGTTTAAGGTCGGCCAACACCTTTTCTCCCTTGGTGTGGTCAAGGTGAAGGTCCGAGAATATAATCGTCTCGAAAAGGCGTGACAAAATCTTCCAATCCACGACCAATTTAACAGTTGGTTCCCACGGAAGCGAATAAACAATCTCGTCGATCGGGATGATTTCCTCCATGATTGCCAATGCGCAAGTCGGCTCCACGAGACGTTTTTCCTTGGGCCGTGGTGGTTCATGCAGACTCTCACGTGGGACAACCTCGTTTGCACTGTCGTCACTCTCCTTTGGCGGTGTCAAAATCATCTTAGGCATTTTTGACATTAACGGCGATCGACGTCCAGCCTTTGCACCGCCCCGTCCAACTCCAGGAAGTTTGAAGGGCTCGTCGGCCTGAATTACCTCAATCTTGTTGTGTTCTTGCGCCGCCAGGAATGCCTTGTGGTTCTCCTCGTCGCCCGTTGATTCGCGAAGCGACTCGACATCCGACATCGAGGAACCCATATCCGATGATAACTCCGAGGCGAGTTTTCCGGTGTCCGCCACAATTACGGGATCGTATCTGAACGAATATTTGGTTCGGGGATCCGCCAGTCTTGGATTCTCAGCAATCGCATCCTCGAATTGTTGCACCAATTTCTCAGGCGCCAGTTCGATGAGAATCTTCTCTGAAAAGTTCTTAATTTCATCCTCCGTCATGATCAATTCCGGATCCAGCGGTGGTTTGGCGGGCGCATTTCTCTCGTCCTCCAGTCGCTGGGCCTCCTTGAGCGCGTCTGCCTCACGAAATCGTTTAACGGCGTCGCGACGACTCTGATGCATTTGGGTGATGATCTCTTTTAGGTTAAAGTGCACTGCGTGCACAATGAGGTGATGCACCGCGTGCTCGTCTCCGGTACAGTCCTTTGTCATTTTCGCTTCAATTTCCTTCGCGATGTTCCCGAGGCGTCCGGAAATCGTTCCGACGACCGTCTTGAAGTCCGAGGCGCTGACGTTGAAATCCAAATTAATCGACATCTTAAAAAGTTCGCTCCATCCTTCTGATCTCAGGTTGATTCGTCCTTGACCTCTGTTCTCCATGGGGTACAGTATCTCAAGCTCGTGGCGCCGGAATATTTCGGACATCTGAGTGAAAATACGGTCTGGGCGCATCGTACATCCATTTCGGTCGAATCCCTGGAGATAACGTGGCTTTAGAGATGCGCATCCTTCAGACGACGTTGATCCGTTTGAGACCGCTGAAATGGCCTTAGCAATTGGATTAGAAATCTTGCTTTCCAATTTCTTGACGTCGTGGATCTTTGCGCACTCCTCCGCATCTCTCGCAATTTCGGCAGCGATATTCGCGATGGACGAAGACGGTGTGAAATTCAACAACGCCTTAATATCTTGGTCAACCTGTGGGGAAAAATCAGCTTTAATTAGTTTTTTGTTAAAATCAGCAATTGTGTCCATTTGTGTGTTTGAAGTTGCAATTTTGGAGTACGTAATCGGCACCGATGTCGCAGCAACTGAAGTTATCATCTTGGGCGTCACATTAGATTGGGTCACAGTAGTGGTATCGACAGATTGAGCAGCTTGGCTTGACTCGGACGTCTCAATCAAAGACGATTTGTTCTTCACGACATAAAAGTAAGGAATGATGATTGGCGCAGCAGTGGTCACCGTAGTAACGTTGGTTGACTTCGCCTCCGCTGCCGTCACACTCGATTCCGTTTTGATAATCGGGGTCGACATCGTGTTGATATTACTAATTTTCTCTCTCTCTCTTCTGTTTTCTTCATTCTTCTTTACCTTTTTAATCACTTGATCGCCCAACGAAAGCTCTTTAGTCGATTCGATGACAGGCGACGCAATAGGCGCTCCACCAACCGCTCCGTTTTCCTCAACGATGACTGAAGAGACGTCCAATGCTGGTCTGGATCGTCCCGTCACGAAGTGAGTGTCCCGGTTCGCTTCCGCTCCGATCCTTTTCGTCACTTTCTGCGTGTATTCCTTCAAACGGTGCGTGCTCCGCTCCTCGTACGTATGTCGTGGGCGCAGATTTGAATGCTGAAATGGTAAGTCGGCCGCAACTCTCTCCGGCTCTGAATACGCTTTTTTCGCATCTGCGATTACATTGGGCGCCGTCAAACACAGTTCTATACCCGATTCCACATCGTAGGTCTTTCCTTCAGGCGTCACAAACTGGTCCGGAAGCTCGGCAGGTTGCTCGCCGGCAATTATGTAGGCTCCCTCTGGATATTTCCAAGTCAACGGACGGATTCCCTTCTCCTTCGCCAATTGCTTTATACGTGCCAAATATGACGCGTGCGCATGACGAAAACGAGCGATGGCGTTTGCACTGCCGAATGGAATCCTCGGCGGCGGAAAATCCACTCCAGCCAACGAAGTTTTATCTATCGACTCATAACCAAGTACATACGCGAACATAAGGCGCATCCATTTCCGAAATTTGCAACGACGCAAGTCACCGCCGCCCCGACACGCTCGGCATTCTCGTGGCGCCCGTAGTTGGTATATTTCAAATCCCGTTCCGCTACAAACTGGGCACAGTTCATAGTTTGGAAAACTTTGGTCGTTTGGGTGGTCCGGATGAAAACGTGGCACCAGTCCTTCGCCCGACGCTTCAATTGGTGGCATCGGCAGGTACTTTGGATAGCCTTTTTGGGTTGGTTTTGGAATCGTAATCATTACTTTTGGATCGTAGGACGCCATAACAAATTATCGTAAAGTGAAACTAAAAGAAATGGAAATTTTCCACGAAGAAAAAGTTATTTTTAACAAAAATATTCAATTAAAAATGAATTGTTGTGAGATAGAAAGTACTTACGGGTGATAGACGCACAGTTTCTAACAATATTTATCCAATTTAAATGATTGTTAAGTTTTTGAGGCGCGACTATTCAGACGCAAATAAAAATGTGGCTAAGTCGTGCCCTCACATGTCTTTAATACACGCGGTCTCGCTACGGGGTCGCCTCGTCATAAAATATGACACGGACCTCTCGCGTGAACGAGATTTAATCACGCACTTCGAAGAAGCATGAGTTTGGACTTAGTAGATTTTTGTATCATCATTTTAAATTGATGAATTTCAAATTCCTAAACTAATCTTTACTTACTATTTTCAGCGTCTATCCTCCGTAAATATTTGGTTTAAAGCAGGGAAAATTATAAACACAGGAGGGAAAGAAGGTTGGGTAAAGTAAAGAAAGAAATAAAATTATAAAATGAAAAGAAATTAAGTTATTTTATCGAAAATGAAGCGATGATGGTTTCAATTTCCGATGTAAACGCAGCAACATGTTTTTCGATCATTGTTGCGTCTGTTTGGTCTAGATCATCATCATTATTGAACCAATGGCGCAATTCTACGACGTTATACGGCAGCATTCGACGACCATCCTTGTCCATAAGAATGACAGTGTTGGGTCCAGTTAACTTATGGATTACGTAAACGCCTTCTGTCCTCTGTCGAAGTCCTGCAGCAAACTGTCGGTCCGCTGATGACAATTGTCGATTTTTGATAGACACAAAATCGCCTGGTTTGAAATCGTGTGGTCTTCTTTTTCGATCGAACCAACGTTTATGTCTAATTTGAGCTTTTTGTAAATTTGCAGTGGCACCATTTCGCAATTCTCTCATCAATTCATGCGTCTCTCGCGCTCGTGCTGGTGGTAGCGGCTGTCCATCGTCGGTGTCTGAATCGAAATCACCTGGATAACGCGCCTCTTGTCCCGTCACCATTTGATAAGGAGAATATTGAAGCGAAGCCTGATATGCTGAGTTGATTGCTAGCACAAAATATCCAATGTGAACGTCCCAGCGCACATGCTCTTCAATATAAGCTAAAATGCAGTTTTTTAATGCTTGGTTTAATCTTTCGGCTAAGTTCCCTTGTGGATGATAAACAGCCGTGTAGCGATTGATGGCGCCAAAACTCTGACATGCAGCCTGGAATTCCATTGATCGGAAAGCTGGCGCATTGTCACTTATAATAACTTTTGGAAATGCCCATCGCTGAATAAATCCTTGCAATTGTTTGATTGTTGTTTTCCAGTCAGATGTCTCGGTCAATCTCACATCCAACCATCGACTGGCGGCATCCACAATTACTAATGCGTAACAATGTCCTCCAATCGATCGGGGCTTTTTACCATAATAATCGATGTAAATTGTGTGAAACAAATGTCGTGGTTTGGCCATAATCATTGGTCCATATGGAAGGCGATTTAACGGCTTAGCTCGTTGACATGGTTCACATTTTTGAATCCAAAGCAAAACGTCTTCCTTCATTTTTGGCCAATAAACTCGGGCCCGGAGTCGATGAAGTGTTTTCTCAACTCCTAAATGTCCGCAGCTCGGCGGGTAATGCAGAGCTTTGAAATATTGTTCGCGTAATATTAGGGGCAAATAGATTTGTCTTCTACGGCGAATTTTATTTATGTCGATCGGTGGATAACGACATAACATTCCCTTATAAATAACGAAATCTACGGCACGATACTTGATACGCGCTGCTTGCACTTGGTCGTTGGGCAAATGTCCTTGATCAAGATATTCGATTAATTCGGCGCTCCACGTGTCTTCGTGTTGTCGACGAATTATTTCGTTAATATTTGGTATTAGACGAAATGGTTGGTGGTCTTGCGGCGCCTCATGGAGTCGCTCGGCCTCGTCTTCTTCTTCGTCTTGTTGTTCATCAGCAACAGGGCGTCTCGATGCATTTCTTTGAAATTGTGATCGATCTTGACGCACTTGCTGTGGCATAAATCCTGCACGCCCCATCCATGCTGGTTGATAAGTTGTCGAATCGTCCGACGAATCCGAATCTTGACCTCCATATCCGTCAAAATTCGGTCGTGCAGCTCCAGATGGTCCTGCAGGTGGGCTCAACACATCAGGAGTTGGAAACGACGCAGTTGGCACATTTGGTGATGGCAGAGGCGACATTATAGGTGGCAATGGTACAACAGCTCCAGGAGGAGTCGAAACTTGTTTCTGTTGACGCGCTCTGGCTCGAGTTAATACCTGATAATTTGGTGGCGGTCTCTTCTTGTTTTTAGAACCTTTTGGCCTACCCAATTTTGGTTTAATTTGCTGTTGTCGTCTTTGCGCTCTTGTCATCACAGCTGCGTTATTCCGTTGCTGTGCCGCAGCCAATCCAACTCCAATAATGTTGATTATTGGTAATTTTGGCCAATCATTTGGGTCGTCAAAATAGGCGATGTAGCATGTTTCATCAACGAGAGGCGAGTCGTCCGCATCCAATGGTTCCGATGGTTCCACAGGCGCACGGCTAAGGGCATCCGCAACACGATTCTGTGCTCCTGAACAGTAAAGAAATGTAAATTTGTACTCACTGAGGGACAGAACCCATCGTGCCAGGCGTCCTTTTGGTTCTCGCTGCTGGAAAAGCCACTTTAGCGACAAATGATCGCTTTCTAAATAAAAATTCATCATCTCAAGATACACACGAAATCTCTTGACCGCCCAAACCGCCGCTAAGCATTCAATCTCAGTGACGCTGTAATTCTTCTCAGCAGAATTCAATGCACGTGATGCAAAGGCGATTGGTGTTCGTTCACCTTGATCATTTAATTGCATGAGTGCAGCGCCCAAACCTGAATAGCTGGCGTCTGTTTGTAGTATATATGGCTTGGTCCAATCCGGGAATCTTCGATGTAGAGTTGGTTCAGCCAATCCTCTCTTAAGTGAATTAAATGCTTCTTGGTGTTGAATCGTCCAATTCCACTCAGAATCTTTTTTGAGTAAGGGGCGAAACACCTCGCATGTTTTTGAATAATTTGGGAAAAATGACTGATAATAACCAATCATTCCTTTGAATCTTTGTAATTCTTTGATGTTGGTAGGCGCCGGAAAATATTGAATTGCCGTCACCTTATTTGGATTTGGTTTAATGTGTCCAGCCTCCACTATGTGTCCTAAAACTTCGAGCGATGTTCTGCACAATTCCGTCTTGTTGGCGTTCATCGTGAATCCCGCTTCATCCAAGGCTTGAAGAATTATTTTGAGATGTTGTACATGCTCCTCGAAAGTCTTGCTGAAAATTATGACGTCATCGAGATAAACGAACACAAATTTGTAAAGATATTTCGACAAAGTCTTGTTCATGGCTCTCTGCAGAGTTGCTGGGCCATTAATGGGTCCAAACGGCATTCTCACATATTCGAAAAGTCCTCTGTGCGTAATAAATGCGAGAAATCTCTCGTCACCCGGACGCACTCCAATCTGGTGGAAAGCTTCTCGTCCATCTATGATCGAAAACCAATTTGATCCTCCTAAATAAGAAAATATATTATCGATGTCGGGCAGTGGGTAGACATCGGGTAAAGTTTGAGCATTCATCGGTCTAAAATCCATAGCTGTACGCCAGTCTCCAGTCTTCTTTGGAACAACAACAGGCGCCACCGCACAATCACTTTTTGATCGACGAATAATGCCTTGTTTTAGTTTTTGGTCCAAATAAGCGTCAATTACCATCTTTTTTGCTGGGTTAACGGGTCTTACAGGCACATGAATTGGTCTAAAGTCCGGTTTTAAATTTACTTCAAACTGAGTGTTGTTGCATAATCCAACCTCCTCACGAAATACTTTCGAAATTGGTCGAAGAGTCTGAATTAATAAACGAATTTGGGGTACCGTCAATGATGACCACAGCTGGTCGTAAATCCAGTCCAGCTGTGTTGGATCACTGCTTGGTTGATATTGTAGTACATTAACATCCAGAGGCGGCTCCGAAATCGTCGAATGATTGTGTACTCTGGCCATGAGCGCATTTTCATCCACGCGACGCAAAAGCCGTCTTCCCTGCGTGTTAAGTTGTTTTATTGTTGGTGACAATTCATAAAGGCGTCTCCGCTGTCGTCTTGCACGTCTGCGTTGACTAAGCGTCGAAAACAATGATGAATTGAATCTTCTTGATTTTTTAATGAAATCCTTTCTTCTTGGTGACCATATCAATGACCATTGATCTCGCGTACGATTCCGAATCCTCTTGATTTGGTGCTGAGCATCGTCATTTGGATATTCGAAAATCTCTTGCGACAAAGGTCGATGTTCTAGAAGAATACAATTAATGTTGTTAATTGATACCTTGGGCACATCCTTAGTGCTGTCCTTTGTATCATCGGGTTTCCTGATGGGAAATAAAAGAACAGATTCTGACTTGTTAGCTTGTTCTAAAGTCATGAATTGTCTTCGCTCTTGTGATCCCTTCAAATACCACTGGCACAATTCAAAGTCTGTGCACAGACCAACCGCTCTGCAGAAATCTCTTCCCAGCAGAAGGTCCTCTGATGTTTTGGGTATAATTAAGCAAATGAAAGAAATAACGGCCAAAGGTGCGCGCACCGACAGTTTAACAGATCCCTTAACTGGAATCTTGTCATCGGCCGCTGTACGCACTGTTTCGTGAAGTTCGAGCAATTCCAAACCCATATTGGCTTTAAGTTTGTTAAATAATGACTCTGACATTACACATGTCTGAGCGCCTGAATCCAAAAGTGCGACAAAACTCACGTTAGCCCATGTTATTTTGATATATGGTGCTTCTCTGTTGAAGCGATCAGTCTTCGTAATTTCGATTCTTGGCTCTTCGGATTTTTGCAATTCCTCGGGCGACAAAAGAACGAAGTTTGTTTGCAACGTCTCACTCTGCGTTGTCAACGAAGTTGGTTTTTTGGGGGTTTCCTTGGCTTTCACAGACGAAAGTTGCGCTGATTTTGTTGGTTGTGGTGTTACGACACCGGGTATTTTTGTTTTTGATTTACTTGAATCTGTTTTGATTAATGTAGTTAATTTAATGTCCGTAGACGGGGTTAATGATTTGTTGTTGTCTTCTCGAACAGCAGATGGCGCCTCTGGTGTCGGAGTAGACGGTGTTGTACTTCTATCGACGTCTGGTGATTCTTCAGTCTTCTTCTCAGTAGAGTCCCTGATGTTTATATCCGACCCGCTCTCTGGACTCATGCTTTGAGCAGGCCGCTTGCGTTTCCCGACTGACGACTCCACTCCTTGCCACAAACGGGGCACACAGGCCTCCAGGATTGCCTGTCAGACATGAACCATTTGTCCGTTGGTGTTTTTCTCCACATAGCATTCTTCGGGAGCTTTGGCTCTGAAGGCGCTTCTTTAGCGGCTGGAAAAATGACAACGTCCTTGGGACATGTGTGCTGTGTATCCGTTCTAGGTGTTGGCGCAGTAGTCGCAGTCATGGCGTGGACATCAGACTTCTGTGCTGCCGCTGATGCAGACTCCTTTGGCGGGTCCTTATTGGTTTCCTCGCCGTTGGGATCCTCTGGATCGAGCGCGCACGCCGACATGTCCTCGAGCAATGCTGTAAATACTTTGTTGAATCTTGAAAAACGACCAGACCTGGACGAAGTAGATTGTTGATTTAACTTCTCCTCCTCTGTTCTGGTACGTGTGGCAGGACCCACTCCTGCGGGTAAAGGCATCTCCTGGTCCGAAACTCCGCACTGTTTGTACTCAAAAGTCCGCAACGAATCCAACTGAAGGCGATTATCGACATCGTTGCCCATTTTGACTGCGTCGTCGATCGTCCTGATGCACCAAGAGCGCATTAATTGTACGACTTGAGTTTGCATCATGCCCTGAACTCGTTCCCACTGCAAGCCCTTGTCCTTGTATCCAGCAATATTTAAATAATGAATCATCTCGCTGAGGAACGACATAGTTGATTCCCCTGGCTTTTGTTTGCGCTGAGACAACTTAACATTAGCTAAAGCTGAATTAATGGAAAATACCTGCCTGAAAACTAATTCAAAGTCCTCCCAATTGTTTGGTTTTGGAGTTAGAGCCATCCACCAACGTTGCGCTCTATTTCGGAGCGCGAGAACCACGTATACTTTCAAATATATTTCCTCCGGTGCTCCCATGGTAAACATGTGCGCATATAGCTTACCTAGGAACAAGTCCACTGTGTCGAAAGTAGCCTCATCCGGATCAAAGTATGGAATTTTTTCAACTTTAAGTTTATACCTTCCAACCTGAGCGGCCTGACGCTGATCTTCAGACTCCAACGAGAGTTGAGATCTCGTGTGAGGCAGCTGTCTTGAGGCGCTGAGTGGTATGCCTTGACTACCTCTTTGAGCGGAATCCGGGTCAGGATCTGGTGGTGGGTCCCGTGGAACATTGAAAGTCGTGTCTCTCTGTTGTGAATGTTGTTGGCGTCGTCTCGGAGAATAAGAGCCAGTGCGTCGTGGTCCCGACGCACGTCCAGTATCTCCAAAAGAAAAGTCGGCTCCCCGAGCGCCCTCTCGACCACGACGTGTGGCCCCTGAACCTGCTTCTGGTGCTGGTGGTTCAGGCTGAGTTCGCTCGTTGTGCGAATGGATAAATTCCTCCACTCTGTCGTTCAGCTCGCGCCTAATTTGCCTCATCGATTCGAGCAACTCCTGGCGAAGTTCGTGTTGTAACTCCCTTCTATCCTCTCGTAATACTCTCATCAATGCTTCCATCGTCAGTGCAGGTGGATTCCTTCGATGTTGCTGTGGTTCCGGTTGCATAAACGCAGGTTGGTAAGGAGGCGGCGGTCCTCGTTGAATGTCTTCTCGAACCGCTCGCATCCCGTCCACAATTTGTCTTCTCTCCATGAGTGAGTCCTGCAAATGGCGTCTATTTTCCTCCCATTGATCCCGTGCCGTAGCCGCTTCCCGTTCATGTTGGAGTTGATCCGCTTCCATTTGAGCATATGTCCTCCAAGGATTGGAAAATGGTACGTCTGTGGATATTGGTTGTACTAGTAGATCCTGCTGCTGGTCAGGCTCATGTGTTGGTGAGTCTGGAAGTGGCAAAGTATGCGCTTGTTCGGCTTCTACGTCCGAAACACTGGATTGCGACAAAGCGTCGCGTGAAGCCATGTTGAAATAATAATATGTGTGCCGGCAAAAATAAGTAATTAATTAAATAAATATAACGACCTATACTTGCGTAGTCTTCACTGAAGAAAATGGTGGTTTGTGTTCTCTTGGAACACGTTTCGAGTTGAATCCTGTCTAGGTCGCCAAGATTGTCACGTCGTAGTCGACTTTTTAACAATGGTTTCGGAAATTTAAGAATTTCCAGGGATTGTAATAACCAGAAAATTTAGGTTCGCAGGCGCTGCAACTCTTAAAACTTTGCCGGGGGTGGTAGCTAGGTTAAGACAGCGTCTATTCGTGAAATCTGTATTTTATGGGTGCAGGATTCAATTCGGGCGCCGTACAAAATGGCGAACGTTGATACTCGAATTTTAAGACCAAATATCGTTCTTCACTAGGGAAAATGTCGTCATATGCTAGGCGTACTTACGAAGAGTATGTTTCTTCTCCTGAACACGCGCAAACGTTGGGTGAACGCGCAAACAGGTACCAAACCGCAGACAACGTCGTCGAACCGTCAATAATGAAATGAATACGCAATTGAGACGAGTATGAGTTCAAAATGTCTAGGCTGAGGAGGAAGTCACAGTCGTGGCATAAAATGTATTGACGAATTGAGACCGTCGAATACGCCTTTTTTCCAGTAATTCGTACGCAAATAATGGGCAAATAATAAATGTTGTGGTTAGTTAGACTAACATGAGAATTCGGGCTGCAATGTGACCGTATGCGTTGAGACGCAACATAATCGCACTTGGAAATCTTCCAGTTTGAGACAGAAGATGTTGACTAGTCGAAGGCGAAAATTATTCTCTCCGTCAAAAATGTCTTGACAGAACAAGTCACCTCTGATCACATGTCAAAGGCCAAGTCAATTTCCAATGGGGACTGGGCAGTCAACAGGCGACCAGGGGTGAAATATGTAAATTTAGAGCGCGATTAGATCAACTTATTGCAGAATTCTCATGAATTGTCTGGATGGGGTGATTAAAACCAGGCCAAATTAAAGATAAATATCAAAAATAAGGAAAATAAAATAAAATAAAATAATAAATTTAGATTTGGGAAAAATAAAATAATCCAAAGAAACTAGAGCAATTTTTCAATAAAATTAGGGGAAAACTAAAGGAAAGGCGCAAAATGCGCTTAAAATTTCGAAAATTATTACTGTCTAAAGTCAGGACCGTGACAAGGTTAACATTTTTCTGCAGCATTCTGCAGAATTTTGTAATTTTTTCTGCAGCATTCTGCAGAATTTTGTAATTTTTTCTGCAGCATTCTGCAGAATTTTGTAATTTTTTCTGCAGAAAATTTTTCTGCAGAGCATGCAGAATTCTGCAGAACCTTTTTCTCCTGGGTTATTAAGCTACGCCAATTTTAACGTACAAAAAGTCTGTATCTCGAAATCCGTCGCTCGGATTTTGATGAAACTAGGTTCGGACTTGTTTCTGACATGACAGTTTCCAAACTTTCAGACACACTAGCTCTTGTGGGTGCATTCAGTCTTCAAAATATAAATTGACTTACTTTAAATGATGCTTCAATGAACGTGCCTTTCATCGTTGATAACGTGTAGCTGGTTCTGTAGACCAGATCATCGAGAGATTCAAACGGTACGTGCAATCTACTCACTGTCAAAATCGATGTGAGGGTCGATGAATAGTGGATGAACATCATGAGAGAAAACAAGTGAAAAATTTGGATAATCATATGACCGGATAAGCCGTACACTCTAACTGCCACTCCTGAAACAGTTTAACATTTTAAAGTTATTATTCCAACTAATTTCTATGTGTTTTTGTATTACCGGTTCTTAAAAATGTGTACGCCATGTATTCCACGTAGTGAAGGAAATCGAAAAACCATTTTTTGTATATATTATTAATTTTAATTTTTTTCCACTTTCTGTTTATGACTGAAGCGACTCTAATGGTCCTCTGCGTGCAGTTGTACGTCATACTGAGAAGAAATGCTGCCAAAATCGTCAAGAAGGAAATGCACGTCCACGCCACGGAAGAAAATGGGTCCAGATAAAAGAAAAATCGTTGTTTGGCTCCGTATATTTGATGGAAAAGTATTTTAATCTGCATCGAGTGCACACTTGGAGAGTAATCTATGAGGCTAACTCTGTCTTTGGACAGAGCCAATCCCACTCCGATGTCTGATTCCTAAAAAGAATTTGCATTATAAAATACGGCTTTAAAACTTGTAAATTTTCTAAAAATTCATGTGAAAATGTAATCTTTACAGTTTTTGTAACGATAAACAATTGATGGATTAAAATTTATTCGGGCTTTGCATTTTTGGTAAAAGTCGCTATTTTGCATTTATACTTTACATTTCTGTGTAATTTTCCAAGTATTCCAGTCACATTTTGGTCATCAACTATCTTTCCAAATTGATTATCTTCGCTGGCACTGATTGTCATGCTAGAAAATGAGAAGGAAAAAACAATTGCAGTTTAGGTTTCACTTTGACGATTGGACAACTGACCTAAAATTAATGAATGGTTGAAGAGTTGCTACTATCTCACCGTACAGTCCGGTGGGCTTTCCACCATCTTTTGGATTGAATTTATCGTAAGTAAAGTATGGCTCAAACTGTGGAAAAAAGAATACTTTAGCATCTCTTTGTAGTTGCAGTGTACATTACATTCCAACAAAACTTAGGAGTGATTGCATCAGACTTTCCAAATTCCAGTCGACTTGTGAATGCGAAAAAGAAATCCAAGTATCAGGGCAATGAAACCTATGTTGCCTCGTTGAGCCCCGCCCTTCAGTCGACCAAAATAACTCCTTAATTCGCCACCATATTGCTATTTAAGGCTAGCCCCGGCCGGTAATTCGGTCACAAACACCTCGTATGCTGCCATCTGTGGGAGCCATGTTGTAGTCATCCGCTTCCATTCACAAGTAAACTGGAATCGGGTTGGACATGATGAATCTACAGCATGCTTTGTTTCACTTATTTAATTACTGTTATAGTTACGAAACGTATTTTTTCTCCCATAAGATTAGGAGAAGAGACATTTGGGATTTCTATTTTTAATTCATTCCGGTTTTCGTGACCAATTCCAACACGTTTTTTCGTTATTTCTGTTCCGGTAATAGAATAAAAGCGGTAGACATGCCAAATCTGGAAGTGTATAATTAGTATTTAAGTTCCACTTTACAGAAAACGTGAAATAAAATTTGATTCTTGTACTTTTTTGATGGGATGAGTCTCAATTAGAAAGATATTGATGTCAATAGGAATGAAAAATGACAACAAATCAACGGCTTCTTCATTTTTGTGAATCAAAACCCAATTTTTAGGACAATTTCTGTATGCCAGTTTCTCAAAAATTAAAAAAAAATTTTTTTAGAATAAATTTAAAAATAATCAGACAAAGAAATATGATTTGAGATTACTGTTTTAACAATTCCCAGTACAGGATTTAAATCTGCAGTTTTCCTGATAAGGATTATCACAGTGTTTGAATTGTTTAAATCAATGGAATTCCCAATTGAAGAAACAGCTGCAGATATCCAATGTTGTGAAAATAGCTTAACCACAAATATAAATTCTGAATAAGTGAATAACAATTTGACATATTTAATTATTAATTTCCAGCAAAAATGTTTAATATCTGTAATACCTTGCGAGCATTTCTGGTTATCGTAAGTAACCAAAGCAAGTTTGTTCCAATGGAATTTCTGAATTAATTGCACAATAATTGAACTATGCCACTGCATTTCCACTTCACATTCAATCTTCATTTGGTCTGTAAAAAAAACTTTTACTTCTTTTTGATTTAAATACAAAATTACAAGTATATAAACTAAGAGATTTTCCTCGCGCGAGAAACAAATGTTCCAATTTCCCCTTTAACTTTCCAATGACTTTTTTTTTGGAAATCCAAAATCTTTCGCAGTGCGCTTAACCCTAAAACCACCACTGCTTCTGCTAAACAACTTGGCAAGCGATAAGAGTTTTTGTTATTCAACATCTGTGGCTTTGATTTATTGTATAACAAAAACAGGCTTACTTGTGGTGTTGAGTGTTGTGCAGAGAAGGATCATTTGGGAACAGCACAAAAGTAAGTAAGAAGTTCTCATGGTGACTGTTTCCCCCAGTCTGGTGTTTGCCGGTGCTTCGACAAAATATCAATATTGATCGATGTGGAGCAGTTATTTAAGGAGAAGGATCTGTTTACTAATATTGATCGAAGCGGGGCCATTATGTAAGGAGAAGGATCAATGAGCAAACAGTAAAGTTTATGTGTTGTGGACGACTAGTTTACTATGTTGTAAGTTTGTCGCCATGCGACAGATGGTTTCCATTGATGTTAGAGATTTTTTTGGATGGGTACTTACATTATTAATTTTATTGGAAACAAATGTGAATTTATTCTATTTTTATCAAGCGGCAGATGGAAAGTTTCCGAAGTTTACTTTTTACCAGCGGATGAAGACCATTCAACAGATTTATATTATTAATTTTAGATTTTTGGAAAGCTCTATGCCATAAATAATTAATTGCGTTGACAGAATAATATCTTATGGAAAATATTTATGATTTCTATTAGGGTTATTTGTAATTTTTTTCGGTAATAGTTAATAAATAAACTTCCATGTTCTAACTGAAATAAAAGAAATGATTTTCTCATAAGCTGATTCACAAATGTATGTTTAATCCTTGGAGGGTAAAATGTGCCGTTCTGGATTTAGGGACAATTTGCAGGTCAGTTAGTTGAAGCGCTGTATAGGCTTTCTGTAGTTCTTTACTAAATCTATAGATGGCGCAATATGTTAATGCAATTATAATGAACTTTGAGCCATCTGGTGGTGATTTTAAACACTACCAGTAAATGCAAAAAGGCTGTTGCTTAAGCGCTCTTTACTAAAGCAGCAAAGCCTGTTCAAAAGTTTTGCTGGAATAACTAATTAAATAAATGATGAATCAATACAAATTTCACCTGAGATTTACTTTATTATTAGATAAACAAAGTCACAAATTTTCAACGAAAAAAAATGGATAGGAAAAAAGTTTTCCTATTCAAGAAAGAGCTTGTCCCTAAATCCGTATAGCCTTATGCCTCCAAGGATTAACTTATAGTTGATTTTAGTATCACGCGCAGAAATAAATAAAATGTGCCATGCTTAATTTCCTTGTGTTAATGCTAATACAGTATTGTGGCGCTGCATTCATAAAATGTGTTTGTGTTTTTGTTTCTGTACCGTAACTTTCAACATGACAAAACAAAAACAAACAATGAAACAGGACTTTTGAATACAGCTAGCAGGGCCACCTATACTACCGGTAGTACTCTAAACCGATACAACGTTGACTTAACTCCAGCCGTATCACTGGTATAGTGGCACACAAAAGTAGCCCATAACCAGGGCTGGACTGAGAACAAATTTAGTACCGGGAAATCTGGATGGGAAGGAAATCTGGATGGGATGGGAACGGTGGTTCAGGGATGGGCCACTGGGCTACAGGCAACGGTGGGCCAGGTACGGGCTACTGAGCTACCCGGCTACAGGTCACCAAAAAATTCCCGGTAGCCCGACGGGACGGGCCAGTCCAGCACCTGCCCATAACACCAGAATTGTAATCGAACTCGCCATTGTGATCGATTACCAACGCTTTTTCATTGTCAAAGATGACAGAACTACTTTTCCGCGTAGTAGAGAACAGTCCACAGTTAGGCGTAATCCGGCTCAACCAATTGGAAATAGGTAAACGTTGTATCGGTTTACAGTATGTGTGGTTTGGCCTTGAACAAAGGCAACCAATCCATTTATCATGGGGGCGCCGAACATAAATCTTGCATGTAGTCATCTCTCACCCACGCGGCAGGCCTGGCATCTAGCATAACACCTGTTTGGCCACGTACTCGGCTTTTGATCAAGTGCAGCAGAACTAAAACTGCAGACTTGATCACAATTATTCAATTTGATCAAACAGATATATCTAGATATGATTATATAAATTGATGCTCTCAATGAAATTATAAAGTTGGTTCAGTTGTGAACGGTTCTGATATTTAATCCATCATGTTAACTGGAAGAGGTTTGCAAAGGAATCCAAAGCTCGAAGTGATTGCTAGATATTTGACTAATACCCTAACTGATGTAGAGAAGTCAACATTGAAGCCATTAAGTGCCATACCAGGGCCAAAACCAAAGCCGATCTTTGGAAATTTGTTGGATTTTATACCTGGGATAGGTTTGTTTGAACACTATAGAGAAGTTAGATTTTAATTTTTACTCTTAAATGTTTTAAAGGTGACTACGATGCGAATAATTTTAAGTCTTATGTTGCGCTCAACAAGCAATATGGTGACATGGTGAAAATGAAATTGCCAACCTTCAATATAGTTTTCTTATTCAGTCCTCAATTAGTACGCGAGGCTTTTATGAAAGAAGGCAAATACCCCAATCGTCCTGGAATGGATGCTTTAGCAAAGCATCGACGAAGTAAACCACCCGAAATATATGCAAATGTTGGATTACTTGTAGAGTAAAGAAATATTATCTTTTATTTGGCACACCAGAAGAAAAAACCATTAAAATTCAGTGAGATCAACATTGAATTGAGTCACAGATAATCAAATCGGAAAATGCTACTTGTAGTAGCACTGGCTACCCAAGTAGCATAAATTGGTCTTAAAGGTGTCTTTTTTGGTTTTGAGAAGGAGTAGGTGAAACTTGTTTCAGGTTACCTACCGTAGCGATCGTAAAACAAAATTGCCACCGTTTATTAGTGAGATAAACTTTTACATCTTGACTATCCACACTGTTACTGCAATGGTTTTCATACTTCTGGTGATAATGTGTCAACTGAATTTAAAAATTTACTTTTAGGCAAGGTGAACTGTG
Source organism: Strigamia acuminata (assembly GCA_949358305.1). Taxonomy (NCBI): domain Eukaryota; kingdom Metazoa; phylum Arthropoda; class Chilopoda; order Geophilomorpha; family Linotaeniidae; genus Strigamia; species Strigamia acuminata. The sequence continues at coordinate 5,471,355 of OX442320.1, read as the reverse complement.
GAAAGATATTAGAAGTAAAGTGCAGAAGCACATGGCAAGAATTAATGCAGTGCACACGTATGCTGAACCAATAAGCATAGTAGGTTCTACCACTGTAAAGCTAAGCAACTTTAATTTCAAAGACAAAATGGGCTGGGGAAGGATTTTGGCAAAACAAAAGAGGTTATGCCAATTTTCATCTTTAGAATCTTAGTTCCTAAGCTTTACAATTGTGTAATTGAATTAAATTGCTCAAAGTTAACACTAGGTCACCAATGATTTTATTGAGAGGCTAAAACGTCTTCGCAGACCAAACATGGAAGTTGATGATTTCTTAAATGAAATGATGAAATGGGCTTTAGAATGTAAGTGATTCATTTTTCAACTACAACACTATGAATAGTGAATAATTTGAGATTTATTTTCAGCCATTGGTGTTGTTACTCTTAGTCGTCGATTAGGTTGCCTGTCCGATAGTTTAACAAAAGACAGTGAACCTCAAAAAGTGATTGATTCAGTTCTTACTTCATTTAAAACATTGCATAATTTAGAGATGAGCCTTGGAGCTTGGAAACTAATATCTACTCCCAACTACAGGAGTTTAGTCAAAGCACAAGATTATTTTGAAACGTAAGTTAAAACTTGTTCAGAAGAAGTTCTTCGGAAGAAGTCCTTTGAAAGAAGTTCTTCGGAAGAAGTTCTTCGGAAGAAGTTCTTTGGAAGAAGTTGTTCGGAAGAAGTTGTTCTGAAGAAGTTGTTCGGAAGAAGTTCTTCGGAGGAAGTTCTTCGGAAGAAGTTTTTCGGAGGTTTTTTGAAAGAAGTTTTTTGGAGGAAGTTCTTCGGAAGAAGTTCTTCGGATGAACTTCTTTAGAGGAAGTTCTTTGGATGAACTTCTTTAGAGGAAATTCTTCGGATGAACTTCTTTAGAGGAAGTTCTTCGGATGAACTTCTTTAGAGAAAGTTCTCCGGAAGAAGTTCTTTGGATGAACTTCTTAAAAAGAAGGACTGGGTTTTAGCAAGGTCAAGCGGTGCCAATTGTACATTTTAAAACCAATTTCAGAGTAATTATAAAGTATTTGAAAACTGTTGTTGAGAACATAAAAGATGACTCAAGCGACACCAATAACATTCTCAACGCTATTCTTATGGAAACCAATATGGATATAAGGAAAATTACTGGTATGGTAATGGATACCTTCTTAGCCGGTGTAGACACTGTAAGCATATAAGTTTATTATACATTCTTGAATTTAGTTTTTCATTTTACTTTCTTTTAAGAGTTCTGTGAGTTCTAGTTTCCTCTTCTATGAATTATCATTATATCCAGAGAAACAGGAAAAGTTGTATCAAGAAATACGTAAGATTATTCCAGATAGAAATGCAATGATTACCCCTGAAGACTTGGGTAAACTAGAGTACTTAGGTGCATGCATAAAAGAATCTATGAGGTACAGTGAAGCTTACAAATTAATACCCTGAGTCAAAGACATAATTCTGTTTGGTGATTAGGCTGCATCCAGTAACTGTTGGTACCGCTAGAGTTTTCGACCGTGATATTGAAATCAACGGCTACCATATTCCTTCTAAGGTATACAGAACCAAATATGTGGGATGGTGGTCTTTTAACACCTCAATACAATTTGTTTAGACTAAATTGGCGTCGATGTTAGTAACCATCGGTAGAAACGGGAAGTATTTTCATGATCCAGATAAATTTTTACCAGAGCGCTGGTTAAAGGCAGAAGTTGGGAGAGAAAACGTGCCTAGCCAGTTTGCGCACCTACCATTCGGATATGGGTCAAGAATGTGCGTCGGATTCAGATTAGCAGAGCAAGAAATTAGAATATTAGTTTGTAAGGTATGTTTATCAAAACTCCAATTGAATAACATGGAATTAAAAGAAATAGGGATTTTAATCACATTAATGGCAGCCATCTTCTGGCTTGACGGAGGATGATCGTTTGATCAAAGGCCTGTGGTTTTGATTCATCATTCATTGTTTAGAGACCATTAATGTCGTTAAAGTCACTTTATTATTATCATAAAGAAAGTATATGCAGAAATAGATGTTTTTTCTTCATTATTTCAGGTTTTGCAGAATTTTAGAATAGAATACCACAATGAGCCTATTGGACAAAACTTCGGAATAATTCTTGGACCAAACAAACCATTTAAACTCAAGTTCTATGACAGAGAAGAATAGTAACCCATTCAATGGAGTTATTAGTATCCGATAATTCTTTTTATTGAATGAACCTCGACAATTTTAGAAAATAAATAGTGTGCTGCACAGCAAAAAAATAATCAGTTTAGTTGACACTATCTTATACTAGAAATAATTTATGATTTCTATTAGTTTAAGAATATTTGTAATTTTTTTGGGTAATAGAAAATAAATAAACTTTGATATTCTTCATGTATACAAATAATAGCCAATTATTGTTCTAACTGAAAAAAAAATGATTAATCAATAGGCACATTCACAAATGCATGTTTAACTTGCAGTTGATTTCGGTACCGTCCGTAAAAATAAATAAAAGGTGCCATGCTTGATATGCTTGTGTTCATTTATCCCCTGAACCACATGAGAATATTCCTCCGGATAATTACTGTTTATTTTCAAGAATACTCAGTAAAGACAACTTTGACTCTGACAGACAAATCAATGTTGATATTCCACCGAGATAATTATGGTTCTTTTTCAAAAATATGAATAATTTATTTGCTTGTCACGAGTTGATAGTTTTGCCAACCTTGACCTGCAATGAGCAATGAGTTTCTGCCACGTTACCATTAGTTTGTTTGCGTTTTCAGAAGTAACAACTTGAACAACAAGCAGACCTGGCAGTGGAGTACAAAACTGAGTTAAGTATTGATTATTTGTGTTAAAACCAATCAACAACACAACACTTTATCCTTCATTTTAATTAATAAGGTTTGCATGCCATCCCAAAAACCCATTTATCTCACTCGCCGTGTCCTTATTAGACAGGACCCATCTTTAATCGTCACCCAAGTGTGTGTACACGTCATACAATGGATGGAGGCAAATCCCATCAACCACTTGGCCGAATTCAACAATTCAGAAGAAGAAAAATTCAACACCTTGTTGTCACTGTTATGGCAGAACAATCGACAATACCAGCATTCATTAAATCGCTGAAAAACATTTCAAAAAAGAGAAAAAGCATGTCAATTCTATTTTTCACACTACTCTTCGTCAATTTGGCGGTGTGTGTTTACCAAGCTGTCGATCGTGTATTGCATTACATGGACGAGCCGACAACAGTTGATGCATATTTAATTGAAACAACATCTGGACCTTTTCCAAACGTATACATTGCTCCACCAACAACACAAGAATTTGATGACTTTAATGCAAAAATGAAAGAAAAAAAGAAGTCCATCAAACAGTGTTCTGGCTTACAACACATCAGAGCATTCAATGTTTATAAGCTAAATACAGTTTTAGAATATATGAATATCCCAAGTTATATAACAGATGCGTACTTTACAATGGTAAGGCTCCAGCTCTTTCTTTCCTTTTGCCAATAACTAAGCATTTTTTGCAGGGAAAACAGCGGATTAATCTTACAATAAAAAATTATGATGCATTATTTCAACCACTGGTTCAAGTTTCAAGTCGTGAGTTCTCCAGTAACCGGCAAAATTACATGCACATTTACTGTTTCCAAATTCATTTTGCTTAGTATGGTGGTCATCATATGGGAATTTTCTTAACAAGATGGTGATAAATCTAAAATTTCCACCAACATGCACAATAAGTGCTTATGTAAGTTTTTACTGTAGTAGAAATTCTAAATATTATAGCAGTATGGAGATTGTTTACACTTGTTCCTTACATTTTCAGGTATCATTAGATTTTTCACCAATTAAATATCATATCCTTTATTTTGATCAATTACATTTCTGCCCAGTAAAAACAGGACATTTTAAAGGGACTAATAACGATGGAATAAAATTAACAGCATATACAAGTACATTTAGAACTATTGTACAAAAGGTAAGAACAAGAACTTTTTTTATGTACTTTGTTAATTTGTTAAGACATAAAACTAGAAAAAGATTTCTGTACCTCTTACCGGTAGTAAGCCAATTTTTTCAACGAAATAGATTGAGTTTCGGCAAATTTAATCGCATGCTGTTCTGAAATTGAATATGAATATAGTAATTGAAGTGTTTAACTCTTGAGTTTGGCAACTTCAATTCTTGACCTTTATTTTTCTACGACGTGCCATAGAACACAATAATAATAGTGTGTATGTGTATGATTTAAACATAAAATATTGTCTTTCAGTATCATTTCATCAGGACAAAGAGAAATGCTTGCGACAACAACTTACATGGCTGTATGTATCCTTGTCTTATGAAATCAATTACTTGCAGGTATATTTTTTGTGTGCTCACTACATCAATTGTCAACGCATTCTTTACACTCTCTTCACTTATTCTTTAGATATCAATTTTACGATGCAAGAAACCTGACAGAATGCAATGATAGAAAGCTAAGAGCGCAATATAGAAGGTGGAATTTGCCAGAACAGGATCCAACAAAAGTGTGCAGATGTCTTGATTTATGTGACGTGACACAAGTCCATGTAAACTTAGACGAAACTCCTAATTCTGAAACTGCAGTAGACGTTTTCCTCGTGAATAATTACGTTCGAACATTGGTCGAACAATTTTCTTACGACATAATTTCTTTATTATGCGATATTGGGGGAAACATCGGACTTTATTTCGGAATGTCTTGTTTAACACTCATTGAAATATTTGTTTACTGCTGCAAAATGCCTTTTGTAAAATGCAGAAAAATGACAAAAGCCATGTGCAGTTTGAAAGAAAATATTCACGCAATGCTAGAACAAAAGCAAAAAGCAACAGGAAAAAATAAACTGAAAAACTGCGTGTTAATATTTCTGATCTTCATCTCGGGTTATCAAGTTTACAATTCGATAAATTCTTATTTTAATTTTCCACTCACTAAAACCGTTATTCTCGTTAAAGACAAAATTATCAATTTTCCACTCGTTGTCCATTGTGGAGATACTATACAAATAGCAAAGGCCAAAAAAAAGTTGGCAGAAAAACTGAGAGATCATGATCATCATTATGAGCTGTTTGACTTACTTGATCCAACATCGCCATTTGCAAACAATTCACTCAAATTATGGCAGCACTCTTCAAATCTCGACAACCATCGTGCAGGATTTGCTGTAAGCAAGTTGAATTTTAAATTTAAATGCATTTTATCAATTAATTTTTTGTGTTGTTTACCAAATGTTATCACTTCTTTTGGCATTTTTCCTCTGCATCCTCTTTTCCATATCTTTCCATGTCGTTTTATTTTGTTTACAGGCTGGGCGTGGATCATTCTTCAACGCGTCAGCTAAGTCAACATTATTTGGAATTTGCACTGAATTTAAGACAGGTAGAGGCAAATAGAAAACTCAAATATCTTAAATTTTAATTTTTAATATTTTCAGTTGATTTAGCGTATGTTCCACAAAACCACGCTTTACTTATTTATCATGATTTTAACCCCGGATACAAATTAAATGCACATCAAACAGTTAGAATTCTAATCTTTTTATGTTTTGTTTCCAGTCAAATAATTACTTTTATTCCATTTGATCCAGAACTTCATTCTGTCCCAAAATCAAACTTTTCACGTTAAATATATTTTTAATAAACATAGGTCTGGTTACACTATAATTGACATTTCTCGTCAAACGGTAATGTTTATAGTTTAAAATCCACCAATAATTAACACGTTTATTCTTTAGTTGGTGAGAATAAATACTCCAAAAACACCTTGTGCAGCAAGTGATCAAGTTTCAGAATGTGAGCAAAACTGTTATGAATTTAAACTACAACTACAACTCTTTGAATGCAAGTAAGTAAAACATTAATTCACCATCAAAAAGTCACCGCTTCATGCAAAAACAGTAAAGCTTGGTAAGGTATTCAATACTCATGACTCCATTCATGCCAGAAATGGCCACTTGTGACCAACTGACACTGGCAACATTATCCAGTGATCCTCCAGCAGCTCCTAAAACCATTAGTCAAAGCTGCATTCCTATTGCAACCAATAGAAGCAGAGAAGTATGCAAGAAATCAGACAATGGACAACCAAGTCCTAACTGACGCAGTCACACCATGCAAGGGCAGATCTAGCAAAAATTTAAGGGGGGGGGGAGCCATCAGAGAGTAAAATAAATTGTCCAAAATTTTTTTTTATTTGGGTTGGTGATAACATGTGAACACAATCACCAGACAACAGGGCACTAAAGATAATATTATTACGTGGTTTATCAGTTCTAAGATTTGTCGCGTCCTACTTCGTATAGGTTTAAATACTACTTAAGTCGGCTAACGTGTTTTACTTTACCTGTGATCGGTTAAATTAATACCCAAATAAACACTCAAAGTATAAAATGAACAATAGTTTATTCAAAGGGCTGTTAGGCCTTAAATACAATGAATGCTAATTCTCTAGAGTTGACTTGGCCGAGTCAAACAAAGGATTTTTCAAGATGGCATCCTCAGTTCCGCGTGGCGTCTCGAGTTGTCGTTAATTCGTCACGGATTCGTCGTTACGGACGGGTGCAATGCTCAAAGAGTCTTCTATCCATGCCTGTTGTCTAGGGGTATGTTTTAGCGTCACAGAGGCTTTGAGTCAGAACACGGGGCTCCGTACAAAGCGCTCGGACACTTGTTGGTGGAGAAATAATAACTGGGTGTTATTATTTCAGGTGATTTCACAAGGGCTATTCGTAGGAACAACTCTCTTGTAAATCCGTGAGATTTACAGTTGCACTTGGTTTAGCGGTCTTCTATCAATCCTAACTTATATTTGAAGTTGGCCTGACGGTGAGGTAGTTGCTGTGTTCTTGGTGTCGTTTGTGTAAGTTCTGACTTTAGGCGGGAAACTCCACCTTTTATACAGTGGGGTCGGGGGGACGATGTCGGCCAATATTTATTAAATCTGAAATTTCCATTGGGGAAATATTTGCAAACAAACTTTAGTTATGAAAAGATTTACAAATCAGATAGTGTTGATAACTGTCTGGAATTATACAAAGTTATCTTAAGATCTATTATTTACATCTCCTATTTGGTGTCGTCCTGGTTCTTTTTGTGTCGTCTCTCGGGTCCATTTGTCGGACACAGTGGAATGCTCAACGAGACTGATATCCTTGGGCTACGTTGGTCTAGAGGGTTTTTATGGGCCTCGGAATACATCGGATAGGATGGTCATCCATGGAATGTCTTCGAGGGCTATGGACTGCCTTCTGGGTCACCACAGTGATGATTACAACTTTTATAATTGACTTCCTCAAAGTTATTTCCAATTGCAGTTTGACACTGTTGCTTCACTTCAGTTCAAATAATCTTAGAACAAACGCAAAACGTATCGAAATAGGTAAAAAAAAAAGAGGCAAAAGAGTAAAAACGAGCAAAATCTTGCGAAGCTAGCAAAATCCTGTAAAAACAAGTAAAAACATGTAAAACTGGGTCTTTAAAGTGTAAGTAGTGTAAAAACGGCAAGCGAATTAATGCAGGAAGCACTCCTGCAACATGATTTTTCAAACAAGAGTTTGATCTAAAAAATGTACTAGTAATTCAAAATTTGACCTACTATTAGATTGCCATTCATGGAAAAGATTAAACTACCTTTCTGCCAGACTCGAGAAACAGCTAGAAAAACTGCCAAAATGTATTTGGAGACTCAAATGAAAACAGATCCTCAGAAAGACTGTTCCTGTGCAGCACACTGTAAAGAAACGATGTTCATACCTTCAATAAATAAAGAAAACCATGATTCAAAATCCCCCGTAATTAGGTTTGCTGTTCTCAAGAACATACGAGAAATAATTAAAGAAGAGCAAACAATTTCCATTGTCAAATTGCTGTGTCAATTTGGATCAATTATTGGAATTTTGACTGGTCTCTCGACGTATGCACTGGGCGAATATTTTATTTGATTGCAAACTGAGTGCAACAATTCGAAAAATAAAGCCTTGCTTTTCACTATTTAAACCTACTTGTACAATTTCTATTTGATAAACTATATAAGCATCCCCTAAACTTGCAAACGTTGTAAACGATGTAAATATCTATCACTATAACTCAAACTTTCACACTTCTGCATTAAAGTTTACTGTTGTAATAAAAAAATTAAATTACTGTACCATAATTAAAATGTAATCAATATACTGTATCACAAAAAGTGAAAATATTATTTAAAACTATTCCTCTTTCTCATTTTAATAGCAATATGTCAAATATAATTTCTTTACTCCTTTATTAATTCCATTTTGTCAAATATAATTTCTTTACTCCTTTATTAATTCCATTTTGTGTGTTATTAATCAGGACAATACACTTATGTTGTTATAAATTATAAATAGTTTTATTTTCTCAAATTAAACAAATAATTGCCAATTATTGTCTCAGCTAAAACTTCATTTAACATTTTAAAATTTTTCTCATTTAATATCCGCATTGACCTTGATTCAGTGTTTACATAACAAAAACAAATATTTGTGACGTTGATTGACGTGCAAAGAACCATCATTTGACAACATCAAGAGAAGATCTAGGAATTTTTCATCGTCACCGTTTCCTCCAGCTTATTGTTTTGTCGGTGCTTCAACTAAATATTGAACGACACGGAGCAGAAGATAAGGAAAAGGATCAATGACCAGACAGGAAAGTTTATGCATTATGGATGCCTAATTTAGTATGTTTTAACTGCGTCACCATGCGACAGATGTGCTATATTGGCACTGACATTCTTCATTTAATCGGAAACAAATGTGAATTAATTTTTTTATTCATACGAGGGAAAAATTCTGTGTATTTCCTATTATTCATTAAAAGGAAATCACAAAATGGAGGATGTACTTAACCACAATTACACTAAATGTGGGAATGCATGTACTCAGAGCATATGTTTGATACGTAGAAATAAAAAAAATGTTCCATGTTTGATTTATCTGCACACCTTTCAATGAACCAGTCCTGTCATTAGGCCAAAAAAGATTCAAAACAATTAAAATTGACCACATTTGATGGTAGTAAACAACACAAGTTTTCAGTTGTTTATCAGGAACATTATTACTAAAACTGCAGATAATGATTGTGCAATTTGATCAATGATGAATATCCTGAAATTGATTATACCACTGGGTCTATAGGCGGATTTGTTTAACACAATGAAATAATATAGTTTGTCTTTAAAGGTTCTGATAGTAAATCCAAAATGTTGACTGCAAGAGCTCTGCAACTGCAAAGGAATCCAAAACTAGAAGTAGTTGTTAGGTATTTAGCTTCTCAAACTGGTGTGGGAAAGAAAACATTGAAGCCATTTAGTTCCATACCTGGGCCAACACCAATGCCAATATTAGGAAATCTGTGGAACTTTTTACCTGGGATAGGTTTGTTTGTATTCTACAGAAATTAGATTTCAATTTTTACTTCTTAAATATTTTTAAGGGTCCTATGATGCGACTAAAATCAACATTTATTCTATACTTAACAAGCAATACGGTGACATGGTGAAATTCCAAATGCCACTCTTCAATGCAGTGTTCTTATTCACTCCTGAATTAATACGCGAAGCGTTTACGAAAGAAGGTAAAATACCAAGACGATTTGGACTAGCGGCTTTAGAAAAGCATCGGAGGAGTAAACCCGAAGTATATTCAAACGTCGGATTAGTTTTGGAGTAAAAATAAATATTTATTATGGAGATCAACAGAGGCATGAAAAACACTGTTACACCCGGTTCGCGCCAGAAAGTTCGGGCTAACCCAAAGTTTTAATCTGATTCTGGTTCTTGGTGTGAACGCATCTAGCCCAAAATTTTAAACTAGATAATTCTTATCCATTTATGTGAACTAGATAATTGCCAAAGAACTAGATTGCTGCCATGGTCACTTCCAAAATTCTATGTGCAGCATCGTCCGTTGATTGTCTACTGCCTGCATGTTAGCCTAAATATGTGGATTTTGTATTCTTGGTGTGAACGCATTAGCCCAATCATTTTGTAGGCTAAATCATCCAGAACTAGATTTAAATTTCAGGCTAGCCCAAACTTTTTTATGCGAAAGAGATATTACTGCAGTGGTGTTCATACTTCTGTTGATGATGTGTCAACTGACAAGGGGAGGGCACCAATAAGCTATCACAGATTGTTGTAATATTAAACAAGAAGGATTGTTATATCATGCTGAATGAGACCCTAAAATAATTTCATTCCATAAACAGCCAACAATGCAAACAATGAGCTGAAAGTTGGCACTATTTTGTCTGTGTATACATCAAATCTGAGCAATCAGGCCTAGTGTATGAATACTGTAAACAACAGTTGCTAGGTAAAAAATAGTTCCAAGATCCAAGTTCAATTTTATCATTTGAGATTCAATGATGTCATTTCCTCTTTTGATATCACATGACATATGACATCAGAACTTTGTTCAACAACATGACTGTCTTCATGAAGACAATAATAGTTTGTAGTGGTGGTCCAGTGGTTAAGGCAATGGACTAGCTATCTTTCCACACAGGTTCAAATCCTGTTGTGTGTGAAAATTTTTACATTCATTTTTTGTTAAATTTTAGCAGTTATTTTAATGTTTGTAATTTTATATTTGTTAAAAAATTAAAATTAATCAAATTAAAATTTTCTGAAAACAAATATAAAATTACAAACATTAAAATAACTGCTAAAATTTAACAAAAATAAATGTAAAAATTTTCACACTCAACAGGATTTGAACCTGTGTGGAAAGATACCTAGTCCATTGCTTTAACCACTGGACCACCACTACAAACTATTATTGTCTTCATGAAGACAGTCATGTTGTTGAACAAAGTTCTGATGTCATATGTCATGTGATATCAAAAGAGGAAATGACATCATTGAATCTCAAATGATAAAATTGAACTTGGATCTTGGAACTATTTTTTACCTAGCAACTGTTGTTTACAGTATTCATACACTAGGCCTGATTGCTCAGATTTGATGTATACACAGACAAAATAGTGCCAACTTTCAGCTCATTGTTTGCATTGTTGGCTGTTTATGGAATGAAATTATTTTAGGGTCTCATTCAGCATGATATAACAATCCTTCTTGTTTAATATTACAACAATCTGTGATAGCTTATTGGTGCCCTCCCCTTGTGAGTAGTGAATTTTCAATTTGTTTCTAGGCAAGGTGAAGTTTGGAAGGATTTAAGAAAAAAGGTGCAGAAGCACATGCTGAGAATTAATGCAGTGCAAGCTTATGCTGAACCAATGAGCAGAGTATAACCCAGAAGGAGTTTTACTACTGTAAAGCTAAGCTACTTTAATTTCAAGGGTAAAGTTGGCTGGAGAAGGATTTTGGCAATACAAAAGAAGTTATGCCAATAATCATCCTTGAAATCTAAGTCCCTCAGCTTTATAGTAGATTAATTGAATTACATTTCTTCAAATTTAACACTAGGTCACAAATGATTTTATGGAAAGGCTAAAACGTCAGCGTAGACCAAACATGGAAGTTGATAATTTCATAAATGAAATAATGAAATGGGGTTTAGAATGTAAGCATTCATTTTTTTGCAATTATTCTGTGAGTATCTTGTTAATAATTTGATGATTCTTTTCAGCCATTGGTGTAGTTACTCTTAGTTGTCGATTAGGTTGCCTTGCCGATAGTTTAACAAAAGACAGCGAACCTCAAAAACTGATAGATTCAGTTCTTGCTTCATTCAAAGCATTGCATAATTTAGAGATGGCAGTTGGACTTTGGAGACTAATATCTACTCCCAGCTACAGGAGTTTAGTCAAAGCACAAGATTATTTTGAAACGTAAGTTAAAACTTGTCCAGAAGAAGTTCTTCGGAAGAAGTTCTTCGGAAGAAGTTCTTCGGAAGAAGTTCTTCGGAAGAAGTTCTTCGGAAGAAGTTCTTCGGAAGAAGTTCTTCGGAAGAAGTTCTTCGGAAGAAGTTCTTCGGAAGAAGTTCTTCACTGGTCGGTTTTGGTTTCACTTTCTCACAAACACAACTTTGGTCGGGTTTCCTCGTCGTGTGGCCAACTGACACCAATTGGCACTGGCAACATTATCATGATGATCCTCAGCAGTTCCTATGGCATAACGTTGGAGCATTTCTCCTGTAAACTCCAACTGGATGTACTCAGAACAATTCTCCTTGATCTGATTTTTGGGCCATTATCGTGCTGGGGCCCCTAAAAGGCATGGTGCCAATAGGCTGGTGCCCACACGGCCTATTTGGTAATCCGGCACTGCAATACACATCTTTGTAACCTTTTTGCACCTCGTGCTTTCAGACACCTAGCTCTTGCGGTGTTTGGGCTAAGCCAATTTTAAAGTCCAAAAGACCATATCTCAAAAGTCGTCACTCGGATTTTGATAAAACTATGATTTGGGGTTTCTAACATGGTTTCCTGACAGTTTCCAAAGTTTCAGACACCTCGCATACATGTGCGAACGTTAACGTTTAGTTGCAGGAAGGTTGAAAACATTCGCTTTAATTTCAGAGTAATTGAAAAGTACTTGGAAACTGCTATTAAGAATTTAAAAGACGACTCCAGCGACACCAATAATATTCTCAACGCTATTCTTATGGAAAGCAATATGGATTCAAGAAAAATTACTAGTATTATAATGGATACTTTCTTAGGCGGTATAGACACTGTAAGCATAACTTTACTAGTACTAACTCAATTTGGTTTTTCATTCCTCCTTCTTTTAAGACTGCTGTCACTGCTAGTTTTCTGTTGTATGAATTATCACTTAATCCAGACAAACAGGAGAAGTTGTATCAAGAAATTTGCAAAGTTATTCCGGATAAAAACGCCATGATTATGGGCGACAAATTGGATAAACTAGAGTACTTAGGTGCATGTATGAAGGAATCTATGAGGTATGAAGCCTACAAATAACTATCTGAATCTGAGATATAATTTTCTGTTGTGTTTAGACTACATCCAATAACTATTGGTACTGCTAGAATAGTTCAAGAAGATATGGAATTCAACGGCTACCTTATTCCTGCTAAGGTATACAGAACCAACATTGGCAGATCATTTTTTATTTCCTGCACTTTGTGACCCATTTGTTAGTATGTGGTCTTTCTAACACTTCAATTTAATCTGTTTAGACCCAGTTGACATTGATGTTGCACACCACTGGTAAAAATGAGAAGTACTTTCATGACCCGGATAAATTTTTACCAGAGCGCTGGTTAAGATCAGAAGTTGGGCAAAAGAATTTGCCCAATCACTTTGCCCACATACCATTTGGATATGGGTCAAGAATGTGCATTGGATTCAGAGTAGCGGAGCAAGAAATTAGAATATTAGCTTCAAAGGTACGTTTATCAAAAACCAAATTGAATAGATTAGAAGTCATAAAGTGATTTTAACGATATTAATGGCAGCCATCTTCTGGCTTGAGCTTTCATTCTGCCGTGTCTAGCAATATATTAGATTCAAATAAAAAAGAACAATCGAAAGAACTGCCAGTTCTAGACTGGCCCGTTGACCCGTCCCTAGCCTACTGTAGCCTGTCCCTGTGGCCCAGCCCATCCCGGTACTAAATTTGTACCCAGTCCAGGCCTGAGAACTGCTAAGAAGAAATGAGGGTAGATTTGCAGCAACGTACAATCAATGTTCGATCGAAAGTCCTACAGTTTTGATTTATTGTTTGTAGCTTAGTGCGCCATTAATGTAATTAAAATCACTTTATTATTATGATAAAGAAAAGTGCGCGTCAAGATGGATGTTTTTTATTGAACTATTCTTTGATTTCTTTAGGTTTTGCAGAATTTTAGACTAGAATACCACAATGAGCCTGTTGGACAAAACATGGGAATAATTTTTGCACCGGACAAACCATTTAAACTCAAGTTCTACGACAGAGAATAGTCACCTATTGAATGGAATTCTTGGTATCTAGTGATTCTTTTTATTGAATAAACCTCAACAATTTTAGGTAAATAAACAGGGTGCTGCACAGCAAAAAAATAACAATTGGGTTGGGAGTATCTTACTGGCATTTTTTCTGAAAAATAGTTGTGATTTCTGTTGCTTTATAGGATTACTTGTAATTTTTATCAAGACAATTTTCAATCTCAGATAATAAATAAACTTCCATATTCTTCACATTAAAGTTTACTGTTGTAATAAAAAAAAATTAAATTACTCTATCATAATTAAAAAGTAATCAATATACTGTATCACAAAAAGTGAAAACATTAATGAATTTAAAACTATTTAAAACTGTGACCGCTTGGCCACTCACGGAAACCTGCGTCACTACACATACTGCCCAGTGGCCCTAAGGCCGTCCCCCCTCACAGGGTGGATTGGCCCAGCTAGGGAAGGAGGAGGCCGAGTGGTGTGGTGAGAGAGACTGAGCTGAGAGAGCAGAGAGGAAGGACGTGCTGTAGAGACAGAGAGAAGTGTGTGCAACGAACGTCCCGACGCCAGCAAGAGCAACCGTGCCTGGTGCTGACACTGCTCCTCTAACCATTCACCACTGTGACGCTCAGTAACATGGCGTTGTGCCTGTTGCAGCCTCCACGAGGGGCTACATGGATCGTACGGGATATGTACAATAGAATGTCCGTTGGTAACCGACCACATCACCCATGGGGCTCGTGCTCTGTGTGTGACGGGACGGTTGCTGGTGCTGCATGCCTAACAGCACTGCCACACTTGGGTAGATGGAAGACTCTGACCCTTAGACAACGATTAAAGGTCAAAACTAAACAATCCGGAGTCTCTGTCTCAATCATTTACGTGAGTATGCGTCCCTCCCATGGAAAACAATCCCCAGACTACCGTGGGACCGACCATACCAGTCACAAAACTATTCTCCTTTCTCATTTTAATAGTATTATGTCAAATACAATTTCTTCATGCCTATATTAATTTGTGTAGTATTAATCAGGACAATGTGATGATTAATGTTGCTAATAGTTCCCAATTGATGGCGCAGTCCCGACGCTTGAATGTATAATTTTGTTTAGTTTTACCTAGTAACCTAGGACGATCAGTTAATTGTCCTAGGTTTTACTTTTTGTATTTCTGCCTTATGATGAACACGTTGCATTGAACACGATTTCCCGATGTTTATTAGACTCAAAACACCATAGACAAAACACTTTTGGTATTAGAAAATAAATAAACTTTCATTTTCTCAATTTAAACAAATAATTGCCAATTACTGTCTCAGCTAAAATTTTATTTAACATTTTCATTTTCTTCTCATTTAATATCCGCATTGACCTTGATTCAGTGTTTACATAACAAAAAAAATATTTGTGACGTCGAGTGACGTGGAAGGAAGCATCATTTGGCAACAGCTGAAGAGAAGGTCTAGCAATTTCCCATGGTCACCAATTCCTCCAGCTTTATGTTTTGTTGGTACTTCGACTAAATATTATCGACACGGAGCATAAGATAAGGAAAAGGAGGATCAATGACTAGACAGGAAAGTTTATGCATTGTGGATATCTAATTTAGTATGTTTTAACTGCGTCACCATGCGACAGATGAGTTATATTGGCACTGACATTCATTTAATCGGAAACAAATATGAATTAATTTTTTTATTTATATGAGGAAAAAAATCTATGTATCTTTGTATCTATGTATTTTGTAAATCACAAAATGGAGGAAGTACTTAACCAAAATTACACTAACAATGTGGGAATGCATGTACTCAAAGGATATTTTCTTACAAGTATATATTTTTGATACGTAGAAATAAAAAAAATGTTCCAAGTTTGATTTCCTGCACAATCATTTTAAAGGACAGTTCCTATTATGAGCCAAGGGGCTCCACCTTTCAATGAACCAGTCCTGGCATTAAGCCAAGAAAGGTTTAAAAACAATTAAAATTGATTCTTTTTTTAGCACAAGGCATGCACACTTGACCATTGCATTGATGGTAGTAAACAACACAAGTTTTCAGTTGTTTATCAGGTGCATTAGTACTTAAACTGCAGATAATGATTGTGCAATTTGATCAAGGATGTATATCCTGATATTGATTATATCACTGAGTCCATAGGTGGTTTTGTTATACACAATGAAATAATATAGTTTGTCTTTAAAGGTTCTGATAGTAAATCCAAAATGTTGACTGCAAGAGCTCTGCAGCTGCAAAGGAATCCAAAACTGGAAGTAGTTGTTAGGTATTTAGCTTCTCAAACTAATGCGGAAAAGAAAACATTGAAACCATTTAGTTCCATACCTGGGCCAACACCAATGCCAATCTTAGGAAATGTATGGAACTTTTTACCTGGGATAGGTTTGTTTGTATTCTACAGAATTTAGATTTCAATTTTTACTTCTTAAATACTTTTAAGGATCCTATGATGCGACTAAAATCAACATTTATTCTATACTTAACAAGCAATATGGTGACATGGTAAAATTCCATATGCCACTCTTCAATGCAGTGTTCTTATTCACTCCTGAATTAATACGCGAAGCGTTTACAAAAGAAGGTAAAATACCAAGACGACCTGGACTAGCGGCTTTAGAAAAGCATCGGAGGAGCAAACCCGAAGTATATTCAAACATTGGATTACTTTTGGAGTAAAAAATTATATTTATTATGGAGATCACCAGAAGCATGAAAAACACTCTTATACCCCGTTCGCGCCAGAAAGTTCGGGCTAGCCCAAAGTTTAAATCTGGTTCTGGTTCTTAGTGTGAACGCATCTAGCCCAAATTATTCTAGTAGAGCGAGGTATTACTGCAATAGTGTTCATACTTCTGGTGATGAATTGTCAACTGAGTATAGTGAATTTTCAATTTGCTTCTAGGCAAGGTGAAGTTTGGAAGGATTTAAGAAGAAAAGTGCAAAAGCACATGCTGAGAATTAATGCAGTGCAAGCTTATGCTGAACCAATGAGCAGAGTATAACCCAGAAGGAGTTTTACTACTGTAAAGCTAAGCTACTTTAATTTCAAGGGTAAAGTTGACTGAATCAGGATTTTGGCAATACAAAAGATGTTATGCCAATTTTTATTCTTGAAATCTAAGTCCCTCAGCTTCATGGTAGAGTAATTGAATTTCATTTCTTCAAATTTAACACTAGGTCACGAATGATTTTATGGAACGGCTAAAACGTCAGCGTAGACCAAACATGGAAGTTGATAATTTCATAAATGAAATAATGAAATGGGGTTTAGAATGTAAGAATTCATTTTTTTACAATCATTCTGTGAGTTAATAATTTGATGTTTCTTTTCAGCCGTTGGTGTAGTTACTCTTAGTTGTCGATTAGGTTGCCTGGCCGATAGTTTAACGAAAGACAGCGAACCTCAAAAACTAATAGATTCAGTTCTTGCTTCATTCAAAGCATTGCATAATTTAGAGATGGCAGTTGGACTTTGGAGACTAATATCTACTCCCAGCTACAGGAGTTTAGTCAAAGAACAAAATTATTTTGAATCGTAAGTCAAATTTTCTTCGGCAAAAGGGCTCGCTCAAGGTTGAAGCGATGCAATCATACAAGATGGGCCATACAATTTGCCCCAAATTCCCCAACTAGCAGAGCCACAGTAGGAAAATGTTTCACCTGTGAACCAAAGTTCTAATTTTTATCCCAAAGACAATTTTCATAAAATGCTGGTACTTTCGGGGCCCTTCCGTTTGTGCATCTGATGATCTCAAGTTTGCAGGAACCTGAAGCGACCCGTTGGTGCTGCTGCAATGTACAGTGGGAAAGTTAATCCGATGATGCTGCCGATGTGTTCTTTGACCATGTGGTCAATAGTTGGACTGGGTTGAGTTGCAGAAAGGCAACCCAGCAACCTAGGCAATAACACGGTGATTGCGCAACTCTTAGACAAACTGTGTGTCCTCTGTTGTTCTAATACTGAATGGTGTCCAAACGCCCCATGGTCCTTTCCTGGACCTAAGGCAACCAATCACCACTCACCACTCACCACTCACCACTCACCCCTTGCTTTAATTTCAGAGTAATTGAAAAGTACTTGGAAACTGCTATTAAGAATTTAAAAGACGACTCCAGCGACACCAATAACATTCTCAACGCCATTCTTGTGGAAAGCAATATGGATTTAAAGAAAATTAAGAGTATGATAATGGATACTTTCTTAGCCGGTGTAGACACTGTAAGCAGAACTTTACTAGTACTAACTCAATTTGGTTTTTCATTCCTCCTTCTTTTAAGACTGCTGTCACTGCTAGTTTTCTGTTGTATGAATTATCACTTAATCCAGACAAACAGGAAAAGTTGTATCAAGAAATATGCAAAATTATTCCAGATAAAAACGCCATGATTATTGGTGACAAATTGGATAAACTAGAATACTTAGGTGCATGTATGAAGGAATCTATGAGGTATGAAGCCTACAAATAACTATCTAAATCTGATATATAATTTTCTGTTGTGTTTAGACTACATCCAATAACTGTTGGTACTGCTAGAATAGTCGAAGAAGATATGGAATTCAACGGCTACTTTATTCCTGCTAAGGTATACAGAACCAACATTGGCAGATCATTTTTTATTTCCTGAACTTTTGTGACCCATTTGATACTATGTGGTCTTTCTAACACTTCAATTTAATCTATTTAGACTCAGTTGGCACCGATGTTGCACACCACTGGTAAAAATGAGAAGTACTTTCATGATCCGGATAAATTTTTACCAGAGCGCTGGTTAAGATCAGAAGTTGGGCAAAAAAATTTGCCCAATCACTTTGCCCATATACCATTTGGATATGGGTCAAGAATGTGCATTGGATTCAGAGTAGCGGAGCAAGAAATTAGAATATTAGCTTCAAAGGTACGTTTATCAAAAACCCAATTGAATAGATTAGAAGTCATAAAGCGGTTTTAACGATATTAATGGCAGCCATCTTTTGGCTTGAGCTTTGATTCTGCCGTTTCTAGCGATATATTAGATTCAAATCAAAAAGAACAATCGAAAGAAATGCCAGTGCTGGACTGGCCCGGCGGGCTACCGGGAGTTTCCCGGTGGCCCGTGGCCGCTGTGGCCTGGCCCGACTTCATTAATTGTGGCCCGGACACCCAGGTTTCCCGGCAATAAATTTGTACCCAGCCCAGCCCTCAGAACTGCTAAGAAGAAATGAGGATAGATTTGCAGCATCGTACAAGCAATGTTCGATCGAAGGTCCTACAGTTTTGATTTATCGTTTGTAGTTTAGAGCGCCATTAATGTAATTAAAATCAGTTTATTATTATCATAAAGAAAGTGCACGTCAAGATAGATGTTTTTTATTGAACTATTCTTTGATTACTTTAGGTTTTGCAGAATTTTAGATTAGAATACCACAATGAGCCTATTGGACAAAACATGGGAATAATTCTTGCACCGGACAAACCATTTAAACTCAAGTTCTACGACAGAGAATAGTAACCCATTGAATGGAATTCTTGGTATCTGGTGATTCTTGTTATTGAATAAACCTCAACAATTTTAGGTAGATAAACAGGGTGCTGCACAGCAAGAAAATAACAATTGGGTTGACGGAGTATCTTACTGGCATTTTTTTCTGAAAAATAGTTGTGATTTCTGCCTGCTTTATATGATTACTTGTAATTTTTATCAAGGCAATATACATTTTCAATCTCAGATAATAAATAAACTTCCATGGTCTTCACATATACAAATAATTGACAATTAATGTTCTCAACTGAAATAAAAAAGAAGATATTTTACTCTAAATATAAGTTTATATTTGTAATTTTGGTTGTACTGTTACCATGTTAACTTCTAATTTTGTGTTCGTTTCAAGTTAAATCCAGCATTGGGTGACTTTCTCCATGATTTTACACCGATCAACTGCAAAAAATGATTAAATTAATTGAGAAATAATGAAAAAAACTTGATTCCTTTTTACACTTTTTCTTGTGATGTTTTCAACTCGAATAAACTAGGAATAATAAACAACAACAGCGACATCTGATGTCAATAGTATTTACTCAATATTTCTAAAATAAATACTTTTCCTCACGAAATTGTTTCATATTTAAAAGAATAGTTTATTTTTTTTTTTCCGAAATACAAAGACGAAACAAATCCAAGACAAAAATAATTAAAGAAAAACTAAATTCTTAGAAGAAAATTCGCCTCATCATCCTGTTAGCCAATCACAAGTCACCAAACCACAATATGGGCACCGGCACAACTTTCATAAATCTACGAAAAATCATTCTACTTTTCCTTCTAATCAAAAACCACCTCACAACAGCAAAATTCAGCACATTCGGGTATGATTTCTTCCAAGGAAACAACACAACCTGCGCTAAACAAGTAACTTTGAAATTAACCAATCAAATCAAACATAACGACGCTCTCTCCACAGTTTTTCAATCTACCGGAAGAATACGAAAACGACTGTCGAATTTTCTACATTAAAAGCGACGAAGGCAAATGTAAAATCCAAAAACACAAAAACACAAAAATATACGTTAAAAACTATCTAACTTTATCAAATTTCCATCTCCAGGTGGCGAATTCATCAGCGACGACGCGAAATACGAAGACACGGACGAACTCAACGCCCAACCTCATTTATTCAAACGAACATTCAACCACGAATACCACACCAAATTCGAACGAATTGGATTAAATATCACGATACCTTTACTAAACAAAGGTATTTTTAAAAAAAAAATTCTATATTTTTGTGTTAATTATTTATATTTTTATTAAAAAGACTCGCGAGGATACGCAGTTATATTCCACGTTCGACAGTTCAAGAAATGTCAAGTTATTCGACTCAATCCCGCGCTGAAAACCATCTCAAATGTAAAATAACGAGAAAAAATTAACCAAAATAATTAAAAATCTATTTTTTTAGGTTTCGGTCGTCTGGAACGATCAGTTTTTTTTCACCGACTCGGACCAGCGCAGCAATTTCACGGTCACGCTCGTCGAAATTCCGAGTCTAAAACGACAGACTTTTCACGGCAAAGTTCCAATTACGATCGATTTCGGTGAATCCCACACAAAAAAATACGAATACACCGACGGAGAATTAATTATTTGTTGTTTCCAGGCTCGGAAAACGCGGATAATTGGCGGCCTGTTCTATTTTGGCAGTTAATTAGCAACAAAATCGTCACCACGTTCGCTTCGGCCGAATTTCCGGTTAATGGCTACACGGTGGAATTGACGAGAGGCGGAAAGTTCGAGCAGAAACGAAACGTTTCCGCGCCCGGTCCGTTTCAAATTGTCGATTTTTACGTGTTAGCTTCGGGTGTCTATAAAGTTTCGGTCAAAGGGAATTGTCAGCGTTGTGAAAAAAGCGACGAATTCGAAATTAATTACACATTTGATAGTAAAAAATGATTTTATTGAATTATTTTTGTGTTTTTTTTTAATTTTTAATTATTTTTTCAAGACCCAAAATCATTATCATCCATTCTCGTGATCGCTTCTTCATCCATATTAGTGATAATCGTCGTTTTAATCGTTTTGTTTATCGCATTTTCGAAAAACATCATTAAACCCAAAGGTAAAAAAAATGAAATTTTTAATTTTTTAATTTTTAATTTTTAATTTTTTTTTTTGTAGTTTTACGTAAAATTTTAATCGTCCAATCATACGACTGCGAAATCCACTCGGAATTCATATTTGCCTTGGTTAAAGCGCTTCGGGAGAGCCATTTCGACGTCCTAATCGATAAATATCGCGACGTAGAAACAGTAAAATCAAAACAAAACAAAAATTTTTTTTTTTTTTTTTAATATTTATAAAATTAAATTAAATCTTTTTTAGACTTACGATATTCTCCATTGGATCCCAGAAGCAGTCAAACAATCGCATTTTGTGCTTATCATATGGTCCAAAGGCGCTTTAAACAAAGATAACGACGACATCCAACATCCAGTAAAAGAAATTCGTTTTATCTCATTATCACATTTTTTCGCTCACTTTTTGCTCTTTTTCACATTTTTTTCGCCCATTTTTGCTCATTTTCACATTTCTTTTGCACATTTTCAAACATTTTCAAACATTTTCAAACATTTTTCGCTCATTTTTGCTCATTTTCACATTTTTTTCGCCCATTTTTGCTCATTTTCACATTTCTTTTGCTCATTTTCAAACATTTTCAAACATTTTCAAACATTTTTCGCTCATTTTTGCTCATTTTCACATTTTTTTCGCCCATTTTTGCTCATTTTCACATTTCTTTTGCTCATTTTCAAACATTTTCAAACATTTTCAAACATTTTTCGCTTATTTTTGCTCATTTTCACATTTTTTTCGCCCATTTTTGCTCATTTTCACATTTCTTTTGCTCATTTTCAAACATTTTCAAACATTTTCAAACATTTTTCGCTCATTTTTGCTCATTTTCACATTTTTTTTGCCCATTTTTGCCCATTTTTGCTCATTTTTGCTCATTTTCACACATTTTTCGCTCATCATTGCTCATTTTTAATTTTATTTCATCCGAAAACAGGGAAACACCGTCTCGGCCAATTGGGATTTCGCATTGAGACAAGTGGAGAAAAAATCGCAGGACTTCGAATTTGAAGTTGCTAACGTGTTTTGGGACGAAACCGTCGATCGGAAGGACATTAAACCGGTTTTTATCGGTTTCCAAGACATTTTTCTCACGAAAAACCTCGAAAACGACTGGAAAAAATTGCTCTCGTTCTTGTACAGCAAAGATTTCCCTCTGTGGAAGCGAAAACTGTTTAAATTTTACAAACAAGACCTGAGGTCGTTCAAGGAAGGGAAATGTTTATTACGGGCGTACGATAATCTCAAATCGTACGAGTTAGATCTGATTCCGCGGGAAAGGAACCAAAATGGCGATGGGATGAATTTCCCTCTAGTTGAAATCGAAACGAGGGAAAATAACGACTCGGGATTCGAGTCCGGACGAGTTAGCAACGACGCTTTTGTTAACGATTCGATGGTTTTACTTCCGGCGACACATTTAACGAAACGTCCGCCGAAAATATCGCTGAAGGAAGCGCTGAGTAGGGCGGAAAATCCAAACTTACGGCCCGCCATTACCGGAAGTGCTCAACCGGAGAGTTTTTCACCCGTTTTCATGCCGTATCCGGTCGCAGTTCCGGTTATGATGGTGCCTCAAGTTCAAATGCCTTTTAATCGAGTGGAAAATGATAATTTTTTGACTCGGAATCAACCAAATTGTACACAAAATGCGAATTTGGCATTTTCGAGCGCCGGAAGTGAATCCGCCATTTAAAAAATTGAATTTCTAACATTTAATTTAATCGCGACTAAGATTTTTTTATCTTTCATAATTTCCTGTTAAGTTTTTTCAAATTTTAATCGTAAAAATGTAAACAAGATGTTCCAAAATGGCCGTCACTGTAAATAAATAAATCTACAACTATTTTTTTTTTAATTTTAAATAAAAAAAAAAATTTTATATTCAGATTAACAACTGCTGGTAATTTTTCTGATAATTTTCCTGATAATTTTTCAACAAAACTTAAAAGAGAATTTTCTCACTTTTTAAAAAAATTCGTGGACTAAACATGGCGTCCAACTCCATTAAGCACACCATCGACCGCTTCCTCCATGCAATTCGCGAAATCGTGACTACTGTTTCCGGTAATCGACTTCCAGTTACTGTGGGGGTTCAGCTGTTGGCAAAAGGTTTGTTCTTTAATAACTTTGCAAAGAGCACAAACGTCGCACAACCGATCGCTCAAACAAATCAACTCAGCCCGTCGCGAATCCGCCGCCCCGCGCGATCATCTCCACCACCCGACCCGAATTAGCGCTCAACAATCACAACAAAGTAAGTCTCTTCCTGCAGTTTAAAAAAATCTCCATTTTGACGATAACCACTCGAGTTTTTTGTTTGTTTATCACTCAAAAACCGTCATCGAAGCACAAAACGTGTACAAAAACGCATCGAAACATCTGTTTTTGTCGGATCGATGTAAATATGCTCATTAATTAATCAATTCGCGCAATTAAACGAATAAAAGATGCAACAGTGTGTGAGTCATGCATAAAATTGACAAATAAATGGAAACATCACGCGATTGATAAGAAGTGGGAAACGAAATTGATGCAATTTTTGTTTGTTTGTGTAGAGGTAGAAACGGAGTGTCCATTTGGTGCCAGAAAACAACATGGAGTAAGAATAACGGCGCTGGTGTTCGGGTAAGTTTGGTGACGAGTTGTGAAACGTTTCTTCGGTTTTGGATAGAAAAATTGATAGATTTTTGTTTCAGAGTTAAAATTGGTCGAAAATGACGTTGATCGTTACGTAGTCATGGTTTTGCCAAGTCTTAAATCAATTAAGACGTTATTTGGAAGCCCTTACCGCAGGTATAAATATCAAAGTTTGAATATTTGGAATTTCCTTTGAATTTATTTTGAATTTAATGAATTTTCTTTAAATTTAATGAATCTACTTTGAATTTATTGGATTTTGTTTTAATTTATTGGATTTTCTTTGAATTTATTTGGAATTTTGTTGAATTTTGTTGAATTTTGTTGAATTTTGTTGAATTTTGTTGAATTTTGTTGAATTTTGTTGAATTGCAGGGCCGGTAGTCACCCGTCACGCAAACACAAGGAGAAGAAGCTGCCCCGACGCTTGGAAGTGGGCGATGGAGCGCTCTTACGCGATTGCAGCGACAGCCCAGGTCACAAAACCGATCCCAACTTCGACTTGGTCACCGGAATGCCCGTGAATTGCGTCGAGAACGTCGAAACGAGCGAAATCCACGTGGCGAATCGAACCCAAAGCAAGGAGTCGCCCGCCAAAGCCCGCATCGCGCCTTTTAATTCCACCAAAGATGAGAATTGGTCCAATCACCTCATAATGACGAACGAGAAAGAGACCGCCGAGGAAAAGATGGGCGACGGCGATGTCAAAGTAGTAATAAATAATTAGAAAATGCGTTTTTCCCAATTTTTATCGAATTTTTATTAATTTTTTGTTCAATTGCAGGATTTTTTGGAGATGAAAGTGAAGGAATTGGACCGGGTGTTGACGCTGGAGTACAAAAACGCTCTGGCTAACGAGGAGAACAGTTTGAGCGGCGTGACGTTGGTGAATCAGCTGGAGGAGGAGCGTTCGTTGCGGTTGGAGGCGGAGCGGCGGCTGCGGGACATGAGTTGCGAGAACCAGGTGTCGAAGGATCGGCTGACGAAGCTGCAGCATGATTTTACGCGGTTGGAGGAGATGTTGTGCGGGTTGTTGCAATATAAGACGAGGATCGACTGGCTGCAGAAGGAGAAGGCGACGCAGAAGATGACCTACGAGATGAAGATATGCAAATATCAGAATTATGTGGCGAGTTTGGAGAAGGAGAACTTGATGTTGCTCACCGAAGTCAAATCCCTCGAGAATTCCGTAAAGAAAATTTTTAATAAAAATTTAAAAAAAAAATTAAATTTTATAAAATTTGATTTTTTTTTACTCATTAATTTTGATTTTTAATGATTTATTTTGAGTTTTTAATGATTAGTTTTGATTTTCAATGATTAATTTTGATTTTCAATGATTAATTTTGATTTTCAATGATTTATTTTGATTTTCAATGATTAATTTTGATTTTCAATGATTAATTTTGATTTTCAATGATTAATTTTGATTTTCAATGATTAATTTTGATTTTCAATGATTAATTTTGATTTTCAATGATTAATTTTGATTTTTGATTTTCAATGATTAATTTTGATTTTCAATGATTAATTTTGATTTTCAATGATTAATTTTGATTTTCAATTTTGATTTTCAATGATTAATTTGGATTTATTTTGATTTTTAATGATTTATTTTGATTTTTAATGATTTATTTTGATTTTTAATGATTTATTTTGATTTTTAATGATTAATTTTGATTTTCAATGATTATTTTTGATTAATTTTGATTTTTAATGATTTATTTTGATTTTTAATGATTTATTTTGATTTTTAATGATTTATTTTGATTTATAATGATTAATTTTGATTTTCAACGATTAATTTTGATTTTCAATGATTTATTTTGATTAATTTTGATTTTTAATGATTTATTTTGATTTATTTTGATTTTTAATGATTTTTAATGATTTATTTTGATTTATTTTGATTTTTAAGGATTTTTAATGATTTATTTTGTTTTATTTTGATTTTCAATGATTAATTTCGCAATTTCTTAAATCATAGAGCAAACAAAACGACGATCGCGACCGCAATTTGAGCCGTGTGTTGTTGGAGCGGTTAAGATACTTGGAGACTGAAAACTCGTCGTTGGTGCTCGAAACCGAACAACAACGGTTACAATACGAACGTTGTTTGGATGACGTGGCCAATCAAGTTGTTCAAGCACTTCTCACACAGAAAGTACGATTTCAACGTTCCAAAATCCAAATCCTAAACCCAATTAATTTTCTCCCACCAACATTCCAGAGTCTGCGCGAGGAGTGCCTAAAACTACAGAAGCGTGTGAGCGACCTGGAGCATCACAACAGGACGCTGAATCTGATGTTTCAGCGCCATATTCAGCTTTCGTCCGAGACGAGTTGTCAAAAAGTGAAACGTTTGTTGCAACCGATTGATTGGGCGTGTTTGAACGGTTTTGTTTGTTTTTAGGACAGAGGATTCTCACATCACAGTACTCTGCACAGCAGTAACCACAGTTCGATAGCCACTCAGACGACGAGCCAATCGGAAGATAGTTTGGAGTCTCTAGCGAGTTTGTGCAGTGAATACTCAATTCATAGCGGCCACAGCGGCAATGGCGGCAATGGCTGTCAAGGAGGAAATGTAATTTTGTGTTTTGGGTTTTGGGTTTTTAAGGAGGAGGGAGTTTTGAGAGTGATGTTTGGTCGGGATTTGTTTTGTTTGTTTGTGAAAACAGCTCGAAATTATTGTTTTGTTTTGTTTTTTCGGTTGAAAGATTGTTTGACATTTATTTTGATAAAAAATAGTTGGAAGTTTATTTTTTCGAGTTGAAAACAGTTGGAAATTGAATTATTCGAGTTGAAAACAGATGGAAATTCAGTCATTTGCGTTGAAAACGTTGGAAATTTAATTTTTTTAATTGAAATCAGTTGATAATTCAATTTATCTCATTAAAACATTTGGAAATTCAATTTTTCTAATTGAAATCAGTTGATAATTCAATTTATCTCATTAAAACATTTGGAAATTCAATTTTTCTAATTGAAAACAGTTGGAAATTCAATTGTTCTAATTGAAAACAGATAAAAATTCAATTTCGAGTTGGAAATTCAATTTTTCGAGTTGGAAATTCAACTTTTCGAGTTGAAAACAGTAGGAAATTCAATTTTTCAAGTTGAAAACAGTTGGAAATTCAATTGTTCTAATTGAAAACAGATGGAAATTCAAATTTTCGAGTTGGAAATTCAAATTTTCGAGTTGGAAATTCAATTTTTCGAGTTGGAAATTCAATTTTTCGAGTTGAAAATTCAATTTTTTTCGAGTTGGAAATTCAATTTTTCGAGTTGGAAATTCAATTTTTCGAGTTGGAAATTCAATTTTTGAATAGGAAATTTAATGTTTTTAGTTAAAAATTCAACTTTTCGAGTTGAAAACAGTTGGAAATTCAATTTTTCAAGTTGAAAACAGTTGGAAATTCAATTGTTCTAATTGAAAACAGATGGAAATTCAAATTTTCGAGTTGGAAATTCAATTTTTCAAGTTGAAAACAGTTGGAAATTTAATTGTTCTAATTGAAAACAGATGGAATTTCAAATGTTCGAGTTGGAAATTCAATTTTTCGAGTTAAAAATTCAATTTTTGAATAGGAAATTTAATGTTTTTAGTTAAAAATTCAACTTTTCGAGTTGAAAACAGTTGGAAATTCAATTTTTCAAGTTGAAAACAGTTGGAAATTCAATTGTTCTAATTGAAAATAGATAGAAATCCAATTTTTCGAGTTGGAAATTCAATTTTTCGAGTTGGAAATTCAATTTTTCGAGTTAGAAATTCAATTTTTGAATAGGAAATTTAATGTTTCTAGTTAAAAATTCAATTTTTCAAGTTGAAAACAATTTTCCAACCAAAAAAACACTTCAAAACTCACTCTTTCTTTCCACTCACACTTTGTTTCACCTCCACAGATGATGATCGGCATCCCCGGCCTCCCCAAACTCAGCTCGCCCCCCATGTGGATCCGCAAATGCCTCGAACCCCCTTCCTGGCCCACCCCAACCCTCCTCCCCCACCCCCAACCCCCACCCCCCACCCTCGACCTCCCCTCCGTCTCCCTCTCCAACAACCTCGACCTCGACCTCGACATCCAATGCGCCCCCTTCTTCGACGACCAAATCTGGTCCTGGGACATCGACGACCTCGTCACCAGCGAAGACGACATCTACGTCACTTCCGCCCCCTCCGCCACCATCCAGCGACGCCCCCCCTCCCTCCTCGTCGAGCTCCGCAACGACCAACCCCCCCTCAACTGGCTCCCGACCCCCCAACGCCCCCCGACAAACAGACTCATCCTCAAACGCCGTCCCCACTCCTTCAATTTCGCCTCCCACCGCCAGGTGGCGGCGCAACTCAACGTCCTCTGCCGCTCGACGCTTCCCCGCGAGTTCAAATTCTCCATCGTCGAAACCGGAAGCGAAGACAAACCGCAAACCGAAACCCAGTCGCAAAATGGCGTAGCAACGCGCGACGAGGGCTACTCGACCATGTCGAGCGACGCGCAGGGACCGGAAGTGGCGACCCAGCGCGGCGGAACGTCGGAAGAGGACCTGCAGGAGGAGGAGGAAGGCGCGGCCGAGATCTTCGCGGCCGATCTGGACCAGTCGTTGATTTTGCTGCAGACGGTGGCGCCGGCTGGCGAGGACGAGGCGCAACACGCGGATGAGGAGACGATGGGCAATTTGTTCATAGTGGAGGACGGCGATTGCGACGAGTTCTACATTCCGATCGAGTGCGCTCTGACGGTCAACGTGGGCCGCATGCAGCGGGCGGTGTCCGACTCGCGGCTCAGCGGACCCGACGCCAGGCAACGTCCGCTCGTCGTGCTCTGCGCGTCCGAGAGTTGCCTGGAACTGGACAAAAACGCCGAGACTCGGCCTTTCGTGGCGCTGCAGCGCTCCAAGGGCAAGATATGCTTGACGGACGACGACGAGCGCGGCGTTGGACAACCGGAAGTGGCGGAAACACCGGAAGTGGAGCGGTGCGAGGTGGATTTTTCGATGGACGACGTGATTTCGGCGGCTTTTTCGAACAAGTGGTTGGAAACGGAAGTGGAGGAGGGCTTCGAGGGCGGGGGGACGTCGAGGGCGAGCTGGGGGAGCGCCGCGAACGGGTTTTTGATGCTGGAGTATTTCCGGGACGTGAAGTGCGAGAATGGCGACGTGGCGATAGAGACAGAGAGCACCGGCGGGGCGGATTTTTGCCCGGATTTTTACCGGTTGTGTCAGGTGGATGGGAGTTTGGGGGGGCAGAGCGAGGTTTATTTTAAGTTCGGGAAGGGGGAGGAGAGCGAGGAGAGTTCGACGGAGGAGGAGGAGGAGGCGGGCGGGGAAGGCGCGGAGGTGGCGGAGGACGTTTGCTCGATCCGGGAGAAGTTGGAGGAGTTGAATGCGCTGATGGACGAGAACGAGGACGAGCGGCGGGACGACGACGAGCCGATGGGAAAGGAAGGTTGTACGACTTCGTGGGTGCATGTTGAAGCCGATATGGATTTAACTGATCCGAAGGTAGTGTTTTTTAATGGTTTGTTTGTGAAAATTTGTCGAGAATTGGTGGTTTTTGTGGAAAAATGCTCGTTGTTAACGGTTTTGATGTTTTGTGACGTCATTTGCGTGTTGGATTGTTTAGATGGTTGATATTTTGTGACGTTGTTTTAGTCTACATTTTTTAAAAGCGGGCGCCATTTTTGAAACCGCCGAACGGTAAAATAAGCCAAATATCGCTCGATTTTTAGCAAGAAACCACGAATTTTAATTATTTTTAAGACTAAAATAAGTAAAATAACGTTTTTTTAAACTATTTTCTTTTAATTTCAGGCCAGGGCGAATTTATTAGATACGATGTTAGGCAGCAGTGCTAGCAGCAGCAGCAGCGAGTGCGGCGATGACGCACCAGATTATCAACATCTACACCAACTGCACAGGCACAGGCGGCGGCATCGAAAAGGTGGAAACGAAACGAAAAGAAAAGAAAAAAACACTTTTTGACCGATTTTTAATGAATTTTTATTCAAATTTCAGTTACCGAGCACGAAAATTGTATCCTACGCTACATCCCTCCTCCACGTCCCTCGATAATTGGCCGGCGAGACTTCTTCTACCGGTACGGCGAACAGGAACAAGCGGCCGTCGCGAGTTTCGATTTTCTCGAAGAACTATCCACATCGGTTTCGGATTTCGGATCGGCCGAAACGTTAAACGCCGATGAACAGTGTCGAATCGAAGAGGACGAAATGGCCGAAAAGCAGTTCGAACAGGAGATCGTGGAGCGGATTTCGCTGAGTGATTCGTGCGCCGAAAGTTTTTCATCTTCCAACCAATCTCTCAACACGCTAGAAGAGTGATAACCCGGATGTAGGACCAAAGGATTCGTCCTATATATAGAAAAATGAATTTAAACTTGTTGAAAATCTATGTGGAAAATTGGAAAAAATTCTAATTTATAATCTTGTAGGATGAGAAAAATAATAATAATAATTATTATTATTACAATGATAATATATTTTAGCGTCTAATTTATTTTATTAATAATGCGAATTGTGCTTGGATAATAATAATAATGTTAATAATAAATCTAGAAAAATGTGGTGGTTTTTCTCGTTTGTTTACGTTGTGATGGCGCCATCTGTGGCCGACTTTGTCAAGTTTTCGTATAAAAATGGCGGTTTTTATCGTTTGTTATTCTTTTTTTTTTTTTTTTAATTCTTGCACAGGTTCAAATGTACGAAATAAATCGACACACTTAATTAATAATTAATAATTTATTATTATCATCGATGGAATAAAAATAATTGTAAATGCCAATCATTCCCAAAAAAATAAAAACTGAAATAAAACATTTTATTATAAAAAAAAATAAAACAAAATAAAAATTCCGAAAACGTGACGAATCATTTAAAAAGCTAAATAAACATTACAAAATTCGCCAAGAGACGGCGTAGTTTGTAATTTTAATCAAGTTACGAAAATCTTTTTTATTCATTTGCTCAACAAAGTGGAAAATTTAATTTCGTATAATAATTTGCTGCATTACATATACTCTTGCTGTTGTTTGCACGTCGATTTTATTAGTGACGTGGTACTGGTGAGAATGAGCCAGGTGCGCTCTCTGTTCACCGCAATGGCTTTCGTGATAAAATTGAGACGACAGAAAGCCGCGTACGGCGACACGGATGCGAGCCAATCGTCGTAAAGGTTGAGAAGAACCGTCTCCGATTCTGTGGCATCCCTGATCAAATCTTTAACTTTATCTACACCCGAGAAGACTCCGAGTGGGGGCTGCATTTCGCCTCCCTGAATCACGACGATGTCGCGAAAATCGACTAAACGCTCGGTCAAAGCGTACAACATTTGGCGATCGGGCGTGACGACAATTTGTTTGGGTCGTTTATCAGCCGGCAAGGAACGGATGAGTGCGACCACTTCTTCGGCCTCGCTCCAAACACCGACCCGATTGAACCAGGTGGAAGCGTGCAGGATTCGCAAGAATAATTGTCCCGTGCGCAGATTGGCGATGTAAAGGCCCCCGTTGTTCGCCAATAACCTGTTCCCGTCGAACAATAACGTTAACGTCTCGTCTCCTCCAGGAGTCTGGATGAGGGTATATGTTTGGACGCTGGTTTCATCAACAAACCAAACAATTTGATTAGACGATGATTCCATGGACGTTTTTGCGTTCAAAAGTAGAGATTGTGGAAAGAATATTGCCAATGTGTCTTTTATACGCGATAAATGACACGTATGTACGCTGATTTACGTACGTTAAAATGACGTAGTCGGCCTGTGGGTGCGAGGTGGATTTTTCGATGTATTTGTCTGATCCGAGGTAGTGTTTTTAATAGTTTATTTGTGAAAATTTGTCGAAAATTCAATGTTTTTGTGGTTTTTGTGAAAAAAAGCACGTTGCAACGATTTCGGCATTTTCTGACGTCATTTACGAGTTGATATTTTATCATATCGTTTCAGTCACTATATTTTTTCAAAAGCGGCGCCATTTTTGAAACCGTCGGAAGGGTAAGATAAGCCAAATAACGCTCGATTTTTACCAAGAAACCACGAAATTAATTTACAAGGCAAAAATAGCGATTTATAACTATTTTCTTTTTGGAAAAATGATAGTTGTTAACGATTTTGATATTTTCTAACTTGATTTACGTGACCATATTCTCCTCCGTGTTGTTGTCCGCCGAAGTAACAAATTGACATATTTTTCATTGGAAAAGTGACATTTTCCACTGTTTTTTATTGGAAAATTGACAATTTCCACTGTTTTTTATTGGAAAATTTACAATTTCCACTGCTTTTCGTAGGAAAATTGACATTTCCCCCTTTTAGACTTCTAAACCTGATGTACATACATCGACATCTTAACGTTATTTTAGGGCTTTCGAGCCAATTACTTGTATAGTTTTATTTCGTTTGATTTACTGGCCATTTGTCGGCCTTAGTTATTATATAACTTTACCCATTCGTAATAAATTGTCTTATGTTTTGAGAAACATATTGCCTCGTTCTTTGCACTTTTACACACTCTAGAGTTCCACTTGTTTTATTTGTTACATTTCCTATCCCGGGCAGTCATCGTCACAATTTTATAATGAAGGATGAAGGCTGAATTTTTTTGCTTTTTTATTGAGTTGGTTGAGGCAACACAAAATAGTGGAAAGAAATGAGGAAGTTGCTTTTGGTTGTGTGTTCTGGTTTGAGTACCGGTAATTATTAAGTTGCATTGCATATACTCTCCTTATTATTTGCACGTCGATTTTAATAGTGACGTAACATCTCGTTTGTATGTGGCACTCTGGCGGTGTAGCGCACCAGCGATGATTATGGTTACGTCGAAATTAATTTTACACTCTGACGGCGCATTCGTCCACAAATCGGCTAAACAAGCCCGATACTTGACTTCGTCCGGGTTTTCCGAAACATGCAGCACCGCCAACCTGAGCAACTCACGAACGTCCGCAGCATCTAACTGTTCACGAACACAGTGCGCAACTTTCGTAAACAAATCGACCAACATCCAATCGTAAAGAATTGTGCGTAAAATCCCCATTTTGTAAAACGGTAGAAAATAAACAGCCAATTGCTGTTCGGTCAGACACGAAAGAAAAAAACGCGTTACGACGAACTCGGGTGCTTGTGTAGCCGCATTTGCGTTGTGATACGGCGTTAATGACATTATGTGCAAATGTTCGTCTCTTTCTCGCTCCGTTAACATGGACCAAACGTATTTAATCCCACACACATTACTGGAGCGAATGAAGAAGCGAAGCAGGTGAAATTTTGTCCTTTTACTTACTCGTTTCCCGTTGATCAGCGTATCGATCCAAACGAGTGTGCCCCAAATGGGTTCGGCAAAATCTTGCATGAAGCAATCCACCTTTGTCGGATATTGGCGGTAAACTGCTCGGATGACATCTTCGATACAGAAGACGCAAGCGATGCTGAATCGCTCCGCTAAACTGAATATTTGATCGAGTTTTGCAAGCGCTCGTGCCGTTTTCGTGGCGTCTACTTTGCCGAGGTTCGTCCACTCGATGAATTCGATGCAGTCGCCTAATTTGCGGGTAGCGGTGCCGAGAAGATGTTGCGTTGCTCCATCCAACCAATCGAGTATTTCCCGTCCTATCAGTTTGACTACGACTATTAATTGGCGGTTTAAAATCGGAGGCAAGTTCAAATTTTCCACTTTTTTACGCACGCTAATCTCGGCTTTAAATATTACGTTCGCTATGTTTGCTCTTTGATAGCGGCAAGTAGCGAGTGCCCGGGAAATACTCGGCTCGTATTTCCATAAGGAGATCGCAGTTTTCGCGAATGCTGCTTGTTGGAGAGAAGGAAAGACCACGTACGACATGTTAAAGCGAAGAATCAAGTGTTCAACTTGTTTATCATTAATCAGTTATATATTTAACGAGTGAACGTTGTTTGTACGTCCGTAAACACAACGAATCGAATCTAATCTTTCGTTTTCCAAGATTTATGTGACAGTTAGGCAGCGCTTTTCATTTATATGACTAACAGAATTATTTTGTAAAATAGGTGAACAGATTTTTCAAAAAATTTGATATTTTTGATATTTTTATTTGATATTTTACATTTTACAACAAAATGAATCCTTTTCAGTTTTCTTTGTGTTAAAAAACGCAGTGCATGTTTGTAAAGAAATGAATTAAGAATAAATTAAGAGTATAATCACTGTAATATAATCTAATAATCTATTCTTCTTCGCCTACAATAAGATCTTTGAGTTGTGCTTCGATATTTGTCCACTCCTCATCGGTGTGCGTGGGCCAGATGTGGTCGGCTTCGGTCGTTGTGGTGTCGTTGGGTTTGAGAATGAGCCAAGTGCGCTCTCTGTTCACCGCAATGGCCCTCGTGATAAAATTGAAACGACAGAAAGCCGCGTACGGCGAAATGGATGCGAGCCAATCGTCGTAAAGGTTGAGAAGAACCGTTTTTGTTTCCGTTGCTTTCGCGATCAAATCTTTAAATTTATCTACGCTCGAGAAGACTCCGAGTGGGGGCTGCATTTCGCCTCCCCGAATCACGACGATGTCGCGAAAATCGACTAAATGCTCGGGCAAGGCGTACAACATTTGGCAATCGGATACGGGCCTGACGACAATTTGTTTGGGTCGTTCGTCAGCCGGCAAGGAGCGGATGAGTGCGACCACTTCTTCGGCCTCGCTCCAATCACCGACCCGATTGAACCAGGTGGATGCGTGCAGGATTCGCAAGAATAGTTGTCCCGTGCGCAGATTGGCGATGTAAAGGGCCCCGTTGATCGCCAATAACCTGACCCCGTCGAACAATAACGTTAACGTCTCGTCTCCTCCGGGATTCTCGTTCAAAGCGTAGCGTTGGACGGTGGTGTCATCAACGAACCAAACAATTTGATTAGAGGATGCCATCGATGCCAGAGGTTGTAGAAAGTAGATTATTGCCAATGTGTCTTTTATGAAGTCGGGTCATTTCCTCGAATCCCGTTTCATCGAATCCCGGTTTTTTTCGATGAAACGTACCGTTTTTC
Organism: Strigamia acuminata; assembly: GCA_949358305.1. Lineage (NCBI taxonomy): Eukaryota > Metazoa > Arthropoda > Chilopoda > Geophilomorpha > Linotaeniidae > Strigamia > Strigamia acuminata. The sequence goes on along the minus strand of OX442320.1, from coordinate 5,436,124 downwards.
GCAAAATTCGATGAAACGGTACAAACATCAAAACCAACAACTTAACCTGACTTGACCTAACCTGACCTGACCTGACCTAACCTAACCTAACCTAATCTAACCTAACCTAACCTGACCTGACCTGACCTGACCTGACCTGACCTAACCTAACCTAACCTGGTCTAACCTGACCTAACACAACCTAACCTAACCACGTAGCCACTTGAATAACCTCCCCGATTATGGCCGAAAATTCGATGAAACGTACCGCCAATTTAGAATTCGATGAAACGACCCCCATTTTTGCACATTTCAAAAAACGCAAAAAAACCGAGATTCGATGAAACGGGATTCGAGGAAATGACCCGACCCGGTCTTTTATACGTGATAAATAACACGTTAGATTAACGTTAAAACGACATACGAGTGCGAGAATGGCGACGTGGCAATAAAAACATGAAAAATTTGAAAAATGTCTGAGAATAATTCAAAAATAATACAGAGTAATTATTATTTTTACAATGAAAAACATTTTAACGTCTAATTTATTTTATAAAAAAGCGAATTATGCTTCTCGTTTGTTTACGTTGTGATGGCGCCATCTGTAGTCGATTTTGTCAACTATTCGTACAAAAATGGCGGTTTTTATCGTTTGTTATTCTTTTTTTTTTTTAAATTCTCACACAGGTTCATTTCTACGAAATAATTCGACACTTTTAGTGAAAAATGCATAATTTATTATTGCTATCGATGGATATATTTGCTTGTAATACAATCATTCCCAAAAAAATAAAACCTAAAATAAAACATTTTATTAAAAAAAAAAAAAATAAAAACAAATCTCCTAAAACGTGATGAATCATTTAAAAAGCTAAATAAACATTATAAGATTCCCTCAACGATCCGCGATGTTATTTTAGCCCCGACCAGACGAGCGGAGCCCGAATTAGGCGACGACTCAAAATAGCTGAAGTGAACGACGCCGTGCTCACTCCCCTATGGGCCGCTGTCCGATTGGCGCGGCCCGTGACATTGTGCCGAGCGGTCCGCACGTGCATTTCGCATCGTTTCGAACGATTTAAACCCAAACGGTAAGTGAAAACCACTCCGTAACGAACCGACAGACCCTATTCTACGTTTATACAACCATTTCAGCCACGATTTCGAAAGAATTTCAAAGAAATCGCTGTTTTATGAGCGAATTCCTTCGCGCTTCGGCGTCATCGGAAGTCACTCATTATGTATTTTTGGCTGGCCTCCTTTATCATCGAAGATTGCTGCTACTAGTGCATTAATCCCGGGCTGTAAATGTGAAAAACAAATGCATTTTTTTTTTGTTTTTTTTTTAACTTTGACAAATTTTTATTTTTATTTTTATTTTTTTTTTGTTTTGAATTTATTTTTGGTTTTGGCGCTGCGGTCGTGAGTCACTCAGGTGGGAAGTTTGAGTTGGGTGGAGATTTTCCCAATTAATTTAACGTGGGACGTGAATTTGGATCGTTAGGAGGTAAAATAATTACGTAATGTTTTAGATTTTGGTTGGTTTTAGCGTGTAAAACGAGCATTTTTCGTTTCCGAAAGCGAAACGTGCGATTTAGTTCGGGTTTTCTGTTTCTATTGTTTCGTTATCGGTGTTTAGTGTTACCGATGACTTTTTGTTGTTGTTGTCGAAAACGGAGGAAAAGTAAGGATTTTTTTGCTGAATTATGTCGCGTTAATGTTTTTCGGATGTGATTTTTGTATTTTTTTTGGATTTTTTCGTGAAAAATTGAAAAAAAAGAGTCAAAAACGTGAAGCGTGATGCGTGAAAATCGAGCGGAGTCAGACGGTCAACACCCCCGGAGTCATCCAGGAAATAATTTTATTCGTTTTGTGACCCTGATTTATGTTTAAATTTCGTGGGAAATATCACTCGGATGTCGTTGAAAATCTGCTTAAACCACGCACGAATCGGTTTTTAAAACCATTTTAAAATATTTGAAATAATAGTTTGAGCGAACGGACCAATCACGAACGTCGTTTCGTTTCCGGGTTTATGTAACGGCGGTTTTGATTGGTTGATTTTTATTTTCCATTTTTTAATTTTTTCTTTTTATTTCCACAGGTGAGTTCACAGTTCCGTTTCGAGTCATGGATTTGTGTCGAGCTTGGTTCCGAAAAAAGGTACGAGAGGTCACACGTGATTTTTTTAAAAAAAAATTTATTTATTTAAAAAATATTGAAAAAAAAAAAAAAAAATGGCGGTGTCATTTCGAGTCGAGCGAGAACTGAAAATGAGGAAATTGAAACGTGAATAAAAAATAAATACGACCAGAAATGTGAAGAAAAAAAAAATTAAATAACAGAGGATAAAGTTCAAGAGTGATTGAGTTACAAAGTGTTGAATGATTGCTTTTGGTGTCATTTGATTCCAACTCAAATATTCATCTATTTTTAATGTTTATTCCAGTTGACATTGAAATTTCAATGAAATTTGATGAAAGAATTCAGTGACTCGACTGTTTAATCACGAAATTCACAAAATTTACTCATTTTCAACCGTAACAAATATTTATTTTCAAATGAAACCGCCATCTTGACGTTTAATGACGTCATAACACTAAATTTTTATTTTATTTTATACATTTTTAATAATTAATTCAAAAACAAACACAAATTTGACTCATTAATCACTAAATCCACTCATTTTCAACCCAAACAAACATTAATTTTCAAAACAAACCGCCATCTTGACGTTTAATGACGTCATAACACTAAAAAAAACCATTTTATTTAAAAAAAAAAATTTATTTTATTTTTATAATAAATAATTAAAAAACAAACACAAATTTGACTAAAATTTCACTATAAAACCCTAATTCCACCCATTCCCGATCTAAACTTCGGACGCCATTTTAAAATTTATGACGTCATAAAACATTTCAAACAAATTTTCCAATTTTTATCCAAAAAAAAAAAAAAATACAAAAACAAACAAATTTTCCTCTAAAATCCCTAAAACCCCAAACCCACCCGCCATTTTGATCCCTCTGACGTCACAACGTCACCCACCCAAAACAACAAAACCATCACAACATATTTATGACGTCATAACCCTAAAAAAAAACATTTCAAACAAATTTTCCCATTTTTATCCCAAAAAAAATACAAAAACAAACAAATTTTCCCCTAAAACCCCTAAAACCCCAAACCCACCCGCCATTTTGATCCCTCTGACGTCACAACGTCACAACCCACCCAAAACAACAAAACCATCTCAACAATACTCAACACATTTTCCCCAACCAAACAGAAAATTACACAGCTGTTGCACTACCTTTCTCCCCTATGATTCATTCCAGGGTGGACTTGGCAGGTGTTCATCCGACATTTCAGCTCGAAAATGCAGCAGTCTTCCGGCAACAGCGCGTCAACTGAGCCTCGGTTTCGGATTCACATCGACCTCGTCCTCGTCGTCATCCACGACTCCGACACAAGAAACCCCGCCGACACCCCGCGCCCACAACTCCGCACAAGCCAGCAAAACACTCTCGAAAAAGGAGCGCCGCGAACTCCTCAAAGCACGTGTCGAAGCGCTACGTTCGCGCCTGCGCGATAGTTCGTCGGACGACGAGGAGCGCGCGACTCCGACCAACACCAACCGCACGGACGGGAAGTTGCATAACAAATTTCACAGCGAGCTCGCGCTGCACAAAGATGCGCGCAAACGATCGCTGAGACGGAGCAGGAATCCGAGTCGACAGACCCCGGAAATGCGCACTTGGAGTTTGGAGCGCGGGGAGGCCCCGCGCAGGGGTCCCACGCCGCCGCCGAGGTCGCCGGGGAAGATGGGCGAGTTGCCGCCGCCGCCGCCCGTTCGATACGCGTCGAGGCCCGTGTCGTTGGGGTTCGAGAACGGGTACGAGATGCAGCGGGGAGTCAATGTGGGACAAGGGCCAAGGTCAGGTTTCGCAATTTGTGTGCACAGAGAGGAAGGATGGATGGATGAATGGGTTTTTTTTTTATTTTTATTTATTTTGTAATGAGGGGGAGGGTTTTTTTTTGGATTTTTTAAATTTAATTTTTTGACCTAAAATGGTTTTTTTTTGAGTTGGTTGAGGCAAGGCAAAATGGTGGAGAGAAATGAGGAAGTTGTTTTTGGTTTTTTTTTTTTTTATTTTTTTTTTTTTTTTGTTGTTGTGTTGTACCGGCTGGTCTGGTTTGGGTAATTATTTTTAGATGTGTGTGCGGTGAACAATTCTAGGATTTATTTTTAAGTTTAACGTGTAGAATGTCTATTTTAAACGATGCAGGTAAAACACCGGTTTATCGGAGTTAGATTTTGGGTCGCGCAGACCGAAGTGTCGTTAAACCGGGCCATGATCATGCGAAGTGTCAGAAAATGGGCATAAATTAAAACTCGACTAAATTTCCTTGGTTTCCCACTAAAAAAAAACTAAATGTCCCACTAACGTAATTTTTTTGTCCCACTAATTTAACTAAGCCAAAAAAAATAATTTAATTAAATTACACCCAATTCTGTTTCCAAACGCGCGAAAAGGCCACTAGCGCAGGGGTTCTCAAACTTTTTAGCATTGCGGCACACTTTTTAGAAAGACGATCTATCGCAACCCACTTGATCGCCCGCATTCAATTTTTCTAGCGATACTTTTATTAACTAGCCAGAAACAGTCATCTCGTTACCCTTTTGATTTCCTTTACTTCCTGTTTGTGTTTTTGTTTTGTGGTATTAAAAGATACAAAAGCAAACAAGCAAACTCCAAAAACACTTAAAATACCACTTTTTGAATGCAGCTACTGTGTACCTTTTAAAAATCTTTACGAATAAACCGTGCCAAATCAAAAGACATCATGTAAAAAGGGAATTGGATTTATTTTTTATGGACCGTGTTCAATCAAAATCTTGTGAAAAAAGACCGCATAACAACAGAATTGGGTGAACTTGTGTAGTCAGTGCACGGGTATCTTGAGCCGGTCCTGCTTAAGACTTTTTTTATTTGCTTTTAAACCTCATCTTCATGGAAACTGCTGAGTTGTTCAGATTGTTTAGGAATGCTTCTATCATTCGCAGTAATGGTTTTAGGTCAAGATTCTGTGAGCCAACTATAGGTGCCCCCAATTTGTCCCAATTTGTCCCAATTCGTCGAAATCATCCTAAAGCTGGCAATAGACTATGTGCCTGAAAAAAGTCCCTTGAATGCACACATTTTAAACCAATACCATATCATCCCACTTAAGCAGCATGCCGCTATAGCACGGGTTCGACCAGCAATGCTGGACTGGCCCGGGAGTTTCCCGGTGGCCCGTGGCCGCTGTGGCCTGTCCCGACTTCATTAATTGTGGCCCGGACACCCAGATTTCTCGACAATAAATTTGTTCCCAGTCCAGCCTTGTTGACCAGACTGCCGGTACACCGTTTTTACCTAGCTTCTACCTTTATTTTAATAAGATCAAGAATGAATGAAGTAGGGTTAAACGGGTCTAACGGTATCTGCTGTTCAGCTGGAAATAGTATCATTATCAAGAGATAAAATTATTTACCGGAGAAAATTACTGATTGAGCCTTGACCTAAATCTTCTCAAAAATTGGTTGATTGCTTGAAACATTAAAAGAAAACATGTTTGTTTTTTAACTCTTCGCATTCCCCTGTATTGCAGATCGAGAACTTTTTATCCCAATCATCCAAACTCGGCCCCACCGTCAAAAACCATTCCACCCGCGGTTCCACCGAGGCGCGGGAGCCTCCAAATCAACACATCTCCCCACAACTTGGAGGATGCATTGCAGGAACTGGAGAACATCTACAAAAGCCTCAAACTGGCCGACGACTCAATCCTTGACCGTGCCGACAGACGCATGCTCACGTTTGAGCTTCCGGTCAACCAGGTCAACCAGGTCCCAGCAAGAGGCAACTTGAAAACCCTTTCGAGAAGCAGTGTTTCCGGTAGCTATGACTCCCTGATTGGAGGCCGCAACTTGACCGACGATCTAGCCTATCGACGTTTCTCCCGTCCGTCCCGTTCCACTACCCCTGCCTTGAACCCTACAGGAAGTTACTTGTTGATATCGCCACACCTATCCCCCGGCACCTCGACGGAAGACCTTTTGAAGCGTCCGCTACCCCGCAGGTCATTGTCCAGGGAACCGGATGCAATCCGCGATGATGTCACATATAGGGCCATGAGGGATGCAAATAACAGGCATCCCCAGCAGGCAGAAGGGGTTCCATTTGGGATACCAACAGGTGTTCCCATAAGCCCATCGGGTACCGATTACCTCAGACCGGGAGGACTCGCCAAACAAAGACCGACGTTTCAGCCGAGAATGACGCCGGATGTCGTTCAGGATGACATGGCGCTGAGGAACCTCCGAAAGGACTTCCATCAGAAGGTCAACACCGATGAGTTGGATGCCATCTTGAGGAATGGGTCCAGTGTGAAGCCACCCACCTCTGGAGTGGCGCGAAGGAAATACCGGGCAGTCAAATCCCTCTCGGCGAATATAACCCATCTGGTGCAGAAGCGGCAACCGGGTTTGTTCTTCGATGACAGCGACAGGACTCAAAGCATGACGGACATCATGGCGGCCATTGCTTCGGATGCGGGGTTTTGTACGCCGCCACCCGTTCCGCCCTTGCCTTCGAGGCGCTCGCTGAGAAATGGCACTTCCACCGATACTTTGACGGAAACTGATCACGAGGTTTTTCAGTCGAGGATCAAACATGGACCTATCAGTCGACAAGTGGCCAGAAGAGACGCAGGGTGGAGATCGGATACTGACGGAAGGAGGAGGGGGACGCCTCTGGACGAAAGAAGTTTGGATGAACTGTTGAATTCGCTTGCAGTGGATACGGATACTGAAGGTAGGATGTCGTGTGGTTAGGTTATGTTAGCTTTATGCTCGATGAAGTGAAATGTTAATGTGCACTTTGCGTCAAAATTTCAAAGCAATCGGTGAAGAACTTTCGGAGATTTAAGATTACGAACAAACGAACGTACGTTTTGGGTCCCTTTGTTGGACGTGGTCAGGACAGTGCTGGACTGGCCTGTCGCGGCCCGCTTTGGCCTGTCCCGACTTCATTAATTGTGGCCCAGACACCCAGATTTCCCGGCAATAAATTTGTTCCCAGTCCAGCCCTGGGTCAGGACCTTCAAAGGCCTTAGCCCGGCCCTGTCAGCGAAAGACGCTGACGGTGTTCCTTTATCTTAAATTTGAATCTACCTTCATTATTAATGTACATCATTAGTTTCTCCCAAAAAAGGTGTGGGTGGGACACCAACCTGACCAAAAAGTGGGCCTGTCGGGGCCCTGGGCCCCTCATCACCACTCAGCTAGCAGAACAGCATTTAACACTGCAATAAAATGCTGCCAAAATCTAATAAAAACAACTGATTTATTTACCTATTCATTCACAAGTGGTCACAAATCACTAAGGTGCTACTTGAATTTCTTGACTGGAATGATAATCAATTTTTTTATGTCAGGTTGTTATCTCAGACATAAATAAATGTAACTGAGAAGCCATAAAAAGTAATGGCTGCACATGAAAACAAATAATGCACAGTCATGCATAGAGAATTTCATCACCTTCATAAAGCATTCAAATTATATGCAATGAGTGAATGAGATTTTACAATTGATAATGCAGATTGGAATTATTTTTTCTCTGCACAGTTTAAAAGGCTTAATTGCACAATGACATCACTTGTTGTTTATCTGAGATATATTACACAAGTCTGAGGAGTGTGAGTCAACACTGATTGCTGTGTGACATAATAATTAGGCTTGATTGCCTTTAATTGCTTATTTGGTGTCACAAATGGAGTAATTCTCTGGTAAAAAAATAATTTGTTAGTTAAATTTAGTGGAGTGATAAACCATTTAGGGTTTTTCTAGTGTCAGAGAAAGCTAAGTTGAAAGCTGAGATAAATAAAGATTGGCCTCATGATAGAGACTTAACTGTCAAGAAGAGCCATCTCAGAGGTACATCTAGTGGCTTGTGGCACTTTGGGGCCCCTTTAAAGCCCAAAATAATACATGGGTATTAGAGTTTATCACTATTTTAGGCCTTTGGAACAACCATTTACTAATTAGAACAGGTGCATTCAATTTTAATGCCATAAACATGACACAAATGGCAGAGGCCCCTGCACCAAATAATTTGTGCATAAAAATTTTATTTTGTGTATAAAATTTTATTTTTGTGCATAAAATTTTATTTTGTGTATAAAATTTTATTTTTGTGCATAAAATTTCATTTTTGTGTATAAAATTTTATTTTTGTACATAAAATTTCATTTTTGGGCCTAAGAAGTAGTTTTAGTGCATAAAATTCGAGTTTTGTGCATAAAATTCGAGTTTTGTGCATAAAATTCGAGTTTTGTGCATAAGATTCTGGTTTTGTGCATAAAATTCTGGTTTTGTGCATAAAATTCTGGTTTTGTGCATAAAATTCTGGTTTTGTGCATAAAATTCTGGTTTTGTGCATAAAATTCTGGTTTTGTGCATAAAATTCTGGTTTTGTGCATAAAATTCTGGTTTTGTGCATAAAATTCTGGTTTTGTGCATAAAATTCTGGTTTTGTGCATAAAATTCTGGTTTTGTGCATAAAATTCTGGTTTTGTGCATAAAATTCTGGTTTTGTGCATAAAATTCTGGTTTTGTGCATAAAATTCTGGTTTTGTGCATAAAATTCTGGTTTTGTGCATAAAATTCTGGTTTTGTGCATAAAATTCTGGTTTTGTGCATAAAATTCTGGTTTTGTGCATAAAATTCTGGTTTTGTGCATAAAATTCTGGTTTTGTGCATAAAATTCTGGTTTTGTGCATAAAATTCTGGTTTTGTGCATAAAATTCTGGTTTGATGCATAAAATTCCAGTTTTGTGCATAAAATTCGAGTTTTGTGCATAAAATTCTAGTGTTGTGCATAAAATTTCAGTTTTTTGCATAAAATTACAGTTTTGTGCATAAAATTCCAGTTTTGTGCATAAAATTCCAGTGTTGTGCATAAAATTCCAGTTTTGTGCATAAAATTCCATTTTTGTGCATAAAATTCCAGTTATTGGGGCCCTCTAAGCCCAGTTCCGGGGCCCCTTGAGCTTCGGGGACCTGTACACAGTGCCCAACTATGGATAATCCGGCCCTGGGCCCCCATCTTAGTCTGGCTCTTCCTGGGTGGCGCCCCCTAACCAGAGATGCCCTTATGGGTAGGAATGTGTGGCCCGGTGGATTAATCATTGATACATCCAAACCTCGTTACAACGAACAGCGATATAACGAATTTATCGATATAACAAATAGTTAAAAATGACTTGGTTGGTTGGTTGGCCATAGAACACCATGTTAAAAAATTTTGATATAACGAACTTACGTTATAACGAATAACGAACCAATTTTTCGGGTCCCTTGCGATTCGTTATAACGAGGCTCGACTGTATTATTAATCCGGCTATTTTAAAAACTCCATCCCATTTTTCTAATTCCCTATTATGCAACCATTACATAATTCCAATGCTCCCTTTTGTTTCAATTGAAATAAAAATAAATAAAAGATAAACATGATGCAAAAAGGAATAAATTATTTTTTCTCCCTTACCATTGAAAATGTCATGGCCATCTTGTAACTCAACACAATCTCATCTCAAGTGCAGGTATATAAACATTTCATTTCATCTGATTTCTTCGCTTTAAGTTGCTTTTGGAATGCATATAAAGTTACACTCTTTTTTATTTTTATTTTGCACATATTTTTCCAATCTTCATTTCCCTCTCTTTGTTGGCCTCCCATGCACTCTGATTTTCACATTAGGCCTAATGTTGAAATATTGACAAATAAACAACATTTCATTAAAATTATTAACTTCTGCTGATTGCAGGTTTTAAGTGATGAAAACCATTACCTGGGAGACCAACGTGATGCTTAAATTACCCGCCCCAACCTGTGACCTATTTTAGTTTCGATTTGATGTGTGCACGTGGCCCGCCCACGCGGCCATGTTTTTTTCTTTTCTTTTTATTTCCGCGCCAATTTCGGGCGTGGTGGCAAAATTCAGATGTTGCAAGTGCGCATTAACATTCACTCGAGCTCCGTGAGTTGTGCGCGTCATTTGAACGAGGAAAAAGGGTAAGGGAATAAATAATAAAACGAAACGAGGAAAGAAAAAAATTCATTATCGTTTTAACCATCTAAAAGTTTGTTTTTATTTTATTCATTTTCGATTATAATAACGATTAAAAACACTTCTTTTGATTTAATACGTTGAAAAATAATAAAATTTTCGCCTTGCGAATAACGTTTGACTCATTTATCAGCTTTATTCACCCATTTTAATGTATTTCTTGCTAATTACTAAAATCATCCGTAATGATTCATTAAAATCGCCATATTTAAAAATACCAGACACACAAAAAATAAAACAAAGCACTAAAACACGAGATTTTGTGACGTTTAAACAGACCCGATTTAGATCGAGTCGATAGTAGAAACAACGATCGTGATTGGATAATCTTTAGTTAGTGTTTTGTAACGGTCGTTTCGATTGGCTGACAGGTTTTTATGACCTGGAATTAAACCTAAAAATCCAGGTGAACACAATCGGACAACAGCAATGCTTGTTTTCGTGGAACTTAGGATTGATACGTTGGAAACATGTGATACAAACTCGATGAGATAACGAGAGCATGGTCGGAAAATCGCACGTAAACGACGATTATCGATGTTATTTTAACCGCTAAAACACCCGGAATCATTTTTGATGTGAAATTTATTCGAATTTTTCCGTTTTTCCGGTTTTTTTTCGATTTTTTCCGTTTTTTTTTCCCCTCCGTTGTTTTTGTTTTAAAAACTAAAAATGTCTGCTCTAAGCCACATAAGAACGATTCAAATTCAACCACCTTACCAGGTGTTCGGAGGTAAGATTTTTACTGATATTAGACGAAATAAAATTAATTTCAAGGTGAAACTGATCGTTTCGTGAGTGGAAACGAGTTCAAGATGTATTTTTTATTTTTATTTCTATTTTTTTAAAAGAAAAAAGAAAAAAAAAACAGAAAAGTGTTAAAAATAATAACAATTTTTTTTCTTTCTAAATTTAGTGCGGAAAAAAGTTCAGCAAGGGAAAGATTTGTCTCCAGTAGGAAAACATTTTAAAGTCGGCATTGGAGGAGAGAAAGCGAGTAAGAAATATTATTTAAAAGATAAAAGCGTATCCACGACGTGGACGTTTTCAAGACGTGTTTACACGTTTTAGACGTTTTTACACGTTCTAAAACGATTTAAAGATGTTATAAGTCGTTTCTAGTTGTTTTAAGACGTTTAAAACGCGTTCTCACACGTTTTCAGCCGTTATAACACGTTTTCAAGACGTTCTAAAATGTTTTAAGACGATTGCAGTCATTATAAGACGTTTTCAACATGTTTTGAGACATTTTATACGTTTTCCAGACGTTTTCTAGATGTTTTGAGACGTTTTCTAGATATTTTGAGACGTTTTCTAGATGTTTTGAGACGTTTTCTAGATGTTTTGAGATATTTTCAAACGTGTTTAATATGTTTTATGACGTTTTCAGTCGTTTTAAATCGTTTTCAGACGTTTTAAAACGTTTTAAAGACTTTTAAAGACTTTTTCAAGATGTTTTAAGACGTACTCATGTCGTTTTAAGTCGTTTTCAGGTAATTACAAGACGTTTTAAGATGTTTTCAAGCTCTTCTGACTCATTTAAAGATGTTTTCAAGTTCTTCTGACTCATTTAAAGATGTTTTGAGATAATCTAAGACGTTATCAGTCTTTTTTTAGACAATTTAAGACATTATCAGTCGTCTTTTGACACGTCTTAAATAGTTTTCAGACGTTTTAAATCGTTTTCAGAACGTTTTAACACATTCTAAGTAGTTTTCAGACGTTTTAACACGTTTTAAATCGTTTTCAGAACGTTTTAACACGTTTTAAATCATTTTCAGAACGTTTTAACACGTTTTAAATCGTTTTCAGACGTTTTAAATCGTTTTCAGAACGTTTGAACACATTCCAAGTAGTTTTCAGACGTTTTAACACGTTTTAAATCGTTTTCAGAACGTTTTAACACGTTTTAAAGCGTTTTCAGAACATTTTAAATCGTTTTAAATCGTTTTCAGAACGTTTTAAATTGTTTTCAGACGTTTTAACACGTTTTAAATCGTTTTCAGACGTTTGTAAACATTCTAAGTAGTTTTCAGACGTTTGTAAACATTTTAAAGACGTTTCCAGACATGTAAAACCGTTTTCTACACTTTTTCACTACGTTTCATCACATTAGAATCGATTTTGTGTACGTATTTGACACTTGTACAAACTCACTTTAATCCTTGACTCGATTCCCCTCGACAAGAGGAACAACACATAAAGTCCTTGGCTGAATGTTATTTTCCGACTCCAAATTAGAAAAGAGCATTTGGCAAAAGATTCTTGGCCCTTTTGGCACTTGGCTACGGACAAATATAACACACTTGCGTGGTGGCTTTGACTCGAGTTGTTTCAACTCAAAATGGATACCAGTGTTGTACTTTCGTTCCTAGCCGGTGCCTGGTTCCTCAAAACATTAATTAACGGTGTCATTTACGTCTGCAAAACAGGTAAAACACAAAATAACAAACAAAATACAAACTACTTCCCAAATATTTACATTTTATTTCGTTTCCAGTGGGCACGACGCAATCCTGCACCGGTAAACAAGACTCCAGGTCTGTTTTTAGACGCCATTTTTTTTTTTTTTTTTTTTTAATATTAATTTTTTTTTTTAAATTTCTAAATTTTTTTTTTTAGTTCCAAGGTCCTGCCAAGTGATGAATCGGACAAAATTCGGCCCTCTGGTGGCGGAGATTGCCAAAAAGCCGAACGAATGGCGAAATACAAGGAGGAAAGGCGGCGCCAATTGGCGTCGAAATACGTCGACTGGTCTTCGAGCGAAGATCTCACGTCCGTCGGCGAGGAACCGAGTTACGCGAGACTGTCGAACCGATACAGGAAACACCAGAAATCCGACGGCAGAATCCAGAATAAAAACCAGATCCCGGATCCAGGCGGGACGCCGGAATCGACCGCCATGGTGCGAAGTAATCGCGCATCGAGGTCCGAAAAAAATCGAAGAAATTGAAAAAAAATCGATTTTTAATCGAATTAATATTTTTTTAGGTTACGTGCGATGGCTGTCGGGGCTTCCGTGCAGGAAAACGGCGGGGGTCACGAGTTTGTGCGCGTCGGGAGCCTCAGATCGAGGAATTCGGACGAGGGTTTTCAGCGCGGTTCGTTTAATCGTCGCAGTTTCAATGGATCGTCTTCCACGCCGGAAGTTAACGGGAAAATGTCTTGCCAGGTTGAGTTTTAGTTGGTTAAAATGTTTTGTTTTATTTTTATTTTATTTTTGTTATGTTTTATAGACGTCGAGTTCGGATTGTGCGGATAATTTGGAGTCGCCGCGGAGGTTGAAAGACAAGAGTTTCAAGCGTAAATCGAATTTGAATCGTTCTCTGGTTGATGCGCCGCAAACAACGAGTTTGACAAGTAATTTGGGATGTTTTTTGGGTTTGTTGTGCGGTTAATTGTGTGTGAAATGAATGGAGAGAGAAAAGAAAAGGAAAAAAAACATGAATAAACGGTTATTTGAAGCGTGAACCCTTTAAAAAGGGTGTGTTGACCCAAATTTGGTGGAACAAAACCGGAGCAAACGCTTCACGTTTCTTTTTCTGGAATAATTTGTTGTGAACTGGATTTTTATTGACATTAATTGATTAGTTTTGCGGGTGCGACCTTGTGGGGTTTAAGTGTCAATAGGAATTCGGTTTGGGGATTGAAATGTTTGATTTTTAGGTGTAAATGTTTGGTTTTTGATGTGTGGGAAATTGTTTTTGTGTGCTTAAAAAGTGGAAAATGTTTTTTAGGTGGAAAATATTTTTTTTACGAGTTAAAATTTGTTTGTTACGTCAGTAGAAATTGGTTTTACATGTAAACAATTCATTTTTACAACTAACAAAATTTATTTTTGTTGTTTTTACAGCTAAAAAAATTTTATTTTACAGTTTGTACAGCTAAAAAATATGTTTTTACAGTTTTTACAGCTTGAAAATATGTTTTTACACAATATATACAGCTAAAAAAATGTTTTAACAGTTTTTACAGCTTAAAAATATGTTTTTACACATTATATACAGCTAAAAAAAGTTGTTTTTACATTTTTAACAGCTAAAAAGATTGTGTTTACACTTTTTACAACTAAAAAAATTTTTCTCACACCTTTTACAGCTAGAAAAATTACTTTTCAAATTTTTACACCTAAAAAAATTGTTTTTACACTTTTTACAGCTAAAAAGATTGTTTTTACACTTTTTAAAGCTAAAAAAATTTTTCTCACACCTTTTACAGTTAGAAAAATTACTTTTCAAATTTTTACAGAAAAAAAATTGTTTTTACACTTTTTACAGCTAAAAAGATTGTTTTTACACTTTTTAAAGCTAAAAAAATTTTTCTCACACCTTTTACAGCTAGAAAAATTACTTTTTAAATTTTTACAGCAAAAAAAATTGTTTTTACACTTTTTACAGCTAAAAAAAAAAAGTTGATTTTTACACTTTTTAGACATACAAAATTGATTTGTACAGTTTTAGCCTCAAAAAATTGAATTTTTCCCAGAAACAAATTGAATTTTCTCCGCAATTAATTAAATTACGCGAATAAAAACTTAATTTTTCTGTTAAAAATTCAGTTTGATGACATGCAACTCGCCCAATTTAAATCCCCCGCACCACCGCCCATGTGTAGAACGCTAAACCTGCAAAACGCAGCCGAGCGCACAAGTCGAGTTGAGTTATGTGAAGAAGCGAAAGCCCTTGACACAACGCCACCGACATGAGCGATTCGGAGGAGGAAGCCAACTCGCTCCTAACCGCCAACAACACCAACTTCATTCTCCGCCGCAGACCCGAAATGGTCTCCTTCGGCTCCATCTCCTCCTACTACTGGAACCCAACCACCACCCGCGAACTCTTCTCCTTCCCAATCCTCACCGACCGCGTCTACCTCAGCCCCGTCCTCCAACGCCGACACACCTTCAACAACTTATTTACCCGAAACCAACACAACCCAAGTGAATTTGCCCCCCCAAAACTCCAAATAACCCTCAAAAACCTCCAAAAAACTTTCAAAAACCTCAAAAATCCTTTAAAAATCCTTTATAAATCTCCACAAAACCTTTAAAACTCAAAAATACCCTTTAAAAACCAAAAAAACTCTTTAAATACTCCAAAAACCCTTTAAATACTCCAAAAAACCCTTTAAAACGTCCAAAACCCTTTAAAAACCTTCAGAAAACCTTTAAAAACTCCAAAAACCTTTTAAAAACGTCCAAAAACCTTTAAAAACCTTCAGAAAACCTTTAAAAACCTTCAGAAAACCTTTAAAAACTTCAAAAAATCCTTTAAAACGTCCAAAAAAATCCTTTAAAACGTCTAAAAACCTTTAAAAACCTCCAAAAACCTTTAAAAACCTCAAAAAACCTTCAAAAAACCTTTAAAAACCTCCAAAAACCTTCAAAAAACCTTTAAAAACCTTCAAAAAAACCTTTAAAAACCTCCAAAAACCTTCAAATAACCTTTAAAAACTAAAAAAAATCCTTTAAAAGGTTCAAAATCCTTTAAAACGTTCAAAAACCTTTTAAAAAAACCCCAAAAACCTTAAAATCTCCAAGAAAAACTCTACAAAACGCCCCAAAACTCCAAAAAACCTCCAAATTCCATGAAATTTAACGCCATTTTATTCCAATTTATTTTTATTCTTTGCAGACGACTCACCATGGCGCCCGGCCAAAAAATTCGAGTGCCCACCCGAAACCTTGAGCGAAGGTTCGACTTTCCGCTTCCCGGACCTCGATTCAGACCCGAAACGAAAACAACAACGACAAACCCCGCTCAAACGACCGGAAATCCCCGAAGTTCTCCGCCACAGCCGCTTCAGGGACCCGGAACCCCCTCCAACCACCCCCCCATCGCCCCCAAACTCCTTCACCGTCCGCTTCCACGTGACCGAAACCACAAACACTCCCGACCCCCTCTCGCGGGTCCACGAACTCACCCAACTCGTGCAGCGCACCGCCGACGAAATGGACACCCTCACCGCCGCCGCCCTCAACTCGGACCTCGTCTCCACCTCGGACTCCGAGGTCCCCACGAACGCAAGCGTCGCTGCCAAGCCGCCGTCGACCCCCGCGAATCATCAGCCGGCCCAGCAACGCGTTTCTCGAATTAGAATCGAGAGCGACGCGTGCCAAGTCGAAAGCGAGGCCAATTGCGAGTCGGACGACGACGAGGCTTACATGACCCCCGCGATGGACGGCGAGGAAGAGCGGAAACCGTTGAAGAGAAGTTCCGAGGAATTGACGGGGATTTTGCGGAAAAGATCGGACTCGGCGGACGGGGGAGACGGGGGAAGGTCGGCGGCCTCGGCGGGGATTTTGAAGGCTCGGCCGGCCGAGGAGGTTCACGTTCACCCGGGGATTTTGAAGCGGAGGAGCTCGGTGGAGGGCGGGGAGGTTCGGCCGATCTTGAAGAAGCGGAGTTCGGCGGAGGAGGGGGATTGGGTGCGGGGGATTTTGAAGGGGGGGCGGACGGATGAGGAGGGGGAGAGTGGTAGTGAGGGGGTGAGGGGGATTTTGAAGAGGCAGGAGAGGGTTGAGGAGGTGGTGACGTCGATTTTGAAGAAGAAGGAGGAGGAGGAGGTTGGGGGTGTTTTGAGGAGGTCGTCGATGGTTAGGAGGGGGGACGAGGAGGGGAGGGAGGAGGGGGAGAGGGAGGTGACGCTTTTGCCGTCGATTTTGAAGAAGAGGACGAAGGATGTGCATCCGTTGGCGACGCCGTTCACGGAGTTTCAGAGTAATTTGAAAGTTTTTTTGGGGGGTTTTGGGGTTTTTTGGTGGGATTTTTTGGGTTTTTAACGATTTTTTGGTGAAATTTTGTGGTTTTTGACGATTTTTTGGTGAAATTGTTTGGTTTTTCGCAATTTTTTGATGAAATTTTTTGGTTTTTCGCAACTTTTTGATGAAATTTTGGGATTTTAACAATTTTTTGATGAAATTATACGTTTTTCTTTATTTTTTTGGGTAAAAAAAAAGCGTTTATCTTCATTTTTAAGTGAAATTTCGGCCTTTTTCTCAATTTTTTGATAAAATTTTGGGTTTTTCTTAATTTTAAAGTGAAATTTTGGGTTTTTTCTAAATTCTTTGATAAAATTTTGGGTTTTTCTTAATTTTTTGATAAAATTTTGGGTTTTTCTTAATTTTTTGATAAAATTTTGGGTTTTTCTTAATTTTTTGATAAAATTTTGGGTTTTTCTTAATTTTTAAGTGAATTTCGGCCTTTTTCTCAATTTTTTGATAAAATTTTGGGTTTTTCTTGATTTTAAAGTGAAATTTCGGCCTTTTTCTTAATTTTTAAGTGAAATTTCAGCCTTTTTCTCAATTTTTAAGTAAAATTTCGGCCTTTTTCTTAATTTTTTAAATAAAAATGGTTGTTTTACACTAATTTTTGATGAAATTTTATGTTTTTTCTTAATTTTATGTTTGTTACTGTTTATTTCAGGTATAATAAAGGCCAGGACGCCGCAAGAGGAAACGCGCAAGCCGTCGGGGCCGGTGGAGTTGGTGGAGGAGCCGGCGATGAATGGGGAGCGGAGGATGTCGGTGGCCGATAGGATTCTTCAGATGGAAACGCGATTGGCGGACGATGTTATTAAGAAGTCTGGGCAGTCAACTCCGAGAGGAGCGGCGGGGGAAGTTGTTGTTGTGACCGAGAGTCAGATTTCGTCCCGGCTGGAGCAGTTTTCCATCGTGAGGAGTAATCGCAGGAGTTCGCCACGCTTTCACACGCAGCCCATTACAATGGAGGAGGTCGTCGAGTCGAAAAAGTATACTTCCAATTTGTACAATTAATTTGAGTGAAAATTGGTAATTCGTTGCAATAAAAGTGCAAATAATTGCAGAAATTGAGCGAAAATGTGCAAATTTTGAGAGAAAATGTGCAAATTTTGAGAGAAAATGTGCAAATTTTGAGAGAAAATGTGCAAATTTTGAGAGAAAATGTGCAAATTTTGAGAGAAAATGTGCAAAATTTGAGAGAAAATGTGCAGAAATTGTGAAAAATTGCAAAGATGTGCAAAACTTTTAAACAAATATGAAAATAATTGCAAAAAAATTGCAGAAATTGTCCGAAAAAGTGCAAAAATGCCAAATAAATGCAAAAAAATTGCAGAAATTGTCCGAAAAATGTGCAGAAATGCCAAATAAATGCAAAAAAATTGCAGAAATTATCCGAAAAATGGCAAATAAATGCAATAAAATGCAAAATAATCGCAAAATTACTGCAAAATAGTTAAAAAATTACTGCGAAATAATTGCAAAATTACTGCAAAATAATTGCAAAATTACTGCAAAATAATTGCAAAATCATTGCACCAATTATTGCAAAATAATTAATCATTGCACCAATTATTGCAAAATAATTAATAATTCCAAAATAATTGCAAAATCATTGCACCAATTATTGCAAAATAATTAATAATTCCAAAATAATTGCAAAAATCGCCTTCGAAAATTCCCAATATCAAAAAAATCCAAATGCAAAAATATGCAAATTTTTTGCCGCGAATGTCAAAAATTTACATAAATCTACAAAAAAAAAACACTATAAATAAAAAAAAAACAAAAACAAACCTCCTTTCCTTCTCTGCCACACCTCATCCCCTCAACTATCAACAATTCCAACTAATCAACCTCAATTTCCATTCTTTCAGCGTCACAAACGTCGAAAAACTCAAGCAAACCTTCATGTCTCGCCTCAACGGCTTCAGCGACAAAGAAAACACGCCTCAGCCCGAACCAACACCCGATCTACGCACGAAATTCTTCTTCCCCGCCGACCCCCACGCCAACACCGACGACGACGCGCCTTCTTCCCCCGCTTTCGGACACGCTCTGCAGCGCTCGCGCACGCAGCCCGTCACCCTCAACGAAATCAACGACTTCCAAGACGGCGACAAACGCAGCAAGTCGTCGTCGTCGGACTCGGAGGAGGATCCGTGCAAGATGTCGTTGGCGGAACGCGTCAAACTGTTCGACCAGAAGGTCATCGAGGAGAAGTTTTCGGCGCTGAACAAGAAGAACACGCCGCTCGAGGTGCGCAGTTTGCGCAGGACGAATCCGAGGTTCCGCACGCAGCCGATCACGTGGGCGGAGATGGAGAACGTTGCGAACGACGGCGAGAAAAGTGCGAGATTTGAAAAATTTTAATTGATTAATTTGTTTATTAATTTTTGTTTTGTTTTTTTTTAGAAATTGATGTTGAGGTTGTGGAGAGGAATGAGGTTGGTGGGGAGGAGATGGTGGCGCATTCGCCGCCGAAGGTTCACGCACCGGTGAGGGTTCAGCGCGCGACTATTTTGTATTCGTCGAGTAATGATGAGGATTCGTCGGGACCCGGGTATGGGAGGCGGATTATTAAGAACGAGGCTGTTAATCGGAGGAGGAATGCGGCTCTGCGGAAGAAGGATGAAAGGTAGGGTGGAAATAAGAGGCGTTGCGGGTTTTTGTGAAGTGTTTGTAAAGGGTAGGAATTTATTTATTTATTTATTTATTTATTTATTTGTTTGTTTAATGATATGTGGATGATGGAATAGTTAGAAATATTTGCTAAAATGTACGCTGACATTTGATAAATATATGCTAACATTTGATAAATAAGTGCTAAACTTTGCAAACAGTTGGTGAAATTGGTACAAAATATTTATATATTTGCCAAATAATTTTAAAAGTTGTAAATAGCTGCTAAAAATAGCAAATTGCTAAAAATAGCAAATTGCTAAAAATAGCAAATTGCTAAAAATAGCAAATTGCTAAAAATAGCAAATTGCTAAAAATAGCAAATTGCTAAAAATAGCAAATTGCTAAAAATAGCAAATTGCTAAAAATAGCAAATATTTGCTAAATATAAGCAAACTATTGCTAAAAATAGCAAATAATTGCTAAAAGTAGCAAATAATTACTAAACTTTGTATACAACTGCTGAAATTTCTAAAAATAAATTTAAATATTTGCCTAAAGATACTAAAAATTGTAAATATTTGCCTAATAGTTGCTAAAAATAGCAAAAATTTATTAAAAATTGAAAATAATTGCTAAAAATTGAAAATAATTGAAAATAAATGTTAAAAGTTGAAAATAATTGCTAAACGTTGAAAATAACTGCTAAAAGTTGAAAATAACTGCTAAAAGTTGAAAATAACTGCTAAAAGTTGAAAATAATTGCTAAAACGACAATGTATCTACAAAATTTAGCAATTAGTGAATGCTAAAATTTAAAACAAAGCAAATATTTGCAAAAAAAATAGCTAAAAATTGCAAATAAAAAATTATTTAAAACTAAAAATACTTCCAAATTAATTTTAAAGACTGCAAATTCAAATAATTGCAAAATAATTTTTTTTTTATAAAAAAGCCCTTTTCTTGCAACATCATTTAAAAAATCCTCAATTTCTTTCTAAAACAAACCAAACTAACAAAACCAAACTTATAAAAAAAATAAAATAAAAATAAAAATAAAAATAAAACCTGCAAAACCAAATCTGCAAAACATATCCAAACAAAACAACCCCCCTCCCCCCCCCCCAAAAAAAAATCCTTAATACAAAATAAAACCATAAAAACAAAACAAAACAAACAAAAACACAAAAATTTCAAAAATGCCCCCCCCCCCCCCAAAAAAAAAAAAAAAAAAAAAAATTCAAATCCAAAATAAAAAAAAAATAAAATAAAATAAAAAAAAACCTCCGACCTTATTTACACACCACGTGACACACCACATTTCCTTATTCTTGCATCAC
Source organism: Strigamia acuminata (assembly GCA_949358305.1). Lineage (NCBI taxonomy): Eukaryota > Metazoa > Arthropoda > Chilopoda > Geophilomorpha > Linotaeniidae > Strigamia > Strigamia acuminata. Next base: position 5,415,247 of record OX442320.1, on the reverse strand, counting down.
CAACCTGAAAACCTTTTTTCCTCACGGACCGATCCATTCGCCAGGGAGAACCAAACAAATCCCGCGCAACAAAACTCCAAACCCAATCTCCTTATCAGCAAACTTTGCCCTTGCAAAACCTCCCCGCTTGAATCCATTTCACGATTTTATTCCTGACCCACTTGCAATCCTGACTCACTCGCTCGCCTCCCGACCTCCCTGACCCCCCACGCACTCTTTTCCGCTTCCTTTAACAACACCACACACATTCCGACGTCTTGACGTAAGTTTGGCGAGAATGTTTGGGGAAAAAAGTGCAGAAAAAGCGCTGAATCGTCGGCCTTGGCAACACCTGGCTAAAGTTTGCTTTTCTCGGTCGTAGGCGGAGCATGTGCGAGCTGGATTCATTGACGGAGCCCACGCAGCAGAGAAGTTTGCACCACCAACGCAGCGCGACGGAGCCGATCACGAAGCTGGAGCTGGACCGAGTTGAGGACGATTCGGGCGGGGAGAGCAAGGTGTCGATTGCGGATCGGTTGGCGGCGTTGAGGAAGAGCGGGGAGGAGGATTGGAAGGAGAGGATTGAGGTGGAGAATGGGGAGAAGAAGCACACCAAGAGTTTGATGGAGATTCGGGAAAGTGTGAGTTGGAGTGGGTGGATGGTTGGAGTGGTTGTTACAAATTGGTTGATGATTTTTGTGTGAAAATGATTGCTTAGAATTTCAAATTAATGGATAAATTTGGCTAAAAGTGCAAATTGCAGGCTAAGTTTGCCTAAAAATGCAAATTAGTAGCTAAAATTTGTCAGAAATTGCAAAATAATGGCTGAAAATTGCAAAAATAATGCTAAAAATGGCTGATAATTGCAAAAATAATGCTAAAAATGGCTGATAATTGCAAAAATAATGCTTAGAGTAGATAAAATTGCAAAAATAAGGCTTAGAATAGATAAAATTGCAAAAATAATGCTAAAAATGGCTAGTGATTGCAAAAATAATACTAAAAATGGCTTATAATTGCAAGAAAAATGCCAAAAATGGCTGATAATTGCAAAAATAACGCTAAAAATGGCTAATAATTGCAAAAATAATGCTAAAAATGGCTTATAATTGCAAGAATAATGCCAACAGTGGCTGATAATTTCAAAAATAACGCTAAAAATGGCTACTATTTGCAAAAATAATCTAAAAATGGCTTATAATTGCAAGAAAAATGCCAAAAATGGCTTATAATTGCAAGAATAATGCCAAAAATGGATGATAATTTCAAAAATAATGCTAAAAATGGCTATTAATTGCAAGAATAATGCCAAAAATGGCTGATAATTGCAAAATATTGCTGAAAACTGAAAATAAATGCGAAATATTGCTGAAAATTGAAAACAAATGCAAAATAACGGCTAATAATTGCACATTTTTGCAAAAATCACCAACATCCGCAACGATTTTAACAAAAACATTAATTTATCTTTTCCTCCATCAAAAGAGACGCGATCGCGAGCACCGTCCTTCCTCCATCGTCGACCGCATCTCCAAGCTCGAAATCGCGCAAGAAGGCTGGAAACAACGCGTTGAGGAAAAAGACAGCGCCCAATTCACCGTGGCCGGCCGCATGGGCTGCTCCGAGCTCGAAATTCCGTCCACCGACCGCGTGCGATGCGTCCCCAAAGCCAAGATCTTCAAGAGCGAAACCACCGACTTCAAAGTCTTCCACCAACAACAGAGCGAAAAACCCAACACTTCTAGTCCCGTGCAGCGCAGCGCCTCCGTGCCCGCCTGCAACCTGCTCCAAAATACCAGTGAAAACAATGACAAAGTGCCTTCGAGTCGCGTCGCCGTGCCCAAAGCCGACGACGAATCCTTCCACGCCTTCTTCGACTCAATCAGCTGTGATAAACGACAAGAAAAGGTCGAGGTCAGCGAAGACGGCTTTCAACAAGTCATGTCTGCATCGCATCAAATGTAATTTCAATCAATTTGCCGCGAAGGCTTCAAATTAACGCGCGGTGCTCTTCGACATACGTTTACGTTATACGTTTTCCACTATACTTATAGGCATAACGCGGGTTTTTATAAGGGAAAAGTACTTGCCGCAAACCGAGGGGGTAGCCAATCGCAAAAATCGCGTACGAGATTTTGAAATCCTTGAAGATTTCATGAGATTTCAAGGATTTTGAAATCCAAAATCTTTGCCTGTGCGAGATTTCCAGCGAGATTTGCTAGAATTTACACCAAATTGCAAAACAATTTAAGATTTTCAGGATTTCCAAGATTTCCAGGATTTCACGAGATTTGAAAGATTTCGAAGATTTCAGGGATTTGCTAAGGATTTCAGGATTTCACAAGGATTTCTCAGGATTTCACAAGGATTTCTCAGGATTTCACAAGGGTTTCTCAAAACAATTTGCAAGAAAATTTATAAGATTTCCAGGATTTCATAAAATTTCAAAGATTTCCAGAATTTCATAAAATTTCAAAGATTTCCAGGATTTCATGAAATTTCAAAGATTTCCAGGATTTCATGAAATTTCAAAGATTTCCAGGATTTCATGAAATTTCAATAATTTCCAGGATTTCATGAAATTTCAAAGATTTCCAGGATTTCATGAAATTTCAATAATTTCCAGGATTTCATGAAATTTCAAAGATTTCCAGGATTTCCAGGATTTCATGAGATTTCAAGGATTTTGAAATCCAAAATCTTTGCCTGTACGAGATTTCCAGCATTGGCTAACCCCTCGCCGCAAACTGTTTTGACGCGCCATTTTGATCTAAATAGTTCGTAACTACCTCGCTAGAGCGCGCTGGAGTTGGTGGCACCTGACTGCAGGTTTCTAAATGAACCCGGCGTCAATTTGAGGCTTTATTTACGGTTTGATGTGATGTAATGATTTTTTGGGGGATTTTTATTAGGTTGGTGCAGCGTCGCGACGTTGTGAGGCAACGCAGGACCGCGGCGTCGTCGCGGAACCCGGTGAAAGCGTTGGCGTCGCGGACGGACATCCAGAACGAGTACGTGGAAATTAAGAGCGGTGTGGCGGAGAAGGAGTTCAAGAGGGTCAAGACAGAACAAAGTATTTTGTGGGAATTGTTTGTGTTGAGTGGATTTGTGTTTCTAATTTTTGTTGTTTTTTGTTTGTAAGTTGCTCAGAATACGAGTTTGGCCGTGTCGGCGTTGGCGGGTTTGGCGAGCAAGGAGGATTTCACGGCCATTTCTTTGCGGAAAGGCGCCTCGAATGTCAGTGGGCCGCTTTTGCCGTTCAAGGATCTCATGTTGGTGCAGATTAAAGGTTAGACAGTTGGGATGGAATGCTTGGATTGTACTCGTCTTTCAGATTGGATATTTTATGCGAAGAAATGCTTTTTGCTTGTTTTTCCTTCGCATAAAAAAGTGATTTTTTGTGGATAAAGTCGGTGCTATTGCATAAATTTGCTCATTTTACAGCATAAAATGTCCATTTTCTACATAATGTCTATTTTCTACATAATATGTCTATTTTCTGAAGTTTAGTGCCTAAACTGGTCATTTAACTGCTAAAAATGGTGATTTTCTGCCTAAGATGACCATTTTTCTGCCTAAAATAACTATTTTTCTGCCTAAAATGACCATTTTTCTGCCTTAAATAACCATTTTCCTGCCTAAAATGACTATTTTTCTGCCTAAAATGACCATTTTTGTGGACAAAGTCGGTGCTATTGCATAAATTTGCTCATTTTACAGCATAAAATGTCCATTTTCTACATAAAATGTCTATTTTTTAAAGTTTAGTGCCTAAACTGGTCATTTAATTGCTAAAAATGGTGATTTCTGCCTAAAATGACCATTTTTCTGCCTAAAATGACCATTTTTCTGCCTAAAATGACCATTTTCCTGCCTAAAATGACCATTTTCCTGCCTAAAATGACCATTTTCCTGCCTAAAATGACCATTTTCCTGCCTAAAATGACCATTTTCCTGCCTAAAATGACCATTTTCCTGCCTAAAATGACCATTTTCCTGCCTAAAATGGCCATTTTCACAGTTTAGTATCTAAACTGGTCATTTAACTGCTAAAAATGATTTTCTGCCTAAAATGACCATTTTCACAGTTTAGTACGTAAACTGGTCATTTAACTGCTAAAAATGGTAATTTTCTGCCTAAAATGACCATTTTCAACAGTTTAGTACCTAAACTGGTCATTTAACTGCTAAAAATGGTGAATTTCTGCCTAAAATGACCATTTTCCTGCATAAAATGACCATTTTTCTGCCTAAAATGACTATTTTCAACAGTTTAGTACATAAAATTACCATTGTTCTGCCTAAAAAAGCCATTTTCTTCTTAAAAAAGCCATTTTCTGCTTAAAAAAACCCATTTTCTACAATTTGGTGTACAACTTTTTAATCGCAAACTTGTCTCGCAGGTCGCAGACACGTGCAAACCCGGCTGGTGAAACCGTGCATCACAAGCATGAACCGCGGCGACAACTACATCCTCATAACCCCCCGCGAAGTCTTCAACTGGATCGGCAAATTCTCCAACGTGATCGAAAAATCGAAAGGCGCCGACGTGCTCAACATCATCCAAACCAAACGCGACCTCGGCCTCAAATGCAACGCCCAAATCGTCACGATCGACGAAGAAAAGCACGCCGGCTCCTCGGACGAAAAGCGCTGCCTCGAGATCCTCGGCGGCGACTCCTCGCGCATCGGCGACGCCGAAAACCCGAAGGAGGACGAACTCTACGAGGCCGCCATCATCGACACCAACATGGCGTTCGAGGTGGAGGAGGACCGGCTCGTGCCGCACGCCGCCTGCTGGGGAACGCTGCCCAAGGTGGAGATCCTGGAGTCGACGAAGGTGCTCGTGTTCGACTTCGGCGCGGAGATGTACGTGTGGCAAGGGAAGCTGGCGCCGACGGGACTGCGGCGCGCGGGCGTGCATTTGGCGCAGGAGCTGTGGGAGAAGGGATTCAATTACTCGGAGTGTAGGATTAGTCCGATCGACGGGAGGTTGGGGAGTGAGGAGCCGAAGAAGGGGGAGAGGAGGCCGGCGTGGAGTTTGTTCGGGAAGGTTAATCAGCATATGGAGACGGTTTTGTTTAAGGAGAAGTTTGTGGATTGGCCGGATGCGCAGAGACTGATCAGGGTTAGGAGTGTGGATAAGGAGGTGAGTGAGTGATTGTTGGTTTTGTTTTGCTTGTGGAGTCTTGTTTGTGTTTTGTGAGGTTTGGTTGCGGGTTTACGAGAATTATTGCGAGATTTTAAGATCTTGTGATCAGGTTTAACGAGACTTTGTGGTCTTGCTGCGTGGTTTTACGAGATTTTATGAGATTTTATGAGATCTTGTTGCGACATTTTACGATCTTGTTGTGAGATTTTACGAGATTTTACGATCTTGTTGTGAGATTTTACGAGATTTTACGATCTTGTGAGATTTTACGAGATCATGTGGCCAGGTTTTACCGGATTTTGAGATCTTGTTGCGAGATTTTGAGATCTTGTTGCGAGATTTTGAGATCTTGTTGCGAGATTTTGAGATCTTGTTGCGAGATTTTGAGATCTTGTTGCGAGATTTTGAGATCTTGTTGCGAGATTTTGAGATCTTGTTGCGAGATTTTGAGATCTTGTTGCGAGATTTTGAGATCTTGTTGCGAGATTTTGAGATCTTGTTGCGAGATTTTGAGATCTTGCGAGATTTTGAGATCTTGTTGCGAGATTTTGAGATCTTGTTGCGAGATTTTGAGATCTTGTTGCGAGATTTTGAGATCTTGTTGCGAGATTTACGAAATCTTGCGAGATTTTGAGATCTTGTTGCCAGATTTTGAGATCTTGTTGCCAGAATTTGAGATTTTGTTGCGAGATTTACGAAATCTTGCGAGAATTCCCGTGATCTTGCGGGATTTTACGAGGTCTTGCGAGATTTTGAGATCTTGTTGCCAGATTTTGAGATCTTGTTGCGAGATTTACGAAATCTTGCGAGATTTTGAGATCTTGTTGCCAGATTTTGAGATTTTGTTGCGAGATTTACGAAATCTTGCGAGAATTTACGAGATTACACGAGATCTTGCTACATTTTGCGAGATTTCACGAGATCTTGGGGGGGATTTCATGAGAATTTTCCAAAAACTATCTTGAATCATGATTTCACGAGACTTTAACGAGATTTGACGAGACCTAGTGACAATTTGCAAAAAAATAACCTATTATCTAACCCATTGTCTATCTTTCCAAAACAGGAGAAAGCCGAATCGCCAGAACTCGTCCCCTGCAACACGAAACAGCTCCTCTCAAGCACCCCCACCGAGCCCGACCTGATCCTCGAAGGCTCCCACCTCGGCCGCGGCAAATCCTACTTCGACGCCGACTCCCGCCGCCACTACGAGATCACAACCCTCGGCATCAAAGTGTGGCACGTCCGCGAAAAACTCTACAAACTCCTGCCCCGAGAGAGCTGGGGCCAATTCCACACGAACGACACGTACGTCGTGCGCTGGCAGTACATGGTGACCGTGACCGGGCGCAACCTCTCCGGCCAGATGTCGCGCCACTCGTTCGTGGGTCGCGAGCGCTGCGCCTACTTCTTCTGGCAGGGCGCCGACTCGACCGTCAACGACAAGGGCGCTTCGGCCTTGATGACCGTCGAGCTGGACGAGGAGCGCGGCCCGCACGTGCGCGTCGACGAGGGCCACGAGCAGCCGTGCTTTCTGAGTTTGTTTGACGGGGCGATGATCGTGCACGGGGGGAAGCGGAGGGCGGAGGAGGAGAGTTGGCGGAAGCACGCGGAGGCGCATTTGTTCGTTTTGAGGGGTCGGGTGGAGAGCGAGGCGTGTTTGGTGGAGGTGCAGCTGCGGAGGTCGTCGTTGAGGAGTCGCGGGAGTTTGGTTTTGGTGGATCCGACGGATGGGAGCGTGTGGGTTTGGCACGGGGCGAAGGCGGTGGAGCAGACGAGGCAGGTGGCGTTGTGTTGTGCGGAGATTGTGAGGGATAGGTGAGTTTAAGTTGGATTGTGGGATTGGTCGTGAGGATGCAGTTTTTTGGGTTGGAGTTTGGGGGTTTTAGACGAAAGAAATGCAATTTTAGGCTCTGAGTTGCAGTTTTTAGATAGAAAATTAGTTATTTTAGATGTAAGAAATGTATTTTGGACAGGATTGCACGTTTTGCGTGGTAAACTGATTTTAGACTGAAAAATGGAGTTTTAGACGCTAAAAAATGCAAATTTAGACCGGAAAAATGAAATTTTAGACGGAAAATTGTAATTTAAAACAGAAAGGTGCACTTTTAGACGGAAATATGCAATTTTAGACTGAAAAATGCAATCTAGACTCAAAATTGCACGTTTTTTACAATAAATTAGTAATTTTAGACGTAAAACTATGCAATTTTAGACGTAAAAATATGCAATTTTAGACGTAAAAATATGCAATTTTAGACGTAAAAATATGCAATTTTAGACGTAAAAATATGCAATTTTAGACGTAAAAATATGCAATTTTAGACGTAAAAATATGCAATTTTAGACGCAAAAATATGCAATTTTAGACGCAAAAATATGCAATTTTAGGCGTAAAATTATGCAATTTTAGACGTAAAAATATGCAATTTTGGACGTAAAAATATGCAATTTTGGACGTAAAAATATGCAATTTTAGACGTAAAAATGCAATCTATACTCAAAATTGCACGTTTTTCACAATAAATTAGTAATTTTAGATGTAAAAATATGCAATTTTAGACTTTGAATTGCACTTATTAAATTAAATACTTGAAAATCCCTGTCTAAAAATAACATTTAAACGAAAAAAAAAATTTAGACACTTACATGCCCAGTGCTGGATTGGCCCGGCGGGCTATCTGGAGTTTCTCGGTGGCCCGTGGTCGATGTGGCCTGTCCCGACTTCATTAATTGTGGCCCGGACACCCAGATTTCCCGGCAATAAATTTGTTCCCAGTCCAGCCCTGTACATGCCTATTTTAGACCTAAAAACTGCATTCTTACTCAAAAATAATCATCTCCACAGCCAAATAACGCAGAAAAACCCGCCCAAAAATTCACAATTTCACACAATTTTTCTTCCCTTTTTAGACGCCCTCTCGAGTTCGGATTCGAATGCAACGCGCCCATAGACCTAGTCGAGATGAACGAAGGCAGCGAAGACGAACTCTTCTTCCACAGATTGCACGGCGACGGCAAATATTTCACGTTGCTCAGCAGTAAATTGCGATTTAAGCCGACAAATTGGCGGGAAAAAACTAATGGAAAATTGCACTCGCAGGTCCCCGAACGTTCGATTTCACGCCGCGGCTTTACCACATGAGTTCCGTTTCCGGCGCTTTTGTGGCCGACGAAATACATTGTGCTTTCCGGTCGACGTCTCTGTCGATGCCGTTTCCGTTCCTCCAGTGTGATCTGTACAACTGCGACCAGCCCGCTCTCTTTTTGCTCGACAACGAAGACGAGGTTTATCTGTGGCAAGGCTGGTGGCCAGAAGCGAGCGATGAGAACGATAATGTCGCCACGGGCTCTGCTAAAGTCAGGTGGAATTTGGATAGGCGTTTAGCCATGGAGAGCGTCATTCAATATTGCAATGGTAATTCGTTTCAAAACGAAGTTGCATTTTTGCTGCGTTGAAAAAATGGTCGTTTTGGACGTAAAAATGGTCATTTTGAACGTAAAATAGTCGTTTTGGACGTAAAAATGGTCATTTTGAACGTAAAATAGTCGTTTTGGACGTAAAAATGGTCATTTTGAACGTAAAATAGTCGTTTTGGACGTAAAAATGGTCATTTTGAACGTAAAATAGTCGTTTTGGACGTAAAAATGGTCATTTTGGATGTAAAAAGTCATTTTGGACGTAAAAATGGTCATTTTGAACGTAAAAATGGTCATTTTGAACGTAAAAATGGTCATTTTGAACGTAAAAATGTCCATTTAAACGTCAAAATAGTCATTTTGGAGAGTAAATAGTCATTTCGAATGTATAAATTGTTATTTTGGATTAAAAATGTCCTTTTTGTGCATAATTTTAGTCATTTTGGACTAAAAATGTTCTTTTTGTGCATAATTTTAGTCATTTTGGACTAAAAATGTCCTTTTTTTGCAGAATTTTAGTCATTTTGGACTAAAAATGTCCTTTTTCTGCAGAATTTTAGTCATTTTGGACTAAAAATGTCCTTTTTGTGCAAAATCTTAGTCATTTTGAACTAAAAATGTCCTTTTTTTGCAGAATTTTAGTCATTTTGGACTAAAATTTGCATTTTTATGCAGAATATTTGTAAGAGATAGTCACGTTAGATGAAAAAGTGCATGTTTTGTGCAGAATTATTGTAATACATAGGTCCACAAATGACTGTTTTAAAAGAAAAAATGCATTTCGACGTGCAAATTAGTGATTTTATTAGTAAAATTTAATCCAATGATTTTTCGTGTTTTCAGAGAAAAGTAGTTCGCCTCCGAACGCCTATTTAGTCAGTGCGGGATTGGAACCGCTGAGATTTACGAATATCTTCCCTAAATGGGAAGTTAGGGAAGATGTGACAGCGTTAAATAGTCAAGTGAGTCGACAGATTCTACTACAATTGCGATAATTTGAAGACATTACAATTTATTTTTATTTTTACAGGATGGTAAAAGGCCAAATGATTGTCCTCTCGTCAGTGATATTTTACCAATAATCTCGAGAAGTCGATACACTTTGGCTGAACTTCAATCTCCGCCACTTCCTGAAGGCGTCGATCCATCCAGAATAGAGTCATATTTAAATGACAGTGATTTTGAAGTAAAACACTCGTTTTCAGGCACGGGGCGAGGATTTTCTGTGACAACAACTGAAAAAGGCATATCTCATGTCTAAAAATGTGTACAATTACGTAAAAATGTATTTATTATGTGTAAAAATGCATTTATCACGTGTTAAAAAATGTAAACATGCGTTTTTTGTGTGTAAAAAGGTGTAGAAATGCATTTATCACGTGTAAAAAGGTGTAAAAATGCATTTATCACACGTAAAAAGGTGTAAAAATGCGTTTTTTATGTGTAAAAATGTATAAAAATGCATTTTTCGTGTGCACAAATGCATTTTTATGTGTAAAAAGGTGTAAAAATGCATTTATCACGTGTAAAAATGCATTTATCACGTGTAATAAGGTGTAAAAATGCGTTTTTTATGTGTAACAATGTACAAAAATGCATTTTTCGTGTGCACAAATGCATTTTTATGTGTAAAAATGTTTACAAATGCATTATCAGGCGTATTAATACATTTTTTAGCACAAAAATACACCATCTAGACTAAAAATCGAACATTGTCACACTCTTGTCCTCGCCCCGACGATCTCATCAACATCCAGACCAATTTATTAAATCCAAATTCTCGATTTTTTTGTAGGAAGCTCTCGGAATGTTGCCTACCGAATTCTACGTTCTTCCAGCATGGAAACAAAACGAAATGAAGAAACTTAGTAGTTTGTTTTGAGAAGAAACGGGGGAAAATCTTGTCAAACAAATCAATGCAAAAATCTATTTTTTAGCGAAAGGGAATTCCTGCTGTAGATATTTCTCGCTATCTACGAGAATTAAGTGCCTATTTTAATGTCTAGAATGTGTGTAGGAAACGAATGTGATCCTTGAAAGCCAAACTAATAACTTAATGAATTAATGAATTAATTATTACTCGTCTATTTTGTAATAATTGCACTTTGGGGACGACGGTGTGTAAGTTTTTCTTTCTTTGTTTTCAATGTTATTTTTCGACTATGTAACGGCCATTTTGTTTTTGTTTTTTTACTCATTGATTTATTCATGCAAAGCAAGAAAATTTAAGATATTTTAAACAAAAAATTGTCGTCTTTTCATTTCCCGTCGACATTTACAAAATTACAGAGTTACAATTACACAAAAACCGAATAAATTACACATTTTGATGTAATAAAGGTTTAGAGTTTCGTTACTAGATGTCGCTGATGAATGTTTTGCTGGAGTATCGGTCTGTGGGTAGGTGAAATCAGTCTGCGAGAAGACTCGAAGCTTGTTTGTGGTTTCCATTTTAGCAGAGAGTTCATCAACACTTGTTTTGTTTAAACGCGTTTTAAGCATTTCTAACGTTTAGCTTTTGTACAAATTTGTAACATGGTGTCGGTTATTCAACATTATATGGTACGGAATGTAGAAATTTACTTTGTTTAGCGTTTAAACGTTATTTTTGTGCTGATTAGGACGTGGAAAGCAACAGAATGTATATTGACCAGCTCTATTCGGCCGATCAAACTCAATGTTTAGATGCGGTTATGTGAGTTATTTCGATTATTTGGATGCGAGAATGTTTTTGACGATGATTTTTGTTTGGTTTTAGACAATTGAAAAATTCGGTGATTGGAAGCAACAAGCAGAAAACGTGTGTTATTCAAATGGGTGTTGTGTCACGGTTTGTACGAGTTCGATTTACGATGGAATTTCTATTTGGGTTGCCAGATAAAATGGGGGATGCTGGAATAGTGGATTTTCGAATTGTTCACAAAGGAGTTAATTTTTTAGGGTGAAAATTGGATTTTTGGTGTCGAAAGCTGGTTGTTTTTTAAATATCAAAACTAAGTTTAGTAAAATTGAGTTTACACGTACAAATTTGTGCTTTTCACATAAAAACGTGTTTTTTTTACATAAAATTTGTACTTTTAACATAAAAATTTGTGCTTTTCACATAAAAATTTGTGTTTTTTCTAAAACTTTGCGATTTCTCATCAAAATTGAGGTTTTTATACATGAATTTCAGTTTTTCTTGTATAAATTTGGCTTATTCTTGTATAAATTTGGCTTATTCTTGTGGAAATTTGGCTTATTCTTGTGGAAATTTGGCTTATTCTTGTGGAAATTTGGCTTATTCTTGTGGAAATTTGGCTTATTCTTGTCCAAATTGAAGTTTATATCAAATTTGAGTTTTTCCTATAAAAAAGAAATATTTTTAAACCTCAAATTGTAATTTTCACACCTAAGTTTGACTTTTCTTACCGATAATCGGGTTTTTACGTCAAAATTGAGCATTTTTCATACAAAATTTGAGTCATTTCCACCAAAAATGTAACATTTTCCACCAAAAATGTAACATTTTCCACCAAAAATGTAACATTTTCCACCAAAAATGTAACATTTTCCACCAAAAATGTAACATTTTCCACCAAAAATGTAACATTTTCCACCAAAAATGTAACATTTTCCACCAAAATTGTAACATTTTCAAGCCAAACATTCACTTTCCAACCAAAATTTAATTTTTACATTAAAATTTATCTTTTAAAAGCCTCAATTTCAAACTAAAAATCCATTTCCACCCCACTTCCTCAAAAAAAAAATCTGGCAACCCCACCCACACAAACTTCAACCAATCTCGTACATTTTCAGGCTCCTCCAAACCCTAGTCGACGACAAATCCAGCGTGGACCTCCTAATCGAAGCCGCAGTCACCCTCGGCAGCCTCGCCAAAGGCACCGACGACCACATAAAAAGCCTAGTCGACGCCGGCGTCGTCCCACTCCTCCTCAGTGGTTCGTCCACCCTTTTAAATCCAATCAAAGCCACCCAATTAGATACGTTAGACATTAAATAAGTTCAATAATTCATTTCCCAAAGGAAAGTGACTTTCGCAGCTATACTCTGGCTCATTACGAGGCGGGCCTTTCTCCCATTGGCCGAGCCATTTCACTTGTGTAGTGATACAAAAAAGTAGACCAAAACACCAGAAAAACAATAGGCGCGTTCAATCGTAATGGATTTCGCTGATTTCGCTGATTTTCTTGATTTCGGGAGCCCAGAAGTGATGGTTTTTTCGTCATAAAAACGAAATCGGATTTCAGAAAATCTGATTTTGGGAAAGCAACTATATACTCGCTTTCTGTGATTTCAAGTTGATTTCAGTCATTTCTATTTCCCCGGAGTGATCAAAGCACGTTGTTTTTTGTTTATTGTGACTTGGGGAAAATGACAAACGTCATTACCAATCACGAAAACCCACAAGACAAATTTAATTTCAAATGAAAAATTCAAACCAAACTTTGAAAAACCACCAAAAAGCTCCAAAATGCGCATCAAATAATATTATTGCCAAATAAATACTCAACCGCCTCATAACTGAAGAAATACAGAAGAAAATACATTTGGAAGTAGGCCTAGCGCTCAAATGCGGCCAGTTGTGTTTAAATGATCCGCGTGCTTTTGCAAGGGAGAATCGAATCATTTTGGCCACATTTTAGCGCTCAAATGCGGCCCGTTGTGATTAAATGTTCCGCCGCGCGATAATCAGATATTTTGTGATATTTCGGCTGTGTTTGAGCTCTCGAACGTGGCCGGCCATTTGAAATTACAAACCAGAAGTTATCCAACGGTTCTAATTGCGCATGTGCAATAGTTGTATCCGATTTCCTTGATTTTTCTAAATCAAGAAAATCACGATTTCGGAAATCCATTAAAGATTGAACGCACTTACTATAAAACTATCTCTCGCAAATGAAATAAACATTTTTTTGTAAAATTAAAAATAATTAATAAATAATTAAAATACTCAAAACAATTAAAAATAAACTAGTAGTGCACAGTCCGTAGTTAGGAGTAATGAGACTCGGCCAATGGGAGAAAGGCGCACCTTGTAGCGAGCCAGCGTATAGCGACGCGAAGGTGAAATGTAAACGCAAATTGGTTGAGTTTGGCTCGTTGATTTCCGCTTTCAGGCACTAGATGCACCCTGGACCACTTGTGCTGTATGAATTGCAAAAAGACTGGTTCAGGGCCCGCTTTAGGGCCTCCTAGTTTACTGGACGAACGACTCGGGCAAGCGATACAAAGTAAATCGGCACTTTGATTTAATTTAAGATTTAAAAAGAATTCTATCATTTGATATATTTTGTTGTTGTCGTTTCGCACGCTTTTGAATATACTCAACCAAATTTGGTGTTTTTTTCGTTTTCTTAAGCAGTCTCTGGGAAATCTTCATATCGTAAGTGTCTTTGACTTTGATAGGGTTCTAAGGGTTATTTATTTGTTTGTTTATTTTATTTATCTATTTTTGGATGTTGTTGGTTGTTTTTCGGGGTTTAGATTGAATTTTTCATGCCAAAATGCTTATGTGATGGTTAGTTTTGCAGTTAAAATTCTCTTTTTCACTATTTAACTTTTATGCATTAAAAAAATGCATTTTTGCACTATAGATCTGTTTTTAGCCATAAAAATGGATTTTTGCACTACAAATCATCTGTTTTTATGCATAAAGATGCATTTTTGCACTACAAATCATGTTTTTATGCATAAGGATGCATTCTTGAACTACAAATCTTCTGTTTTTATGCATAGAAATGCATTCTTACACTAAAAATTTGTTTTATGCATAAAAAAATGCATTTTTGCACTATAGATCTGTTTTTAGCCATAAAAATGTATTCTTGCACTACAAATCATCTGTTTTTATGCATAAAAATGCATTCTTGCAATACAAATCATCTGTTTTTATGCATAGAAATGCATTCTTACACTAAAAATTTGTTTTATGCATAAGAAATGTATTTTTGCACCTGAAAATGCAATTTTACACCTGAACAATGCAATTTTGCACTTGAACAATGCAATTTTCTCCCTGATAATACAATTTCGCCTCTGAAAATTAATTTTTCCTAAAAGTTGAATTTTGTAAGTAAAATTCAATTTATTCTTTGTAAATTTTTATTTTTACGCATAAAAAAGCATTTTTCAGCCAAAAATGCATTTTCCAGCCTTTTAACGTTCAAACTTTTCCAATCTTTTTCAAGGTTTGACCCAATCCTGTCTGAAATACGTGGAAGCGTGTTTGCGATGCCTGCGAACCATCTTCTCGAGTTCCTGCGCGCCCATCGACATTTTATACCAAGACTCCAACATTATCCCGCATTTAATCCACCTTATACCGCAATCAACTTGCAACCAAGAGTGCATCGCCACTATTCTAACCTTCGCCTGTCAAGTAATCAATCAATTCCACTCATCTATTTGTATTTTTTGTGACTAATTTTCGACTAATCGCAGACTGTCGAGCACCAGAACGTTCTGTGCACGAGCGGAGCGGTGCAGGCGCTAGCGACGTTGCTGTGTTCGCCCATTTATCGCGTCCAGATGCCGAGTTTGAAGTGTTTGTCGCAAATGTGTTATCAAAATGAACGAGTTTCGTCGATCGTCGCAACTTGTGAGATTAAATTGAGATTTGGATGGGTTGATTTTTGTTTGATGTTTTTGTTTTTTGTTTTAGCCAGTTTCGGTGGTAAATCGATACCGGATATTCTCGTTGGGTTGATCGCGAGAGATAAGCCGATAGAAATGCAAATGGCCGCTGCTAAATGGTGATTGTGGGGCTGGGATTGGGTTGTTTTTGGTGTTTTGTGTTGATTTTTTTTTTTTTTTTTTTTTTTTAGTTTGACATATCTGTGTCGAGCTGGAGCCATTAGTCCTGAAGATCCGAAAATTTTATATAAAGTTGGTTGGGTTTTTTTATTTTTGTTTTGATTTACAGTCGAAACTCTTTATAACGAATCGCGATATAACGAATTATCGCTATAACGAATTATTGAAAATGACTTGGTTGGCCAGCCATAGAACACCATGTTAAATATATTCGTTATAACGAATTTCGATATAACGAATTATTCGTTATAACGAACAAGTTTTCAGGTACACTGTAATACCAACAAGCCCTCGTTATAACGAATTTTCAAAACTGATCACATGACTCACAACATCTTATGCCCATGTTAGGAACACATTTAGAAAAAATGAAAAATTTTGTGTTTTAAAATGGCTGCCAAATGAAAAGAAATTTTGATTTAGGACAAGTTGAACATTTTTAATGCCATTAACAATGGCAAGAAGCTACCAATTGTAGCAGTTGAGTTTAATTTGTCCCGTTTTAACAATTTCAACAGTTTTTAAGAATCGGGATAAAATTAACATGATTTTATGAATAAATAATGTTGTTTATGATAAATTTTATTTTTTTCAGCTAATTCGTTTTAACGAATTCTCGTTATAACGAATCGATTTGTCCGGTCCCTTGCGATTCGTTATAAAGAGTTTCGACTGGTATTTGATTTTGAAACATTTTCACTCGTTTTAAGTGATTTTTTAGTCATTTTCACTCGTTTTAAGTGATTTTTTAGTCATTTTCACTCGTTTTAAGTGATTTTTTTCCTCATTTTCACTCGTTTTGAGTGATTTTTCAATCATTTTTACTCGTTTTAAGTGATTTTTCACTCATTTTCACTCGTTTTAAGTGATTTTTCAATCATTTTCACTCGTTTTAAGTGATTTTTCAATTATTTTTACTCGTTTTAGGTAAAATTTTAGGTATTTTTACTCATTTTTACTCGTTTTAGGTGAAATTTTAGGTATTTTAACTCATTTTCACTCGTTTTAAACGTTTTTTCAAACCTTTTCACTCGTTTTAAACGTTTTTTCAAACCTTTTCACTCGTTTTAAAGGTTTTTTCAAACATTTTCACTTGTTTTAAACGTTTTTTCTCTATTTCCGCTAGTTTTTTATGTTATTTTATATTTTTCAAACATTTTTTCGCTTATTGTTGTTTTATTTTCGTAGACATTATCCTGCCTGGTTCGAATGTGTAAGAAAGGCCAAGACCCCGAAGTACGAATAACAGGCGCCGAAACCCTGGCCTACCTCACCGAAGTGGACACTGAACTCCAGCGAATAGCCAGCATCTCCGATCATATTATTAGCACATTAGCCGAATACCTGAAGTACACTCCACAACAACCTGCACCCGTGCCCAGCATCATCCAAATTAAAAAACTCGACTACGAAATCAAAATATCTCAAGAAATGAAACAAGCCGCGTTCAAAGCGTACGCGTCCCTCGGCGCCAACGACGAAGACATCCGCAAAAAGGTAACACAAAAAAAGCGTAAAAAAAATTAAAAACTGCAAGAAAAATGCAAGAAAATACAAAAATTGCACCAAAAAATGCTATAAAATACAAAAATTGCAAGAAAAATGCAATAAAATAGAAAAATTCCACCAAAAAATGCAAAAATTGCAAAAATTGCACAAAAAATCCAATAAAATACAAAAATTGCACCAAAAAATGCTATAAAATACAAAAATTGCAAGAAAAATGCAATAAAATAGAAAAATTCCACCAAAAAATGCAAAAATTGCAAAAATTGCACAAGAAATCCAATAAAATACAAAAATTGAACAAAAAATGTTTTTAAAAAATGCAAAAATTGCAAGAAAAATGCAAGAAATGGCGAAAATGCAAAAATTGCACAAGAAATGTAAAAATTGCAGAAAAATGTGCAAAAATGAAATAATTTGTTTTCAATTTTCAATTGCAGATTATTGAAACCGACAGTTTAATGGACCACATTGTGACTGGGTTGTCGGACACGAATAACAAAGTGCGACTAGCGGCAGTACGGTGCCTGCACAGTTTATCTCGGTCGGTGCAGCAGTTGCGGACGACGTTTCAGGACCATTCTGTGTGGAAACCGCTCATGAAAGTGCGTTGTTTTGCTCGTCATTGTTTGGAGAATTGATTTTTTTTCGTTTGAGTAGATCATGACTAACACGACCGATGATGTGTTGACGGTCGCGTCTTCGACGCTTTGTAATTTGTTGCTGGAGTTTTCGCCGAGCAAGGAACCGATTTTGGAGTCTGGCGCTGTGGAGATTCTCTGTGCTTTGACGAAACGCGAAGATCCGGCGTTGAGGTTGAACGGCATTTGGGCTCTGATGGTAGCTCTTTTTTTCTTTTCTTTTTTTTTGTCTGGATATTTAGGGGTGGATAGTGGTTTAGTTTATACGGATTGTGTTTAAAGGCTCCTTTGATACAAATTAAAAATTAAGATAAAGGTTTGCTCAAAAAAAGTAAAATTTTGACCATTAAAATTGAAATTTGACCATAAAAATTGAAATTTGACCATAAAAATTGAAGTTTGACCATAAAAATTGAAGTTTGACCATAAAAATTGAAATTTGACCATAAAAATTGAAATTTGTTCCAAAGAATTGAAATTTGTTCAAAAGAATTGAAATTTGTTCAAAAGAATTGAAATTTGTTCAAAAGAATTGAAATTTGTTCAAAAGAATTGAAATTTGTTCAAAAGAATTGAAATTTGTTCAAAAAAATTGAAATTTGTTCAAAGAAATTGAAATTTGTTTAAAAAAATTGAAATATAACATGGAAGATATAATATAATATGGAAGATTGGACTAAAAATCTGAAATTTTGCTTCAAAAATCTGAATTTTAATGAAAAACGTTGAAAGTTTTACCAAAAATGTTGAAATTTTCATTGAAACACATTTTAATCAATACAGAAATTTTTATTAAATTAGAAATTTTCATCAAAATTTTGAAATTTTGATCTAAAACCTTGAAACTATAATCAAAATCGTTGAAATTTTCATCAAAATCGTTGAAATTTTCATCAAAATCGTTGAAATTTTCATCAAAATCGTTGAAATTTTCATCAAAATCGTTGAAATTTTCATCAAAATCGTTGAAATTTTCATCAAAATCGTTGAAATTTTCATCAAAATCGTTGAAATTTTCATCAAAATCGTTGAAATTTTCATCAAAATCGTTGAAATTTTCATCAAAATCGTTGAAATTTTCATCAAAATCGTTGAAATTTTCATCAAAATCGTTGAAATTCTCATCAAAATCGTTGAAATTCTCATCAAAATCGTTGAAATTCTGATGGGAGTATTTCAAATTTGATCGCCCACCGTTTGAAAAACCAAACCGCGGCCACCCCGCAAACAAAAGCCTCTAACCGTCTAAAATTGTGTCTACAGAACATGGCCTTCCAGGCCGAACAGAAAATCAAAAGCCAGATCCTCAACGCCCTCGGAATGGAACATCTCTTCCGCTTGCTCTCCGACCCGGACATCAACGTGCTCATGAAGACGTTGGGACTATTACGTAACCTCCTGTCGACGAAGCCAGTAGGTGGCAGCTCTAGGAGTTTCACGGTTCCATTTTTTTGTTTATCAATTTATCTATAATAACTTTAAACTTAAAACTTTCTCATCCCTTCGACTTCGATTTCCGATTCCACAACCGGAAACGAAACAAACAAATGACGAATTCTTCGTTTGTTTTTCAGCACATTGACCACATAATGGGACTTTACGGCAAACAGATCATGCAAGCTGTTCTTTTAATTTTGGATGGCGACCACTCACCGGAAGTCAAAGAACAAGTACGGAAATAAGAAATAATTTTTTTTTTTAATTTTTTTTAATTTTATTTTTAATTTTTTTCAATATTATAATTCTTATTTTTTTTTAGGCATTATGTATTCTAGCTAACATTGCAGATGGGGATTCTGCGAAGGATTTCGTCATGTCCAGTGACGAAGTGTTGAAAAAATTAGCTACTTACATGGTATTTGAATTTGGTTGCTGGACTGGGGGTGTTTGGGTGGGCTTGTTAGTGCCTGGCTTAAAAAATACCACGAATGTTTATTTTGCATGTAGAAATGCATTTTGGACTAGAAAATGCAATTTTTTGCCTAAAAAATGCAGTTTCTCGTCTAATAATGCAGATTTTCGCCTAAAAGATGGAGTTTTTCATAATTTTTACATATAATTCCGCCTAACAAATGCAATTTTCTTTTTATTTTGTTTCCTAAAATTGCATTTTTTATTATTTTGGTCCTTATAATTGCATTTTGGTCTAGAAAATGCAATTTTTTGCCTAAAAAGTGCAGTTTCTCGCCTAAAAATGCAGATTTTCGCCTAAAAGATGGAGTTTTTTTTTATAATTTTTACATAATTCCTCCAAAAAAATGCAGTTTTCTTTTCATTTTGTTTCCTAAAATTGCAGTTTTCTTTTCATTTTGTTTCCTAAAATTGCATTTTTCATTATTTTGGTCCTTATAATTGCATTTTGGTCCAGAAAATGCATTTTTTGGCCTAAAAAGTTTAGTTTCTCGCCTCAAAATGCAGATTTTTGCTTAAAAAATGCATTTTTTTATAATTTTAAAATTTTTATCCTAAAAAATGCAATTTTTCTTTCTTTTTGGCACTTAAAATTGCATTTTTCATCATTTCGGTCCCTATAATTGCATTTTTCCCATAATTTTTGCACCTAAAATTACACTTTTCCATAATTTCTGCACAAAAAACTGCATTTTTTCACTCAAAACGTATTGTTTCACACATTTAAATCCATTATAAATTTCCAAAAGAATTTCATCTCCAATTTCCATTTTTTCCAGATGCATCCAAATGTAAAATTACAAATTGCATCAACATTTTGCGTATCGAATTTAATCTGGAACGAAGAAGACGGTATAAAAACAAAAACAAAAAACCCTTCAAATATACAATTTTCTATTCCCATCAAAACAGGAGCATTGGAACGTCAAGCGAAGCTGCGCGAATTAGGAATCCAGAAAATTCTGCAGCAATTATTAACCACAACGGATACAACTTTGTTTGACAAGTAAATCACAGACGCAAACAAAATTGATCTAAATGAAATTTATTTCAATTTTATTTCAATTTTAGGGTGAAAACAGCTTTGCAACAATTTACTTGACCACTATACGGCTGGTCATGTCTATCATTTCAGTCTTGAATTTAATTTAACATTTATTTAAAACACAAAACAAAATGTCCTCCATTAAGTTGCATTTTCACTTTATCATACAAAAATTTGAAATTGGGAATTGTGGAAATTTTTGCCATTTTGTTGTAAATTTCGAACATTCGTTGGTGTTGATAAATCATTTACATAATGAGATGTCGTCTATTTATCCCACGACCGGTCACATTTATATTTAATGAAATACCGGAGATAATTATAAAAATTTTTTTTTTTGTTACGTTTTCTATGAATTTCTTTTAAACATTGAGACTAAATAGGCTTATTCGAATTTGTTGCATATTATTATGTGAATGTATTTATTAATTAACTATCAAGTTGTTTGTGTTGGAATTTGTAGCTGGAAGTTACATGAATTACTTAAGAGTTTGGAATTCATGTAATTGATCGATTATAAAAAGTTTCATTTTTTTGAAGTTTCGGTTTATCAATTTTTGAACATTTTCTAACCAATTTCCACAAAATTATCACCATTTTTATACAAATTTTGCAGATCCGTGAAGCATCGTTTAAATATACAGTCGAAACTCTTTATAACGAATCGCAAGGGACCGGACAAATCGATTCGTTATAACGAGAATTCGTTAAAACGAATTAGCTGAAAAAAATAAAATTTCATCATAAACAACATTATTTATTCATAAAATCATGTTAATTTTATCCCGATTCTTAAAAACTGTTGAAATTGTAAAACGAACAAATTAAACTCAACTGCTACAATTGGTAGCTTCTTGCCATTGTTAATGGCATTAAAAATGTTCAACTTGTCCTAAATCAAAATTTATTTTCATTTGGCAGCCATTTTAAAACAGAAAATTTTTCATTTTTTCTAAATGTGTTCATAACATGGGCATAGGATGTTGTGAGTCATGTCATCAGTTTTGAAAATTCGTTATAACGAGTGCTTGTTGGTATTACAGTGTACATGAATACTTGTTTGTTATAACGAATAATTCGTTATATTGAAATTCGTTATAATGAAATTATTTAACATGTTGTTCTATGGCTGGCCAACCAAGTCATTTTTAACAATTCGTTATATCGATAATTCGTTATATCGCGATTCGTTATAAAGAGTTTCGACTGTATTGACGTTCAGTGACAATTCATATCGTTCACCAAACGGTTACTGCACATACCGTAACTAATTTAAATTTTATTTTGACCTTTTAGTTTCAAATTAGTTAAAGATAAAGAATGAAGCCAAAAATACTTTACTTTGGGAATAAAAGTAATTTATTTAAACTCACAGTATAAAATGTATTTTACGTATTCTTTAACTAATTAAGTCAATACTAATTTATTTAAATTGACAGTACAAAGTGTCATTGAATGCTATTAAGTCAATAATGAAAACTACAATTACAAAAGGAAAGTTAAGGAACCAGTAATAATTAATTAATAATTAACTTAAACCAATGATTTTTATTTAAGTACAAAACAAAACAACGGGGACTATAAATCTAGATTAGATCACATCCTTCTAACAATTATTGCAAACCAAACTATGATTTGATTGAACACTATTCGGTCAACCCAAGAACAGTTGATTAGGTTTGGGTGGCTGCAACGTATGGAAACATATCGGAATGAAGAAGCTCAAGATCCAAATTCTCACTTTGAATGTAATTTTCAATTCTATCCCAAGATTCAGCGTCGATACTTGGACAACAAGCAACGTGCAGATAATTTAGTGAATTTTTCATCGCTAGCAATTTTAAAACTGTTGCGGAACTAATCGAAAAAGACATCATAATAGTAAGCTTTCTGAGATTTTGCAGTACATTCAATTCGATGAGCTCGGTGATAAAGCTATTCGAAAAAGATTCACAATGTAAAAGAAACAGGCTTTGTAAATTAATGGAATTTAGCAATAACATGCGCAAATCTTGTTCGGTTATCAACGTAAGCTCCGTATGTGGGTCTTGCGGTGCTTGATGAATCTCCAGTTCACGTAGTCTTCGGAATGGCAGCCGATTAGACGCACTTTTTAAATTATCTGATGTTTTAACGCTGATTGAACAATAGCTCAAATGTAAACTCTCCAACATTGGGCAGAAAATGGCAATTCGCTCAAGATTGACCGGACCAATCCTCAACAGTTTTAAGCTGGTTAGTCTTACCATTGTTTTGCTTAGTATTGGTACGACTATATTATTAAAACAGTTATAGGAATTAAGCTCATATTCAGATTCAAAATCCGGTAGCGGATAAACGGCGATGTTACGTAAATTCGGAAACATTCGTGTAACGAGGGTGGGATCATCAAATGTCCATTCTTCCAGCTGAACATCTTCGAGCGAGTACGTGCGACATGTTTCGTTGCGATTAAAGTTTTGTTTTAGGAGTTTGAATAAGCCTATCCACATGTCGCGATGAAATTCTAGTTTCTTTAGAAACGGTAGATTTTCTACAAGTTGTAAACATCCATTTACCGTAACGTTCGTTTCGCAAATGTTTAAATATTCAAGTTTCACGTTGCTCGCGACGATCTCAGCTAGAACCAAGTCTGTGATTCCACGGTTTTTTGCCAAGTTAAGACGTCGCAGGTTGGGCAGATGTTTGGTCAATGTGATTACACATTCCGATGGAACTTGCAAGCGTGATACATCGAGGTCTGTCAGGTTCGTACAAACGCGGATTATTTTATCTGCAACTTCGCGCGTAGGCACGTAGGTAAGGTCCAAAGATGTCGCGCCAGGACGAATAAAATCATCCAGATGCAAACGATCACGATGCTTTCCATCAACAATGTGTCGATATATCTTTTTCATCAATGCGTCAGGAAAACGGATAAGATGACTGCGGATGTCGTCGTAATGTGCGGCGATTTTCTTCAAACACGATTCTTCCAAGCTCGGTGCTGATTTCTTAAACGGCATCTCGAAAACTAAAGAAAAACGAAAGAAAATTTGTTAAAAATGACGAAAAAGCGTCGGCCGTACGTCCGCCGAACGGGTGATTGAAAAATAAAAAAAAATTGTATAACGGTTAGGCCTAAACGGGCCACGCGACTCCGAACACGATAATCACGATTTTTTTGGGCATCAGAACGCCAAAAGTTAACAGAAAAGTAAAAAGCGTAAAACACAAACAATAAATAAAAAAATCTTACCGAAAATATACAGCGATTACGAAGAAAAATGGAAAAAAAAAAAAATTTTTTTCGGATCGCTACAAAAACATGAGCTGACCCGTGGTCAGTAAAAATTGGACTGGTTATGCCAGGGACCGGAAACCCATAATAGGGGGCGCCCCATATATTTGTTGATGTAAAACAAGTGAAGTGAACCATCCACTTCTGTTAGTGGAGTGAAAGAGGCAGGAGCTTTTGTTTAAAGGTCTGAATCTTGGTTTTTTATTTGATATATTTGGGCAAGATACAAAGGAATAAAATAATCGCAACTTTGTTCTTTCGATTCAAATGTCAAAACATTTTACATACGCTGCTATTATTATCCCTGGTGAGCAAACGTCGTATTAAAAGCTGGTATTCGCCGATCGTTCAAGAACAGAATCCGAAGGCATCGGCTTCAGTTTAATTTGGTAAAGAGAAAAATTGATGAATACTTGAGACCAAGATTTGATATTAACATTTGATGTTTTAAAATTGAAGGTGGGGAGGCCGCAAAACCGTTTTCTCCTCTTTTTTTCTCATCGTCTTCCACCGCCATGTTTGAAATTTCAGTTTTCACGAAATTTGACTAAACAAAGTCAAACAAATTGAAAATTTTCAAAAGTAAATTTTTTGATTGAAATTACTATTACTAAATAAATTAAGTTGGTCTGCAAAAATATTTTTGCGCCCCCTGGTGGGAAAGAATAGTAACTAAATTATTCTTTCCACATTGTATACCTTTTGCTCGAATTGAGAACAAGTTCTTGGAACCATACTTGTTCGTAAGTTGAGGAGTTACAGCCGAAGTTCTTCTCGCCGGCCCGCCTTTCATTTTTGTGCCGACACTTCTTCGCCAGTCTACGCTGATCATGCCGTCATTATTATTATTGTTAGACAATTGGTTCTCCGTTCTTTGCATTTGTATATTTAATTAGTGTTAATAAACGGGCCCAAAAACGAAGACATTCACAGTTTTTGCCTTCTGTTTTTGCTGTTTATCAAAACACCAAAAGTTGCAGAAATAGGAACTTTGAATGCACCTATTGTCGTTTAGGCCGTCCGTCCCCAGTTAGGTCTTCTGCAGTGCTGGACTGGCCTGGCGGGCTACCGGGAGTTTCCCGGTGGCCCGTGGCCGCTGTGGCCTGTCCCGGCCTGCTGTAGCCTGTCCCGACTTCATTAATTGTGGCCCGGACACCCAGATTTCCCGGTAATAAATTTGTTCCCAGTCCAGCCCTGGTCTTCTGTTGTTGTGCTGCCGTTGAAAGAAACACCAAAAAGTATAAGCGGAAACTTTGAATTTGAATTTTCTCAACGCACGTTGAAATTCAATTGAATTTTTAATTTCCACAAAATTTATTTTCAGATTAGGACGTAAAAATAATACAATAACATCAAACTCTTCTTTCACTTTTCCTTCTCAGTTTTCATTCAAGTTTCAATTTGAGCTTAAAACGCTCCACAACCAATCATGCGAATGATTCTCTTCTTATTTATGAATTTTCGATTGCCAATATTCTCTGCAGGTTGGTTTCTTTATTTGTTTATTTATTTATTTATTTATTTATTTATTTATCTATCTATCTATCTATCTATCTATCTATCTATCTATCTATCTATTTATCTATTTGTTTATCTATTTGTTTATTTATACATTTATTTATTTATTTGAACCATTAAAGATTCGACTTATTGGACATAAGCTTAGCTGACCGATGTTTATTTTTTCTGATCTTAAATTTAGAGACCCATGAAATGGTGATGACCACTGAGAAATACTTGACCACTGAGGAAGCCTTAATGCCTCACCACCTAATGGTTGGTATGGCTCAGTTGAATGACTTCCGTAACCAAATGAAAAAAGCCGCTGATAAACACGAACATCTGAAAAAAAATAAGCTAATTAAACCAGGTCAGCTACTCAAAGAAAAATACAAAAAGAAACAAAATCAGTTGACTTGATCAGCCAATTTATTCATCCTTTTTATTTTTAGAACGTCCTAAGTCCCATCCAACACATAAAACACACGTAAACCATCCAACTCATCCAACCCATCCAACCCATCCAAAACACACAACTCACCACAATGATGTCATTACCACTCATTCCCCAACTGAACTCAACTCAACGTTCACAGATGTCGCTTCCAACCGGTCCAATAGTGTTGCAGACCATGAAAACGACTTAAGTTTCCGGGATCCGGTTCACACCGATTCTACCACGATTCATCCGGATCATTTCGATTCTGCTTCAACGATTGATTTTGGTCACCTTCATTACCCCGTTGATGCTAACACGATTGAGCCGCATTTCAGCGCCGAAATCGAAAGTAATGAGGACAATTTGAAGCTTGCAAGTAGAAAACACGTTGCGTTGCTGGAACCGGTTGGTTTTCCTGAGGGCCCGATGTTGATTTTGTGGAGGTGGTTCTGTTGGTGGAGGTTTTGGTGGGAGGAGGCGCAGAGGGGGCTCCGGAACGGTTGGAAAGATTTCTTGGTCGGACAGTTTTATAGTGCCAAAAGATCGATTCGTCAAATTCAATCGCATGAATTTTATTCGGTTTTCTTCTAAGTGTTTGGAAATTAGATTTTAGAGAATAAATAAAAATTTATAAAAATCTTTTGGATTTGATTTCGAGGACTGCGGCATTTGTTCGAAACTCTGGCACGGAAACGGTGTGGTGCTTACGGTCAGGTCAGGTCAGGTTAGTCCAGGGCTGCACTGATCCTGGGATGCGTGTGTGAGTGTTCGGACGAAATACGACAAAGACACAGGTTTAGTTATTTAATAGCTTTATTGATGTCTAGGGGTATGATATGGTGTCCTATGTGTATTTCCCAATGTGATGGCTGTAGAACAGCCATCCCTAACAAGACCGCGTGGCACACGTTGTCGGATTCGCATGTTCGGCCGCGGCTTACTCAGACGTTCAGGTCCCGGTGGGCGACAGTCGCCACGCTGATCATTCGGGTCGCTTTTTTTGCCAGTTTCGGAGAGACGGTCGTCATGCGACCGTTCGTGTTGCTGGCTACGGAACTACTCCTTGTACCTCTGCGGGGTCCACCACTTCCGACGCCCGATTCTTCCAATCAAGGGCCTGCAGCTCCACCTGGTTGCGGAGGACCGCAACAGGCTGCGCACAAGAAACACGAGTGGCGCGAGAGTTTGGCGCGAGTGCTGCACAAGGTGTCTTGCACTGCAGGTGAGTGATCAGCCTGCGGGGGCAGCTGGTCACACGTGGGATACTTGGAATTTATTGGTGGTTTGTGATGTTGTGAAATTATTTTTCATTCTACTAACCTGGCAGCCAGACTGACCTATCCAGATTTCCCGGTACTAAATTTGTTCTCGTAGCCCGACCTATTCAGATTTCTCGGTACTAAATTTGTTTCCCTGGCCCGACCCATCCAGATTTTCCGGTACTTAATTTGTTGTAGCCCAACCTAATCTGATTTTCCGGAACTAAATTTGTTCCTGTTGCCCGACTTATTCAGATTTCCCGGTACTAAATTTGTTTCCCTGACCTAACCCATCCAGATTTCCTGGTACTAAATTTGTTCCCGTGACCTGACCCATCCAGATTTTCCGGTACTAAATTTGTTCCTGTAGCCTGATCTGTCCAGAGTTTCCGGTACTAAGTTGTTTCCGTAGCCCGACCCATCCAGATATCTCAGTACCAAATTTGTTCCCAGTTCAACCAAGTATATGGTGGGCAGGTTAGGTCCGGTCATATTCGCTTTGGTTACTAAAAGCGACATCGCTAAGTGAACCTATAGCATGATAACATGAGTTTTGAATAAAATCCTGGATTTTATGTTGTTTTATTTATCAGCTCATGTTTGATCTGTTTTTTATTTTTCATTCAGAGTGGAGGAATTTAGAAATCAGAATGAAGGTTTATTTGATAAAATACAAAAAGGTTATTTTAATTTTATAGAAATTTCATATTTTGTTTTGTTTTTAGGTTTGGATTTTCATATTTATATTATTCCTAATGGAGGTGATGGGTAATGAGTCAGTAATTACAGAGGAAAGTCACGTTTCAGTGACTACAGATGAAACTGAGAGATCTTTGTCGACTAAGCAAACCAAATTGAAGTCGGATGCTGATAAGGAGGAGGAGGAAACTCCGGATTCTTTGCGACGTTATCAGAGAGGTCCGCCATTGAGTTTTGGTACTGTATTTCAGTGGTGGTGGTTTTGGTTCAAGGAAGCTAGCAAGGCTGGTGCAGCGTATTTGGCTAGAACTTAGGTGAGTGTTGTTCTTGTTAGGTTTTTAGGGTTTTTGTGGTGGGATTTGGAGGGAATTTAATATTCTTAGCGGTAATGGAAATGATTTAGTTGAGTTTTAGTTGGAATTGTTTTGTTTGTGGTTTTCTGGATTATTTTTTTTTTATTTTTTCAGGCACATGAAAAGTATGAATGATTATTGAAGAAATTTTATTGAAATATGTTGGAGATTTTTAAGGAAATTTGGGGAAAATTTAGGGAGAAATTTTGGGAAAATTTAGGTAGAAATTTGGGGAAAATGTAGGAAAGTTAGGGGAAAATTTTGGGAAACTTTGGGGAAAATGTATGGGAATTTTTATGAAATTTGAGGAAAATTTAACAAAAATTAGGGAAATATTTGAGAAAATTTGGGGAAAACATAGAAAAATGTTAGAAAATATAGAAAAATGTAAGAAAATGCAAAAAAATGTAAGAAAATGCATAAAAATGTAAGAAAATGCATAAAAATGTAAGAAAATGCATAAAAATATAAGAAAACTGCATAAAATGTAAGAAAATGCATAAAAATGTAAGAAAATGCATAAAAAGGTAAGAAATTGTAGAAAAACAGAAGAGAAAACAGAAACGACAATAAATTTCAAACAATTTTAAAATATACGTAAATCCAAATTCCACATCCAACAATCATCAAAACCACCTCAATTGTTGCCAATTCTCAACAATTCCACAATGCACAACGTTTAGACATGGAGAATGGGACCTAAATTAAAAAAGGTACGTATAATTTCCTCATTCCATTCCAAAACCCCAAAAACATTCCAAACCAATTGATAATCCAAATTTTGTCAAAAGGCGGCTTCCCGGAAGCACAGGCCGAATTCCGAGGACTCATTTCCGAGTTTAACATCAAATCCAAACAACAAGGTATGTACAAACAAACACGCAAAATATTCAATTTTATTGCAATAAATTCCACCATTTTCCCCCAATTTCCACAGTCGATGCTGCAAAACAACCAAACAAAACCACGAACTAACAAATTACATCCCAAAATAACCTACTCGGAAAACACGTTAGTTCATCCCGCAGAAATGGCCAATAGACTTTCGGTTTCAAAGAGCTACGAATCGGACAGTGATTCAGCAATTCGGGAGCAGCAGGAAATGAAAAAAAGAAAGAAAAATCCATCTTGTATTTTTCTCTAAATATGTTTCCTCAAAACTGTTAAATAAAGAGAGTTG
This sequence comes from Strigamia acuminata, assembly GCA_949358305.1. Classification (NCBI taxonomy): domain Eukaryota; kingdom Metazoa; phylum Arthropoda; class Chilopoda; order Geophilomorpha; family Linotaeniidae; genus Strigamia; species Strigamia acuminata. Next base: position 5,386,064 of record OX442320.1, on the reverse strand, counting down.
TTTTTTAATAAATCGCAATACGTATCATTTTTCCACCAATCGCGAGCGTCGGATCCCGCGCCGCGGCGCTGCTTCTCCTTCTCCTTATCAAGATGGCGCTAGGACATCGAGTTTAAATGAACATTTCAACTCCGAAAATGAGATTTTAATTTGTAGAACCATTTCTATCTGAAATACGCAACCACCCAAGTCTTGTGCATCAAACATAGAAATTATTCCGGACAACCTCCGCCATTTTAACGAGGATTTTTAATGAGGATTTTTCAACACCGGAACTCATCTCAGCCATTTTCAATCAAACCGGTTAAATTTTAACCATAAATGCTCTTTAATTAATTAATTAATTGATAAATTATTGATTTTAGCCTCGTTTTGGACTAGTCAGCTACCATCAGAGTCGTGATTGCCATTTCGGGGACCGATGACAACCGGAAGTGCCTTTAACCACCTTCAATACCGACGAAATTTAGATGAAATTCTACGCGGCGATTTGACATTCAAGTGGCAGCCTGCCACCGCAATTACTATAGTGTTTTGTGTATAACTTTAAGTCAATTTGTGTCTATGATCTGGACGTGGATGCTAAAATAGCATCGAAGTGTTGCAGAGATCTGCCAACTGTGAGTGTCTTTATTTAATTTGTCAGCGTTATAATGTAAAATCCACACGCGTGGTACTGCGATACCGACACGCGCAAGCTTAGACTTTAATATTAACCTTAACCTAGTTTATTTGTACAGTCGTGGTCATAAAAATCGTCCCAGTCCAGCTTGAAGCTCACTTGCAGAATGAGTGTTTTCGGGTGTATCCAGTGCAAAAACTCACCGCTAGGTTGTGACAAATTACCATTTAGATGATGTCACACAACCACCTTCACGGATGTATGTTTTATTGGAATTTAGGTGCTACAGGGAGAAGCCTTGTACATGTTGTTGAACAAGTTGCTGTAGAGTTGTTTGACGTTTGGGCAATCGACCAAAGTCGAGATTCTGCACTCGATTAGTTTTTTGTATTTTCTGGAATAAGAAGAATTGTTAATTAATGAGGTGTAAGTTAGTTTGGGGTGTGGAATGTCTTACTGGCAGCTGTCTGCGGTGAAAAAGTCTTTGAGGTGTAGGCGTTTGTCATCTTTGAAGTTAAGTTTACAATTTGGATCGTTCTCGCCGAATCGATATACCTCGGTACAGTTTGTATCTTGATTCCAGAAAGATTATTAAAGGAGAAGCGTGTGTTAATAAATGTATTCACAAGTGAAAAATTAAATTTTCAATGTGAAAAATGTGTAAAATTAACTTTTCAATGTGAAAAATGTGAAAAAAATAACTTTTTCAAGCGAAAAATGTGAAAAATTAATTTTTTCATGCGAAAAATGTAAAAAATTAATTTTTTCATGCGAAAAATGTGAAAAATTAATTTTTTCATGCGAAAAATGTAAAAAATTATTTGTTTCATGTGAAAAATGTGAAAAATTAATTTGTTTATGTAAAAAATTAATTTTTTCAAGCGAAAAATGTGAAAAATGTGAAAAATGTGAAAAATTAATTTTTTCAAGCGAAAAATGTGAAAAATGTGAAAAATTAATTTTTTCAAGCGAAAAATGTGAAAAATGTGAAAAATTAACTTTTCAATGTGAAAAATACGTCAAATTAATTTTTTCATGTAAAAAATGTGAAAAATTAATTTTTTCAAGCGAAAAATGTGAAAGATGTGAAAAATTAATTTTTTCATGTAAAAAATGTGAAAAATTAATTTTTTCATGTAAAAAATGTGAAAAATTAATTTTTTCATGTAAAAAATGTGAAAAATTAATTTTTTCAAGCGAAAAATGTGAAAGATGTGAAAAATTAATTTTTTCATGTAAAAAATGTGAAAAATTAATTTTTTCATGTGAAAAATTAAATTTTTCATGTGAAAAATGTAAAAAAATTAATTTTTTTAAGCGAAAAATGGAAAAAATTAATTTTTTTATGCAAAAAATGTGAAAAATGTGAAAAATTAATTTTTTCATGTGAAAAATGTGAAAAATTAATTTTTTTATTTGAAAAATGTGAAAAATTAATTTTTTCATGTGAAAAATGTGAAAAATTAATTTTTGTGTCTACAAATGCATTTTAAACTTCTGTACAGTACGGTCAACCTTCCTACCTTTAAAATGAATAACATCATACGCGCACAAAGATTCCAGAAACGTCTGCACAACTCTATGTATTTGCAGCAATATTTCCTGATCTTCCTTAACCAAACAAGGATTAACAGCATCTCTCATCTCTTTACAGCATTTCTGAACAACCTTATCCCTACAACCAAACCACAAAACCAACTTTAGACGCTCTAAATCATTTTCTAGACCTTCCTAGACTCTCTAACTTGCAAACGAGGATGCCAACAGCCTCTTGGACCTTCGGAAATGCCAATCTCTCGGCCAGAACCTTCTCAAACGGCCCCACAACACAATCTCTCGTTTTCTTAATGGTTGCATCGAAGTCAATTCCCTTTTTATTCAGACATTCAGAGTCCAGGTCATTCAGCAAGGCCGAATTGAACTGATCCCGCAATTGCCCGTGCAATTCTGAAGTTAAATCGTAAATTAGTGGTAAAGAAATGGATGATAAAGAATAAATGAAAAGACTGACCTTTGGTGCAGAAAATGAGGAGAACTGCAATCAAGGTGTGTTGGGACATGGTTTTAGTTGGATTAAAATGAGGAAGTGTGGAAGCAAGCCTGTGCATATCCTTTATTTATTTTTCAATAGGGTTTTGTCTTCTTTCCTGGAAATATAGTGGTCAAACGGTCAGAAACAGAATTAAGTGTCCATTTCACGTGGAAATGATGCAAATTTGTGTGTATGGCGTCAGTTTATGGCAAAATATGTACAAAATTGAGCATTTTATTGCAAAATCAGTACAAATTTTAGCATTTTATTGCATTTTATTGCAAAATCAGTACAAATTTTAGCATTTTATTGCATTTTATTGCAAAATCAGTACAAAATTGAGCATTTTATTGCAAAATAAAAGCAAAATAAATGCAAAATAAGAGCAAAATAAATGCAAAATAAGAGCAAAATAAATGCAAAATTGAACATTTTATTGCAAAATAAATGCAAAATTGAACATTTTATTGCAAAATAAATGCAAAATTGAACATTTTATTGCAAAATAAATGCAAAATTGAACATTTTATTGCAAAATAAATGCAAAATTGAACATTTTATTGCAAAATAAATGCAAAATTGAACATTTTATTGCAAAATAAATGCAAAATTGAACATTTTCTTGCAAAATAAATGCAAAATTGAACATTTTATTGCAAAATAAATGCAAAATTGAACATTTTATTGCAAAATAAATGCAAAATTGAACATTTTATTGCAAAATCTGTACAAAATTGAGCATTTTCATGCATATTATTACAAAATCAGTCCAAAACTGACCATTTTCATGTATTTTATTGCAAAATCAGTACAAAATTCAGCATTTTCATGCATTTTAGTGCAAAATCAGTACACAATTGAGCATTTTCATGCATTTTAGTGCAAAATCAGTACACAATTGAGCATTTTCATGCATTTCCCTATCAATTTCCACACGGTGAAGCCTGGTACATGGTTTTGAGTGTAATTTCATAGATATGGTTGAGATCTGGACACGGACCACCAGCTTTACACTGAATAAACGTCTTATATTTCCTATTAAAATTAAAAAATAAAAAAATTTCTTTTTAGTAACTAAAAAAAAACATTAAATTCAAAATTTTCTTACTCGCATCTCTCCCCACTGAAGAAACCTTCGAGTTGAACTTCGCCGCCCGACACGTCGCAATCCGCTGCGCTGCACTCTGCATTTCCCTCCAAAATCGCTGCAAATAACCGCAAAATAAGCCGAATACCGACACAAACTGTGACAAACACACCTTGGATGTTTTTTCCATCATCCGCGCACAACAATTCCACCGCAATTTCCTTCATTTTGTATATTTCACTCAAAACGTCTTGGGACACGTTGGACAAACACGGATTGACGACGTTGCTCAGTTGTTTGTGGCATCGCTGCACCACTTCGTCACTGAAAAACACTAAAAATTACTACCTGGACACCTGGAAATGTGGTTTTACCCACTGGCACACGAGTATTTTCCACAAATCGACGTTGTTTTGGCTATTTGCTTGCTGTTTAATCGTTTGGAATTCCTTCTGGATGCAGTTGTTTGCGATGGACACGACGGAGTGGACGTTGACGCCGGTTTCGTTGACGCAGTTTGGGTCCAAGTCGTTGACGATGGCCGTTGTGATTTGCTCGTTAAGTCGAGCGGATATTCCTAAGACTCCATAATAAAACAGTTTAGTTGGTTAGACTTTTGTGGTGGATTAATTTTTACCGTTTAAGCCGATTAGTGGGATTAAGATGGTTAAAACCATCATGTTGTGGAGCATTGCAAGTCAGTAGTGCGAGTTAATTAATTAATTAGGTGTCGGTAACTACAATCGGTTATGTAAATATCCTGTTTTATTAAAATGAGTTTTTTTTTTTAACTTCATTCCTTTTCCGGGAAATGATTAATTTATTTGTTCCAACGGCATAAAAATAGAGAGTCTAATTTTTTATTTTTGAAAAGAACTAACATCGGGTAAAGGTGAAATTTGAGTTTAAGTGACCGAAGAAAACAAGTGTGAACATTCAAGAGGATCCCTGGAATTTTTGCTCCCATTGGCCGAGCCATTTCACTTGTGTAGTGATACATAAAAAAAGACCTAAAACACCAGAATTGTAATGATGTACAGACATTGTAATCGATTACCTAGGCTACGCGAGCTTTCCAGACGAAGCAAGCAATAAACTTAACAGACATGCATTTTAAAATAAAAACAACATAAAACTTTATTTTTAAAATAGAAAATATATTTTATTCCTGAATAACATTAAAATTACATCATTTCAATCATTATTATACTAAAACAGAATTAAAATCATACGAAACTACATTTCCTCGTGGTAGAACTTCGACTACAGGTCTGAGTAATCAGACTAGGCCAGTGGGAGCAAAGATTCCAGGGATCCTCTTGAATGTGAACAGAGTATAGCTTAATGCTGGGCGCACACATACCGCTATTTCGCATTGCGTTGCCATTGCGCATGCGCAAATGACGTCATTTCCTTCGCGCCGGTTTGAAATCTACTTTTGAAAATAGTAATTGTCCCAAGTAATATTTTGCCCGCGATTCATGTCGCAGCCAATCCGTGAGCTGTGTGAAATGACGTCATTTCATCAACATTTTCAACCGAAATGGCGGGTAGGTTTTTCGGATCAGGAATGACGTCATAACATTGAAATGGCAAAGCTGGAATTGCTACATGTGTGTAGCATTGCGTGCGATTTACAGGGCGATTTCGCTTGCAAAATCGCGACGCGACGCGAAATCGCGGTATGTGTGCGCCCAGCATTAGATGCATGGACCCCTAGACACCTGAATAAAGCCATTTACATTTTTGGCGAACTTTATACTATAGTTTAATTTTATTTAACGTTTGATTTAAAAATAATGCCTGAAATGAAGAGCACACATGTTTGTACGATAACTTTTACTGTATTTATTGAAAATTGCATGGGATTGCTTCAAACGAGGCATTGAACAGTGCACTGTAGGCATGTTCAACATCAGGACATCCAAAATTTGTTGGTAGACATTCAAAAAACTCCTTATATCTCCTGTTAATATGAGATTGATTATTGATTAATTAATTAATTAAATAGTGGATTTTCTATTGTTTCCTACTGGCATTTTTCTGCAGTAAACAAATTCACCAGATGTTCCACACCTTGTCTAAGTGGAGGTACACACGCCATTACCTTGTGAGCTATTTCTAGTCGCTTTTCACATGTTAAACTCATGAAAACTAAGTAAAATATAAAAATTGGGATAATATAAAAATAAAATTATTAACATCAAATCAGCAACATTTCACCTTTGTAATATTCAGCATCATTTGCACACAATGAAACGTACTGTCGGTATACCATGTCAGTCCAGTGGTTGACAATTTCATGAGTGTCTTCGGGAAGGCAAGACAATACAACATCTTTTGTCTTTTCAATGCAGTGTTTAATTAGGTCAGTTCTGTTGGCTCAGCAATGGAAACAACAGTTAGTACAGCAGTTCTCAACACTTTGTTTTGTATTGGGTGAAATAAACTCCCTTGTGTGTCAACTTATAGTCCAAATGTCATTTTTTGGTCCAAAATGTCATTTTTTGGTCCAAAATGTCATTTTTTGGTCCAAAATGTCATTTTTTGGGTCCAAAATGTCATTTTTGGGTCCAAAATGTCACTTTTTGGTCCAAAACGTCATTTTTTAGTGCAAAATGTCAATTTTTTGGTCCCAACTAATTTTTTTTTAACTAAAAACGTCGATTTTTTGTTACATTGCGGTATACCATGGTGCGGTATTTTTGCCACTTGCCCTTTATTTTCATACTCTATTTCTAATAATCTAACCACATTAGATCCAAAAATAACAAAAGAACTGAAATTAGATTCAAAATAAATATAAAACTAACTGAGTCAAGTGGGACGTGTCATATGCTGTAGCGGTCATCTTTGTTGGGGTAAAAAATGACTCGGGTTGGGTGAGTAGGAATTTTATTTTAGGTTGGTTCTGCTAGGGTTAAGAAAGTGATTTCTCTTACGTGCAAGTCAGTGATATTTCTCTGTCTATTTCAGGTTGACTTAAATTGGAATTTGACTGATTAAGGGCTTCCTTGCGGCAGATATCGAAAGTTGAGGCCGCTAAGTTTGGAGTTAGGCCTTTTTCTTCGATGCAAGTGGCATTTAAATCATTCATCAAAGCGATATTAATATGAGTAAACTGAGCTGATAAATCTGAAATTAATTAATTATTATGACAATAAAAACTATTAGGGACTTTTGAGATTAATTACCACACAGTGTTACAGCTACCAGAAGAGAAATATATAGACGGATAGTCATAGTGAGCTTTGTGATGGAAGTTTTGGGTCATTTATTATTCAAAGTTCAAGAAACGATAATCAGTTTTAGATAATTTAGAGATGCAACAGCTCCATCCAACGGCAGATCTACCGTAAAACTAATTCAAGAATTTCATTCCATTCGCTCTGGTGGGAACAACTGTTATTAACTATGCTTTCACGTTGATTTCAACCCTAGTGCAAACGATGGCAAAGTGGTGTACGGCGCTCCCATTAAGGGTGTTTTATGTTATAAATATTAAATTATCTTAATAATAATTGAAAAACTATTCGTATTTAGACATTATAAAATAAGAAAAAAAAGTTTTTGAGGAATAAAAGTTCACCACCTTAATTAATTTTCAGGATGAAAAGAATTACAGTGGTTTTTCCATTTCTGTAATTTTTTTGACCCACCATGGCTGTGAGAAGGTTAACTAAAGGGATCGATGTTGCCCCAGTGCGGGTTACTTCTCAATAAAGAGGACAAGTTACATGTTTAATCAAGAACCCCACTAACCGTGTAACCATTTAGCACTTTTAACTTTGCTATTCAATAAACTACAATGAATAAACTACAATAAACTACAAATGCTTTATTGTTGTTTGTTGATGTTTGCACATGGAGATGCTTTGGACATTGCGGTGATCATTTCGTCGATTGCAGTTTGGGCATCCGGACATCCAATACTAACAGTTTTTAAGCACTCGTAGAAAGTTGTATACTTTCTGTTTAGATAGACAGTGATTGGATTATTGAATTAAAAGCAGTTTTGGACTCTTATACTGGCAGTTTTCTGCATTGAAAAAACTCTTCAAATGTCCTGATTCTGCACCGAGTAGAAGTTGAGCCTGGCACTCTTCGATATTGTTATTCATTTCTATATTTTTATCACAATCTGAAGTTGCTTTCACTAATGCTATGTAGAAATAAATTAATCTTGAGATGAAGAAATGATGTCAAAATATGAAAGGAGGGACATTTTACCCTTGTAATTGTCGGCATTATTGGCACATAGTGGAATGGCACTTTGATGTTCTATGTTGATCATCTGATTGACAGTTTCATGTGTGTCTTCAGGAAGGCAAGGCAAAACAATGTCTTTAAACTTTTCACTGCAATCTCTGCCTGCATCAGTTCTGTTGAAAATAATTCACAAATAACTTATGTTACAAACCTCTGAAGATGGCTGGGAACAGCCGAAAGGCCTTCGGAAAGACTAGCATATTTTAATCGTCATTTAATTCTTTTTAATAAAACACTGAAATAGAGTTTTAAATACTAATTCAAGTTGATGATCTCTCAAAACCACTGTCTTAAGGTGGAAACACAAGGGAGCGGGTAAAATTTAAAAGCTTGCTTTCACTTGGAAATGCGGCTAAAAACTTGCCCGCTTGAGCAAATACAAGCTTATTTTTATTCAAAGCTTTGTTTTGAAGCGAGCTTGTACTCACCCGCTCCGATCGAACTGAGTTTGATTTATCAGCTTCAAGCTTGCTGGTGTTTTGGTCATCTGACTTTGACAGCCAATCAGAATCGTGAGGAAATTCTCGGAGGAAATTTTGGCGGGAATTTCTAGCAGCCAGCTAGCTTGAGTTTGCCGGTTAAGCTGGTAAGCCAAAAGCGGGTCGAGTGAGCTTGTAAATGACTCTCTCTTAAAACTTGTACTAGCAAGCTTTGGAATTTTACCCGCTTCCTTGTGTAAGGGATGCTTCTGATTTCTCCTTATAACCTTCCTGCAACTAGCCGTCAACGTTTGCACATGTATGTGAGTAGAAATTATCAGCCGAAGTAGGAAAGGGTGTAATACAAAATTTCTTACTTGCATGTGAGTACTAATAGTACTTCCATGTGGTTTAATAGCCTGTTCAGTGTGAGTAATTCTTGAAACGCCGCATTCATGCAGCGCTCAGTTATCGAAGCGGCTGTTTGTGGATTTAAGCCTTGCTGTTCGATGCAAGTTACATTCAAGTCATTAATTATGGCAAGCTTTAAATTGTTGTATTGAGCTGATATTTCTGAAAGAGACTCAAAAGAGTTGGAATATAGATGTAAGGGGAGGAGTAATTACCATTGAATGTTAGAGATAGCAAAATTAGAATAAAGAAATCTTGGCCCATTTTAAGTTGCTTTTTTTTATCCAGATGGTGCTTGAAAATGAGCTACAGCGTAGACGGGATGTGAAAAGTTGATATTTAACTCCAGGAAATGAGAAACAAATAAAAGCAAGCAAATTTAAAGGTCAAGAAGAGATAAACATCAGTCATTAATCAGTTTCCGAAGATTTTTTTTTAAATGATTTTTTTTTAAAAATATTTTTTATTTAAAAATCTAAAAAAATTACAGAGTTTAAAAGTGCCGGACTTTCATTTTGACAACATTTCATGACATAAAATCCATCCATTTCAAGGTTTTGTGTTTAGCGCATGGACTTGCTTCAGATAAAGCATGATATACTCCAGTGATAGCACTTTGCATATCGGGACATCCGACATCAATATTTTTTACGCATTGATAATACTCCTCAGATTTCCTGTTAAAGCGAAAACCTTGCTGATCAATCAACAGTGCGTCTTATTTTCTATTTTCTTACCTGCAATTGTCTGTGCTGAAATAAGTGATCAAATGTCTCGATTCATCTTGGAAAAGTTCATACCCACATTCAGCAATCATGTTATTTAACTCCGTCTTTTTTTCGCACGTTGTTTCCAGTAATGCTACATAGGAATCATTTCTGTAAATACTTGTGCGGTGTGAATTGCCAACTTAACACAAGTGGGATCTACCTTTGTAGTTTTTGGCATCATTCGCGCAGAGTGAGAGAACGCCCTGGTATTGGACCTCGGTCATTTTAACCACGACCTCCTGCGCGCCTTCCGGAAGACATGGCAGAACAACATCTTTAAATTTGTCATTGCATTCATTGGTTATGTCAGTCCTATTAATGGCAATTATTATTGCGTAGTGGACATCACAATTCATCCAGTGATTAGAGATTTTCTTACGTGCATATGAGGTTTATCCGTTCTTCGTTGTGGTTTATTTCACTTCTTCGCTCGTAGAGATCTTCAAGCGCTGCTGTAATGCAATCCTCGGCTGCAGCGGTGGCGGTGTTTATGTTGAAGCCTTTTTTTTCAACGCAAGTAGCGTTTAAGTCGTTTTTTAGGGCTATTTTAAAGCTGATAAATTCAGCTGCTATTCCTGTGATTAAATTATTCGTACGAAAAAACGTTAGTCTTAAAGAGGAGTATATTCGTACCCGTTAGATCACTATTAAGTGTCAAAGCGATTAGAATTGAAGTCAACACATGGCGGTTCATTGTGCGTTGTTGAATCTTGGATTGTTTTTTCATTTCAAGCATTGGGAGAGTTGCTGGTTGGCTTAAATAGTGGAATGTAATTCGATGCAGATGTTATAAGTTGATAATTAATTCCGGAAAAGGAATAAATAAAACCTAATTACGTCTGGAACTTGAAGGTCAAAATTGGTAAATGATACTTGATGGAATTAATTTCTGCTGGTCATTTAAAGGTCAGGAGAATTCACAGTGAAATTAGAACCTTTTTTTTTATTCTAGTTGTGTAATGTTACCAAGGAAATCTTGTACAATGCTAGTATATCTATAGTTAAGATGATGATCATTGTTGTTGTTTGTTGGATAGAAAATGGCTATGATGTAAAGAGAATAAATAGTTTTGATTCAGAGGTGGTGTCAGCTGTGTTGAGATGAGTGTAGATAATTAACACATGGAGACGCTTGAAAGACTGCATCAAACATTGTATTCATGGCCTGTCCACCATCAGGACAACCAATATAATTACTTTTTATGCATTTGTAGTACTCATTATATTTCCTATCAATGTAAAATGTCGTTAATAAATTAATGCGGTAACTTTTTGTACATTTTATCTTACTGGCAATTTTCTGCACTAAAAAATGTTTCCAGGTGTTGTGACACTGCGCCATCTTCAACCTGCCTTTGACATGCAGCCAACTCTTGAGCAAGATTAATGTCTTTAGCACAAGCTTCAGCCAGTATTGCTGTGAAGAAATCAATTGATATAGCTCGATTGCAAGATACAATTGTGATGATTTTTACCTCTGTAGTTTTCAGCATCATTTGCACACAATGAGATGGCTCGTTGGCGCTCCATTTCACTCACTTGATTGAAGATTTTGTGGTTTTCTTTGGCCAGGCACGGCAACATAAGTTCTCTAAATTTTTCATTACATTTTTTAACTGTGTCTGTCCTGTGAATGAGAAGAAAAAGAAAACATTTAACTTAAGATGACTAAAATAAATTGGATAGTACTAATTTGATGGTGCTCTACAACTTTGTAATTGACTCCTTTGCTCTAACCTGATTGGTTTAGAAGTTAGCAAGTGAATGACCTTGAAAATGACCTTCAAGGTCAAATTTGATAACGTCATTGGATTGCTCTCACCCATCAAAGTTGGCCTAGATGCAATTGCTCAGGAAATATTTGGAGGGATACAGACTTTTAGGACACCCTGTATATAAATTGTTCTTATCTCAATTATAACAAGGGGCAAAGGACGCCTGATGTTTTTAGCCCAGGGTGCTTAAATGCATTCAGTCCTGACCGTACTAAGTGTCACACTTTGTATTGTTACGCGTACGGACCGTTCCGATAAGCGGCCGATCCGTAGCGCTTGATTTGGCTTATAATTTGGTATTTAGCAGTATACTTATACTTAAATGTTCTTACGTGCACACAACTGTTATAAATGCTTCGGAGGTGGGCGGTGGAAGTTCTAGAATTGCTTCGTGGATGCAGTTCTGTGCACTGTCAGCGGCTGAACTTGGACTTAGGCCAATCTGTTGGATGCAAGTGACATTTAAGTCGTTGATTAAAGCGAGTTGGAAGTTGATGTACTGAGTTGAAATTGCTGGAATTTGAATTATTTAAATGCAGGGGGGAAGAGGTTGAAAAAGTTTGAGATTTTTATCTACCGTTAAATATAAAGCAGATGAGTATTGAAATCGAGAGCAGGTGGTCCATTTGAGAGCTGTTGGTGTTTTGAAAGCTGTTTGGTATTTTGCAGTTGGTTTGCCGGTTGTTTGTTTAAAGCGATAAGGAAGTGCGTGGGTGGCGGGACTTCCAAGTTGCTATTTAACTAATTCGTTGCTTATTCAAAGGTCAAGATTTTTTGTTGGTGTTGGGTGTCATTATTTGCTTTTTAAGTGCTTGCTTTTTTCTTTAAGGAAGTTTCAATAAATTTGGGGGGGGGGGGAGGGGATTTTATCTAGTGTCCAATTCACTGATCGCTTTAGAACCTCTAACTTTCGTTCTTGATTAATGAAAACATTTTTCGCAATTGGTTTTGTAGTAGTTTGTCTTGCAAGCATTTCACCACTACAGTTTGCGCTCGGTATCTTGATACTAAATTCGTACTGCGCATCCCATTCTGCGCAAATGATTTTCTAATTCCAGTCGTTATTTAGCAGTATTAAACCTAATATTAGGCCTAATAATGCTAAAAATAAGATAAATTAATGAAAGTATTTTGGTACTACACTATAAATTACTTTTAATCATGAGTTTATTGTTGTTTATTACTTTACAACTGTAGTTGCTGCTTGATCTAGAGCGTGAGTCAACTTGGGGTGTTGCCTGTGTGCTCTCATTTTCTTTGATAATGCCACAGGATTGAGCAATCATTTAAGGTCAGGAAGAGAGAAAAAAATTGATTTTTGAAGGTTTTTAGTAAAATCTGAATTGTATTTATTGGTTTGTTGCAGGGTTTTACCGATATCAGTCGATAATAGAGTTTGCGGGATGCATTTTCCCCTTACAGTTTAAGACTGTACAGTATAAAAATAGTGTAAGGAAAAAATGATAAATTAAGTTTTTGCGGGCTGCAAAATGGCGGCGAATGAGGTCGTTGCTAATCCAAATTTAAAGGCTCTGTGACGTAAATAGTGGAAAACTACCGGATTGGCTGCGCTATATTTTATTTTAGTGTTCAAAACGATACACTAAAGGTTGTTTGCTCCATGCTACACTATTTAAATAGTGGATTGTGGAGCAAAATAAGGGAAAAATGCATCCCGCAAACTCTCTATTGACATTCTCCCCCGTGTGTTATTTCGTATTAATTCGTTGTTCCGTGCGCTGATTGGATTTTCTGAGTGCCTTCTATTGGCGGTTTAATCAGATTACTTAAGCCTAATCTAGTTCTATTTTGTTCTTTTGTTGAATTTCCCCCATCTGTATAAGAGGTGTTTCAACTCAAATTAGATTTGTATGAAATTTTAATTGTTTTTATTGCTTTATTGAAACAGGAGATTAGTTTAGAAAATTAACACATGGAGATGCTCGGTAGAAAGCATCAAATGATCTCTTGAAGGCTTCTTCGTGGGCAAAACATCCGACATCGATAGCTTTTAAGCATTCATTGTACACATTATATTTCCTATTGAGTTAAAATCTGGGTAGTAAATGGTTAACATTTTCTGTATTTCATCTTACTTGCAATTCTTTTTATTGAAAAGAGTTGCTAAATGCCCAGATGCGGCGTGATATTCAACAGGTATCTGGCATTCAATCATCATTGAACTAACTTCAATGTATTTATCGCAGGATGTTTTGTCCGCCAGTACTGTAAAGAAACCAATTTATATCAAATGAGTATGTACTGTACACCCAATCCTGTTTTTAAACAGTAGATATGTTCCACAAACAAAGACAAAGGGAATTCCCTAGATATTTCCTAGATAACAAACAATGGGATTTTTTTGAAAAGAAACAAAGGAAATTTCTTAAATATTTCTTAAACAAGGGAAAATTCCTAAATATTTTGTAAACAAGGGGAAATTCCTAAATATTTCCTAGACAACAAACAATGGGAATTTTCTAAATATTTCGAAGACATTAAACAAGGAGAATTTCCTAAATATTTCTTGAACAAGGGGAAATTCCTAAATATTTCTTAAACAATGGGAATTTTCTAAATATTTTCAAGACAATTAGGGGAATTTCCTAAATATTCCCTAGACAACAAACGGGGGAAATTTTCTAAATATTTCTTATACAACAAACAGGGGGAATTTCCTAAATATGTTGTAGAAAATTACAAACAGAAATATTTTTCGGTATTAAATCAAAAGATAACCATGAAATCCTTCTACACCCTTTGAAGAAAAACAGAATTGGGTGTACAATTGTGATTGGGTTTGTTCACCTCTGTAGTATTCAGCATCATTTTTGCAGAAAGCGGCAATTTTTTTCAGTTCCATTTCAATAACTTGATCGACTGTCTCGTCCGCTTTCTCGGACAGACAAGACAAGACAACATCTTTGAAGCTCCCGTAGCAATCTTTAATCGTGTCAGTCCTGTGGATGGTAATTAAGGGGTTTCATTAAATGAGCGATTATTGTGATTAGTTGATTATTGCAATAATCATAATCACTCAATTATTGAGGGACCAACAAAAATCTGATTGTGATTATTGCTCCGATGGGCGGAATTGTTTAAATTGTAACCTAAATACGTTGAATCCAGTCACATGACACATCAAGTAATCGACTAATCAAAGTAATCAAGTAATCGCTCATTTAATGAAACCCCTTATTATCAATAAAAACACCAGCTGCATTCAAAAACTCTAAAACGCCTCGTTTCTCTCGTTTCGTGTTCGTACGTGTGACGTCATTCCCATGTTATTCAATGGGAATGACGTCAGAGAGTTTTTGAATGCAGCTACTCTTATCACATTTTCATCATCTTACGTGCACATGAGTGATATTACTGCTTCGATTGATGCGTTATTTAGATTTCCCATCGCAGCTTCGATGCAGTCATCGTAGATTGCAGCGGCCGAATATGGACTATAGCCCTTGCGATGTATGCAGGGATCTCGGATATCATTGATTAAAGCGAGTTTAAAGTTGATGAATTGAGTTGATATTTCTGAAAATGATTAATGAAGTGAAAGAAAGGTGTTTTAAGTTGGACTTGGTCGTTACCGTTAAATGTCAACGCGATGAAAATTGAAATGAACAGATGGTGGGCCATTGAGAGAATTTGGTTTCTTTTAGCCGATGGTTGGAAGTGATATGATGTTTCCGGTGGTGAGATTTAATACGTTGCTCGTTTGTTCAAAGGTGAAATAATTCAGGTTGAATTTTCTTTCTTTTCTTCTTTGAATGTGTGAATTTATTTATGGTCTGACGCACCTTTGTTCCAGTGGATCTAAATTGCATATTTCAACTAGTTTGAGTCATTTACAGAATCTGAAATTCAGGAATGTCTAGTATGCGGATTTAGGGACAAGCTCTTTTTCTATCTATTTTTTTTCGTTGAAAATTTGTGACTTTGTTTATCTAATAATAAAGTAAATCTCAGGTGAAATTTGTATTGATTCATCATTTATTTAATTAGTTATTCTTCTTGCAAAATTGGTGCCCCTTAAAACTCCAGCAAAACTTTTAAACAGGCTTTGCTGCTTTAGTAAAGAGCGCTTCAGCAACAGCCTATTTGCATTACATCCATCGCTGCAACAAAGCGTGTTTGTTTTCTTACTTTAGTCAATAAATACACAATTTTTTTCCTGTTGCCGACCCCTGGTCTAGTGTAATCAAACTTGGTTTATCTTATTGCTGGGTGTAAAATGTAGTTAAAACAGATCTAACTTTTGTTTCAACAAACAAACTTTTGAATGTGTTGCAGAGTTGCCGTTGACCATAGTGTAAGCAGCTTTAGTCTGTGTTGGTGTATTCAAAGAAAAATCATCAGGTACATGTTGCACTTCATGTGTGTACTCCATGTTTAATTTTAACAATGCGAGGAGTGATCAATCTATCACTCAGTTTACATATTTTTCCAACAGAGTATAGAGTCAAAATAAACAAACTTTTATCATCTAATAACAAATATCTAAATCAAAAATTAATTAAACAATAGCAATTAATAGAACATAATAAATAATGTTTGACATATGATAAAAATATGTATCTTAGCCTAAAGCCTGGTTCACACTTGCGGATATGCTGAGGAAACTGGACAAGTTGAACATTATTAATGCCATTGACAATGGGAAGAAGTCATCAATTTTAGCAGATGAGTTTAATTTGTTTCGTTCTACAATTTTTAACAATTTTAAAGAATTGGGATAAAATTAACATGAAACTTGCATGTTTATAAATAAATAATGTTGTTTATGATGAAATTTAATTTGTTTTAACGAACTCTCGCTATAACAAATCAATTTTTCTGGTTCTTTGCGATTCATTATAAAGAGTTTCGACTGTCAAACAATATATATATATATATTATTTTTGCGATGTAGATCTGGGTTCGTTGTATGTTGGCAAAAAAATGGACCACTCTGTCCATCCAACCTTGGACCGGTTGTGTTTCTCGTGGTGCACAGTTTTGAGTGCATCCAGGTCCTTCCTGTTGCCAAAGGCGAACCGATCCAATATTTATTTCACTTGTTCTTGTTTTAACTTGATGCAGAATTGGAAGTAGGGCAAAAATGTATACGTACTATACCACATTTTGTAATAATTTGGATCATCGTCTGAACTTCCATAAATTAAATGCGTTACTTGAAAAACAGAATGATCGATTAAATTTTTCTGCATTAAAGCATGCCACAGTGTTTTGTTTCTAGTAACTATATTTAATGCTTTAGTATGATTGAGCTGTAGACAATTCAGCAAAATCTTAATAACTGAGCACAAATTTTCAATTTGCTCCACATCATCTATTACTGTGAACGATCCCAAACCTATTGTTTTAAGTTTATTTCCCATAGACCAAGGCAAGGAATCTGCAATACTTTGAATCAGTTTCTGACTTAAGCTGTGCTCTGTGTTAATGCGCCACAAAGCAAACCTTTCAATAGGAAGTTCTTGAAGACACTTTACTATTTCGTCTATTGGTGCTAAAGTATGCACATGGTCGTTGAGCGGGAAATTCAGTTCCAACATTTTCAGATTGGTACATCGAGATACCCGTCTCCAAAACTCTATCTCAATGCTTGACTGGTCTATTGACAAAGAGAGCTCTTGGAGTGAAATGTAACCGGTCCATGAATGGGGGAGTTTGTCGAAAACACATGCGTCACATTCCAAAACGATGGGATCAATGGCGGACAATCCTTCAACACTTTTGAAAGTCTTATTCTCAAAATTTTGATATGATTCTTTGATAATCACTGATTTGATGCAATTTTTGTTCATCAACGGCTTCTTACACAATAACGGACTCTGTTTGAGCATTATGCAATTGTAGTGCTTTTCACCTCCGTTTGTAAGTTCGTATAAGTCTATCGGAAAGTAGTCGGCTATGTTTGAAACCACGTGCAATGTGTGCAAGTTTGAAGAATTGGCGGCAGCACGAATAATGTTGTTTGGTTTGATCTCGGATGATAATTCGGTGACCATTAGTTGTAATGTTTCAATTTGATTTCTGCAGAGTAGAACAGTTATCAGGTCCTCCTGGCGGATTGCTTTTGTCAAATGTATCCGGAAGTTGTTAAATTGTATTTTCTTTACGGTAGCATTGCCAATTTGCTTGTGGATTGTGTCACACACGGTGACTCCATCTATGTACAATGAACAAGATTCTTTTGGAAGAGTGGATAGAAGACAGATATAACTCCAAATGGTTGAATAATCCAAAAGTTGGCTACTCCCAAAACTGAACCGGAGAGAAAGGTTTTGACATTTGATATTTCTTAGTGAGTTTTCTAATATTACAGGTGCGTTTGGTAAAACGTCTATCCACAACTCTGGTATTGTTATGTCTTGAGGAAGGATTGAAGGATGTACGTAGTTAACATAAATCTGTTTAAGTTTTCCGCTTTGAATTCCGCACTTGATCACATTCTTAAATAAAGCAGACAAATAAAAATCAGAAAATAACTCATTCCATAGATGGACATGAGGTGGGATGAAATCATTCAAGATGGCCACTAATTTGTTGGAATTGTTGCCAGCTTGACATTCTGCCAGAAAGTTCCACAGGATGTCTTCGGATGCTGAAAATATGTGAGCGATTGGCAATAGTTGTTTGAAAAATTCATCGGCTTCGTCGTGGAATAATCCAACAAGAAAAGTGGGAATGAGCGAAGTCTTTTCTAATTTGAAGTAAAGCGAGCCGATAGAGCGAAGAGAGGTTTCTGCGCATCCAATAGTTTGTTGTTTAAAGTCCATCCAAATTGAAAAGGCGGCTGCAAATTCCAGGATGGATAGATGAAATGCTTCATAGTGACTGGTTGATTGAAACGATGATGTTTCTTTGTGTATAATGAGAAATCCCAACTGGTAAACCTGCATCGTCAAAGCATTGCATTCGAATTGCAAGTTGTTTTCGTGAATATGTTCTAGCGATAGTTTTCCGAAATCTCGAATAGTCTTTTGCACGTCACTTATTTGTGAGTTAACCTTAAACAGATCAAATTCACTATCCAAAGAAAGGATTGTGTTTTTAACGCTAGACCTTATGATGAAATTGAATAGTTTTTTAAATAATTGTGTCCTGGTTGTCAATGTTGTTAAATCATTCTTCTGTGATGCCATGAATGCAAGTAGAATTAAAAACAAAGGGGATCTGAACATTTCATCCATTGGTTTTGTCAGCCGTTCAATTTGATAGATTATATCATCCGCACTGTTTTGTGGAATAAACTTGAGCAAGAATTTTTTTCTGTCCTTAATTCTGATTCCTCGAACTTGTATCCGCACTTCGTAAAACATCTTCCTTTTAGATATACCACCAAACAACATATTTAGTTCGTCGTTTTCCAATGCAAACAAACCGGTTCTGCATGTAACGATCACTGTCATGGTGGCATATATTTGTTTATACAATAGCTTGAGAATATCCATTCGTTCAAGTGTTGAAACTTCATCCAACCCATCAATTATTAGAAGAGTATTTGATACATTGGTCTCTATAATATGTTTTACGCTGGTAATATCACTGAAACCACAGTGAGTTGCGATATCAGTAATTACTTCGTTGATATTTCTTTGTCTTAATTCTCTGAGTGGTAACAGAAAAGCTAATTTGAAGTGCTTGATATATTTTCTTGAATTGGCCCAATCGCTGATTATCTTCGTTACTAACGTTGTTTTCCCGTAACCGGGTTGTCCATCTATTAGTATCCGTTGCGGCCTTTTATTATTCACTTTGGCAAATATTTTTTCCACTGGGATAGTCGTGCTGGATGTATTTAGTTGTAATTCAGTGTAATAGTCATCTAACATCAGATCTTGGCCTTTATCTAACCAAGCAATGCACGGCAACGTGGATTCCGAGTAAAAGGATTGCAATTTTTGTCGTAAACCGTGTGTAGTATCTAATTTTAGATAAATGAAAAAAGTTAGTGATAAAAAAAGAATAAATTTATTTGATAAACTTTTACTACCTGTTGATATTAATCGGTTAATAATTCCTCGGAAAATACCATCTAGAGAATGAAAGTATTTAAGTTAGGTTTAAAATAGATTTGCATTTAATTTATTTTAAGCGTACTCTTATTGGTAGCTGTTTCTACTGGTGTTTGGTGATTTACCAATGTTGTTGCGGAGGTCAAGTGTTGAACAGTTTCTAGAATATGGATAATAACAGGAAACAAATTAGTCATCAATGTTTTTAGAAATTCTAATATAATTACCAATGTTAATGTAATTTACTGTTGTTCCAATCAACCCTGAAATGTCAAAAAAACTGTTAGATTGTGTATTTATTTACCGTGATAAGATAATCTACCTCCTTCTTCTAACATTTCTGTTTCCATAACTGTCTGCTAAAAATAGATCAGTGTTCGAAAAATACTCTACTTCTGACAGTTTTAATAGGTCAGAAACAACTGTTTCATCACCTAAGATAGTAAGCAAAAAATATTAGGGAAAACTGACTGTAACCTGTATTTAATATGGGAATAAACCTTTCACTTACAGCTTATAGCGAGGACAGGCCCAACAGGAAAAAGGTATAGTCACTAACGTAACCTTGACTACCGGTTTTGACTGGTCTTAACTGCCATCTGTGATGCAGTTTCTGAACTATACACTAGATTACTCAATCAGTTCATTGTTAAAACATCAATTTTTAATGAAACAAGTCTATTTAGGAATCATTATTACTAAAATTACAAATTTCTTTACAGATAAGTTATCACTACATGAAGTTATTACAGTTTTTCTTGATTTAATTTAATACAAAATATATTGTACGAAAAAAATGAAAATGCGTTGTACCAAATTTTATAATAACCTGGGTCATCATCTGAACTTCCGTGAATTAAATGTGTCACTTGAAAAATGGAATTGTCTATTAAATTTTTCTGCATCAATGCATGCCACAATGATTTATTTCGGGTAACTATGTTTACTGCTTCCAAGTAATTCAGCTTCAAACTGTTCAGCAAAACCTTTATCACTGAGCACAAACTCTCAACTTGGTCTATATCGTCTACCGTCAAAAAAGAACCCAAGTCTATTGTCTTAAGCGGGTGGTTTTTTGACATACCATTTTTAATCGACCAAGGCAATGAATCTGTAATACCTTGTATGAGTTTCTGCGTTACACCGTACTTAGCCCTGACACGCCACACCGAAAACCTTTCGATGGAAAGTTGTTGCAGACAGGTTACAATTTCATTTATAGGTACTAGAGTTTTCATTTCACCGTTAAGTGGGAACATTAGTTCCAACATTTTTAGGTTTTTACAGCATGATAAACGCTTCCAAAACTGTATTTCAGTGCTTGATCTGTCCATGGACAAAGAGAGCTCGTTGAGCGACATGTAACCGGTCCACGATTGCGGAAGTTTGTAGAAAAGAGAAGTGTCGCATTCCAAAATGACGGGATCAATTGCAGACAATCCTTCGATGCTTCGGAAAGTCTTTTTATCAAACTCTTGATACGATTCTTTTATGACCAAGGAATGGATGCAATCCTTGTTTGTCAATGGCTTTGTGCATAATATTGGACTTTGTTTGAGGATTAGGCAGTTGTATTTCTTTTTCCCTCCGTTAGTTAGTTCGTGCAAATCTATTGGAACGTAGTCAGGTATGTTAGAAGTTACGTGCAACGAATGCAAATTTAAAGCATTGGCAGCAGCACACATAATATTGTTTAGTTTCCAATCAAGTGGAACATAACTGACCGTTAGTTGCAAAGTTTCAATTTGATCTCTGTGGAGCAACACTGTTATTATATCTTTTTTGATGGCCGGAGTTAGGTTTATTCGAAGGTTGTGAAACCGTATGTTTTTGATGACAACGCTATCAATTTTATCGTATATTGCATTGTAAACTATAAAGCCATCAATGTACAACGAACACGATTCTGTTGGAAGAGTTGATAAATGACGGATGTAATTCCACATTGTTTCCTCTTCTAAGTGCTGGCTGTACTCAATGTTGAATCGAAGAGCGAGTTTGTTACATTTGATGTTTGTTAGTAAATTTTCCAACTTGTAAGGTGCCATTGGGAAAACATCCACCCACAAGCTAGGTATTACAACGTCTTGGGGTAAATTTGTAGGATTCATATTGTTGATGTAGATCTGGTTGAGTTTTCCGTTCTGGATTCCTGTGTGGATGAGTTTTTCAAAAAAATCAGTCAAGTAAAAATGCGTGAACTGCTCATTCCATTGGTGAATATGAGGAGGAATAAAGTCCTTCAAAATTGAAAATAAGCCTAACTCGCAGTTACTGCTCGCTTGACACTCCGTAAGCAAATTCCACATGATGTCTTCGGATGCCGAAAACACGTGGGCGTGAGGTGAAAGTTGTTGGAAAAATTCATACGCATCGTGTTGTAGTAATCCAACAAGAAAGGTTGGAATGAGCGAAGTCTTTTCTAATTTGAAGTAAAGCGACTGGAGGCAACTAAGAGACTTTCTTGAACATTTATAATCCATCCACATCGAAAAAGCGGCTGCAAATTCCAAGATGGAGAGATGAAATGCTTCGTAGTGACTCGTTGATTGGAACGACGACGTTTCTTTGTGTATAATGAGAAATCCCATACGATAAACCTGCATTGTCAAAGCATTGCATTCGAATTGCAAGTTGTTTTGTAGTATTTGTTTCAACGATTGGTTTCCGAATTCTCGAATCGTCTTTTGCATTTCGTTTACTGGCAAATCAATCTGAAATAGATCAAATTCACTGTCCAATGAATCGTAGTTATTTTTCATACTGTATTTGATGATGAAATTAAATAGTTTCTTAAATAATTGTGTTTTGGTCGTTAGGGTAGTTAGATCGTTCTTGTTTGATGCCATGAATGCGAGTAAAATTAAAAACAGAGGAGATTTGAACAGGTAACCCATGGGTTTTGTCAGGTGTTCCATTTGTTTAACGATGTCGTCTGCAGTGGTTTGTGGAATGAACTTCAGGAGAAATTTTTCTCTATCTTCAATTCCGATTCCTAAGACTTGGATCCGAACGTCGTAAAACACCTTCTTTTTGGAAACGCCTCCAAATAAAAAATTTTGCTCATTGTGTTCGAGCGCAAACAAACCAGTTCTGCATGTTACAATCACTGTCATTACATCGTACACTTGTTTGTATAATAGCTTTAAAATTGGCATACGTTCAACTGTCGATAACTCATCCAATCCGTCGATTATTAAAAGCGTGTTTGACATGTTATTTTGTATAATATTTGCAACGCCGCTGACATTACTGAATCCACAGTGATTTGCAATCGCAGAGAACACTTCGTTGATACTTCTTCCGCGTAATTCTCTGAGAGGTAACAGGAAAGCTAATTTGAAATGCCTGATGTATTTCCTTGCATTGGCCCAGTCGTTGACTATTTTTGTTGCTAATGTCGTTTTGCCGTAACCCGGTTGTCCTTCTATTAGTATTCTTTGTGGCCGCCTGTTGTGCACTTTGAAAAAGAGTTTTTCCACTGGGATTATTGTATTGGATGTATCCAGTTGCAATTCTGTGTAGTAGTCACTGATTATCAAATCTTGACCTCTGTCTAACCACGCTACACAAGGCAATGTCGATTCCAAATAAAATGATTGAAGTTTTTGTCTTAAACCGAACGTAGTATCTAAATATAAATAGAATGGAAATAAAGGTAAAATAAAGTAAAAGAATGATTTTTTTCAGTAAAACTACCTCTCAAGATCAACCGGTTCACAATTCTTCTGAAAAAACTTTGATTTTCTGTTTCACATGTCGCTGTTACGCCATCTATTGAGTAAAACCAAAAGATTTGAGTAAAATATATAATTTTATATTTTCTTACACTTACTTTGATTGTAAATATTTTCCGCCGATCCATGTGTATGCTCCTCCAATGATGTTGAAGAATTTAACTGATGCACAGTATCTTAACATACAGAGAGAAAAAAAATGATAATTATTTTTCTCAAGGAAACCACATTTTGGATCCTGTTTTGTACAGGAAAGAAATTGTCTTTTGAGATTTTTTTCTAGATTATAATTCAATTACCAATGTTAATATAGTTTATTGTTGTACCAATCTCTCTTGAGATGCCGTGATTGCAATGATCACCATGATGATGACACTCTATTGAATTAATACGTAATTAAGTTACATATTTCATTGCAAGTGTAATTTTATACCTGTTTCCTCTGCATTTTCTGTTTCCATGGCAAGCAGCTAAAATTAGGTCAAGCGCTCAAGGCTGAATGGGTTGGAAGTTCTTCAGCATTCAAAAAGGGAGTAACTGAAATTTAGTGAATCTAAGAAAAAAATAGATTTGCTGACTTATGTGACAAACAGGAAACAGATGGGGTTTTAAATTCACATTAAATGCTCTAAACCTAACAGGAAGAGGTGTTACCAAGCAACTATCAGTTTTGTTGTTGTTGATTGCCATCTATGATGCATTGGCTCAACCAAAAATAAATTATGTGTGATAAACTGTGACACAGAACATAGAACAATGAACAATAAAAAGCATTGTAAATAACAAGAGACATAAAATTTGACATTATAAATAAATTATTTTATTATAACAATTAATAACAGATTTATTTACAATCAAAGTTGTTTTTAAGTGATGAAAACTATTTTGTTTGAGAATAACATTTCATCTTCTGAAGTGGTTGAAGTCTGATAACATGTTCAAATAAATTGGTATATTGCATAGCAGTTTCCCAGGATTGAAAAAGATAAGAATTTCAAGAATTATACCAACATCCCAATCAACATGACTTTGTGTAACATAGACGTGATATTGTTCAGTGCATACAAGTGTATTGGCATATACCTATACTAAAAATAGAATAAATCTTACTTCCTGTAAAACATGCAAATGTAACACGTGCCTTTGGATTGGTGACACTTCTTCGGGCGATAGTTTGTCGCGTAATTTCATTACTTAGCCAATTCACAGGTGATGTAGTTGCCCAGAAGCCACCTTGGAGGGATGGAAAGGAGGATTGCTATCTTAACTAGCCATAGGGGCTCTAGAAGCTAAGGCACAGGTCAAAGTTGGGGAGAGAAAGAAACACATCTTCTCAGTGTGAAATCAAGCTCTTTACTCCATCAACAATACAGATTTCATCACCAAAGAAACCTTAAACAATAACAGCACTTAATCACAGCATCATTCATTATTAATAACAATAGCAGTTCATAGAAAAGGCTTAATTTAGGTTTAACATAGGAATATTGGAAAAACATGAAATAACATCAAAAACCTAAGAATAAACACAGCAAGAAGCAAACATTACATGAAAATGAAGAAATTTACACAGTAAGTAAGCAATAACATGTGAAATGAGCAATAACAGCAATTCTCAAAAGGCATGAATCACCATGGCAACAGAGCATTAATTTACAACAAAGTGAAGATACAAAGAGAACGATAAAGTAACATAATAATTAAACAATTAAACAATGACTAAATAGCTAAACCTAACGCAATAAAAAGTAAGCTTTTTCTTGCTCTCAACACACTTCATCTGTTCGGCAGTTAATCGGATGTACATTCATCGCGCGTTGATTCATTGGTCAGGCAATTTATCGGATCGACAATTCATCGGCCAAAAACTCACTGGGCGCCAATTCATAATCTATACACCATTGAACAATACAAACACATACAGGATCTGATATTACCAATAAATTAACAGGAATTATTTTATTAAAACAATAATACATAGGCTATATTTATTTACAATCAAAGTTGTTTTAATGTGATGCAAAATGTATTATACGAGGAACATGAAAATTGATTGGACCAAACCCTATAATAATCCGGATCATCAGCGGAACTACCATGAATTAAATGCGTTACTTGAAAAAGAGAATAATCTAAGAAGTTCTTTTGCATAAGTGAATGCCACAATGATACGTTCTCACAAATTATATTGACTGATTTCAAGTGAGTTTGCTTCAAACAGTCAAGCAAATTCATTATAATTAAGCACAAATTATTTAACTGCTCCGCATCTTCATCGGACACCACACACATCAAGTCTATAGTTTTTAGTGGATGATTTAATGGATGGCTGTTAGAATTTGTACTGTTACAGGTAAAATTTGCAATACCTCTTGCCAATCTTCTTCTCATGTTGAATTTGGTTTTCAGACGCCATGGCAAGGAGTTGGCAATAGCTTGAACGAGTTTTTTGGTCACATTGTACTTCGCCGAAACACACCAAATGCAAAATCTTTCAATTGGTATCCGCTGAAGACACTTGACTATTTCATCGATTGGTAGACACGTATGTACATTTCCGGCTTTTGGAAAAATCAACTCTAATAGCTTTAAATTTTTACAACTTGAAACCCGTTTCCAAAATTCTGCTTTATTACTGGACACATGCATTGGTAGAATAAGTTCTTTGAGTGACATGAAACCAGTCCATGTTTGAGGCATTTTTTCAAAGAAACATGCATGGCATTCCAAAACTGTGGGATCAATCATTGCCAGTCCTGGAATGCTTTGAAAGCTCTTCTGATTAGAACCTAAACCTATTTCCTTGACAATGACAGAATGAATGCAATTCCTGTTTGCCAATGCTTTTTTGCATACAATGGGACTGTCTTCAACGGATAAACAAGAATATTGTTTAGTGCCGCGTTTGGTCAAGTCATACAAATCAATTAGCATATTGTTAACTTGGTTTCCAACTATGTGCAATGACTGTAGGTTTGCTGAATTGGCAGCAGCATGCAGAAGTTCCTGAGGTTTGGAAACCTGGTGATAACCATGGCTTAGAAGCAGCTCCAAGCTTTTAACTTGGTTTCTTAGAAGCAGAATTGCTATCATGTCCTTACCAAGGTGATTTCTCAAATGTACGCGCAAGTTATTGAAGTGCATTTCTTTGATAACTGGGTGGTGAATATGGTCATACATGGCTTTGTAAACAGCAAAATCATCCATGAACAGTGAGCATGATTCTTTTGGAATTGATCCCAGAAGGCAAAAATAATGCCAAATAATATCGTTGAGGTTTTCGCTAAATCCCGCATTGAACCGAAAAGTAAGAGTTTTACATTGTACATCATGAAAGGAGTTTTTAAGATTATCAAGGAGTGATGATTGAATGGAAGCACTTGAAGGACCTCTTTGTTCATCATCCGGTTGAATATCCACCCATAAGTGTGGGATCAATACATCGTTTGGAAGTTTCGACGGGTTTACGTTGTCGATGTATATTTGCTTGAGCCTTTCATTTTTAATTCCAAGTTGCATCAGACTATCAAAGAAGTCCGATGAATAGAAGTTAGCCAACATTTCATTTGATTGGTAAATGTGCGGCGGAATAAAATCCATCAAAGCAGGCAGTAATTTCTGTGATATATTGCTGACTTGACACTCTGCCAGAATGTGCCAAAGACAGTCTTCAGAAGCTGAAAACACGTGGGCGTAAGACAAGAGTTGTTGAAAAAATTCGTAAGCTTCATCTTGCAACAGTCCAGCAAGGAATGTGAGAACAAGCGATGTTTTGCCTAATCGAAAGTATATTGGCTGTATGCATTGGAGTAATTTCCTGGCCAGACCAAAACTCTGATGCTTAAAGTCCATCCATATGGTAAAAGCAGCTGCAAATTCTAGGATTGATAGGTGGAATGCTTCATAGTGACTACTCGATTCAAAGTAGAAGATTTCCTTATGGTTGATAAGAAATCCCATATCATAAATTTGGGTCGTCAAAGCACTGCACTGAAGTTGCATGTCACTTTTCAATATGTGATCTAACGACAAGTTTCCAAATCTCTGGATAGTAAATTGTAACTTGTGTACTGTTGGGTTGAATTTGAAAAGATCAAATTGGCTGTCTATACCTTCGCCATAATTTTGTAAACTACGCTTGATGATGCAATTGAAAAGGCTTTTGAACAGTTGTGTTTTGGTTGCTAATGTTGTAACA
Organism: Strigamia acuminata; assembly: GCA_949358305.1. Lineage (NCBI taxonomy): Eukaryota > Metazoa > Arthropoda > Chilopoda > Geophilomorpha > Linotaeniidae > Strigamia > Strigamia acuminata. The sequence goes on along the minus strand of OX442320.1, from coordinate 5,358,717 downwards.
TCATTTTTCTTGGATGCGATAAAAACAAGGAGGATCAAAAACAAAGGGGATTTGAACATGTCGGAAACAAGTTTTGTAAGCTGTTCAATTTGGCCTATTAAATCATCGGCTCTGCCGTGCGGGATGAATTTTAGGAGGAATTTTCTTCGGTCTGCAATTCCTATTCCCAGAACACGTATGCGCTTGTCGTAAAACACCTTGGTTTTTGAAATACCGCCAAACAACAAATGGAGTTCTTTATGTTCAAGTGTAAATAAACCTGTCCTGCAGGTCACCATCACAGTCATTTTAGCATACACCTGCTTGTACAGTAGCTTTAACACAGACAGTCTGTTATCCACCGGTAGTTCGTCTAATCCATCGAGAATTAGAAGCGTGTGGGAACTATTTTCTTCAATAATGTCCTTGACGTTGCAAGTTTTGTTGAAGCCACACTGATTCACTATTTCTGAAATTGCTTCGTTGATACTTCTTTGTTGTAATTGGCTGAGAGATATCATAAAAGTCAGTTTGAAGTGTTTGATGTAAGGTTTCGAAAGAGCCCAATCGAAAACCACTTTAGTCGCAAATGTTGTTTTGCCATAACCCGGTTGTCCGTCTATTAGAATACGCTTTGGAACTTTCTTAGTCACTTTATCGAAAACCTTTTCGATTGGAATTGTAATTTCAGAAGTGTCCAGTTGCAGTTCGGTGTAGTAATCGCTCATTAACAAATCTTGACCTTTATCTAACCATGCAACACGTGGCAAAGTAGCTTCTAGATAAAACTGTTGTAGAGTTTGCTTCAGCCCACATGTGGTATCTAAGGAAAATAACACAAAAGAAAATGTATCTTCACTACCTTTTAGAGAACAAAGTGGCTACGTTCATGTCCGACGTGAACGTATTATTTTCATGATGCGCTGTGATTGGTTGAGAGATGAATTGAAATACATTGATGAAAATCCTCATTTCGTCGACTTTGCTAAAACCGGATAAGGTTAGGTCTGGAGAAAGCTAAAACCTCGAGAACATCGAATTTGAGAAAACTTACGTCGAGGAAACGAATCGACATCAATGTGTCTCAGCCAATCACAGCGCATCATGAAAATAATACATTCACGTCGGACATGAACGTAGCCACTGCCTTTAGAGAAAGTAACTCCCTACCTCCAATTATCCGTCGACTAACATTGGCGATTTGTTGAACAATACTCCTCCTTTCGGTTTGTGGACTTTCTTTGTAATCTACTATCAAAAACAACCACTGTATACTCAGTCATGTGAATTACTCATTAGACTTACAATGATCTGGTTCTCTGAGTTTTCCCTGAGTTGGTGAGAAGAAGCTGTGGACAGTTTCTAAACAGAGCAAACAATTAGTAGATTTTCACCAACTATAATACAATAAGTAGTGAAAGATGAAATAATTAAAAACAAGTTATTTCCTTCTTGTAAACAGTGCTTATTACTCATCCAAGAGGACGTGTGACGTTTTGAATTTTATCAACGGTTCATTTTTGAAACTCATGCGTCCAAAAAAAAATTTAAAAAATGAATTAATGAGTTAATTAATCTGATTAAAGAGAATTAAATTATTTTGGAGTAAATTGGTGACATTTGTGGATTTGGAACTCAGTATCAATGTTTTTCAAAGACTGATGAGCACAACTGGCGCCTACTGACGTCACATCAAATGCGAGCCAATGAGAGCTGAGTACACCTAATGGCCAAATACCAACAGTTGGTGCCCTCTGGTGAGAGTCATGTTTATAAAGTTTTTGCAGCTACCTTTTAATATATTGGATTATTCACAGCATCGCATGTATCCAAAAGATTTTATTGTCAGAGATGACTTAAGCGGGGCTACAAGGTGTGCACGGAATCCAAGTGGCCGAGCATTACATAATTGTTCTCTCGGACTAACACTCCAGGAATTTCCTTAATCCACCTAACTCACGACCCAGAGGTGGCAGCATATGAGACTTTGTAGCCCTGCGGCACGTAAGCTGGAGCTGCCCCTGCTTATTATATTATTTTCTTACCAATATTTATGTAATTTACGGTTGCACCCATCACATCCGGATCTGTTTAGCGAAATAATATCAACATTAGTGACCATTCGTATATATTTTAAGTATTTAGGCTTACTTTCTTCTTCCATTTCTTGAGAATGTTTTTCCATTGCTATTGACACTGGTAACAATACGACCCTATGCGACCGACAATCCGTTACCATAGTAATAATATCAAGTAAATATCTCTATTAAACAATTATTTATCTAAATAAACCAACAACCACATTTCTCTGTTTCTAATTTTGTTTTAAACTATTAAATCAGGACTTTTTCCATTATTAAATAAAGGGACGAGTTGAAATACCTACATTGTGCCAAAAACTCCAGAAAATGAATGTGCGAAAAACAAACAAATGGTACAATCTCCTCGAGGAGAATGATTTTGCCGGTAGTGAGATTTAGTTCTTAGAAAAACCAGACCAACGTATTTACCAGACGTATTTTTCACACTTCCCCTTTTTTTATTTGTTGAAAATTCCACTTACTCACCAGAACTGGATTACGTTCGGAGATAAATTTTTATTTTTTTTTTATTATTATCATTATTTATCTCTGACGTCAAACTGGGAATTACACTTGACTGATTTCAATGAAATTGCCTGTACAAGTTCGCCCTCTATGAACCAGAATCTGAAGTATAATTAATCAACTGATTTGTTTGCCATCTACGTACAAAATTGAATAGTTCTAATTATGTACAACTTTACTAAGAGTGTATACCAGCGGTCGGCAACAGGCGGACCGCGGTCCGGATACAGATCGCGGAAGGTCGAAACTTGGATCGCCAAATATTGTTAAAATAACTTACCTACCTATTCAATTTAATTAATATTTTTATATAACTAGTTTTAGACTCTAAAACTAGTTATATATGTATATATTGCGTTTTATATAATTACTTAAATGAGTCAAAATAAAAATTTAAAACTAGTAAGTATTAGGATTTTTTTTTTCTGGACTTCGATAAACATTTTCAATAGTATCCGGATCCCACTTAAAATTACTTGCCGACCCCTGGTGTATATCGTACCCCGTAGTTTGGTCGGAGAATTGAAAATTCAGACATCGTAGCTGTGTTAAGTTAGAGATGACAATTTGGGCAGCCGGACGAGTATTTAACCTTCTGTCTTGGCAGTTGCAGCCTTGGGAACGGCCAGTGTCCGCCAGACTAAGTCACGTTTCCTTCGGAGCGTCTGATTTGAATGTAAAATTTATTGTAATTTTTTTAAAGTGGATTCCACTTGATTTTCATTCTATTTGATCAAGTAAATGACATTGAAAATGTTTATCAGTTTGCTGATGTCAATTTTGAATGTAATTTGCCGCTTATGTAATGTGTAAGTAGTCCAAGGTAGAGGCGGGCAGGAAGTGGGTATATGAATCTGCTCAAATTCGACATTAGATTGGAAATGAGTGAATTAAAGTGGTTTATTTTACAGTGTGCAATGAATTTTAGCACTTGTTTAATGCAAATTTTTCATCCTGTGATCTTTTGGTTTGGCAAATCTCCACTAGAGGGTGTTTGGCGCCTTGGATACAAATTTAACGAACTGGATTTGTTGTTTAAGATGTGAAATGTGGAGAATAAAATAAAAACAATAAAAAGGATTTGTTTTGTTGTGTTTTGCTGTGTAAAACAATGTGGAAATGAGAATTTCTCATTGTTATGACGTCACAAAAATGGCGGCAAATTTAAAAAATCGATTTTTTTTTTTCTTTTGCACTCGTTTATTCTAATTTTATGCATTTTTCCATTGTATCAGCTGATCAGTTGTCCATGAAAAATGTATATTTATGGCAGAGGTTAAGGATTAAATATGTTTGTACGAAATGAATATATGTCTGCACACTTTCCCACAATCTTTGTGCTAGCAAGAGCAAGGTGAATCGAACACCGAACAAGGCCGGCGATTAACTATAAATCCAAGGATACCTTTGACTATATATAAACATAAACAAAAAAATATACATAAAATGCACATTGGACAACCATGGTTTATTCTATTTCTATCAGAATACAAATAACCAAACTTCGGGCACAAACAGTCGTTAGTATCTTCTGTCAACTTGTGCATACGTAACAAACTGCAATAAAAATTCAACATTTTCCCCAAAAAAGCCATAAAAATCGCCTAATTTTAGATACATCACGTGATAATTGAATGACTAGTGGAAACTTTAGGGCCCTTTGCCGAAAGGTCACTCCAAACTCGCTTTGAATGACCAAAATGGGGAAAAATTTAACATTTTACGACTTTTTCATGTCGTAATTGATTAAATTAAATCCTAGAAAATCTCGAAAATCTCCCCCTTGGTGAGAAAACGGCTTGTTTCACTGCACTGCACGTGTTAGCCAGAGTTATAGTCACGGATTTCGCGTTTTTCCGCGCAAAAAATGCGAAAAATCCATTTTTTTCGGCCAAAAAATTGAAAAGAAAGAAAAAAAAATTTCTCTTTTTCTGACGAGGTGTTTGACTGTTACATAAATCCACGTCTCGTTAAGCCAGAAGCTGTGGATGGAGAAGTGGTTAAGCGATCAGTATTCAAAGCACCTTCAAGGTCAAAGAGAACAGTTTCCCCGACGAATTTCAAACCGATTGCGAGTGCCACCTGTTGACACTACCCCTTTGACTCGGGTATATAAAGACTAAAAGTGGCCGGCATAATTCGGACTCTGAGTTTTAGTGGCCCCCATCTGCTCCGCTCTTTTAATCCGAATCCAGTGCGACATCATGCAGTTTACACTCACATCTAGTACCGCTCTAGTTTCTTTGAAAATGCAACGGTAATGTATTGGTTTTTTATTTTTAGGGTTGAATTTAGTAGTGTTGGGTGGTTCCGTACGATATTTCGTGTGAAAATGGTTTTTATCGGGCGGAAATTGAGATTTTGTTGAGAGTACGGGGATGCGGTTTTTCGGCGGCCGCGTCAGGTGGGGTTTACCCGGCGTGGGCGATTGCCATTTCCCGTGCTTTTGGTTCGGTCGAATTTATCAAAGAAATTAATGCTTTTGTATCGAAATTTTATTTTAAATTAATCAAATTAGTTGTGTTTAGCTGTTATTTGAATTTATTTTTGATTATATTTTCAAGATTTTTTAAATTTTGTTTTGTTTACGGTGATGCGGTTTTCACGCCGCGTTAGGCGAGACACTTTCCGCCTGACGAACCGTCATTTTCCCGTGCTTTTAATTTTACAAAATTTCTCGAATTTCTCAACAAAATTAATGTTTCAATGACGAAATTTCGTGTCAAATTGATGGATAACGTGTTAAATAGGTCTCATTAGACGTAACCATGATTTAAACTGCAAATTTAGGTCAATTTAATCGAATTTTTCACTTTTCGCCCCGAATTTTAAGCAAATCGACCACCTGTGGTGTTTTTACATAACACACCATGTGCGGTGACCTTGAAACAGTTAGGAACGAGCGATAAAAAGAGGGCAAGTTAGTCAGAGCTTTCTTTCTTTCTTTCTCAGCGAAAAGAAGGAATTCTTGGACAATGTTTTGTGTATGGAGGTTGGAGGGTGAGTTGAGTGCAAGGCCAATTCTTCCGCATTTAACTTGGCCTTTGCGGAGGAAATTTCGAGATTGGAATTTGTGTTATTAATTGTATTAGGAATACAGACTAGGAAGGCATTTTTTGTTGTTTTTATTTTTTATTTTTTTTTTCAATTGGTTTTAAGTGTTTAGGTCGTTAGTCTTTGGATTTTTATTTGATTTGGATTGAAGGATACGGTCAGAAGGAGTTGGGGGCGCATTTGCGACCTTTGCTTGATGAGTTTTAATTAAAGGAATTGTGCAAGAAGGGTTGGGGAGATAGATGTGGTATGGCGGAGGATTGCGGAAGGTTTAAAAATAAGTGGTTGGCGAGTGTTTGTGTTATTTTATTTTATTTTTTTATTTTACGAGGTTATGAGTTTTTGACTGTTTGTAGACAAAGTTAAGGGTTTTTAGACTATTTTTAGACACAATTAAGGGTTTTTAGACTATTTGTAGATAAAATTAAGGGTTTTTAGACTATTTGTAGCAAAGAAAATGGGTTTTTAGACGATTTATAGATAAAATTAAGAGTTTTTGGACTATTTTTAGACAAAATGAAAATTAATATACTATTTCTAAACATAAATATGATTTATAGGCTATTTTTAGACGAAATTATGATTTGTAGATTTTTTTTAGGTAAAAAAATCTTTTTTAGACTATTTTTAGATAAAATAATCATTTTTAGACTGTTTTTATATACAATTAAAGCTCTGTAGATAATTTTTAAACATAATTATGATTTTTAGACTGTATTTAGACAAAATTATGATTTCTAGACTTTTTTTTAGATAAAATAATCATTTTTAGACTATGTTTAGATATAATTAGAGCTCTTTAGACTATTTTTAAACAAAATTATGGTTTTTAGACTATTTTTAAATAATTATGATTTTTAGACTGCAATATGATTTCTAGACTCAAAATTATGATTTTTAGACTCAAAATTATGATTTTTGGAACTCAAAATTATGATTTTTAGACTCAAAATTATGATTTTTAGACTCAAAATTATGATTTTTAAACTCAAAGTTGTAATTTTTAGACTATTCAAAAACAAAATAATGATTTTTAGACTATTCAAAAACAAAATAATGATTTTTAGACTATTCAAAAACAAAATAATCATTTTTAGACTATTCACAGACAAATTCAAATATTTTTAGACTATTTTTAAAAAAAATAAAATTTCTTAGATCTTTTTATTAAAAAATTTTACTTCAAACCATTAAAAAAAAATCAAAAGAAAGAATGCCTTCAAAAAAAATCAAGGTGACTTCTCATCCATAAATCACTTCCGGTTTGCCTATCCCACAAAGCTTCACTGCATCACCAACCCAAAAAAATCCCACAAACAAAAACAAAAAAATCAAAAAACAATTTCCAAATCTCCACTTAAATCCCCATTAAACTCCAACATAAAAAAAACAACAAATAAAAACCTCCCAAAATCAATTAATCCCAACACAAACAATAAAACAGAGCGAGAAAAAAGAAAAAAAAACATGGCGGGCCAAACTCGTTCGTTTCGTTTCCTTGTTCCCTTGTTTTGCAGCATCGAATGGTAATGGCAGGTCGCCTCAAAGTCCAGGTCACCTCATCACTTTTCTGAGTGACGGGGCGGAGCCATGTGTGGCACAGGGGGTGGTGAGGGTGGGCAAAGTTAGTCATCATCCCGAGCTATAAAGCAGCCAGTTAGTCTGGGTCTGTCCCTCTTCTCGCTGGTCGGCATGGCAACACTTGCGATTGCTTTGTTGGTTTGTCTGCTGCAACTTGTTGATGCTGGCGAGGAGAAAATCGCGGGTTGTGATGGTTTGAAGTCGGGGGTCAGTTTGGAGGAGCAGAAAGTGATTGTGCGAGTGGTTAATGAGCAGAGGACGAGTTTGGCGACTGGGAAGTGGAGTTTGTTTCCGTCGGCTGCTAATATGATGAAATTGGTGAGGAAAATTTTTTGAGGAGGATTTTGGATTTTTTTTTGGATTTATTTTGGAAATTTTTTGAAATTTTTAAAGCTTTTAATTTTTTTGTTATTTTTTTCACGTTTTATAAATTTCTTTTTGGAAATTTTGGAATTATTTAATTTTTTTTTAATTTTTTTAATTATTTTTTTTTTAATTTTTTTTAATTTTTTCAAATTTTTCCCAAATTTTTCCCAAATTTTTCCCAAATTTTTCCCAAATTTTACCAATTTTTTCAAATTTTTCAAATTTTACCAAATTTTACCAAATTTCACCAAATTTTACCAATTTTTTCAAATTTTACCAAATTTTACCAAATTTCACCAAATTTTACCAATTTTTTCAAATTTTACCAAATTTTACCAAATTTTACCAAATTTTACCAAATTTTTCAAATTTTACCAATTTTTTCAAATTTTTACCAATTTTTTCCTATTTTTTCAAATTTTACCAAATTTTACCAATTTTTTCAAATTTTTACCAATTTTTTCAAATTTTTACCAATTTTTTCAAATTTTTACCAATTTTTTCAAATTTTTACCAATTTTTTCAAATTTATACCAATTTTTTCAAATTTTTATCAATTTTTTCAAATTTTTATCAATTTTTTCAAATTTTTACCAATTTTTCCAAAATTTTACCAATTTTTTCAACTATTTTCAATTATTACCAATTTTTTCAACTATTTTCAATTATTTCCAATTATTTCCAAATTTATTCCAATTTTTTTCAAATTATTTCTAATAATTTCCAAATTTTTTCCAATTTTTTCCAATTATTTTTAATTATTTCCAATTATTTCCAATTATTTCCAATTATTTCCAAATTTTTTACCAATTTTTCCAATTTTTTCCAATTTTTCAATTTTTTCACTTTTTCCTCCAAAACCTCAGAATTGGGACCAAAAACTAGCCCAAAAAGCTCAAGAATTCGCTGATGGCTGTGGCCGAGGTATAAAACCACCAAAAAACCAAAACAAAAACCACCACCAACCCAAACTAATCCAACAAACTTTTCAGAGCAAAACGGCGTGAACCTAATGTCCATCATAATCATAAACAAAGACCTAATCCTCCCAAACTGGACCAACGTCATCGAAAACCTCTGGTACAAAGGCTTCAAACAAACATTCACATCCGACCTCATCGACAATTACCTCTCCAAATACGACATTTTCTCATACGCGCCCGTAAGAAATCCACCAAAAAATCGAAAAAATCGAAAAAATTCACATTTTAACAACAACCAATCAAATTCCAGCTAGCCTGGGCTGAGCTCTACCAAATTGGCTGTGGCTTCAATGCCTACAAACTCGCCGGATCCTCCATTTACCACTTATACATGTGCATTTTTGGCCCCACACACGACGACGACCTAGACGGAAAAAGCATTTACCAAAAAGGGCCGCCATGTTCAAAATGTCCGCCAAATTCGCAGTGCGCCACTAACCAATCTCTCTGCGGTGAGTTTAACGTTTAACCAGAAACAAAAAAATAATCCAAACATAATTAAAACATTTTTCCAGATTGGAATGTTGGAAAAATCAATAACTACCTCATCAATTCGAGCGAAATAATCTCAAATAAATTCTCCCTCGATTTACCGTTGCTTTCGTGCACTTTCGACGCCATTGATTGCACCATTAAATCCATCGGAGTCGACCAATGGCAATTACACAGTGAACTAGAAACCCCAAGTATATAAAAAAATATATATATAAAAAAATATATATATAAAAAAAAAAAAATTATTTTTTTAAATTTTATTTATTATTTTTTCTCGTTTTCCCACAAAACTCCAGATGAGAAATTTTATGAGGTTGGGATAGGCAGAGGGGGAAACTCAGCTTTGTTTATTTTGAATGGAATTGCCCCTTCACCAAATGGAGTCGCTTGTCTGATGCTCAGATACAGGAAACACGTGATGAATGGATCAAAATCAGTCCCTCTCAAAGTCTTCTCCTGGTCACTAATGGGTCCTCCTATTGAAACTGAGATAACTGAGGACAAACAACACTGGACACATGTGGAGATTCCCATACAACAACTCAAGGGATTCTCTATTGTAGGTTTTAAAATTTTAAAAAAAATCAAATTTATTCATTTCTTGTATATTTAGGTCTTTTTTCATTTGAGTATCCCCAATGACCCTTCATACACTGGACTTGTCTATGCCTCTTTAGATGATGTCAAGATTGTTGCAACAAGTTGCTTGAATGAAAATTTGGTGTGAAAAGCCCCAAAAACCATTTTTTTTCCATTGTTTCTCTTGTTTTTGTAACAATTTCAAAGTATTTATGTATTTATTCAGTTTATAACCAACTTATTCTAATAATAAAAGTAGTTGTGAGTGAAATTATTGAATTTGTGTCTTTTGGAACAGCTTTCTCATAGTTTTTCTCACACTCTGGACCATATGCTTAAGCTGCAAGTACGCTAGACTCTCTCCCAAACATACAATGTGCAGGCAACCCTCACCAACATGTGACATCCATTACACAGGACTGACCCAAGCAGAGAAGGATTTCATTCTGCACTTCCACAACCAACTGAGGCAGAAAGTGGCAACCGGTGGCGAAAAGCGAAGAAACCAGCCACCGGCTTCAAACATGCAAATAATGGTAGCACAAAAGGGAAAAAACAATTGTTTAAATTCATTTTATTTTATTTTTTTATCATTGTTGTAAAGAGATGGGATGAAGAACTTGCACAAACAGCTCAAAAACACTCCGAACAATGCAAATTCCAACACGATTGTCCAAAATGCAGGGAAGTTGGTAAGTGTTGTGTTTAAACAATCATTACATATTGTTTAAACATTTTAAATCAAACAGACAGGTTTTCTGTTGGCCAAAATGTTTATTTGAGGTCTTCAACAAAGGCAGATGATGATTTTAGTTGGGATAAAGTCATTCTTGGTTGGTATGATGAAGTTGCACTTCTCCCTGCATCAACTGTCAACTCATTCAGCATTGTCCATGGAACTTTACATTACACTCAAGTACTCTAAAATAACTATTTATTATAATGGATAACTATAAATGATTTGTTTGTAGATGGTTTGGTGGGACACATCAACTGTTGGATGTGGATATACATACTACAAAGATGATAGATTTTGGAAGAAGTTGTTTGTTTGTAATTATGGACCTAAGTGAGATGGAAAATGATTTTTTTGTTGTTGTTTGGTTGTAATTTGTGTTTGTTTTGCTAGTGGGAATTGGCTAGATGAGGCCATGTACAATCGTGGTCCACCATGTTCGGAATGTCCTAGCGGAAGCCGATGCTCCAAGAGATATTTTGGACTGTGTGGTAAGATTTATTAAACCTGCAATTTGGTTTGTTGTTTAATTTTTGTTGTCTGTTTTTCTGTTCTAGATTAAATTAAATTTTAAGAATAAAAATTTTAAAAATTGTATTGTAATTTTCCACTTTATCATTATATTGTAGTGTCATTGTTCATTATTTCATGTGTTTTTAGAGCTGTTGTATGTTTTTTTCTTATATTAAACTAACTATATAAGCAATAGATTTTGGTCTTTTTATTTTAATGATAGTCCATAAAAATCATTCACGCTGGTTAGAGCCAGATGCGCTTGCGACACGCCCTGGTGGCAGATTAAGTACTAACAGTGACCATTCTTTCTACGGACTGTGGCAATGGTTAGCTGCCATGGCAGCAAGATGTTACTAAAACCCGCTGCGCTCGACGTGTAATGTGTTTCTTGGTTTGATATTGTTGGTAATAAAATCGGTTATTACGGAGTCGTGAATAAAGCAGCCATCTTGGTAAGTAGAATTAACATAAGACATTTATTTGCATGTTTTTACACAGGTGGCGCTGACAGTTGACCAGCGTCACAAATTAACATATTGAAAGACGGAGTGCGGACACTCCAGGCTCTACAGTTTCCGTCACAACTTCCTGTTTGGTACACAAGATGTGGAAGTTCGATAGACATCCGCCTTCTCTTATGTTGATAATTTGCATTCAATAATTATTAATGGTTTTCTATGTAAATAAAGTCATGTGTGGCATAATGGAGATGCAGAATGTCAAGGTTAATAAATTACAAAAGTAGCAATTGGTTTATGTAACTTATTTGTATTTTGTTGTTGTTTTCAACTTTTAAATAATTAAAGTCTGGTTTGATTGGTTTGTTTAAGTGCATTTTATATAACAATTGAATCAACTACATAAACCAGCTGAACAAGATGAATTTCCTGGACATGTACTGCAGGGCTCTCCAGCCTCATAGATGGCTTCTTCCAGCATGTTTCCACTGAAATGAAGGAACCAAAATTAAATTAATTAGGCGCCATTGAAATTGCAGACGTCAGAATTAATGACAGTTATTATAAGATCAAAGCCGTAAACACGAATCTTACGCCGGTCCGTAATTGCAGACGTAGTTCTTGACTAGTTGATTATTGTTTACAAAACTAATGAATCCACAACCCACGTAGCGGCTTTCGGCCCAAATTATCTACAGGAAGAAAGAAAATGATGGAAAATTCTCTTCTTCAAATCCCAGTACACTTGTGAGCGGATTAAACGTTTAGAAAAACGAAAGTACACATTCAAAAGTGTACTGGAAGCCGAATATCAGGCTTATTATTGATTTCATTAGGCCTACCTGCGAAGAGGTGACGTACGCCTCATTCGGAACGAAGGATTTTCTCACAGATTCAGAAATTGGAGCTTTGGACTTGGCCCAGGATTCTACAATCCGTTTCCATCGGGCAGTTTCGTTAAGGTTTTCGACTATTCCCAAAGCTTTTCGATTCCGATGAATGTTTTGTCCAACATTGAACCGTTCTTGACAAATCAAAAACAATTACAAACGTAATCTTAACTTTCCGCTAAAGTAAACATGAATTTCCAAGCAGTGTCATCAATATTTGAATTATTTGTATACTTACGCCATTGATACTTGAATTTTAGTGTTAATTTTCACCACCAGAGTGTATTCCTTACCCACAACTCTGCAGTCCATGCAGTCTTTTTGATATTTGCACTGATCGACTAATCGTTGAGCTACTTCGGCTAATTCTGCATCCCACTCCTTAAATAAACATCCTTCAGTGTGCAAATAAAAATGCTATTATTTATTGTTGTTATACCATTCTGAGCATATTTGAAGCAGGCTTATTTATGGCTATTTGAGAGCGTATTGTGTTGTGGGAATCGACAATAACCTTGACATCGGAAGCGATCACACCTCGATGGATGGCCTTGCAAGCCACTTCTGCACTGTATACACACATTGTGTGAGTTGAAGACAGACTTTTATACTTACAATTGGCTTCATTTAAACGGAAGAGGAATTGAAGAAGACAGACTGACGACAATATCTGCAAAATTAATGGATAATTCAATATGTGAAGATATATCAGTTGGGAATGAGTTCTTACCATTAAAAGAGTGTCCATTTCAGTCAAATCACACAAAACTTGTGCAAAGTTTCAACTGAAGGTCTAAAAGCTTTAAAAAAAGAGGAATTGTGTAATTTTGAACAGACGCATGCGCATTAAAGATGTAAAAACTGGAAAATCTTGTTTTTCAGGTGAAATTCAAATTAACATTACTAATTTTCATTTCTAAATGTCAAAAATACATTATACTATGCCATGGTATTAGAAAACCATTTAATTTTATTAGTTAAACAGTGTTAATCTAATTTAAATCCCAATTGTTGTACTTTCCAAAGAAAGCCCTTCTCCATCCTGTCATTGTCCTTCGATAATAAGTTATTAAAGTCTAGTTATTCATATTTAACAGGAAGTAAACTTAACCAAATGTGAACTACTGCACTTTCACTTTTTTTTCTACCGGAAGTCGTCCATGAACCAATGGGACATGGGCAAGGTAAGATCTTGGAACATTGGAATTGTTAGTAATAAGCTACAAATGATATTTGTAATTATTGGCCACTTGGTGCGCTATTGTATTCATTTTTGGAGCACTCTTGTGGCAGTTTTTTGTATCACCAATCTAAGTCTAGCCTTGACTGTTTGTAGACAAAATTAAGGGTTTTTAGACTATTTGTAGACAAGATTAAGGGTTTTTAGACTATTTGTAGACAAAATTAAGGGTTTTTAGACTATTTGTAGACAAAATTAAGGGTTTTTAGACTATTTGTAGCAAAGAAAATGGGTTTTTAGACTATTTGTAGCAAAGAAAATGGGTTTTTAGATTATTTTTAGACAAAATGAAAATTATTATACTATTTCTAAACATAAATATGATTTATAGGCTATTTTTAGACAAAATTATAATTTTTAGACTTTTTTTAGATAAAATAATCATTTTTAGACTGTTTTTAGATAAAATAATCATTTTTAGACTGTTTTTAGATAAAATAATCATTTTTAGACTGTTTTTAGATAAAATAATCATTTTTAGACTGTTTTTAGATAAAATAATCATTTTTAGACTGTTTTTAGATAAAATAATCATTTTTAGACTGTTTTTAGATAAAATAATCATTTTTAGACTGTTTTTAGATAAAATAATCATTTTTAGACTGTTTTTAGATAAAATAATCATTTTTAGACTGTTTTTAGATAAAATAATCATTTTTAGACTGTTTTTAGATAAAATAATCATTTTTAGACTGTTTTTAGATAAAATAATCATTTTTAGACTGTTTTTAGATAAAATAATCATTTTTAGACTGTTTTTAGATAAAATAATCATTTTTAGACTGTTTTTATATACAATTAGAGCTGTTTATATAATTTTTAAACATAATTATGATTTTTAGATTGCATTTAGACAAAATTATGATTTGTAGACTTTTTTTTAGATAAAATAATTATTTTTAGACTATGTTTAGATATAATTATAACCTAGGATAGAGCTAATAAACTTGGATGAGGACCATCTATGATGGTTATTTAATGTTTAGACAACATTCTACACGTGCAAAATTATACAATCAGGAAGTACTGTAAAACATAAGTGATGTTATATTTTATATAAAAAAAATGTATTATATCTAAGATTTCTATTTTTTTTATAAAATAATAATAGTTATTTGTTTTTTCATGATACAGTTGTAAAACTGATGACTTAAACCTATAATTATTCAAATTCAAATCACCCCATCTAGTGTCAAAAAAACAAACCTCTTTATAAATATCCAAATCATCCATCAGACGGAGCATCGAGTCTTCCTTTTTGACATTGGCCGCCTTCCTGGTGTCTGCCGGCCACGTGTGGGCCGAAATTCCATCGAAAAGTTGCCTCATCCAGCACATAATTGTCGAATATGCAGCTAATCATCGATCCGGAGAACTACCTGAGCTTGAAACCGCTCTTAGCACTGCGCGTACTCAACTTAAATCACGTCCAAATCACGCAGCGCAAAACCGATGGTAAATAGCGAGCAGATTGCGATCGCAAAACCCGATCGCGGTCGTCTTAATTTGCCATTTGTTTGAGTAAAACGATATCTAATTAACACGGAAAAGATACATTTCGCGTTTTGAGCTGATAAGATTTATTTATAGCTGATTTTTTTCATTTTTTCTCTGATTTTTTTGATATTTTATTTTTAAATATAAATGATTGCAGTTTGATGATGTAATTTGGCATTTTGTTCGTTTTTTGACAGTTGATGCTTATTTAATTTTCACCAATCCACCACTGTTGGAGTTGGATGATGGTTCCGTCTTGTTTTCACCGAATATTATATGCAGGTATGTATTTAACATAGAGTAGAGTGTCGATTACCCGAACGTCGGTCATACCAACGAGCAATTTAACCGGTTTTTTATCGATTTTTCAGTCGATTTTTAGTCTATTTTATCCCTTTTTTTGTTTACACTCTATGTGTAAACATAAGGACCGGTTTTATGAACACTCATGTCTCCGATTAGTTCGGATAATCGACGCTCTACTGTATTGTTATTGGTTAAAATGCATTTGTACTGGTAAAAAATGCTTATACTGGTACAAAATGGTTTTATACTGGTACAAAATGGTTTTATACTGGTACAAATTGGTTTTATACTGGTACAAAATGGTTTTATACTGGTACAAAATGGTTTTATACTGGTACAAAATGGTTTTATACTGGTACAAAATGGTTTTATACTGGTACAAAATGGTTTTATACTGGTACAAAATGGTTTTATACTGGTACAAAATGGTTTTATACTGGTACAAAATGGTTTTATACTGGTACAAAATGGTTTTATACTGGTACAAAATGGTTTTATACTGGTACAAAATGGTTTTATACTGGTACAAAATGGTTTTATACTGGTACAAAATGGTTTTATACTGGTACAAAATGGTTTTATACTGGTACAAAATGGTTTTATACTGGTACAAAATGGTTTTATACTGGTACAAAATGGTTTTATAGTGGTAAAAAAGCTTTCATACTGGTAAAAAATGCTTTTATACTGGTAAAAGATGCATTTCCACTGTTGAAAATGCATTAAAAGGGGTAAAAAATGCATTCACATTGGTTAAAAATGCATTTACACTGGTAAAAGATGTATTTAAACTACTGTAAAATGCATTATAGCGGGTAAAAGGCATTTTCACTGGTAAAAAATGCTTTTACACCGGTAAAAAATGCTTTTACACCGGTAAAAAATGCTTTTACACCGGTAAAAAATGCTTTTACACCGGTAAAAAATGCTTTTACACCGGTAAAAAATGCTTTTACACCGGTAAAAAATGCTTTTACACCGGTAAAAAATGCTTTTACACCGGTAAAAAATGCTTTTACACCGGTAAAAAATGCTTTTACACGGGTAAAAAATGCTTTTACACTGGTAAAAAATGCTAACCAGTACAAAAATGCATTTTCACTGTTATGAAATGCATTTATACGAGAAAAATGTTTTTATACTGGTTAAAAATACGCTTACACTGCTAAAAAATGCAATTTTACTGCTAAAAAATGCAATTTTACTGTTATAAAATGCATATATACGAGAAAAATGCTTTTATACCGGTTAAAAAATGCATTATTCAATGCAAATTGCGTCGTTTTGTTGCATAAATGTCCCATTTCCCCTCTTTTCAGTTATTTAATGATGAAGAAAAACGAAAACTTCGACGACATAAAAATCGACGGTTTACTAGAATGGGAAAGTTCGTATCTAGAAGTAAAAATCAACATCTCACCTCGCCAACAAAACCTAACCAAACCAACTAATTTCTTTCTCGCTCTCTCCAACCAGCCCTACTCGATCAAAATACTGTCAAACCTTTACCACGGCACGAAGATCGATTCCGCAATATCGGATGGATTCTCGAAATGTTTACAAACACTCGACGACGCCATTTCGTCCAAGAATTTCCTACACCTAAACGAAGTGTCGCAAGCGGACATCGTCATCTGGAGCACGATTTACCCTTTTCTAACGGACAAAAAGCTCGCGGAGTGTAAGAAATACACAAAATATTCGGTAATTAACGTAAATCTAACGATTTGTTTGTATTTGCAGCGTATTTAAAGGGTTACGACAACATCCAGAGGTGGTTTAATTGTCTGTCGGCGCTAGAAAGCTTTAAATCGACCCTCGAGACGATTTTTAAGGGAAGATATACGGAGATTTTTAAGGTTTTTGGTGGATTTAAGTGTTAGATTGTTTGAATTTATTGTTTTTTTTGTGTAGAGATCTGTTTTTTCGATTCCTTTGCCGCTTTTACCGAAGGAAGTTGTTGTTAAGATGTCGTGTGAGGAGAGTAAGGGGGTGACGAGGCAGTCGTCGAGCGAGAAGAGGGTTTCGGAAGGGGTTGAAGAAGATCACGATTTGACGTTTTCGGTTGAAGAGATTTCCGCTGTTTATGAATCGTGGTTGCATGGGCGACTAAACGCGCCGCTGCCGAGGGAAATCGTACATCCTGTGTTAGTTTGGAATTCTAAAAATTCGAGTTTTTGCATGAGATTTTTGGTTGTAAAAAGCAATTTTTGCTCGAAAAATGCAAATTTTGCTCTAAAAGTCCAAATTTTTGCTCGAAAAGTCCAAATTTTTGCTCGAAAAATCCAAATTTTGCTCGAAAAATGCATTTTTTGCTTGATAAATGCAATTTTTTGCTCGGAAAATTTATTTTTTTCTCGAAAAATTTATTTTTTGCTCGAAAAATTTAATTTTTGCTCGAAAAATTTAATTTTTTGCCTGATAAATGCAATTTTTTGCTTGATAAATGCAATTTTTTGCTTGATAAATGCAATTTTTTGCTCGGAAAATGCAATTTTTCCTCCGAAAATGCAATTTTTGCTCGAAAAATTCAATTTTTTTAAAAAACTTTTGCCTTAAAAAATTTTTTTTTATCTTAAAAAATATAACTTTTTCCTAAAAATTGTTTTGATTTTAGTCTACCTCAAGAAGGCGTTAAAAACATCTTAATAACGAGCGCTTTACCCTACGTCAACAACGTGCCTCACTTAGGAAACATCATCGGTTGCGTTTTGAGCGCTGATGCGTTCGCAAGGTCTAATTTCCACAAAAACAATCATTAAATTAATTCAACATAATCATTTTCCTCAATAGGTATTGCCGCTTACGGAACTACAACACGTTATACATATGTGGCACCGACGAATACGGAACGGCGACCGAAACAAAAGCCATCGAGGAAGGACTCACACCCAAAGAAATCTGCGATAAATATCATAAATTACACAGTGAAATCTACGACTGGTTTGAAATCTCCTTCGATTATTTCGGCCGGACGACGACGCAGCACCAAACCGAGTAAAAATAAAAATTATATTTTTGAATTTTTTGATTTCTTAGAATTTTATTTTAATTTTTTAGAATTTTTGAAATTTTTAGAATTCTTTTGAATTTATTTTAATTTTTGTTGAATTTTTTCTAGCATTTCGCAGGAGATATTTTGGCGTTTGCACCGCAACGGGCACTTGATTGAGGACAGTACGAATCAGTTGTTGTGCGAGAATTGCAATCGGTTTTTGGCGGATCGGTTCGTGGAAGGGACGTGTCCGTTGTGCGGTTACGAGGACGCGCGCGGGGATCAGTGCGATGCGTGCGGGAAGCTGATCAATGCGATCGAGTTGAAGAATCCGCGCTGTAAATTGTGTCTCACGCAGCCAGTCATTAAGAGTTCGAATCATCTCTTTATTAATTTACCTCAGGTTGGTTGCTTAGAGTTTATAATTTATGTGATTTTTTTTGGTTGAAATTTTGCAAATTCTGACCACCATTTTGCTGTTTTTCATGCAAATTTGCGATTTTCACCAAATTCTGCGATTTTTTTTAATCAAAATTTTGCGATTTTTGGTTAAATTTTGCGATTTTTGGTTAAATTTTGCGATTTTTGGTTAAATTTTGCGATTTTTGGTTAAATTTTACGATTTTTGGTCAAATTTTGCGATTTTTGATCTAAATTTTGCCATTTTTGGTCAAATTTTGTGATTTTTGATCTAAATTTTGCGATTTTTGATAAAATTTTTGCGATTTTTGATCAAATTTTGCTATTTTTCACTAAAATTATGCGATTTTTGGTCAAATTTTGCGATTTTTTCACCAAAATTATGCGATTTTTGGTCAAATTTTGCGATTTTTGATCAAAATTTTCGATTTTTAATCAAATTTATCAATTTCAAAACTTAAATTTTGCAACTTTTACAATCCAATTCGTCTCACAACATTTAAATAATTTCCCATCCATTCCCACGTTTTCAGCTCGAAGACAAACTTCAAAAGTGGTTCGAAAAATCCTCGGAAACCGGCATCTGGACGACAAACGCCAAAATGATAACCAACTCGTGGCTGAAAGAAGGCCTAAAGCCGCGCTGCATCACCCGAGACTTGAAGTGGGGCACCCCAGTCCCGCTAGAAGGATTCACTGACAAAGTTCTCCATTCCCCGACCAAATCTCAACCCCTAAACTAACGCAATATCTCGTTTAAGGTCTTTTACGTCTGGTTCGACGCTCCCATCGGCTATTTGTCCATCACAGCCAACTACACGGCCGATTGGGAAAAATGGTGGAAGAACCCGAATCAAGTGCAACTTTACCAGTTTATGGCCAAGGATAATGTCCCTTTCCACGGACTCATTTTCCCCTGCACTGAAATCGGTGCCGACGACAACTACACGATCGTTAATCATTTAATTGCCACCGGTAATTTGATGTTTTCATCATTTCGCTAATTTACGGACGAAAAAAAAGTGCTATTTCTATAAAATTATCTGTTTTAAACAGGTCATTGCACGTTTTGAGTGTTTAGATGCATAATTCAGCATTTAGTGCGCAAAAAATGTATTTTTATGCGTAAAATCTTTCGAAAACGCTGTAAAAACTGCTAAAAATGCAGTTTTTGTGTCAAAACAGCCAAATATCACCATTTTTACGTGTGAAAACTGCCATAAAGCACATTTTTACGCGTAAAAACTGCTAAAAACGTTATTTGTGTATGTAAAATTGCGTAAAGTGCCATTTTTACGCGTAAAAACTGCCGAAAACGTTATTTTTGTATGTAAAATTGCGTAAAGTGCCATTTTTACGCGTAAAACTGCCAAAAACGTTATTTTTGTATGTAAAATTGCATAAGAATGCCATTTTTACGCGTAAAAACTGCCAAAAACGATATTTCTACATGTAAAATTGCGTATAAATGCCATTTTTGGAGTACAAAAAGGAACAAAAACGTAAATTTTGTGAAAAATTGACCAAAGTGAACAAATATGGTCAATGAGGTGAAATAGTGGTCAAAAATGCCATTTGTAAGTATAAAAGTGGTCATAAGCGCCGTTTTTACGTGCAAAAATGGCCAATATCGCCATTTTTGAACCCAAAACCGTATAATTGGCTCAGATGGTTATCTCACGACTCCATTTTTATCCAAATATTTATTTCTTTTGACATTTGTATTTGTTTAGAGTACTTAAATTACGAAGATGGTAAATTCTCGAAAAGTCGCGGCGTCGGCGTTTTCGGTGACGAGGCCAAAGATGTGGGCATCGCCGCCGACATCTGGCGCTTCTACTTGCTCTACACGCGTCCCGAATCTCAAGACAGCGCCTTCTGCTGGTCCGATTTGATGCTGAAGAACAATTCCGAGTTGCTGAACAATTTAGGAAACTTTATCAACCGCTGTCTAACATTTTTATACAACAATTTCGACGGAATCGTTCCGGAAATTACGTTAAACGAAGACGATAAGATATTCCTAGCTTCTGCCACGCATCAACTGAACGCATATTTGGACGCATTGGAACGAGCAAAGTAAGAAAAACGTTAAAAATAACAGAAAACGATATTTTAACGTTACAAAATCAGGAAAAACTATTTTAACGTTACAAAATCAAGAAAAACGATATTTTAACGTTACAAAATCAGGAAAATCGATATTTTAGCGTTTTAAAATAAAAAACGATATTTTAACGTTACAAAATCATTAAAAACGATATTTTAACGTTGTAAAATCAATAAAAACGATATTTTAACGTTACAAAATCAATAAAAACGATATTCTAACGTTACAAATTTAATAAAAACGATATTTTAACGTTACAAAATCAGGCAAAACGATATTTTAACGTTATAAAATTAAGAAAAACGATATTTTAACGTTATAAAATTAAGAAAAACGATATTTTAACGTTATAAAATTAAGAAAAACGATATTTTAACGTTATAAAATTAAGAAAAACGATATTTTAACGTTATAAAATCAAGAAAAACGATATTTTAACGTTATAAAATCAAGAAAAACGATATTTTAACGTTATAAAATCAAGAAAAACGATATCTTAACGTTATAAAATCAAGAAAAACCATGTTTTAACGTTTTGATTTTGGAATACACGTGAAAATAACGAAGAAGCACGTTAATTTAATTTGTTTTAGGTTGCGCGAAGCTGTGCGGAATATTTTGAACATATCTCGTCGTGGGAACCAGTTAATCCAGAACGCTAAACCGTGGGTTTTGATAAAAGGCGATGCGGAAGAGAAGTAAATGGTGGAAATTAGTGTTTGGTTTGGAATTAAATTGTCATTTTGTTTTCTAGGAGTCGAGCTGGGTCTGTGATCGGGTTGTGCGCAAACATCGCTTGTTTGTTGTCGGTAATGATTCAACCGTACATGCCCAAGATGAGTAGGACTATTCAGGAGCAATTGGCAGCGCCTGTTGAGTGCAATGTTCTCTTGACGTCCATTGTGTGTTATTTACCAACCGGGCACAAAATTGGAAAGGTAACATGAACTTTAATTTCATATAAAAGGATTTTTAAAAATGTTGATTTTTGTGGATTTTATGTTGGTTATGTTGATTTTGTTGAATTTGTGTTGATTTATTGATATCATGTTGATTTATTGATATCATGTTGATTTATTGATATCATGTTGATTTATTGATATCATGTTGATTTATTGATATGATGTTGATTTTTATTGATTTCTGTTGATTTCTGTTGATTTTTATGGATTTTATGTTGATTTTTATGGATTTTATGTTGATTTTTATTGATTTTATGTAGATTTCTGTTGATTTTTATTGATTTATGTTGATTTTTATTGATCTCTGTTGATTTTTATTGATTTCTGTTGATTTTACGTTGATTTTTATGTATTTTTCTACGATTTCAGCCGGTTCCTCTTTTCCAAAAACTCGAAACGCAACGAATCGAAGAACTAAAAAAGCAGTTTGCCGGCAAATCCGCAAGCCGAGAAACAACACCGCCCGTACCACCCGAAAGAAAAGTAGAATCAGAAACCGCCAAACCAAAAACCCAACCAATCCTAACTAAACAAAACAAACACATTTTCCAGATCGCCAACTCCATCATCCCAGACAACCACATTCTAAACTGCCTCCAAAAACTAACTCCCGACGAACTCAAAGAAGCCATCGCAAGCCAAGTAAATGACACTCGAAAACCCCAAATGCTCTAATACAACGCGGGTGTACTATTGAAAGAACCTAAAATACTTTCGAAAATCTCTTTTCTGACGTCGTTTTGATCAATTTGGACATTTATTTTAGTCGTTTTGTACAATTTGGACATTTATTTTGGTCGTTTTGATCAATTTAGACATTTATTTTAGTCGTTTTGTTCAATCTAGACATTTATTTTAGTCGTTTTGTTCAATTTAGACATTTACCGTATAACCTCGCGTATAGTGCGAAATATTTATTGCGAATTTTGGACCTCGAATTGGGGGGGTCGCACTATACGCGCATAATAAAAAAAATAATAAAAAAATTGACGTATACGTAACGTATGGACTACGTGCGTAATTCGTACGTATATAACTTTGTTTATCCCGTTTACAACACACAATACGACCAACTGACAATCCAAATAATGCAACAATCCAGCAATCCATCATCGAAACATAAGCAAGGAGGAAAAATTTTTTTGATTTTAAAGTTTCTTTTTAACCCTTCCAACCCTGAGATGGGTCATTTTGTGACCCTGTTTTAAAAAAATCATTATTTTTATAAGAAATAATTTTTTTTTCTCTCTGATTTTTGCTGACTATTCCTTTGAAACATCACTAGACACTATACCACAGTTGAAACTTTTTTAATTTTTTAAGTTTTTCTATAATTTGAACTCAAAGTTTAACTGGGTCAAAAAAGACCCATCTTAGGAGTCCAAAGGACATAAATCATGATCATCAGCAGGCTCCGCTAATGTCAACCATTGCCACCAGGTGTCGCGGCGGCCATCTTTGTTGTTGTCAAAAACACACGTGTTGGCCAAATTCCTTCGGAAATCTTTAAGACCCGGATTTTGCGCATGCGCAGAATCTGGGTCATATAATGCCCATCTTAGGGAGAGATGGGAAGCCAATTCTTTCGGGTTGGAAGGGTTAAATAAATAAAACTTTTCTAACCACATTTTGCAGTATTGTGGTACACAAATGTTAATTCGCATTATACGCGCATACACCACTTATTTGCAAAAATGGCGCCAAAAATGGGGGGGCCGCATTATACGCGAGGATATACGGTATTTTAGTCGTTTTGTTCAATTTAGACATTTATTTTAGTCGTTTTGTTTAATTTGGACATTTATTTTAGTCGTTTTGTTCAATTTAGACGTTTATTTTAGTCGTTTTGATCAATTTAGAACCGTGTTGAATGGGCATGCCGCTTTCTATTTGACCAGATGAATACAAATAATTTGTCTAATTTCAGGGCAACGTGGTCCGCCAACTGAAAGCCGTCAAAAGCGACAAAAAGAAAATCGACGAGGAGGTGGCCAAACTATTAAACCTAAAACGCCAACTGCAGGTCGTGGTTGGTGGCGGCGCGCAGTTAGTCAGTTGAATTGGTTACTTCCTGCATAACCTGGGAGATGTAAAAGAGGTTGAATTAAATTAGTTTTGCGTTGAATTGGGTTTTTTTCCATCAAATAAATGATTTATTGACTCGTTATCTCGCATGTGACGGATATGTTGTAATGTCGTTGGATTGCACAAAAGGTATTGTTGTTGCGAGATAATTTTGAGATTTGGGTGAGATAATTGTTGATAAAGGTCGTGCGAGTGGTTTTGGACACTTGTTAGTTTAGTGTTGTGTTGTTAGGATGGGGACTGTGCATCTTCCTGAGTTTATGGTTAATATCGCTTCGGCTGAGGATGATATTAAGGATTTGTTTAAAGCGGTGAAGCCTGAATGGAGTCGAGACAAAATAATCGTCAAGGTAATTTTTTTTAATGTTTTATTAGTATTTTTTATTTATTTACCGTAAAGCTCCTAATTGTGGCCTGTGCCCATTCAAACGTCCGGGATTAATTACGAGCTAGGAGTCACAAAAATTGCAATTTTGTTGTAAAAATCGCAGAATTTGTGAGAAAAATCGCAGAATTTGTGAGAAAAATTGCAGAATTTGCGAGAAAAATCGCAGAATTTGCGAGAAAAATCGCAGAATTTGCGAGAAAAATCGCAGAATTTGCGAGAAAAATCGCAGAATTTGCGAGAAAAATCGCAGAATTTGCGAGAAAAATCGCAGAATTTGCGAGAAAAATCGCAGAATTTGCGAGAAAAATCGCAGAATTTGCGAGAAAAATCGCAGAATTTGCGAGAAAAATCGCAGAATTTGCGAGAAAAATCGCAGAATTTGCGAGAAAAATCGCAGAATTTGCGAGAAAAATCGCAGAATTTGTGAGAAAAATCGCAGAATTGCAATATTTTGTTTCAAAAATCACAGAACTTCATGTAAAAATTGCAGATTTATTGGCTTAAACATCTCAGATTTGGTCTTGTCAAACACCCGGCTCAAATAATCTTCATAGTTCAAAATAGGCGCCAAGATTATACACTCGGTCGTTAATTCAGAGCTTTACATTATTCTGTACTCACACATCTATTTTTTCTATTTTTCCTCGTTTGTATTTTATTTTAAATTAAAAGACCATGTCTGGTGGTTTCTCCTGCCTGACCTCATGCGTCTACATGGAGGACAATCCTGACGACGCATTCACAGTCAGAGTAAGAAGACTCTTTGTTGCCACCGAAACCGGCGAGTTCGACAATTACCAAATGGTAGATTCAAACTTCGAAGTCAAAGTTGTGCAAGTGAGTAATCAATCATTCAATCAATCAATCAGTTGTGACCTTGGGGTCGTAAGGTGGTGTGTGGCAGTGACGCAGGCCACCCTGGGTGGCCAAGCGGTCACACAATCACAACAACAATTGCTGCAAATTAAACTCCGATCGTTCAACAGGAGCTGTCCAAAATCGGCTACTTTTCCACCATCCACGCGGTTTTCCGCAACGGCTTTTGCTACCGATACATTCCTGGCAAACCGATGGTTCACTTTGACAAAAACACGAAAACCAAACCGGAAATCGATAGGACTGACATCAAGTAAATAACTGAAAGAAAGCAACCAACTCAAAACACTAAAAAATTAACTTATTTAGGGCAATGGTGGAAAAACTCGCCGAAATCCACATGATCAAACTGGAAGGCGAAGATTATACCAAATCAAATTTCTTCGACAGATACGATAACATATTGGATAAGGTTTACTCCGAAGACTCCGGACTTGTCGACAAAACCACGCTACAAAAAGAGTTCCGCGAAATAGTCAAATACAGCGAACAATTTGACAAGCTGACCATTGTTTTTTGTCACGGTGACGCACATGCTGGCAATGTGGTCATAGACAAAGACAAAGGTGACAGAATTATTTCATTTCAATAGGATGCACTAACAAGGGGAGCACATGAATAAGATACACACAGATTGTTGCAATATTAAATGTGAAGGATTGTTATGTCATGCTGAATGAGATCCTGAAATAATTTCATTCCATAAACAGCCAACAATGTAAACAATGAGCTGAAAGTTTGCACTATTTTGTCTGTGTATTTATCCAATCTGAGCAAAGGTGTCGCACATGCGGGCAATGTGGTCGTAGACAAAGACAAAGGTGACAGAATTACTTCATTTCAATGAAGTCACTTCATTTCAATGAAGTCACTTCATTTCGTCGCCCTTCACTTTGTTGCCTTTCATTTCGTCGCCCCAGTTTTTATGCTGGGCGCAGACTTACCGCGATTTCGCGTCGCGTCGCAATTGCGTTGCCATTGCGCATGCCCAGATGACGTCATTTCCTTCGCGCCTGTTGGAAATCTACTTTGCGAAATAGTACTTGTCCCGAGTACTATTTCGCCCGCGATTCATGTCGCAGCCAATCCCGTGAGCTGATTGAAATGACGTCATTTCATCAACATTTTTGGTTGCTGTGTGAATGCTGTGGAATGACGTCATAAGTTTGAATTCGCAGAGCTGAAATAGCTACATGTGTGTAGCACTGCGCGCGATTCACAGCGCGAAATCGCGAAGCAAAATCGCGGTATGTCTGCGCCCAGCATTAGGCTGAGTCCGCCTCTCGTATTCCTAAGAATGTCTAACAAGGGGGTGCTAGCGCCCCACCTTGAACCCCCCCGAATCTAACCTTACTAGTTTTTTTAACCAACTCTCCTTCCAGTAGTGGTCGCCAAAAGAATGAAGTGCGACGAAATGAATGGCGACGATATGAACAAGCCCCCATTTCAATAGGATGCTAATCCCTAGCACTAAGTAGTGTATAGCTGTCACACTTACAGACCGTTCAGATTATCAGCTGATCCGTAGCGCGAATATTCGGTTAATTAGTTGTTACAATTCTTTAATAGAATGCGGGTGTTCCACAAGAGCTAGGAGTCTGAAAGTGTGGAAACACTTTCAAACAGCATTTTATTTCATTTTGTTTCATTTTCTTTTCATTTTATTTTTAGGTCAAATGACTTTTGTTGATTGGGAATTGGCACACATTGGGTACCAAGCATATGATGTTGCCTACTGCATTCGCATTCTGCATTTTGGAGGTTAGAAAGTATTAAAATTGTTTTAGTTACTTGATTGATTGATTGATGATCCAGATGTTAAGGACATCTTAACCATCCCCGATGCAAAAAAAGACCAGGAACCGGAAGTCTCAAAGCGAGAAATAATACAATGGTACTTCGATAAATGGTCGGAGTTGAATTCGCTCACTTGTGATGACGAAGCATTTGAGGAATTTTACAGACAAGTTTTGTATTTTGAATTGGTAAAGCAACAAACTGCAACAATGATCACTCGATGATATATTGATCAATTTTTTTAGGTCTGGTGTCTGAATTTTATTATTATGTTTGGCAATCTGTTTGCTAACATGAAAACGGATGTTATGGCTGAATTGCCTATGGATCCCAAACAGTAGGTCTGTATTAAGAGGCTTTAAACACTAATGTAAATGTTTGTTTTGTTTGTTTTATGCAGGATGACGCACGATATCTTCGCTCATTATCGCAAAATTAAAGAGAAAACACTACGAGACTTAAACTTAGAGAAACGAGAAAGTTAAACAAAAAAAATAATGTTAAAACTTTTAATGTAAATAACACCAAATTGAAAAGTGGGACTCTGTGAAAAATTGCTACCACAATGTTCAAACTTCACGCCTTAGCGTAATTATTTACTGGGGTTCTGAGATTGGGCAATAGATGGTGCTGTTTGAGTGTATAAAATAAGCATTTTTTTCAATTTTTTGAATTTAATGTAACATAGGTTTTCCGAAGTAACTGTAAAAAAAATTTTTAAATGTCGATAAAATAAATTAATAAATCGAATTTTCGTCCGGTTGCTATTGTGTTGTTGTGGCTTTTGCCTCTTATTTGCGCTACGCGCTACAATCAAGTACCGGGAGTCATATAAATTCCAATTTTGTTACAAAAACCACCGATATTATATTTGGTTACAAAAATGGCAGATTTTGATCGTAAAAATAAATCATCTATACTCGAGTTGCACTCAAAAAGGCACTTTACAAGGTGTACTCCCATTGGTCGAGCCAGTTTACTGGTGTAGTGATCCGGAAAAGTAGACCCAAACACCAGAATTGCATTACAATGTACAGACATTGCAATCGATTGTCTAGGCAACGGCCTAAAATTCAAACTTCCAGACGATGTAAGCAATAAACACAACAAACATGAGTTTGACATTTTTTAATGTGTAAAACTTTATTTTAACGATGGAAATAACATTTTTTATTAAATAAAATCAAAATAACATTAACTAAACTAGTCATAACAATCACAACAATAAATAAAAATCAAAACTACTTCTCCTAGTAGTAGTATACAGTCTGGAGTTTGTAGTAAATTGGCTCGACCAATGGGAGTACACCTCGAGTATATTCGGAGCGTTACATATATTTATTATTTTTCTTAATTTTCTTTCTTTATATTTTATTTTAAATTAAAAGACGAGGCGTATCATCTAGCGCGACACGATCTACCGCGACTTTTGAAACTGCGACTACGTTTTTTTGTCTAATTCCTAAGAAGTGCTAACCCCCTGCGAACCTAACCTTACTGGTTTTTTTTATGTAAAAACCATTTTTTAGGGACGGATTGTCGCGGTAGATCGTGTTGCGGTAGATTGTGTCGCGCTAGATGTGGGACCCCTAAAAGACCATGTCTGGTGGTGTAAAAGAGGTCGAATTTAATTAGTTCTGCGTTGAATTGGGTTCGACTTGGTGTTGGTTTGGATTTATTTCGTTAAATAAATGGTTTATTGACTCATTATCTTGCGTGTGACGGAGATGTTATAATGTCGTTGGATTGCACAATATCTCGCGTGTGACGGAGATGTTGTAATGTCGTTGGATTGCACAATAGGTATTGTTGTTGGGAGATAATTTTGAGATTTGGTGAGATAATTGTTGATAAAGGTCGTGCGAGTTGTTAGTTTAGTGTTGTGTTGTTAGGATGGGGACTGTGCATCTTCCTGAGTTTACGGTTAATATCGCTTCGGCTGAGGATGATATTAAGGAATTGTTTAAAGCGGTGAAGCCTGAATGGAGTCGAGACAAAATAATCGTCAAGGTAATTTTTTATTATTTTATTTGATGTTTTTTTATTATAAAAATTGCAGATTTTATTATAACAATTGCAGATTTTATTATAAAAATTGCAGATTTTATTATAAAAATTGCAGATTTTATTATAAAAATTGCAGATTTTATTATAAAAATTGCAGATTTTATTATAAAAATTGCAGATTTTATTATAAAAATTGCAGATTTTATTATAAAAATTGCAGATTTTATTATAAAAATTCACATATATACCGGTATTTGTTTTTTTTTTAATTATCTTTGGTTATTTTAAATTTTAAATTAAAAGACCATGTCTGGTGGTTTTTCCTGTCTGACCTCATGCGTCTACATGGAGGACAATCTTGACGACGCTTTTACAGTTAGAGTGAGAAGACTGTTTGTCGCCACCGGAACTGGCGAGTTTGACAATTGCCAACTGGTAGATCCAAAGTTCGAAGTCAAAGTTGTGCAAGTGAGTAATCAATCAATCAATCAATCAATCACAACAAGCAATTGCTACAAATTAAACTCCGATCTCTCAACAGGAGTTGTCCAAAATCGGTTACTTCCCCTCCGTCCATGCAATTTTCCGGAACGGCTTTTGCTACCGATACATTCCCGGCAAACCGTTGGTTCACTTGGACAAAAACATGAAAATCAAACCGGAAATAGAGAGAACTGACATCAAGTAAATAAAACAAAGAAAAAAAGCATACTCAAGAGTCAAGACACTAAAGAATGAATTTGTTTAGGGCAATGGTGGAAAAACTCGCCGAAATCCACATGATCAAACTAGAAGGCGAAGATTATACCAAATCAAATTACTTCGACAGATACGACAACATGTTGGAAAAGGCTTACTCCGAAGACTCCGAACTCGTCGACAAAACCACGCTACAAAAAGAGTTCCGCGAAATAGTCAAATACAGCGAACAATTTGACAAGCTGACCATTGTTTTTTGTCACGGTGACGTACATGCTGGCAATGTAGTTGTAGACAAAGACAAAGGTGACAGAATTATTTGCTAATCCATAGCAATAACAAGGGGAGCACATGAATAAGATACACACAGATTGTTGCAATATTAAACGTGTAGGATTGTTATGTCATGCTGAATGAGATCCTGAAATAATTTCATTCTATAAACAGCCAACAATGTAAACAATGAGCTGAAAGTCTGCACTATTTTGTCTGTGTATTTATCCAATCTATGCCTAATGTATGAATACTGTAAACAATAGTTGCTAGGTGACAAAGTGTACCGTAATAATAACAATAATAGTTCAAGACAATAATAGTTTGTAGTGGTGGTCCAGTGGTTAAGGCAATGGACTAGGCATCTTTCCATGCAGGTTCAAATCCTGTTGTCTATGAAAATTTTTACTTTTATTTTTTATTTACTTTTAGCAGTAATTGTAATGTTTGTAATTTTATATTTTATCTTATTTTTAGGTCAAATGACTTTTGTTGATTGGGAATTGGCACACATTGGGTACCAAGCGTACGATGTTGCCTACTGCGTACGCATTCTGCATTTTGACGGTTTGAAAGTTTTAAAATTGTTGTGTTTTAAACTTGAATGATTGATTGATATTCCAGAACTTATGGACTTCCCAATCCTTCCCAATGCAACGAAAGACCGGGAACCAGAAGACTCAAAGCGAGAAATTATAAAATGGTACTTCGATAAATGGTCGGAGTTGAATTCGCTCACTTCTGATGACGAAGCATTTGAGGAATTTTACAGACAAGTTTTGTATTTTGAATTGGTAAAGCAACAAACTGCAACAATGATCACTCAGTGATATTTTGATCAATTTTTTCAGGTCTGGTGTTTGAATTTTATTATTATGTTTGGCAATCTGTTTGCTAACATGAAAACGGATGTTGTGGTTGAATTGCCTATGGATCCCAAACAGTAGGTCTATGTTACTAGGCTTGAAACACTAATGTAAATGTCTGTTTTGTTTGTTTTATCTAGGATGACGGACAATATCTACGGTCATTATCGCAAAATCAAAGAGAAAACACTACGAGACTTAAACTTAGAGAAACGAGAGATTTAAACCAAAAAAATAACGTTAAGACTTTTAAATAACACCAAATTGAAAAGTGGGACTCTGTGAAAAATTACTACCACAATGTTCAAACAGCGCGCCTTAGCGTAATTATTTACTGGGGTTCTGAGATTGGGCAATAGATGGTGCTGTTTGAGTGTATGAAATAAGGATTTTTTTTAAAACAGATAATAAATTTTCATCCTTTTGATTTTTTTTTTATTAAATTTCTACCAATGTCTGCCATTTTTTTTAATTTAATTTAATTTTGTTTATTGTTATTTCTGGTTTTGACATCACGTTGCCGAGTTTCCTGCAGATTCTGTGCGTGTAAAATGGCATTTTTGGAGTTATTCTGGCCATTTTAGTTGGCGACTGGTGTAATTTGTGTCATCGGAACAGCTTGTACATGACGAAAAATTGGCCCATCGCCGAGGTGATCAAATACGTTCGTGGGCTTGATAATATGCCATCGCGACCGAGTATATCGGCTCCCTTCGTCCCAAATAAACCTTTCGTCACCGGCCATGAACAAACCCCGGAGTCGAATTCCGAGCAAACAAAACACACCAGCCCAAATCACGGTCGCATGGGCCAGGGACGTATTAATCCGAATAACTACCACAGGGGCGATGATTTAACCAAGACGCAGTGCTACCATTGCCAGGAATGGGGCCACACGGCATTTACTTGCCCTCAGCCCAGGACGCACGATTCCGCAGCAACTAAAACCCACTCCACTCGTTTTGTGCACATTTTACTCTAAATATCCGAGCACCGGATTGTCGATCGTCGACGTATACACGTGACGAAGGCGCAACGCACGGTCGAAACAATTTTCGATCAAGGGGCGAACGTGTGCCTGATTCGCAGCGATTGTATCTTGGATAAGTCGCAGATCCGCCCGAATGTTTCGAACAACCGGTTAAACGATTTAAATGGCTCGGCGACCCTGATTGGCTATACCAGCATGAACATTACCATCGGGAACGAGCAGTTTCGAGTAAGCGATGTCGCAGTTTTGGACGAGACTTTGTACAAAATGCTGCTGGGTACCACGTTTCGCGATAATGAACGTATGTCGTGGTGTACCAAATCGGCAGAACTATCACAATTAACAAGGTATGTCAGCGTACGCAGCCGGTCAATTTCATCCAACAGAAGGACGCACCTAACCAGGTTTGCATGTGCAATTATGCCGCCTTCACTGACAGCGCACCGCTTCGACATTTCCCTTTCAGATGACATAACTATCGTTGAGAACAACAACGAGGCGCACACAGCAAGAACAGTGCTCGCAATTGTGGTCGCTCGCGACCTTCGTCTCGCTTCCGAGCAACGCTGCAATGTGTCATGTGACGACGCAAAGGACGAAGGTACGCATTTGGACAAGAAGAAAACGCTTTCCCGTCCCCTCGCTCCGAGGATGGATCACGCCGGCCCGTACCATCTGCACGCTCGTTTAACTCATCATTCGCGACACTGCAATCAGGGGACGATTGCTCTTCCTCTGGGGGGGGGGGGGTGTGACTCTCGGACACCGGACTCCATCCCCTGTGCTGAGTCCACCCCTCTGCCGTAAGGGGGCGTCCCAGTCTGGTAGGGGGTTTGCGGATTGGCTACCGTAAATACCATTGTACGCCATTTTGTTTTTGCTTTAATAAATTAGTCTCTCGCAAACCTTAACCTTGCACGTTCGTAATTGACTCACAGTCATCTTTTGAGTCAAATTATTAATAAAATCATTAGTAAATTCAACTCTGGAAAATCTAAAAGATACAAAAGTTAATAGTTTGATGGGTTACGCCATAGCCAAGGTCCATACCCACAACCCTGGCTACATGCTAGATGAGAGTTATACCATAGCCGCAGTCCATACCCACAACTCGGCTATAGTCTTGAGGTCCACTGAAGAGATGTACCGTACCCGAGATCCATACCCACGATCCCGGCTACAGTGTCCTCACGACCACATGGTCGTCACTGGACATCCAGACACAGAAATTGTTCCATGCCCATTTCATGTATTTATTCACTTTTAACTCAAATTTGGCGCTATTTTCGAACAGCGCCATCTATCGACAAAATCTGAAGTTTTATTTAATAAGAAGGCGTAACCGTCACAAACTATTAAACCTCAAACACCAACTTCAGGTCCTGGTTGGCGGCGGCGCGCAGTTAGTCAGTTGAATTGGTTACTTCCTATTCCTGCATAACTTGGGACGTGTAAGAGAGGTCGAATTAAATTAGTTTTGTGTTGAATTGGGTTCGACTTGGTGTTGGTTTGGATTTTTTTCGTTACATAAATGATTTATTGACTCATTATCTCGCGTGTGACGGAGATGTTGTAATGTTGTTGGATTGCACAAAAGATATTGTTGTTGGGAAATAATTTTGAGCAGGGGGGTGCATTCTGCTTACTTTGGCGTCATTGGTAAAAAAGCGTGACATTGTCAACGGGACTAGTGACGTATGTAAAAGTACTAAAATATTCTGGTGTATGTGATATCAGATTGCTAGGGATATTTAATACGGAGAGATAATACTCGAATTTTATGTTAACATAAAATAAAATAAAATTGAGACTAATTTCATGTGTGTGAATTAAATTAAATTTAATTTGATTTGACGCCATGAATGGCCGGTGATACAAAAATACAGATTATAATC
Organism: Strigamia acuminata; assembly: GCA_949358305.1. NCBI lineage: Eukaryota > Metazoa > Arthropoda > Chilopoda > Geophilomorpha > Linotaeniidae > Strigamia > Strigamia acuminata. The sequence continues at coordinate 5,325,067 of OX442320.1, read as the reverse complement.
TGTGACATCAAGGTCCCAGCAGTCACGTTGTGCGCAGATCGATGCGCGCAAAATTGCTATTTTTTCGCCAGATGGCGCAACCTTATAGTATTCAAGTAGCCTTGAATTTTGAGATTTGGATGAGATAATTGTTGATAAAGGTCGTGCGAGTGGTTTTGGACACTTGTTAGTTTAGTGTTGTGTTGTTAGGATGGGGACTGTGCATCTTCCTGAGTTTACGGTTAATATCGCTTCGGCTGAGGATGATATTAAGGATTTGTTTAAAGCGGTGAAGCCTGAATGGAGTCGAGACAAAATAATCGTCAAGGTAATTTTTTATTATTTTATTTGATGTTTTTTTATTACAAAAATTGCAGATTTTATTACAAAAATTGCAGATTTTATTACAAAAATTGCAGATTTTATTACAAAAATTGCAGATTTTATTACAAAAATTGCAGATTTTATTACAAAAATTGCAGATTTTATTACAAAAATTGCAGATTTTATTACAAAAATTGCAGATTTTATTACAAAAATTGCAGATTTTATTACAAAAATTGCAGATTTTATTACAAAAATTGCAGATTTTATTACAAAAATTGCAGATTTTATTACAAAAATTGCAGATTTTATTACAAAAATTGCAGATTTTATTACAAAAATTGCAGATTTTATTACAAAAATTGCAGATTTTATTACAAAAATTGCAGATTTTATTACAAAAATTGCAGATTTTATTACAAAAATTGCAGATTTTATTACAAAAATTGCAGATTTTATTACAAAAATTGCAGATTTTATTACAAAAATTGCAGATTTTATTACAAAAATTGCAGATTTTATTACAAAAATTGCAGATTTTATTACAAAAATTGCAGATTTTATTACAAAAATTGCAGATTTTATTACAAAAATTGCAGATTTTATTACAAAAATTGCAGATTTTATTACAAAAATTGCAGATTTTATTACAAAAATTGCAGATTTTATTACAAAAATTGCAGATTTTATTACAAAAATTGCAGATTTTATTACAAAAATTGCAGATTTTATTACAAAAATTGCAGATTTTATTACAAAAATTGCAGATTTTATTACAAAAATTGCAGATTTTATTACAAAAATTGCAGATTTTATTACAAAAATTGCAGATTTTATTACAAAAATTGCAGATTTTATTACAAAAATTGCAGATTTTATTACAAAAATTGCAGATTTTATTATAAAGAATCACATATTTACTGGTATATGCTTTTTAAATTATCTTAGTTTATTTTTAATTTTAAATTAAAAGACCATGTCTGGTGGTTTTTCCTGTCTGATGTCATGCGTCTACATGGAGGACAATCTTGACGACGCATTTACAGTTAGAGTGAGAAGAATGTTTGTCGCCACCGGAACTGGCGAGTTTGACAATTGCCAACTGGTAGATCCAAAGTTCGAAGTCAAAGTTGTGCAAGTGAGTAATCAATCAATCAATCAATCAATTAATCAATCAATCAATCAATCAATCACAACAAGCAATTGCTACAATTTAAACTTTGATCTCTCAACAGGAGCTGTCCAAAATCGGCTACTTCCCCTCCGTCCATGCAATTTTCCGCAACGGCTTTTGCTACCGATACATTCCCGGCAAACCGTTGGTTCACGTGGACAAAAGCATGAAAATCAAACCGGAAATCGAGAGAACTGACATCAAGTAAATGAAAGAAAAAAGCAGCTAACTCAAGACACTAAAGAATTAACTTATTTAGGGCAATGGTGGAAAAACTCGCCGAAATCCACATGATCAAACTAGAAGGCGAAGATTATACCAAATCAAATTACTTCGGCAGATACGACAACATGTTGGAAAAGGCTTACTCCGAAGACTCCGAACTCGTCGACAAAACCACGCTACAAAAAGAGTTCCGCGAAATAGTCAAATACAGCGAACAATTTGACAAGCTGACTATTGTTTTTTGTCACGGTGACCCACATGTTGGCAATGTGGTCGTAGACAAAGACACAGGTGACAGAATTATTTCATTTCAATAGGATGCTAATCTACAGCACTAACAAGGGGAGCGCATGAATAAGATACACACAGATTGTTGCAATATTAAATGTGAAGGATTGTTATGTCATGCTGAATGAGATCCTGAAATAATTTCATTCCATAAACAGCCAACAATGTAAACAATGAGCTGAAAGTTTGCACTATTTTGTCTGTGTATTTATCCAATCTGAGCAATCAGGCCTAATGTATGAATACTGTAAACAACAGTTGCTAGGTAAAAAATAGTTCCAAGATCCAAGTTGAATTTTATCATTTGAGATTCAATGATGTCATTTCATCATTTGAGATTCAATGATGTCATTTCATCATTTGAGATTCAATGATGTCATTTCATCATTTGAGATTTAATGATGTCATTTCATCATTTGAGATTTAATGATGTCATGAAATCAGAACTTTGTTCACCAACATAACTGTCTTCATGAAGACAATAATAGTTTGTAGTGGTGGTCCAGTGGTTAAGGCAATGGACTAGCTATCTTTCCACACAGGTTCCAATCCTGCTGTCTGTGAAAATTTTTACTTTTATTTTTTATTCATTTTTAGCAGTAATTTTAATGTTTGTAATTTTATATTTGTTTTCAGAAAATTTTAATTTAATTAATTTTAATTTTTTAGGTCAAATGACTTTTGTTGATTGGGAATTGGCACACATTGGGTACCAAGCGTACGATGTTGCCTTCTGCGTACGCATTCTGCATTTTGACGGTTAGAAAGTTTTAAAATTGTTTTAGTTACTTGATTGATTGATTGATATTCCAGAACTTATGGACTTCCCAATCCTTCCCAATGCAACAAAAGACCAGGAACCAGAAGACTCAAAGCGAGAAATTATAAAATGGTACTTCGATAAATGGTCGGAGTTGAATTCGCTCACTTCTGATGACGAAGCATTTGACGAATTTTACAGACAAGTTTTGTATTTTGAATTGGTAAAGCTCCAAACTGCAACAATGATCACTCAATGATATATTGATCAATTTTTTCAGTTCTCGTGTTTGAATCTTATTATTATGTTTGGCAATCTTCTTGCTAACATGACAACGGATGTTGTGGTTGAAATGCCTATGGAACAGTAGGTCTATGTTAAGAGGCTTTAAACACTAATGTAAATGTCTGTTTTGTTTGTTTTATGTAGGATGGCGGACAATATCTACGCTCATTATTGCAAAATCAAAGAGAAAACACTACGAGACTTAAACTTAGAGAAACGAGAGATTTAAACAAAAAAAAAATAACGTTAAAGCTTTTAAATAACACCAAATTGAAAAGTGGGACTCAGTGAAAAATTACTACCACAATGTTCAAACAGCGCGCCTTAGCGTAATTATTTACTGGGTTCTAAGATTGGGCAATAGATGGCGCTGCTTGAGTGTATGATGTAAGGATAATTTTTTTTAAATTTATTTTTAACAGATAATAAATTTTCATCCTTTCAAAATTTTTTTAATTTTTAATTTTTATTAAATTTCTACAAATGTCTCCCATTTTTTTTTATTTATTTTTTTTATTTTTTTTGGGTTTGACACGAACATTTATCAAACATGTCTCCCTATAATCATTTCAAACTTGATTTTTTTTTAAAAAAAAATCTAAATTCTATTATTTGACTTGACATACCACAAATGATAAAAACGAGAATAAAAAAATTAATTCCAGAAAATTAAAGATAAAATTTTTAATTATAAATTCTTTCACTAGATGGCGCACACAGCGAGCACTATCAACACGTTAAACCCGTTTCGTGACATGAATTTCTTTTTTTCCATCGAAACAAACACAAGTTTTAAATAAATCAAATAAACTTTAATCCCCTCGCACCATTCCCACTTCTTTTTTAAATCCCCGGTCGCGTGGGTGTCGAATTCTTCAAGTTTCAATTACATTACGTCATCCATCAAACCCAACCCTTTGAAACTCACCAGGGCCCCACCCGGAAACACCAGTGTGAAGGCCAGGCCGTGGGAAACACACTCACTTCCGGTCCCTCCAATTTGAATTGCAAGTACCGAAAACAAAAACCAAAATAAAATCCTCGCAATATTTCCCGAATAAAGAAATAAAAATAAATAAATATTGATACAGAAAAACACAAACGGCGGGAATTCCCCTGTCACGTGACCGGAAGTGTACACAAACTACACGAAAATGAGCAATTTTAAACAAAATATCTAATATTCAGATACAATAGCCGAGATAATAAATTATTTCCGTGTAAAATAATAAATATTAGGCGTTAATCGTTAGGCCTAACCACTGTAGACCCAACAATTTAATGTCAATGGCCGAAACGAAACAAATACCGCGGATAGCAACAGCTATCTAAGATTAAAATGTAAACACGGCATTTAATGTCGTTTCAATGACCTTAATTATTACGTAACGTTTTTTATTAATGAATTTATTTATTTTTTTGCATTTCCATGGAAATTTATTGAAATCGGGGAAGGAATCCCTGACGGTGTATTTGAATGGCTTTTTGTATGACGTAAATATGACGTCACAGATAAGCATAAATAAATCTAATTGACGACAATTTAGGTGTAAATATAGACAGGATAATGCAAGATTAAATATTTATTGTCGACGTAAATCGTTAAAATTTGACTTTTATCTGAAATAGGCGAATTTTAGTCGCCATTTTGTATCAACACCGGCGGAAACATCAACAACGACGTCATATTATGAATTTTTTAAATTTAAAATAAAATATTAGATTTTAAGTTATTTAAATTATAAAAATTATTACAATCCAAAAAAAAATGAATTTTTCGAGTCGAAAATTTATTAATTTATAAAACCCAAACAATAAAAAATTTCAATATTTATAAACTTTTTATTTCACCACCAGAGTCCGACACTGCCGATCCATTCATCCACAACAAACAAATAATTTCTAATTTATTCATTTAAATAAATCCACACAAAAAATAAAATAAAATCTAAAAAAAAACAAAAAAATAACTATAAAAATTACCAAATAAATGAAAACAAAACAAAAAACAACCTTTTTATTCCATTTTTATCCGTTATCAGTCGGTGCTGTCACGAGTAGCGTAGGAGTGACGCCGTGTTCCGCCGCACGGTGTCGCCACCGCTTCCCCTGTATGTCAAGCGAAAAGAATTTCATTCATTATTTGCATTGGATACGACCGATCTCGAGTCACAGCTGACGCTCGACCGGGCCAAAACGGATTCCCAATCAGACACGTCTCGCCCTTCACACAGGTGAGTCTCGCTCTCTTTATTCACTTCCCGTGCAATTCCGTGACAGAAAAAGGCCGCCAGACCCATTAAATCCACTCGCAGGAATTTCTCGGCGACCGGCGATCGAGTGCGACCGAATCGGTTCGTTTTGTCTCGGCTTTTTCGACCGCTCGCGCTGCTTTTCTCGCCGATTCTCTTTATGCTCGTGTGTCTACGAGCAGTCTTAATTTTTACTGCTTTTTCGCCCTCGTTTTCGGAGCGAATGTTTCTGGGTTTGGAAAATGGGCAAATGAACAAAGAGGAGGGGAAACGGAAGCCACAACATTGTTGTGGCTGATTTTTTGCGTTTTGTTTGTTGTTGTGTTTTTTGGGTGTTTTTGTAACAAAGGGTTTTTGGAAATGGAATAATTTGTAGTGAAAAATGTGTTTTTTTAGTTTTTGTGCTGTTTTTTCTTGATTTTTGTGATTTTTCTTGGTTTTTGTGTCGTTTTTCTTGATTTTTGTCTTGATTTTCCTGATTTTTGGGTTGTTTTTCTTGATTTTTGTTGTTTTTCTTGATTTTTGTGTTGTTTTTGGTTAGGGGGTCGATTTCTAGACACATTTTAGTCATTTTTAGACCAAAAAAAATGATAATTCCGTAGAAAAAACACAAAAATCAACATAAAATTGATCATTTTAATAATTTTAAACCATCAAAAACTATCCAAAACGTCCAAAATCTTTCATTAAAATCATTTTAAACCACCAAAATCCACCAAAACTACCAAAAACTCATCATTTTAATCATTCTAAACAACCGAAACCCATCAAAAACACCCAAATCCTCCATTTCCACACATTTCCAACCATTTTCCTCCCAAAAAACCCACCAAAACACCCCCATCCCACCATTTAAACACCTCCTGAAATGCCCTTTAAATTCCAACCAACCAAACGGAATGCAGTCATTGTTTGCCCGCATTTTCACCCAGCACACAAAACCACCTGTTGCTCAACAACAATCGCCAAACCCAAACAAACTCTGGCGGCCATTTTTTTTTATTCACAAATATCGAACATTATGACATTTCTATGGCGCTCTGCTCTCCCAGCACTCGCACCCAGGAATTGAGGCCTTCGAGGGGGATTCTGGGGTCGTGAGGGATAAAAGCACGTCCCACTTGCAATGTCGAGGGGGTTCCATCTTTCCCTCTTCCTGCCTTTTAATGCACGTGCAATTCCGCCTCCGTTTTGCATTTTAAAGGGACCCCGCACCCCACCAACTGCGCATTAACTTATCTCGACCTCAATTTCACATTTTCTCGACGTTTTCTCGCATTTTTTCGGCCGAAAAAGACGAAAAAACGCGAAAAAACCATTTTTTTTAATGCGCACACAAATCGCCATTTTTATTCACGCCATTTTCCTCCCCCGGCACGTGATCACCCACAAGTGACGTAATAAATTATCGCGCATACCTTTCAACACTCACACTCGTCGTTTTTTCCACCCCGTCTTAATGGAGTCTCTCAAATCCGAGACTTTTTCAACGTGAGTCCCAAAGGCGCCTTCATTTCCTCCTCTATATCACCATGATTCATAGCTGGAGCATTCGGACACATGATTGTGTTACATCGCTCGCCATTGCCCCATGTCACGTGACAAACTCAACCCCTTGTAGCCGACGACGCGATCTGACGTCGAAGCGCGCCGCTGCACGAGCGAACAAAAACGTCGAAAAAAGACGGTTAAACCTATAGAAATGGGGAAAAAACTATTTTACACGATGTATGGGGACCCTGCGTGTCTTTTGTGGTGATTTTCGGGGCGTGTGGGGCGGTTGAATGGCCCGAAATGAAGGGATAATGCGCGCGGTGCGGCCGGCTGCGCACAAGTGTGTTGAGTTTGTGCGAGTTCGCGTTGAAACACGGTGGTGCGTTTAAGTTAATTTCGCGGTAACGGGCACGTTTTGTGAGTGAGTTTTTATTTAGTTCTAAACTAGTGGGTTGGATGTTGGTTTGTGAAAAAAAAATTTCGAGGTGGGGCGCTTTTTTAGGGGTCAAATTCGAGTCTGGTTTTCGTCATGCCCGACTTTGGTTTCGGTTGTGGCTGCGAATGTGGCCTCGTTTTGACACGGTTTTGTCGTTTCGTTTTGAGGTGGGATGATTGACAGGGGTCAAAGATCATTGCTGATAGATTGAATTTTATTTTAAATTGATTTTCGATTTTCGAATTTTATTTTTTTGATTTATAATAATTTTTTGTTGTTGATTTTAGATTTTTTTTTTTGGTATAAATTAATTAATTAATTTTGGATTTCAGGTATTGGCCTCAAATTGGATGCAGATGACATAATTCTGAGTGTAATTTAAATATTCATTAGTTATTTATCATAACTTATGGTAATGATGAGTTTTGGGATGTGTGGAGACATATGTTGGGAAAAAAATCAATTTTTTGATTAGAAATTCTAATCCAAATTCCATTTTGCCACAAGTGAAGGACATGTTTAACCCCCTTGAGCCCATATTGGTGTCATGGGCTTCAACAAGTGAATCAGACTGCGGAGAATTTGCTATTGTAAATGGAATTGAGGACCTCTTGCCTACACTTGAATTTAAACGTCCGGTTTTCGACATTTTACGAAGAACGCCAGAAACGGGCTCTTCCGCGTTAATAGATTATTTTACGGAATTACCGCTCCGGCGATTTTCCAGCGGACGATGGACAAATTATTTAAAAAAATAACCCGTACGACCTATCCTCGTTTCGGTGCGTCAAAACACGAATTCCCGATTTTTCCCGGAATCATTAATCGGAATATCTCAATTTTCTATGCAAATATTTGAGATTTAACACCCATTTTTTTTTATCTACTGAAATGGCCCAAAAGTGGCATAATTTAAAAGAAATTGTATTTATATCGCTGAGAAATGCTTCTAAAAGTGGTTAATTATGGTAATGGATGAGAAGATCCAGTTTCTTAAATTCCTCCAGGCTTTAATAAAAGTAATGATATGTTTTTATATAATGTATACTTAGTTATTTAGTTGGGACCAATCGCTTGCTGGTACCAAGTTTGATCTTAAGGTGTCTGCTTTTGTGGTGTCTTAAATTTCAGAAAAAAAACAAGACTAGTTTTTTATGGTGGAGATAAAAGGGCAAAAAGAGGTCCAGGTGTGCTTAATGTTTTCATTGCATGCTACTGGTGTAGACGACACTGTTTACTCAATAAGTGAGATATGAATGTGTTACACTACACTAAGTTTGTGTACAGTATATCACCATCAAATTCCTGCAGTCTCTCTTTAGTTTAATTTATGAGTCATGCATGGAGTCAAATGATCTTGTTAGACCACCTCCTATAGCATTGATTGCATGCAGACATTACTGCCAGACAGCAATCAGCTGTGAGGTTTTTACACCATGGATTTTTTTTTTAATGTGACAAATGCTGATACTGTTGTAAATAAAGGATGATTAGGTTGGGTTAAATTTTTTTTTTAGGTATTTTGTAATGTTTGGCGATTAAACGTGGAAATTCGCATAAAATGTCGCACCGTTGCGGAAAAATAGCAAGGTTTCGTAGCAAAATCGTTAGAACTTGGGTGGTAAATCTCTAACTTTCGTTTTTGATTAATGAAAACATTCTTGGCAAATGCTTTCGCAGTAGTTTGGTCTTGCAACGGTCCAAGATTGTCGCATCTAGCGTCGCAATACAAATGACCCCGTCCATTCTTGATAATCGTCACGTCGGGTTTCGAAAACCCAAGAGAATAGAACCAAGGTTTTATTCTATTATTGCGGGGCTGTACGAGTGGTTGAACGCTTGCTTGGAGCACTAATTTGTTCAGAGGTTTTGGTTGTGTGTGATTTTCTTAATGCATATCTTAGGCCTATTGTCTTTGATTTTCGATTTAATTTTATTCATTGTGTTTTGTTGTTTCAGGATAAACTGTAGCAATGCATTTGTTTCGCAAGACTATGATTTGAAACAAGCGTCTCGGTGTTGCAACACCATATAGCGTCTCCCGATGATGCCAGGTACATCTTCGTCGTCTGAAGGAGCCATGGGTGGACAGAGCAGCGAAGAAGCGTCGATTTTCAGTGGAATTCATAGCAATACTAAGAACTACGAAGAAGTGGCTCTTATTGGTACGGGAGCGTACGGAACTGTGTACAAAGCGCGTGATATGAAGAACGAAGGAAGTTTTGTCGCTCTCAAGAAGGTCCGCGTGTCGCTGACGGAAGACGGAGTTCCCATGAGCACCTTGAGGGAAATAGCTCTACTTAAACAAATTGAAACTTATGAACATCCAAACATAGTGAGGTAAGAACATTTATTGAAATACCTAAGGTCAATACAGTGTAAGCTGTGTGGTTCGGACATAGTAGCATGTCTTAGAACAGAGCTAATCACTCTGTCGTGACTGGCTGGTCTCTTGGACCTAACCTATGTTCGGATTAAACAGCGATATATCCGTGTTTTTCTTCTTCGCATGACTGCAAGAGATGTGGGTTTTGTGTTAGAAAAATTATACTTTATACAAATAATTTGGCAAGATTCCTGATATTTTCTAACCACAGGTCTCTTGGACCACCAAGAATAATTCTGGTCCCCTTGGGCGAGAGCATTCCAGCTGCTTTCAGCAACCACCACCTTTTCTTTTATGTTTGATGGACCAAGACAAAACCTGAGCACAAAAAAGCAAAACACTTTACCCTAAGGTTATAAATTTGTGCTACATCATAACTTTTCCCATCCCTTCCCAACACTTTAAACAAAACTATGCAATTATCGAAAAACCCGGAATAATCGCCGTAGCCGCGCTGTAATTTTCGGCAAACATCGAGAATCTGGACTCTTCCAGGCCAATTACTAAGTTCACATGTACAGTTTTACGGAGAAGTGAACAATATAAACTTTTCTGTAAACCCGTATACAGTCGAAACTCTATAACGACTTGCGGTATAACGAATTATCGATGTAATGAATCAATTTTTCGGGTCTCTTGCGATTCGTTATAAACAGTTTCGACTATGTATATTGCCACGCAGTTGAGTCGCGTCGTCTGCCGACCGTCTCAAACCAGCGCGAGTATCGTTAAAATTGCTAATACTCGTGGCTACGTAACAATATACGCAAGTAGAAATTATCGGCGCAAGAGAAGTAAACTTCGTATTTTCACTTATCTGGAAAACTAAGTACATGTAAACGTAGTCGGATCATTTATAAACGTCGTACTTTATTCCCCTTTGGTCTGAACCGACGTTTATTTCCTTTCTGTTATCAAACAGCTTGAAGCACTTGGAAATAATACGCCTTTCACTGACCATGAGCAACACCTGGCGTCCAAACGCCAGGTGAGACCGAGCGCCATATGCCGGCTGTAATTGTTCGTCAACACCTGCACCCTTTGGCCGGTTTCATTTTTTAAATCTGAAACTATTATTTTTCATCTGCTTAATTCACATCCTTAAGGCAATACGCGTGCCAAACCCAAAGTCTCATTCCTGGGATGCATAGGTGTCCGGATGTGGTTTCTTTTTTTGCCCCGGTCTTTGTGTTAAAACCGGAAGGGTCCAACAATAGCAGCTGCAGATTTTTAAATTTTTTTAGATTAAATTTTTTTTTTTTTTTTAAATGTGGAACTTTAATCTAAAATATATAGGTTTGATAAAGATGGAGTTTGGGAATAAAAGTTATCTGCCGACGGTTGATAATTGGAGAAAATGACATCAGAGGATCCTCGAGCCTATCCCACTTGTGGAAGGAAGTTTGTGGTCAGGAGTTTTGTCACCATCTTATCATTTCAAGGCTGTTGCTTGCTCAACTCTTTGGGTTCAGAGGTTGTTAATCTCAAGTTTCAACATTTCTGGCATACTTTGGAGTTGTGTTCTATTTTATTTCCTGTTATTAGAAAAAAAAATTTGGACGCCATTTTTTGACATTGCAAGCGCTTATGAGTGGTAAATACCTAGGTAAGAAAAGATTAATTTTCTGCCCTGAAAATTTTCTGCTGACAGAATTCAGTCGAATGGGAACCTAGCATAACGAAAAATTGCAAATTTTGCGAAGATATGACGTAAAATAATAATTGTATGAATAACAAATAAATGATGTTACGCGGTTCGTTATAACGAGGTTCGGTCGAAGTAAATCGAACGTTCGGAGTTTTGGACGATCGTCCAGCACTCATCCTAAACTCCGAACGTGTAATTTACGTTCCACTTTACTTGTAATTTTCTAAAAAAGAAAATAACAAGTTTTTGTGAGCCGATTCCTTCCGCATCCCATGAGCAGATGGAAGCAGACGGGCGTGTGTGAGAACCGGAAACGGCTCATAATTTGCCTTTATGCTTCGAGTTGTGGGACAGGTGCAAATGAATCATTTCCAAGTTCATTTAATTCGGCAGATGTTTAGAAGCCTTTTTTCTTTTTCTCCAAATTCTGCGCCAGCAATTAGAGAAAAGGCTTATCCAGGCATGAAGGTAAGCTCAGGTAAGGCTGTCCATCATGTGGTGAATTGGGTGGGAAGCGCCGGGTGACGATGGAAGCAAATTAACAGGTTGAGTGAGGTGCTGAAGAAAACTGGTCTTGTTCAATTGAAGCCGACATTAATGAAGAATTTTCATTTGGGTTAGGAAAGAGGGAAGGAAAATTGCTTTGAAGTGATAGAAATCAGACAAAATGGAGGTGGAGTGTGTGGGGCTCCGAAAGGGTTGCCATCTTGCGAAGAATGTGCACTTAAAAGGGGCAAAAGGGCTGTAAACTCGTAATTCAATTGGATCTTGTGTTTCCTCCCATCTCGTTTTTTTTCTTGCTTTAACATGATATATTAGGAGATTATAAAAAAAAATCAAGATGGCGGGGGTTTATTAGGAAAAACAGGTGCAGTTCCCTGTCATTAGGGAAATAATTGGCCAATTTTCGAGTAATTTTGCTATTTATCAATTCCAATTTAGGAAATTAGTTTTGTTAGATGTTCTGGGTATTTAAGGGAAATTGGGGAAATAATTAAAACGATAAATTTAGATTTTATTCGTCCATGGGGATGGTTTTAGGACTAAAGGTCGTCATCGATTATAATCTCTTATTTCATTTTTGACGAAACGGGAATTCCTATTTCATGAAAAACGGGATTCGGTGAAACGGGATTCGGCGAAACGGGATTCGGCGAAACGGGATTCGGCGAAACGGGATTCGGCGAAAGTGGTACATACCGTACTGCCTTGAACAATGGCCCGGGCGTTTAATTTTTTTTTGGACTCGCTCGCCAGGCGCTTATTCAAAACCAGGCGATTATTTAAGCCAGGCCTCTATCCAAAAAAAAAGTTGCTGATTCCGAACATTTCGTTTGTTGAGGGTTCGTCCGTCGAATTTCGTCCAAAAGGCTACTAAAAACCGTTTTTAAAAACCGTTTTTCAAATATTTTACGGTTAACCCGGCGTTTATTTGAGGCAGGCACTTATTGGTTTTCCGGCTGGCGGTTGCCAGGCGCTTATTCAAGAGCCGGCGCTTAATTGCGCCCGGCCATTGTTCAAGGCAGTACGGTAGGTGCTCTCACCATACAAGAAATTGCTCGAAAGTCCTCCATTTAGTCTCCAAACAAGAGAACAGCATTGACCCTTCCAACCAACCCCTAAAGCCCACACTTGCCACAATCTGGCAATCCCAGAAATATCCCAATGGAATTTCCCCCCCTACCTCCACCTACCTGTGGAATTTACAATCAAACCTAAAATAAACACTCGCCTCCCTCCTGCCAAACAATTTGATGTGCCCATTTAGCCCGTATCTTTTTATCCTTGTCAAATTTTCTGGCTTTTCATTGATCCTCGTTCACAAGACGCCGACGTGTTTGCCTTACTTCCTGCTCGGGTCTCTGGGGACCCTCCAATCAAGCGAGATGGAGACTCCACCTTCCCAGGCCCAGCCCACATTCCGAGCGTTCTCGCGGAGCAGAGGTGGCCCAGGGGGGAGAACCGGGTGGAAGGTGCAGAACGAGCACCAACAGAGGTGGGCAGATGATTGTTGCTTGGCCTGTTATTTTCACTCAACCCGCCTATTTCCGTGAAATTGGTCCATTTCTCGTGGGCTTGGTGTGTTTTCGCTTATTCATGCTGAATGGAAAGTGTCATTAAAAGGAAATTAGTGCAGAATTGTGTTGTTTTTGTTGTTTTTTGGGCTGTTGGAGTGAATTTTGGATGGGTTTTTGGGGAGAGGAGATGATTGATGGGTGGTGGAGTGGTTGATTGGTGAGGAAATGTGTGTGGATAAGTATTGAGATTGAAGGGGAAGTGAGGATTTATTCTTTTTTTTTTTATGATAATGAGACGATGTGGGAGTTGGTGACGGATTTTGGATTTGATTAGGATTTTGGAAAGTGGTTTTAATTGGTTGTAAGATACGTTTTAACTGTTAAAAACACATTTTAAGTGTTGAAAACACACGTTTTAACTGTTGAAAACACATTTTAACTGTTGAAAACTCATTTTAACTGTTGAAAACACATTTTAACTGTTGAAAACACATTTTAACTGTTGAAAACACATTTTAAGTGTTGAAAACACATTTTAACTGTTGAAAACACATTTTAAGTGTTGAAAACACACGTTTTAACTGTTGAAAACACATTTTAACTGTTGAAAACTCATTTTAACTGTTGAAAACACATTTTAACTGTTGAAAACTCATTTTAACTGTTGAAAACACATTTTAACTGTTGAAAACACATTCTAACTGTTGAAAACACATTTTAAGTGTTGAAAACACACGTTTTAACTGTTGAAAATACGTTTTAACTGTTGAAAATACGTTTTAACTGTTGAAAATACGTTTTAACTGTTGAAAACACGTTTTAAACAGTCGAAAACACGTTTCAACACCTGTAAACACACGTTTCAACACCTGTAAACACACGTTTCAACACCTGTAAACACACGTTTCAACACCTGTAAACACACGTTTTCGCACCTGTAAACGTATGTTTTTGCACCCAACTAATGATACAATTGAAATAAACGTTTTATCTTTTTAATAAATCAATAAAAAATGGAAAGTTTTCCATTGAATCTATATTTTTATTTGTATTTATTTATTTATTTATTTATTTGTATTTGTCCGCAAATCCTCTCAATAGAGCATTTGCGGACATGCCTTTTTCCTTATAAATGGCCATCCTTATAAAAGGCCATCCTTATGACCTTATAGCGTCATAAGAATGGACTGTAAGCACAAGGAAAATTGATTTTTATGAGAGTACCTTATAAAATAAGACAGCCAATCAGATGTTGTTTCCTTATGATCCATGCACTCTCAGCAAAATGAAGTTTCCCTGCGATTTATTGGAAGCTTGTGGTCTAATGGAGACCAGCACAAGAAATAATGATACGAAGACTTTTATTTATCTAGCATAGTTACCCAGAAGTGATATTTTTTCCGGTTTCTATAACGCCCCGCCTTATACCGTAATACAGTCGAAACTCTTTATAACGAATCGCAAGGGACCCGAAAAACCGATTCGTTATAACGAGAATTCGTGATATCGAAATTTTTTAACACGGTGTTAACCAACCAAAGCGGCCATTTTTAGGTATTCGTTGTATCGATAATTTGTTATATCGCGATTCGTTATAAAGAGTTTCGACTGTAGAAACCGCACACTATTGGCACATTTTTAATTTCCCCCACGTTTAAACAGACACGCAGTCTAATGGGGACCTGCGCACAATAAGAGGATTTACAGTATACTATGTACCGTATTTTACCGATTAAGAGTCACCCTCGAATTGTAGCCACTCTCGAATAGTAGCCGCGGCTGAGACACCAAGAATGCCGTATTTTTGCAAAAGTACGGCATTGTTTCCGTATTTAACCTCAGGAACGCTTCGTTCGTGAGGTTCAGACTTCGTTTGTTACATTAAACAAATATAACAAACGAAAAACCGAAATTATAATTGCTGACAAAAATTGCAGTTTTGAATAAGAGCCGCGGCTGTTAATCGATAAAATACGGTATTTGGCTGTATATTAGGTTGATATTTTGCCGAATACATAATACCGTAGGTTAAGGCATGCCACTAAACTGCATTAATCTTCGTGTTAGTGTATTTCGTGTGTGGTCCAAGACAATTCCTCTTCTTCCAATGTTGCTCCGGGAAGCCAAGTCGAGAATCGGAGTTTGAATGCTTCACTGCTCGACACCGGTGCAATCCGCTGCAGCCAACAACGCTCGTTTTACGAGCGCTCAATTCCCAGGCTCCGGCGAGTAATTCGAAACGTAAACTTAACTTGTACACACCCTCATGAGATCCATCAAATTAATGTAGCACGGGGTTGTCTCGAAACGTGCGTCTCGTGGGAGTTTATGGGTGGCGAGTAGAGCGGCCATTACCATCAATCAAAACGGAGAGTTTCCAATAAAACGATAGGAAATACGTTTAGTGATTGATTTAGTTGTGAAAATGGTTGGGAACTGGTTTTGGGAGAGTTGGGTATTTGAGGGGGCCCTTTGTTTCGGCCCCTATGCCACGTATTTCAATCTGGGTAAATGAAGCGTTTTGGTGGTAGCGGCTTGCGGCTAATGATGAAGTTGTGTTGAGAGGCGCCTTCAAATTGCTTTTGACTTGCCCCATTTTTTTTTCTTTTTTTTTTTGATTGGAGGTTGGGAGGGTTGTTGTAAACAAATGTCAATTGGGAAAAAATTTGTGGTTTTGGGTGATGGTTTTGATGATTTTTGGTTGTTTTTGAGTTATTTTGGTGGTTTTTGGTTAGATTTAGATGAGTTTTGGTGTTTCTGGCGATTTTTTGTTGTTTTGATGTTTTTTTTTGTGATTCTGGTTATATTTTGATGGTTTTGATTAGATTTTGTTGAGATTTTGTAATTTTTATTTAGATTTTGATGTTTGATTTTAATTCTGGTTAGATTTTGATGATTTTTCTTGAGATTTTGATGTTTTATTTTAATTCTGGTTAGATTTTGATGCTTTTTCTTGAGATTTTCTTGTTTTATTGTAATTCTGGTTAGATTTTGATGATTTTTCTTGAGATTGTTTTTTTTCTTGAGATTTTGTTGATTTTTCTTGAGATTTTGTTGATTTTTCTTGAGATTTTGTTGATTTTGTTGAGATTTTGTGGATTTTTGTTGAGATTTTGATGTCTTTTGTGATTCTGGTTCGATTTTTGGTGATTTTGGTGATTTCTGTGTAAAAATCAAAACAAAAGTGAAGAAGAAAACGTGATCACATTTCCCTAATAGACCAAGTGAAAAACCCAAACTAAAATCAACCTTGGGAGCAATGTGAGAACCTCATGAGAATAAGGAACCGCCCTTGGATCACCTCCTACAACACGGAAAGAAAAAAAAATAAAAAAAACCTTAAATACACAACACAGGGGGACTTCTTCAAATCCAATCCAGTTCCCACGGGTTCTCATTGAACCTCCATTCACATTCAAATCAAAAAGAAAATTTTAAAAATAAATTCAAAGTTCACAAAATAACTTATAACGTCAAAAAATCAATTTAAAAAATCATAAAATCAAAAAAAATAATTTAAAATAATCGAAAATTTCAAAAAAATCCAAAAGATTAAGAAAATCAATTTAAAACATCAAAAAAATGAAAAAATTAATTTAAAACATCAAAAAAATGAAAAAAATCAATTTAAAACATCAAAAAAATGAAAAAATCAATTTAAAACATCAAAAACATCAAAAAATCAATTTAAAACATCAAAAACATCAAAAAATCAATTTAAAACATCAAAAACATCAAAAAATCAATTTAAAACATCAAAAACATCAAAAAAATCAATTTAAAACATCAATAATTCAAAAAAATTAATTTAGAAAATTTAAAATTTAAAAACATTAATTTAAAAAAATCGAAATAACTTTAAAAATAAAAAAATCAAAAACTAATTTTTTTCTCCCCAACAACGGAAATAAAAATAAGTCCTGAAACTATGAATGGAATCCACTTCAACATTTTTCGACGTGCACGACTTCGATTTGAGTTGCCGAGGTGGCGTGAGAATCGATTTGCGCTCAAAATTTATTGGCTCGCATTCCTTCCGCAAGGGGAAGTAAAAAAAAAAATTAAAAAAAAAAAAATAAAAAATTCAATTAAAAAATGTTTAAAATTTCCCACCAGGGGTTTCCATTTAAAAAAATCTCCATTTTTCCCAATTAATTTTTACTTAATTAAACATAGGCCTAATTTCCATAGGTTAACATGTGATTTTTTTTTGGGCTGTGGGTTTAGGAAGGGAGGCAGGGGTGGGGTGGCGAAGCAGACAGCCTGGCGGCAGCTTTTATGAATGGGAAGAAGGGATGTTATGAATGAAAGAGTGTGTGACACGCGGGCGTCTGAGGTGGTTCCATGAGAGACAAAGAGGCACAAATGAGGAGCAACAACTTGCATCATCGCAGTAGCGGAAGTTGGCTCTTTTCTAAACTGTTGGATATTGAATTTCTCAAAGTGTGACTCACCACGTGACATTTGCCAACCCTTTTCCCATGCTCCCAAGCAACCCTTTAACAACCCACGAGTGCACGCAAAAAATGGCGCATTTTTTAGACTAATTAATCAGAAAATGGGAAGAAAAGTAACATGGAATGGAAACTAAAAGTGGAAGTAGAACACGACGATGTTGAAGATTGAATGAAATGACAGAAAATTGAATGAAATAACTGAAAGTTGAATGACATTACTGAAAATTAAATGAAATTACTGAACATTGAATGACATTCCTGAAAATTAAATAAAATCTCTGAAATTTGAATGAAACAACAGAAAATTGAATAATAGAACAGAAAATTGAATAAAACAACAGAAAATTGAATAAAACAACAGAAAATTAAATAATAGAAGAGAAAATGGAATAAAATGTGTGGAAATTGAATAATAGAATAGAAAATTGAACAAAATGTGTGGAAATTGAATGGAACAACAGAAAATTGAATAAAACAACAGAAAATTGAATTATAGAACAGAAAATTGAATTGTAGAACAGAAAATTGAATAAAACAACAGAAAATTGAATAAAACAACAGAAAATTGAATTATAGAACAGAAAATTGAATTATAGAACAGAAAATTGAATTATAGAACAGAAAATTGAATTATAGAAGAGAAAATTGAATAATAGAAGAGAAAATTGAATAATAGAAGAGAAAATTGAATAATAGAACAGAAAATTGAATAATAGAACAGAAAATTGAATAATAGAACAGAAAATTGAATAAAACAACAGAAAATTAAATAATAGAACAGAAAATGGAATAAAATGTGTGGAAATTGAATAATAGAATAGAAAATTGAACAAAATGTGTGGAAATTGAATAGAACAACAGAAAATGGAATAAAATGTGTGGAAATTTAATAATAGAATAGAAAATTGAACAAAATGTGTGGACATTGAATGGAACAACAGAAAATTGAATGAAACAACAGAAAATTGAATAAAACAACAGAAAATTGAATGAAATAACTGAAAATTTAATGACATTACTGAGGATTAAATAAAATGTCTGAAATTTGAATAAAACAACAGAAAATTGAATAATAGAACAGAAAATTGAATAATAGAACAGAAAATTGAATAATAGAATAGAAAATTGAATAATTGAACAGAAAATTGAATACAATGTGTGGAAATTGAATAATAGAATAGAAAATTGAACAAAATGTGTGGAAATTGAATAATAGAATAGAAAAATGAACAAAATGTGTGGAAATTGAATAATAGAATAGAAAATTGAACAAAATGTGTGGAAATTGAATGGAACAACAGAAAATTGAATGAAACAACAGAAAATTGAATTGTAGAACAGAAAATTGAATTGTAGAACAGAAAATTGAATTGTAGAACAGAAAATTGAATTGTAGAACAGAAAATTGAATTGTAGAACAGAAAATTGAATTGTAGAACAGAAAATTGAATTGTAGAACAGAAAATTGAATTGTAGAACAGAAAATTGAATTGTAGAACAGAAAATTGAATTGTAGAACAGAAAATTGAATTGTAGAACAGAAAATTGAATTGTAGAACAGAAAATTGAATTGTAGAACAGAAAATTGAATTATAGAACAGAAAATTGAATAAAACAACAGAAAATTGAATAAAACAACAGAAAATTGAATAAAACAACAGAAAATTGAATGAAATAACTGAAAATTGAATAAAACAATAGAAAATTAAATAAAACAACAGAAAATTGAATAAAACAACAGAAAATTGAATAAAACAATAGAAAACATTGTATAAATGGCTGAAAATTGGAAGAAAAATCAATAGTAATATAAAAATGATAATTAAAAACCATAAATGCTGTAATAGAAAAGCGGGTGCTCTATTAACAGAACCTAGATCTCCCCATAATTCATTAATGTTCTGGACAATTTAGACATTTAATTTAGTCGCTTTCTTCAATTTAGACGTTTATTTTAGTCGTTTTGGTAAATTTAGACATTTAATTTAGTCGCTTTCTTCAATTTAGACGTTTATTTTAGTCGTTTTGTTCAATTTAGACGTTTATTTTAGTCGTTTTGTTCAATTTAGACATTTATTTTACTCGTTTTCTTCAATTTAGATCTGTGTTGAAAAAGATACCGCATTGAACGGTCACTCCTTGTTCTATTAGAGCATTTACCACAAAAACACAAACCGAAAACACCTAAAACACGACTTTTTCAAATCCCAAAAAAAAAACCCACCAATCAAACATCCTCCCACCAACCCAACCCAACCCAAAAGTGGCGCCATCTGTTATCCCACTATCAAACCCCACCCCATCACCCCACCACCCCCAAACCCAAAAACCAACCTCGCAAAGCACCAGGAAAAGGGCTAGGCAATGCAAATGACGAAAAAGGAAGCTTGTGAAAAGCTGCACTTCCTGTTTGGGTTGGGCCCACGTGCACACTGCCTCCACCGATGGGCGGAGCCGAGAAAAGTGTCAGGGGCCCCCAATGTTTGCACGAGGGGGCGCGTTCGGGCATTTTTGTTGGTTTCTTGAGTGCTTTCACTCGATTTCATACATTACAGAGGTGAAGGTCACGTGCTTGTTTTGTGTGCTGTGTCCCGCGGCCTAGAGAACCAGGTTGTTGAAATGCCAGACATTCCATTGCTTTTCACTGGATCCGGTTGCCCGCCTGAACCCTTTAAAGGGAGCGAGTTTTGCCTCGAAACATGGAGAAAAAAAATGTCTGAGGAATTTAAAGAGAGTCAATAGACGACACCGCTGTGAATAACATGGTCTGGCTGGTCCAGGTGGCCACGAGTTTAATTTAATCAGTTTTTTTTTTTTTTTTTTTTTTTTTTTTTGGTGTAATTAATGGAATGATGATGGAGTTTTGGCTTTTATGTTGGGGTTGTGTTGGATTGATGTAATATTGGTGATTATGTGGTGAAATAATGAAAGAATTGATGATGGTATGGTGGAATAATGTAATATTGATGATGATATGTTGAGGTAATGTTATAATAATGTGGTTTTGGCATTAATATGTTGAAATAATGTTTTAATAATGTGTTTTTGGCATTAATATGTTGAAATAATGTTATAATAATGTGTTTTTGGCATTAATATGTTGAAATAATGTTATAATAATGTGTTTGTGACATAAATGTCATTAAATAATGTTGTAATAATTTATTTTTGACATATTTCAATTGAAGCAAAACTCTGATTTCATCGAATTTGGTTTATTTCATTCAGAATTAGTGAATTTGAAGAAATAAAAACCTAAAAGATTGAATTTTCTTCAAATATTCAAAAAAAATTTGACAATTTAAAACCAAATAACAGAAAAATTCAAAACATTTTAATCTTCAATTATTTGTTTATTCATTCATTTATTTATTTATTTATTTATCTATCTACTTTAATTCCAGCACCAAAAACGTCGACTTTAGTCTTCAGGAAGTAGTCGGTTGATTGACACTGCGGTGATTCACATGAATGAAAAATAATCCTAAAATAGAAATTATCAAAAGTCCATTCCAACCAAACACGAAAATAATTACAATACAGTCGAACCTCGCTACAACGAACCGCGATATAACGAATTTTTCATTATAACGAATACATAAAAACAACTTACTTGGCTGGTTGGCCACAAAATTAAAAAAAAAATTTGATACAACGAACCTTTGTTACAACGAACCGATTTTTCGGGTCCCTTGCGATTCGTTATAACGAACCTCGACTACAATAACCAGCAAACAGAGCGATATACTTTATACACCAATGTTGGCGTAGCGCAAAAACCGCAAGAATTAGCTGTCTGAAAGTTCGGAAACTGTCAGGAAACCATGTTAGAAACCCCCAAACAAGTTTTTCTTTGCCGACATTTCCACCGATGTCTCTATGACCAGCGACTAAATGTCCAAAAAAGTGCATAACGCCCTTTTTTCTCTATTTTTACTCCATCGGAGTCTGCAATAAATAATAATAATACCGTATTTTATCGATTAACAGCCGCGGCTCTTATTCAAAACTGCCATTTTTGTCAGCAATTACAATTTCGGTTTTTCGTTTGCTACATTTGTTTAATGTAACAAACAAAGTCTGAACGTCGCAAACGAAGCGTACGTTCATCGTTCGTGAGCTTAAATACAGAAACAATACCGTACTTTTGCAAAAATACAGCATTCTTGGTGTCTCAGCCGCGGCTACTCTTCGAGGGCGACTCTTAATCGGTAAAATACGGTAATAATAATAATAATAAAATCCGAGCGACGGATTTCGAGATACGGACTTATACTCTGTCTGACCTTAAGAATAGAGAAAACTCCAGCCTTATTACTCCTTACTGTGGAGTGTGTGATCGCGATCATACTCTTCACACAAACAATTCCATTAAAAACAACAACGAAGTGTTTAATAAAACCTGGTGTATTATTAAAACCTGGTGTATTGTTCTACTTTTTGGTATCACTACACCAGTGAAAAGGTCTCGACCAATGGGAGTTTTCTCTATTCTTAAGGTCAGAGAAACCATGTTAGAAACCCCCAAACGAAGTTTCATCAAAAACACGCTCATCCTATCGCATGATCGTCAAATCGTATAAAAAGTCTTTTTCTTCTTTCCCATCGCCCATTCTTCGTAATAATAATAACGATAAAATATTTCCTATAGTAAAAACACTCATCATTGTTCCCATGGGACACGAATCCCTTTCTCCTGGGTCCCTAAATGTGTTTACTACCCGTCTATAAGTTCCCATGGTCCTCCCTTTGCCCCTCGCTGACCTTCTTCATTATTAATGGGGATCTTGACTCCTGGACCACCAGGAAAATATCAAAAAATGCAAAACCCAATCCCCCACGCTTTAATACCAAGTTTAGAACGCTCCACGGATGAACCCTCGATATTTTTATTTAATTTTTTTTTATTTATTTATTCTGGTTTAAATATCCCATTCAAACTGCATTCCGCGGCGGATTTTTCCCACGCTTTAAAAAATTATTTTGATTCAGAAATGGGTTAGGCTGCTTCATTTATTCATGAATGAAAAATAATTTGTGGCTAACATGCCAAGTACTAACTGGCAAGCGCGGGGAGAAAAAAAAAATAATATTAAATTAAATGTTTCCAATTTATTTTTAATTAATCTGATGGAATTTGGATTTTTTTTTCTAACAGTTTTTTTTTCTTTTTGTCAGTGGTTGAAAATTATTTTGTTTTTGTTTTTGTTGTCATTTTAGACATTTATAATGATTGGAGTTGGTCGGTTTTGGCATTACAACGGATGAAAATGGTTATTTTTGGCATTAGAATGGTTAAAAATGGTTATTTTTGGCATTATAATGGTTAAAAATGGTTATTTTTGGCATTATTATGGTTAAAAATGGTTATTTTTGGCATTATATTGGTTAAAAATGGTTATTTTTGGCATTATTATGGTTAAAAATACTTATTTTTAGCATTATAATGGTTAAAAATGCTCATTTTTGCCAAAATAATTGTTGAAAATGCTTATTTTGGACACAATTATTGTTGTAAATGCTCATTTTTGCCATTTTTGCCAAAATAATTGTTGAAAATGCTTAATTTTGTCGTATTAATGGTTAACAATGCTCATTTTTGCCATAATCATTGTTGAAAATGCGTAATTTTGTCGTATTAATGGTTAACAATGCTCATTTTTGCCATAATCATTGTTGAAAATGCGTAATTTTGTCGTATTAATGGTTAACAATGCTCATTTTTGCCATAATCATTGTTGAAAATGCTCATTTTTGCTATTTTTGCCATAATCATTGTTGTAAATGCTCATTTTTGCTATTTCTGACATAATAATGGTTGAAAATGCTCATTTTTGCTATTTCTGACATAACAATGGTTGAAAATGCTCATTTTTGCTATTTCTGACTTAATAATGGTTGAAAATGCTTTTATTTATCATTACAATGGTTCAAAAATACCATTATTGACACGAGAATGGTTCAAAACATGTATACTAATTGAACGTAGACTTTCTTTATTCGAAATAACGTGGCAGTATTTTTCTGTTTGCAGGTTATTGGACGTGTGTCATGGCAGGCGATTAGAGCAGGAACAACAACTTGTTTTATTCTTAGTATTTGAACATGTGGATCAAGATCTGGCAACGTATTTAGCTAGCTGTCCATCACCTGGCTTAGGTCCAGACAGAATCAAGGTGAATATGTAATTACATATGATTTTATTATGACTTTTTTTATCTTTCTTTCATTGCACTCTAATAACACATTGGAGCTGACAACTAATTTAAATTTATAGTTATATTTAGAAGTTTTATGGTTATTTTTATTATGGGCTTGAAAAATTATTATTTCAGTTCAAATTTTACAGTCGAACCTCGTTATAACGAATTTTTTGTTATAATGAATTTTTTGTTGGTTGGTTGGCCATAGAACACCATGTTAAAAAATTTTGATGTAACGAACTTTTGTTATGACGAACAGATTTTTCGGGTTCCTCAGAATTCGTTATAACGAGGTTTGACAATATTTCTAGTTTTTGGGTTTTGATTCCCAAACATTCTTGACCTTTCGATGGCGTGTGAATCTGGCGATTTTTTCGGCCAGAAGTGAAGCTCACTTCACACTACAGACACTTCATTTTCAGACTTAAAACGGCTTTTATTACCGGTTGGCAAATTTCTGCTTTTATACACTTGGCTTCTTTTAACAAGCAGTTGCATCAATGTGGAACTAATTTCTAAAATACTCGCACTTTGCAGTGAAAGCAACCATGGTAAATTATTCTATTCATTGGATAAGGTTCTAAGGTTGAGAAAATTGGCTGGAAGAAACTGTACTGCAGTTCCTGTACTGGAGGGAGTTTGTAAATGGTGGGACAGAAAGTCAATAAACTGTTTGAGTTCAATTAAGTTAATAAAATTGAATTCTTGAAGAATTTTTTTAATTTTTTAAAAAGTAGAAAATTTGTCCACTGAATATTTTCATCGATTTATCTCAATGCATCTCTCAACCAATCACAGCGCGGCATGAAAATAATACAGTAGAACCTCGATTATCCGAATTGTTCGGATAAGCGAACATTAGATTTACCGGTATACACATACTGATACCATACTGGGTATGAAAATAAAGTGTCATTAAAATATAGTTAGAAAGCATTAAAACCAACCAAAAATGGATAAAAATTGTCAAAAAACATTAAAAATCGATTAAAAAGTCGATACAAATCGGTAAAAAATTGCTTGACTGTTATTCGGATAACCGAAAGAAACTGTTTGTCAGTTTGATATCATTGATGAAGAAAGTTTTGCAGTTCTGTTCATTGTTGGAGAAAATTTTCCAGTAAGTCCACTGTTGGAGAAAATTTTCCAGTTTGTCCACTGTTGGAGAAAATTTTCCAGTAAGTCCACTGTTGGAGAAAATTTTCCAGTAAGACCAGTGTTGTGGAAAATTTTCCAGTAAGTCCACTGTTGGAGAAAATTTTCCAGTAAGACCACTGTTGGAGAAAATTTTCCAGTAAGACCACTGTTGGAGAAAATTTTCCAGTCGTGTTCATTGTTGGAGAAAATTTCCCAGTTGTGTTCATTGCTGGAAAAAATTTCCCAGTATGTTCATTATTGGAGAAAATTTTTCAGCAAGGCCATTGTTGGAGAAAATTTCCCAGCAAGTCCATTGTTGGAAAAAAAATTGCTTTGTTTAGTCATTGAACCGGCGTAAATTCCCTCCGAATGAGCATTCACCGCTACAAAGTTGATTATCTCCAATTTCTCCTCCAATTTCCCCATCCAAACTCTTTAATTAGTTGGAAATGCAACATTCCCAGATAAAAAGCAAATCGAATCAGGTTCCAAAGAGTTAAACACAGTAATCTTGTTTGCATAGGAAGACAGATTGAATAGGCAGCAAATTCACAGAATTGCTTTCTCACTTCCGTATTTCCATCTAATCACTTCCTTTTTCTGTGGTCTACAATAAATTTAATTGCCAAACCTTTAAAAAATCTGCAAATAAAATAAAAACACAATTCCACCGCTCCGAATAAAACAAATTAAAAAATGAACTTTACACAACGAAAACCGAAGGGAAAGGGAAATGAATGCTCTCATCTGACCTGGCATTTAATGCTACTGATAAATAACTTAATTCCATGTTTATATTTATTAAATTTTGTAGTTTTTAACGCTCGAGGAGTTAACGGCCCGTTAACCATCCTCTGCTACCATAACCATCCTCTGCTACCATAACCATCCTCTGCTACCATAACCATCCTCTGCTACCAAAAGATTTATTTATTTATTTTTATTTTCAGGATTTGATGTTCCAAATACTGAGTGGATTGGATTTCCTACATAGCAATAGAATTGTACATCGGGATTTGAAACCACAGAACATTCTAGTAACTAGTGACGGGCGTATCAAATTGGCGGATTTTGGTTTGGCCAGAATATATGATTTTCAGATGACACTCACATCAGTGGTAAGGTACACATTATATGGGTGAAATCATATTCAAATTTAATTGGTTGTTTTTTTGGTTTCGACAGGTGGTAACGTTGTGGTACCGGTCACCCGAAGTCTTGCTCCAAGCCACTTACGCTACTCCGGTGGATATTTGGAGTTGTGGTTGTATTTTTGCTGAATTATTCAGGAGAAGGTAACTGCAGTCAGCACCCGGTAGCTTAATGCTGAATTCGTACTGCGCATTTCATATTAGGCCTAACATAAAGGTCGGGGAGCAAAAAACAGTTTGCAATAACGAGAATTTGTTATGGTGAAATGATTTATAATGGAAGAAATAGAGCAGGCAACCAACTACAGTCTAACTTCAGTATAACGAATCGCGATACAGTCGAAACTCTTTATAACGAATCGCGATATAACGAATTATTGATATAACGAATATCTAAAAATGGCTGGTTTGGTTGGTTGGCCATAGACCACCACGTTAAAAAATTTCGATATAACAAATTCTTGTTATAACAAATCGATTTTTCGGGTCTCTTGCGATTCGTTATAAAGAGTTTCGACTTTTGCAAAAATACGGTATTCTTGGTGTCTCGGCCGCGGCTACTATTCGAGGGTGGTTACAATTCGAGGGCGACTCTTAATCGATAAAATACGGTAATTGATTTTTTGGGTCTCTTGCGATTCGTTATAACGAGGTTCGACTGCAGTTGAAGTCAGGAAGAATTTGTTATAACCGTGTTCGTAATAGCGAGGTTTGACCTGTAATTCTAAAATAAGTTAATAAACGGCACGTTTGATAGTCGCCGTGTTACATGCGAGTGCAGAATGTGGTGCGGAGTTTTAATTTGGTATGAGGATACCGGGAGCGAACCGTAGACTAAGGACAAGGCGGAACTAAATTTATTGTATGTTTAATCAGATTTTTAATTTTTTTTTGGAAAATATTTTGAGAATGTTTAGTAATAAAACGAAATACTGGAGGAAAAAAGTGAATTATGGACATGTTTTTCATGTGGAAAGAATGATAGGTCATTTAGCGTAAGATGCGTGCAGGTGAAAAAAGTGGTTTTTTGAGATCTGTGAAATTCTTTAAGTGGAAAATGGCTTAGGTGTTTAGTGTTGTGGAAATGAGTGAGTGATCTAAGTGTATTTTGGATTTTTTTTGACATGACAAGATGGAGGAATTTTGATTAAAGGTATTCAAGGTATACAGGGTGTTTCGTTTAAGATGCCCAGTCAATTTCCAGAATAAGTGTATGCTTTTTTAAAAAACCAAGCAGACTAGCTTATAGCAAAGTAGGGATGACGAATCCAATGGTGTAATCAAATTTTATGCCAGACATGCAACAATGCACTTTTCATTTGCTAACTCGTTAACTGGTTGAGATAGAGCAAAATTTCCAATTACAAAGTTGTAGAGCACCATCAAATTAGTACTATCCAACTTATCTTAGTCACCTTAAGTTAAATTTTTTCATTTTAAAATGAAAACAAAACAGCTGAAATAAAGCCAGCCATTGTGACAAACATTAAATTTCTACTGCAAAAGTACTGAACTTCTTCAATAAATGTATTCAAATTTGCATTATTATGCAAGTAAACAAGAAAAACCACTGTATTTTTTTAATGCCCAAATTATTTTATTTTTTAAGAATAAAAATTTTCATTTTGTTGATTTTTTTTTAAGAAAGCGGTAAACTTAAGGTGACTAAGATAAGTTGGATAGTACTAATTTTATGATTCTCTACAACTTTGTAATTGGAAATTTTGCTCTATCTCAACCAGTTAACGAGTTAGCAAATGAAAAGTGCATTGTTGCATGTCTGGCATGAAATTTGATTACACCATTGGATTCGTCATCCCTACTTTGCTATAGGCTAGTCTGCTTGGTTTTTTAAAAAAGCATACACTTATTCTGGAAATTGACTGGGCATCTTAAACGAAACACCCTGTATGTTGTGATTGATTTAGGTAAAAAATTGTACTTTTAGGAGAAAAGATTCACTTTTAGAAGGATAAATTTGCTTTTAGAAGGATAAATTTGCTTTTAGAAGGATAAATTTGCTTTTAGAAGGATAAATTTACTTTTAGAAGGATAAATTTACTTTTAGAAGGATAAATTTACTTTTAGGGTAAAAAATTCACTTTTAGGATAAAAAATTCACTTTTAGGGTAAAAAATTCACTTTTAGGGTAAAAAGTTTCACTTTTAGGGTAAATAATTCACTTTAGGGTAAATAATTCACTTTTAAGCTAAAAAATTCACTTTAGGGTAAATAATTCACTTTTAGGGTAAAAATTTTACTTATAGACGGAAAATTTTACTTTTAAGAGAAAAATTTCACTTTTAGGGAAAAAATTCACTTTTAGAGGAAAAAATTCACTTTTAGGATAAAAAATTCACTTTTAGGGTAAAAAAAATTCACTTTTAGGGTAAATAATTCACTTTAGGGTAAATAATTCACTTTAGGGTAAATAATTCACTTTTAAGCTAAAAATTCACTTTTAGGGTAAATAATTCACTTTTAGGGTAAATAATTCACTTTAGGGTAAATAATTCACTTTTAAGCTAAAAAATTCACTTTTAGGGTAAATAATTCACTTTAGGGTAAATAATTCACTTTTAGGGAAAAATAGATTTATAGAGGAAAAAAATTACTTTTATGGGGAGAACTTACACTTTTAGGAGGAAAAACGCCACTTTTAGAGGAAAAATTACTTTTAAAAGGAAAAATTTCACTTTTAAAGTAAAAAAAAATTCTTTCTAAAAAATAACCAAAATTTTGGAATTTATATCAAAATAAAGACACTTATTTTCATCAATAAAACTTTTACAACGCCTAAGTGATTTCCATGAGTAAAAAAATCTTGAGTAGCCGAGCAATTTACCTTCAGTTTATTTGCCTTGTGATTAATTCAATCTTATCTCGCCCACTATTGATGTCCTGAATGAAATCCCACATCAGCAACTTATCAATGAGCCACTAAAACAAATTTATTACACGGTGCAAATCAAAATAGTTATCACTTGATTCAGGTGTTGTTAAAACTACATAATAAATCAAGTCTGAACTTTTAAGTTACGATTTCTTTCATCAAAAGATTCCCACCATAAAAAAACATTATCAATGAAAATTCCACTCTTTGATTGTCACATTAAAAACAATGGTTGGTTTATTATTACTTCAGTGCAGTTAGCTTTTTATGGCCAAGTCTGCTGTTTGTTTGCTGCTATTGGTGACGAATCAATTTGATTTGATTTTTATGTCTGCTTTTTGTCTGGCATCATTTTCTCATCGACTGTATTCTCTTTCAGGTCTCTTTTTGACGGCCAGTCAGATATTCACCAATTAGGAAAAATATTTTCGTAAGTATAATTAAACGCCGTAAATGCTCTGATTGAGCGCGGGATGCTAGTTGAACGAATAAAATGAACGTTCAAATTGACCGAACCGATTGAATTCGATACACAGTTTGCGGCATGTACTTTTTCCTTACAATTATGACATTTTTTAAGGTAAAAGTTGGTTGCGGTTGAAGTTTTAAGTTATAGTTATAAAATTAGAGTTAATATTATACATGTTACGTGATTACCGAAACTAGTAATGTTTCATTCGCATAAAAAGAGAGAGATCCTGTTTTTAACTATTGCAATTCAATGCTGCAACTTTATTATTGTGAATTTAAAAGAATTAAAAGCACAAACAAATTATATAAATTGTAACATGTGCTCTGCGCGTGAATGAAGCGGTGAATTCAAAATGGCGGCGAAAGAGATCAGTGCTAATCCAGACGTAAATAGTGAAAAACTTTCGGATTGGCTACGCTATTTTCAGTTATAGTGTAAGCTCCGGTAGAGTTATAAGTTTTCGACTATACGTATAGGCTTAATAGGGGTTTTACCCTGTTTCATGCGCGAAGAAAGTATCAACTCGAGGTGTAAAAAAGTTTGGTTCTGTTAATAGAGTGCGGGTGTTTTATCAGAGCATTTACGGTATTGCATATTTAATACATTTTTATTTATTTATTTATTTATTTAATGAAGACTAATAGGTTTACCGCCGGAAAACGAATGGCCGGAAAACGTTTCTCTGCCGTGGAATTCTTTCTCTCGTTGTCACGGCCAGCCAATAGAAACCGTTATACCTGAGATATGTGCACAAGGAAAAAATTTAATCGAGGTATACATTCAACCAGTCTTTGATCGGACAAAACACCGGACACATTTCTATGTCCACATCATGACATTAAAACGTTGCAATAATGTGATCACAACATGATTGGTGGAACTGATCTCGCGTGATAAATCCAAAAGTGCAAAATTGCTAAAATCACGAACCAAGGATAACATGGACACGTATCCACATGTTCAGAGCGTTTTGCCACCGTTGGCGCCACGTAATATATAACTGCACTGTATTCTGGGATGACAGCAGGTAACAAACATGCTTGGTTGGCAAGCAATGCATGACACGTGTTTGCTGTCATCCAATCAGCGCACAGAACAATGAATCAATAGGAAATAGCACACCGATACGTGTCCATGTTATCCTGTCGCTAAAAAGCAACCGCTCCGAACGGATGGCGCGGCTTCCACGCTATTTTCGCTACCGGCAATTAATATTTAATTCCTTTTAATTGTAGAAAATGTTGATATTCAAGCCTAGTCGCCGGATTTCGGCCAGTGAAGCCCTGCGTCATCCGTATTTCAAAGACGACGGATTCATCCCGCTCGTATTCCTCCCGCAGACCAGTCGCTTCACTCCAACTTCACCGCCAGCCAGCAGCGAAGACACCAGTCCAGTTGACTCGCCATTGGATAAATAAAAGAAGAAATGAAACCAAGCAATAATTGCAGACGTTTAAACACTAATATTAATATCAATTTCCTTTTTGTTAGTCATGAAACTTGCCATATCTTGTGTTAAAACCGAAATGCTTAATCCAAGGAAATGATTAGGTTTAAGAAAGTGTACTTAAAAGGAAAGACACGGAAAAGTGTACATTGTGTTGTGGGATTTGTCGAGAAACAAGCAAAGTGTAATTAATAATCGATGTTACTGTACATACAATTTCCACAATGCTCCGGGTTGTCGAAGAAGCAAAATGGCGTCTGAGCAACAACTGGTTGATGTATATTTCTTAAAAGCCGACGTTTGTGTGTTCGTTAAGTTCTGCGAGTGTAAGATTTGACTGTAAATAGTTTCAACTGAGTGATGTGAATAGTCATTGGTGAGTTCCTCAAATTTATATATAAATACAAAAAAATTTAAAAAAAAAATTAAAAAAAATTAAAAAACACCGATTATTATTATTATTATTATTATTATTATTATTATTATTATTATTATTATTATTATTTAGGTTTATTATTATTAATTATTATTATTATTATTATTATTACTGAACTATATTACAATAGCTAACACTGCCTGTAATTTTTTTTATTCGAAGAAATGTTTATATTTTAATATTTTCTTAGCACATTGTACGAACACAAATAATTGTAACAAATGTTTATTAATCGATTTAATGAGTTATGGCGATTGAAAATACGAAATTTGTGTTTTGTTGGATGAATTTCAGTTAATTTTGCGGTTTAAATCGATGATGGGAGTAATAAATCGACTTTATTGAACGTTTTTCTACGATTTTGGTAAATAATAATAATAATGGCGGCCATTTTGAATTTTTGAAAACCTGCACCTATTATAAGTTAAAATTGATTTTTTTTTTTTCAGATTTAAATTGTAGATTTTGTTTGAATAAAAGTTGCCAAAAATTAATTTGTTCATAATTTTTTTTTAAGTTTCTATTTAATTAATGAATAATCCGAGGAATAATCAAATAAGTTACTGATGATTGGTTTAGATTTCGATCACCAGATGGCGCCATCTATCCAAGACTCTACAACATGATGGCGAGCGCCACACTCAAAGCATCGATGGAACAAACCACGAGCGTAAATCAAACCAAACCATCAAAAAACATCAATATTATGAAACAGTCATTATCGATTTGTGTTTACAGATGAACCAGCAACCGATCTCTATCACAAATAATCACCGAATACGTAAATTTTCACATTCCAAACCCCAATCAAGTTTCAAAATATATCAACAGATGGCTTCGAAGCCATTAAAACCCCAAATTTAATCATCTAAAATTTAACCGGGCATCGAATTTATCCTTTTACCACAACAAATTCCCCATTCATGACGTCAAAATCACCACCACCTATATAGACACCCAACGTTTAAGCTCCGACGTCATAAAATCTCCCATTCACATACCAAACTCGACACAACCAGCATCGGATCAACGACCACCGGACACTAGCGACAACTGGTTGCTATCGAAAGCGGTTTTTTTCGCGGCCCCGGTGCAGCGAGGAAGCGAGGGTAGTGTGTAGTCTTCTGTTGCTCACCTGTGCCAGCGTGTGCATACTTTGAAATCAACGTTTCGCAGCCACCCGAACCCAACACGTCAATACCCGGGACACATCTGTTTATTCCACCCGTCACCTCCCGTCGTCGGATCATCCCGCGCCGCACCAAACAGAGCACGGTAAGTGACAAAATCAATGCCGCCCGAGCGAGCGCAAGCGCGGCATGAAAAATCGCGGTTGCCGTCGACAAACAAATCGCTCAAAAATCAATCATTTTCGCATTTAACCCCCCAAATAATCAACCTAAACATTAAACAAACATCAAATCAACTTAAATTTACTAAAATCAATTAAAATTTTCAAATCCAATTGCTTTTTTCTAATTTTTTTCGAAATTTAATGTAAAATGTCAGCCATTAACGGGCGAAAATGATTTTTTGTATTTATCGTGTTAAAAACGTCGTTTTTTCCGTTTTAAAAGCGTTTTACGCTTTTGTTTGATTTTTTTTCCAGTTTGGGGTGTTGGTAGGGGTCGATGACATGCAAAGGTGTTAGAATTTGCGCCGTTTTGTTGGTATTGGTTGAAATATGAGACATTAATATTTTTTTTTTTACCTTGGAGATGATTCAAACATGTCGAAATTACTCACAGCTATTCATTTTGCACGCAACGGGCGCAGGAATTGCTGTATTGGGCTCTTTAGATCGATTTTGCGTCATAAAATGAGGAATATCGCCAATTGTTGTTTTGGTTTCAATTAGGTTTCTGTTTTAATGGTTTCGAATTTTTTTTTTGATTAATTTTTTTTTTAAAAGAAAAAAAATTTTTATTTTTGTTTTGTGGGATTAATATGTTTTTTTTTTTGTTAATTTGTTTGTAAATTAATTTATGGGGGATTTAAGTGGGGAAATGTGCAAATGGGATGAATTTGCTGTCATTTGCACCCTGAAAGACAGCTTGGCTGCATGGCACTTGAGTTTGGTTGGAAAGTCGTTAGAATTTGGTTTTTTTTTGGTGTTTTGTTATTGTTTTTGATGGTGATTGATCTCGGGATTGTTTTTAATTGGATTGCGGTTGTTGAATTTATATTTTGTGTGGAGGAATTGAAAGAAGTTGAAAAAAAGTTGAAAAATCGGAAAAGTTGTACAAATTTTGGGAAAAAAATCGGGAAAAAATCGATAAATTTGTTTTTTTTTTAGTTTTGGTATTGTTTTGATGGTGATTAATCTCGGAATTATTTTTAATTGGATTACGGTTGTTAATTGCGATATTTTTCGTCAAAAAATTGAAAAAAACGAAAAAAAATTGGAAAAATGTAAAAAAATCGAAAGAAAATCGAAAAAATCGAAGAAAAAGATAAAATCGCAAAAAAAACGTTAAAAATTATCGTTTTTTCAGTTTATTACTTTGTTTTTGATGGTGATTGATCTCGAATTTCAATCCAAAAATTGAAAATAAATGAAAAAAAGTGAAAAAATCAACAAAAATCGAAAAAAAAGTGAAAAATCGTCATAAAAACTGAAAAATCGTCAAAAATCGTTAAATATTATCGATTTTTTTTATTACTTTCTTTTTCATAATGATCGATCTCAGAATTATTATCAATTCGATTATGCTTGTCAATTTTATCCTACCGTTCGAAAAACTAAACAAAAATCAAAAAAATTGAAAAAAATTGACAAAAATAAAAAAATCGATGAAAAAAACCTCGAAAAACATGAAAAAACAATGAGGAATTGCGATTTAATCTAGTGTTACACAATTGTTGTTGCCACGAAGAACTTTACGTTTCATTAATTTGAGATGATGAATTGATTAATTAATTTTTGTCCTCTTTTGCGAAATGCAATTAGATTAGGACTCGTGTGTTAAGAGTATTGTAGACAGTCGAGGCTAAAGGGAAACGTTTGGTCGAAGGAATAATTAGCAAATAATTTCTCGAAGAAAGGCAAGATAAATTGAATATCTTATCTCTTTTTCACTTCAGTTTTTCTTAATTGTAATTAATTTTATCAGAAATTGGCTCAATCTCAATCTAATGCACAAAAGTGTGATTTAGTGGCCGCTGAACGCATTTTTTCTGCATTTTTCATCATTAAATCATGCACGGTGTCACATTTACGTAAAATAATTTTGTTTAATGGAAAAAAATTGGTTTTTTGTTTATTATTTGACATTAATATTAAATAAAATGCATTAAATGTGATTTTGGAATGCTGGATGCATTTTTTCTGCATTAATTTTATCAAATTGTGCACAATCTCGAATTTTAGTCAGTAAATGCATGAAATAATTTTTTGATGCAATGAATTGATTTTTTGGTCATATTTTATCATAAAAAAAGCATAAAATGAAATAAAATGCATGGTATGCATGAAATATTTTTTTAGATGCAATAAATTGATTTTTTGTTTATATTTCATCATAAAAAAATGCATAAAATGAAATAAAATGCATGAAATAATTTGTTTGATGTATTATAGGCATAAAATAATTTTTTTATGCATAAAATAGATAAAAGGAATTTTTTTATGCATGAAATAGATAAAAGGAATTTTTTTATGCACTAAATTGATTTTTTGGTTATATTCCGCCATAAAAAATGCATTAAATTAAATAAAATGCATGGAATTATTTTTTTATGCAATGATTGATTTTTTGTGGTCGTATTTTCACCGTTAAGAAAATGTAAATGAAATGCATTGAATCAATTATAAAAGTGATTTAGTGGTTTCTAAACGATTTTCTGCTGTTGTTTTATCATAAAACATGCAGAAAATTGAATTTGTAAAAAATAATTTTTTTTTCTTAATATATTTATGATTTTAAAATGTTTTAGTGGCTCATAAATGCATTTTTTATGCCCAGTTCATCATGCAAACATGCATAATCCTCATCAATTGATCCACTAAATGCATAAATTCATGTCCTGATGAAATGTTAAAGCCAAAAATTGATTGAGTGCCCATTAAATGCATTTTTTCTTGGTCATATTTTTCCATAAAATTAACAAGAAAATTGCAAAAAAAATACTAATAAAATGCATAAATGCAAAAATAATGCAAAACAATGCAGAAAAATTCCAAACATGCAGAAAAATTCAAAACAATACAGAAAAATTCAAAACAATGCAGAAAAATTCAAAACAATGCAGAAATAAATCCAAAAAATGTAATAAAATGCAAGAAATGCAAATAAGTGCAAATATGGAGGCAAAAAATGCAGAAAAAATTCCAGAAAAGTGCAGAAAAACTCCAAAGAATGCAGAAAATTGCATAAAAATGCAGGAAAATGCAAAAAATGCAGGAAAATGTAAAAAATGCAAGAAAATTTAAAAAAATTCAGGAAAATGCAAAAAATGCACACAAATGTAGAAAGAATGCAAAAAGGCTGAGAAATTCCAATAAATACAATAAAATGCCTATAATTGCAGAAAAATGCAAAAAAATTTAAACAATTTTTTACTGTAGAAAAAATGATTTAGTGGTTGAAAAACCCCAAACTAGTGAAATCCTTTGAATTTGTTAAAAAATTTACAGTTGTAACAAGAGCCATCTTGGCCATAAACAACACTTTGCTTTTTAACTTCAAGTTTTTGCCTCAGCTTGGAATGAAATATTAAATGGGCAGTTTTCACCTGCAACTGCTGCACATACAATAAAAGGGAAATTGTAAGTTTTATTCGTTTAAACCCCTTCATATTGCTAATCCAGATGTGTTCAGGTCACTGGGGTCCATTTCTTTTGTCAAGGGGGCTTTATCACCAATGTCCTCCTTTCCAAGGACCCCATTTTTACAACCATGCAACAAAAAGGAGATAAAAAAAGGACCTTGTTGGTAATGACAAACATTTGCCTACCTGATAATGACCAAAATGCTTTTCAAACTTTTTTCATTTTAAAAGTTTAAGTTGCTGGAAATTGCAGCACAAAAAATATATATGTGAAACAGGTTTAAAAAAAAAAATTAATTATTTCAGCTAGTGTTGAGTTTTGAGTGTTTTGAGTTGTAAAACACAATCAATATTTGTGTTTTAGCTGTTTAAAGCATAAAAGAGAATGATTATTTGAATTTTAGCTGATTTTAAGCATAAAACAGAATGATTATATCTGTTTTCCGCTTGAATAATTACAATTTTTGTGTTTTATTTATTTTTTTGAAGCTTGAATCAACAATAGTTTCCAATTCTTCTCAAGTATAAATATTGTATTTCTTCAATTAAGAGCCCCCTTTGAATTGGAGCTGCCCACGAATAAGAGCCGTGGCTGACGGAGCAAGAATACCGTTTTACCGCATAACCGAGTGTTCAGACGGACACCACGTGGTCAGGGGATTTTAGTTAAGAACGTTGAACGTACGCTACGTTTCCCAGGAGAAAAAGGTTCTGCAGAATTCTGCATGCTCTGCAGAATTCTGCATGCTCTGCAGAAAAATTGTTTGCAGAAAAAAATTACAAAATTCTGCAGAATGCTGCAGAAAAATGTTAACCTTTTCTGCAGAATATTTTCGGCTGGCAATTTTTCTGCAGAATTCTGCAGAGAAAAAAGATTTTCTGCAGAATTCTGCAGAGAAAAAAGATTTTCTGCAGAATTCTGCAGAGAAAAAAGATTTTCTGCAGAATTCTGCAGATTTTTTTTACCTGGGTTGTTACATTAAATACGGAAAAATATTTCTTTTCATGAAAACGGAAATTGTAGTTGCGGTTGACGGCGGCAGTTTTGAATAGGAGCCGCGGCTCTTATTTGAAGGAATGTGGTAATTCAAAACATCTCAAAAAGCACAGGAAAGAAAAAA
The DNA here is from genome assembly GCA_949358305.1 of Strigamia acuminata. Classification (NCBI taxonomy): domain Eukaryota; kingdom Metazoa; phylum Arthropoda; class Chilopoda; order Geophilomorpha; family Linotaeniidae; genus Strigamia; species Strigamia acuminata. The sequence continues at coordinate 5,287,711 of OX442320.1, read as the reverse complement.
TAAAATTAACTTAGAATGCAGATAAACTCTGTTTAGAAATCAACTAACACACTCCCACTGATTGCAGATAAAATCAGATTTCTAATTACAAAATTTGCATTAATCAACTTGCTCTTTTTTAAACATCCCTTTTTACTTTGGTCAAAATGGGCTCCAGTGGACCAAAAAAATAAAAAAACAAAATGGAATCTAAAGTGAAAAAAAAATAAAAGTAAAAATAAAAAATAAAATAAAAAAAAAGTAAACCTTTAAAAAATAAAAAAAAGTATCCAATCTTGTTACTCATTTATAATAAAGGAGATGAAAAGATAGAAAAAAGAAAGAAAAGACATAAAATAAAAAGAAAACTCATCTTAGTCAAAGGTGTGATGTAAAAAGAGATAAAGAGGAAGCCACCTGTTGCACATAGGTCATCTTTGGACTTGATGAGACATTGTTTGTCCCCTCTTTTATCTATTATCATCTCACTGCAGGAACTGGATTGAATTATCATTAAATTGTCAACAAAAATGTCCACTTGGGGTGTCTATGGGTGAAGGTCCCTTCCTAAGGTCAAATGGGGTCTGTGAAGGAGTGGGGTTGTGTTGTTTGCCATTGTTAGGTATTGGTGTAAAAATTATTTCAGTTTGTTGGGTTTTGTCAACAAAAATTAATTAAAATTGATCCTCAGAAAACATGGAATTTAAATATGGGCTAATTGGCCAGTCTTGCCAACAGCTGAGCTCGCCACACACTATTGGAAAAGTGTTAATTTCAGTGTTAATCTTAAAAAGAGGCACAGAGGGTTAAATTTTTAGGTTTGTGCTTTGGGGGTTATCATTACAGAGGCAAAACAGGTTGGCAAGCCATGTCACTGAAGCAAATCAACACAAGATGGATGCCGATCTAATTTTTTCAGGCTCTTTCGGCATTGAGTTAAAGTACTTTTAAATGGATTTAAAAATGTATAAAATGCATGGAAAGATAGAGAATGAAACAAGCTTTTTTTTTAAAATATTGTAATATATTAACCAGCTTCTGCCCTGAAAATTTTCTGCTGACAGAATTCAGTCGAGTGGGAACCTAGCATTAAGCGGCATGCCGAAACACCGATTCTACCAGCGTGTTGTTAATGTAGTTTTTAATACGATAAGGTTGGGAATACATTGAGGAATGAACCAAAACAAGCTTAAAAACCGTTTTTAGAAGGCCTAATATAGGAAATTGGCCTACATTTTTTTTAAATTTACATAAATTTTAATGAGTAACTAGAAAACTCAAATTTCTGGCCCAATTTCCAACATAATTATTCATTCAGGTGGCTTTTAATTATATCGGCATGTTTTACTTTATAGCGGAAAGCCGGTAAAAGCACTGCAACTGAAATTTCCAAAAGTTGGTAATTTCATGTGCAAGTACTCCAAAACTGAACATAAGTTAGCAGTTTTGAATGCTTTGTCTTGTGTTTTGTGGGGTTGAAATTTTGATTTTGATTTTATTATTTTTTTTTTTGTAAATAAAAAGGGAAACGGTGGATTGGAGTGCAGAAACAACAGCAGCTTTACTGGAATTAAGAAGAAAATAAATTTGCATAATGTAACATGCCAAATTTTCAGGTCTCTGGCTCTGTGCAATAACATGGGACAAACCACAAGGAAGGGGTTCTGAGCAGAATTGTATAGAGGAGAGGCATAAACACAGGTTTGCTTGGTTGCAAAAGCCAATTTGATGTGCCAATGGGGGGATCTTATAAATCTAAATTCCAAGGGATTTAACTTAAAGGGAAAGCACACCCAAAGTTCATCTCTTCTTTTACAATTAAAAAAAAAATGAAACACTATTTTTATCTTTTGTTGTGGTGGTGGTTAATAAGTTTAACAATGTGATGGATTTACCAGATGTCTCCTAGCGGCAACATACGGAAGCAAATTGGCAGCCATTTTGTTTAAACTTGTTTCGGAAAGATCGAAGTACACCCTGGGTATGATTTTTGGGAGAATATTTTGTGTTATATGATGTGAAGGCGATTGACATCATTTAAATTATGCTGGGCGCACACACACCTCGATTTTGCATCGCGTTGCCATTGCGCATGCACAAATGACGTCATTTCCTTTGCGCCGGTTTGAAATCTACTTTAGAAAATAGTACTTGTCCCAAGTACTATTTCGCCCGCGATTCATGTCGCAGCCAATCCGTGAGCTGTGTGAAATGACGTCATTTCATCAACATTTTCAACCAAAATGGCGGGCAGGTTTTTCGGATCAGGAATGACGTCATAACATTGAAATAGCAAAGCTGGAATAGCTACATGTGTGTAGCATTGTGCGCGATTCACAGGGCGATTTTGCTTGCGAAATAGTGACGTGATGCGAAATCGCAGTATGTGTGCGCCCAGCATAAGACTGTCCGATATCGATATTTTGCAGTGAGTTTTTGCACTAACTGGTGGATACAGCCGAAAACGCTCATTCTGCGGGTGAGCTTCAAGCTGGACTGGGACGATTTTTATGTCCAAGGGTGTACGTCGTACATGTGCGGGCCCTTGAACGATTCTGCGACATAGAATCCGCAGAATCGGCGGCAACAGAAAGGAAAAGTGTCGACGAGCAGCAAAACGCTTTAAATCGGGCGTTTAATGAAAACACGATGTTTGTCGTTGAAGCCGGTTTCTGCATGAAAAAGTTTTATTTATTAAATATTGAAACATCAAAGAGAAATTGTAATGATTGAGTTGACATGAAATGAGGGTACCGTATGTCTCCTAAATGAATGAATCCACAATTTTTGCCATAAAAATTTAAACAGGACTTTGAAGTCCAGTTGCTTCCATTTATTAAAGGTAATATGGATTCTTGGAATCTGTTTTCAGAGTTTTGCATCATTTATATTCTATATATTTTTATATTCTTAGAGCAGTAGAGAAATCTGTTTTTTCTGTATATACCACATATTGATCCAATTTCAGTCAGCAAGAAATGCTTTTCTTATAGAACTATAAATAAAAGTTGTTTTAGGAAATAAGAAAATATAAAAAAGTAAATAATAGTTGTTTCATGTTATTCTTTGGTCTGTTTGCCTTCTGAAATAACAATGATTTATTTGCTGTGTGCTGTAAGCCACATACAAAGTTGGAGAATATAAATATTCAAAAAATGATGTCAGTTATTGTCAATCCAATTTTGTTTGAAGAAGCTAAATGCCAACTTTGGTTTTGATTTATGTTTGCATTGTGCTTCTGCATGCAATACCTGCATAAAGCTAGAGCAAGAATTTGTCTATGCTTTGTGGTGTGGAACAATGGGGCTGTAATATGAGATTTGGTTTATGAATTGCAAGGTTTGGTCTGTAATATGGAATAATAGATCAAGAAATTGAAGAATTGATCAAAAAATGGCAAAAATGATAAAGAAATTGAAGAATTGATCAAAAAATGGCCAAAATGATCAAAAAGTTGATGAATTGGCCAAAATATTTGAACAATTGTTCAAACAATTGAACAATTGTTCAAACAATTGAACAATTGATAAAAAAAATTGAACAATTGATAAAAAAAATTGAACAATTGATAAAAAAAAATTGAACAATTCATAAAAAAAACTGAACAATTGATCAAAACATTGAACAATTGATCAAAAAATTAAACAATTGATAAAAAAAATTGAACAATTGATCAAAAAATGGCAAAAATGATAAAAAAGTTGACGAATTTGCAAAAAAAATTGAACAATTGATAAAAAAAATTGAACAATTGATAAAAAAAATTGAACAATTGATAAAAAAAATTGAACAATTGATAAAAAAAATTGAACAATTGATAAAAAAAATTGAACAATTGATCAAAAAATTAAACAATTGATAAAAAAATTGAACAATTGATCAAAAAATTGAACAATTGATCAAAAAATTGAAAAATTGATCAAAAAATTGAACAATATTTCAAAAAATTGAACAATTGATAAAAAAAATTGAACAATTGATAAAAAAAATAGAACAATTGATAAAAAAATTGAACAATTGATTAAAGTATTTAACAATTGATCAAAAATTGAAAAAATTATCAAAAATTGAATGATTTATCAAAATTTTGAAGCAATTATCAAAAATTAAAAGAAATTACTCAAAAATTTGAAGAATTAGCCCAAAAATGTCAAGAAATCGATCAAATTTCCAGACAATTACTCAAAAAATAAAAGATGTGGCCCAAACAATAGTTATTACTACATTTAATTAACTCATTCAGCTAAACCAACTTTAACCAAATCTAAACCAATTTAAATCTCACAAAATCCTGTAATTAATCGCTTAAAAGCCGCATTTATTCTCCAACTTTTCCATTGATTAAACTAGTTGGCCTATCTGATTTACACTCCAAAATCCCTCTATTGATCACACCAATTCCACGTGACAAAAGAGCCCCTTTTCACACATGACTCCAATAAACTCGCACATGGTGTCTCCACTTTGTTACACTTTGAATTGAACAAGAACAAAAACACAATTCTCCATTATTCACACCATATTGACCACCTATTGACACGTACACCCATCACACATCATTTCCCACAAGCCATCTAAAAATCTCTTGTCGACCCCCCCCCCCCTCACCCTCCAAACCCCCCTAACTTCTCCTTTTCAATTTTTCTCCCTTTGTAAACCTGGCCACCCAGCAAGGAAATCAAAGGCAATGTAAAGGAAAATTACATTTGCTGCTGGCTCTCGGCTTATATGCAACCAGAGTTGAGTGAATGGAACGAAGAAGCGTCTGTGGTGCTTGGAAGAAGAGAATATTGAACGCTTGCAATCGATTTTGGAGGGTTTTTCGTTTTTATGCACTGTTTTCACCATGTTTCCTCATGGTTTCATCTGCTTTGGCAAATGACATTATGGGGTAGAATTTATTAAATATGCAAAATGTGACAAGTTAATGAGATGTACGGTACAGAGCTGGGAGTTATGCGTGTGCGAATTATGGCTTCGGTAAAGCGAAAAACCACTTTTCTTTTTTTGGGCTTCCACAAAAGCCACTTATGGGCAGACTAACTGGGAGTAATGACTTTTACGCTGTTCGATGGTTCTGTTTTTGCTGTTTTTATATAACAATTTTAGTTTAAGCGTATTTTAATTTTGTTCATGTTATAGGACAGGAAATGATGTCATTTTTGTTTTAAAATTGAAGTAAAACACTTTTTTTTTTTTTGAATGCAGCTAATGGTAAGCCAGATAAGCTCGACTAGAGCGGTTTTCGAAGTGGTTTATATCTGGTTTTGGTTTTTACAAACAAATTTAAAATGGCTGCTGCGCAAGTTGGATTGTGCTACCTTTGCCTGATTTCGCTCGCTCTTTCATCATTCACATCGCAGTGCGGGCGATCTTATAAACGGGTACAAAAATGTAATAAACTCACGCGCGTGTTTTCGTCTTCGGTTTTTACCGTCTGCGGAAAGGCCAAAAACCATGTAAACAGAAACTTTGAATTTGAGTTGCCGTGGTTACCGTTGCCAGGCTGGCTGTATGTGATTATGCGTTGTTCTATGTAGTACTCGATCCCAATTGCATTGAACGTTTGGTTTAATCAAATTGTACATTTGAGAAGCCAAGCTGATGCCGTGTGATTGGAAACTGCCGAATGTTAAAAGGGAAGCAGCCTGCTCCGGTGGCTGGAGACTCTTGACAGCGGTGTGCAGACAAAGCATTGGTTGGATGATATAAGACAAAAAAAAATGTAAAAAAAAATGTTATTAATAATGGTGCTGCCATTATTGTATCTTATAGAATATATTTCTGTTTCTCACGACCCCTAACAGAAAATTGGAAAGTTGAATGGATTCCTTGGAGAATCAAATCCGAAGGACTTTGAAGCTTCAAATCATGTGAGATTAGAGATGAGTTGAAGCAAAAGCTAAAGAAGATCTAGCAAATGATGATAGTCATGCATATTATAATGACTTTTATCTGAAGAAACTTTAATTGGGAGATTGGTTTTATGCAAATTCTGATTATCAAAATGTTCATTTTAATTGTTATTGAGCTGGTATTTCACAGCTGATCAGTTGCTGGAAAAGTAGAAATAAATGTCACAATTTGATGTGAATAAATTGGGATTTATGATCAGTTTTAAGGCAAATTCCCATCTGGACCGGTGTTTCATCCCTGCAAGGAATTACTTCTGTGGATAAAAGTTTGATTCTGGAGTCTCAGTCCAGTGGGCTATGGCAAGCCGAGCTTTCGCCGCTCGAGAGCAAACACAAGCAAATATTGACATGATGACTGAGAAATTTTCAAAATGATTACATTTGAGTTACCTTGAGCTAATATTGATGGAAAGAGGAACTCTTCGATAAAGATATGCCTTTCATTATGGTGACTTAAAGTGAGACTGAAGCCACCGGCTGCAGGGGATTATACTATAAATTCCAGGACTACATTAGCTGCCATGTTTGGTAAGTTGTAGGGACTCAAATTGATTTTTGCCAGAGGCCTAAAAATGGATTTAGTGCAAACCTGGAAAATATCAACACTAATGAAACGCTTAACATTGGTTTACACAAGTGCAAATTTCTGTTTACGGAAGCGATAAAATAAGCGAAGTGCACAGGTCTATTATTTGAACAAATATTCAATAGTAATATAAATTGAAAGACATACACAACATGGAAAATCAATAAATCTATGGAAATATATGACAGAAAAAGGATAGACAATCATGATCCTAAAGGTGATCCAAAACTAGAACAAACATCTTTGGTAAATAACAGCCTGGGCTTAAATACTAGTAGTAGCCGGATAAAGCGATATAAAACTACCAATACACTAGAATAGTGCACTTGTCTTGTCACCTAGAAAAGTCTATTCTATCTATCTATCTATCTATCTATCTATCTATCTATCTATCTATCTATCTATCTATCTATCTATCTATCTATCTATCTATTTAGTAGTTTATTTTTGAAAAATTTAATGCACCGGTAGATGAAGTGGGACGTGGAAGATCGCCTTGCTTAAAAATGGGTTGCGATGCTAAAAAGTTTGGGAATTCCTCGTCTATTGCGTAGGTTAACATTCCAACTAGATCCTGTACCAACTTATTCTGTCAACACTGTGACGCAGTGGAGGTCGATATTCCACCAATACTGGTACGGCTCTTTTTATTATACTTGTGCATGGTCTCAAGCGACTTCCCTTTTTATTTGTTAACATAAAAATTTCATAACGGGTCAGGTGGTTCGGCCTCGTGCCTGAACCTTATATTATTTCTATTTTTTATTTAGTTAGTGGTCCTCCTCTGATGTTTTGTTTCCGTCTTTTGTCGGTTGGATGATGAAGTAAATCATACCATTATCTTGCAATGTTGGTTTTTCTGGGGCTTCACTGATAGATGAAAGGCAAGCAATAGCTGCAAGATAAGACTCCCATCCGCTGGTATAACTCTCCCGTGTTTTGTCAATACTAAGCTGTCAGCTTTGGTCTGGAAAAGGAAAGCAGTTGTAGAAAAATGTAATGGAACAAGGCTTAAGGCCTATTAAGATGTTGCCATTTGCTGCTTAGATTCGGCTTTGTCTTGTATTAAATTTACCTCTGTTGAGAAATGTGCAAATATCTTTCGCATGTTGCATTTTGCACTAGCTGACTGATAACATTTTATTCTTACTTTAAGCTAAGTACGCATAAGACTTTCAGACTTAATATTCAGAGTCTGGATTTTCAGGTTGTCACGCCGCAAACGAAATGATTTCGTCCATGTGTTTGGCTGTGTTTTTCCGTGCGCGGAAAATGTTTGGTACACACAATCCGTGCATGTTGTAATTACAAATGGTGACCACTTTATAACGAATTGCAAGGGACCCAAAAAATTGATTCGTTATATCGAGAATTCGCTGTATCGAAAATTTTTAACATGATGTTCTATGGCAAGCCAACCAAACCGGCCATTTTTAGGTATTAGTTATATCGATAATTTGTTATATCGCGATTTGTTATAAAGAGTTTCGACTGTATCGGTAAAAAGAGTGCGTCTTAGATTCGAAGGAGTATGGTATAATCCTGAGGAACGTCCGGTTCATCGACCGTATAAGGTCCGCGAAATCATTTGGTCTGGCTCTGTCAAGTTCCAGCAGTCACATTAGGAGTGAGTCAATTTTGTATGGCCTGCAAATGATGTTATAAATATCCAAATGGTCTTTGACAGAAAAAAGGTTCCCCACCCCTGCATAATCTATTAACCTTCTGCAACTATCCATCAATGTCTGCATATGTACGCATGCAGAAAGTATCAGCGCAAGATGCGAAAAGGTTTTAAGCCTATAACGATCCACCGGCATCTATTGGCAGGACATGGATACCTATGGTCCCTGAAGTTGAATCGTGCCGAGCGAACCACCGACTCAACTTCTCTATTTCGGTACCAAACTATAAAGGTGCGTTTTCATGTGCGTTTTTTTTCTGTCGTGCCACTCTAAAAGTTGCACGTGGTGCATTCATGTGCGGTTTTCTTGCTTAGCTTTACAATAGAGTATCGCTTTGTCATTTTTATGTGATAGGTCGCTAGTGACGTCAAAAAAAGTTGAAAGAAACATCAACATTATGTTTGTCGCGCGCGATTTTTGTTTTGCGATTTTTAAAATTCGCGCGCGATTGACGAAATACTCACGCACCTTATAGCCTAGTACTCATAACACCATTCCGTCCTTGGAATGGTAACAGGAATCAAAGTCTTAAGTTTCCTGCCAAGGGTGGTACTCATAAAAATATTGTTTAGACTCTGAATCACTCTTGCAAGTGGAAACGAATTGTTTCCGGCCCCGATGGTGCACGGAAAAATTTAATTGTTTCAGACTCTGAATAAATTTTGTCTACCCAGAATTCCTTTGGTTTTATCTAAAATTTGCAACTGGTCACAGCCGGTTGCAAACAAAGACACCCAACTACTACAATTGAACACGTTGTTTGTTGAAGGTTAGTAGAATTATATTTTTGCCTGCATTTTAGACAAAATAAATGCTTTTTTAATTGCAAAAAGACCAAAACTGATTTTAAAATTATTTAAGTCAGAAAAGTCGGACAAAGCTTCATTGCCATTGCCAGCCATTTGCAAAACAAGCAACAATGACTCACACAGTTTAGGAGTACGGAAACTTTCTGGTGACAATTTCATGAGTACCACAAATTTATCAGACTCTGAATAATATGAGGATAAAACATTCCGCTTGAAACGGTGCTGTTGAAAAATTAAGACTGTAAAAATATTTAGACTCTGAAAGCGTATGAGTACTAGGCTTAAGACTTGGGAAAAGTTTATTCCAAGCTGGTTATCCCTGCTTGACAGTACTCACTTGACTCTTTGTCCTTGAATTTTCAATGAGCAAATTGTTAAATCTTTTCACTCATCTACCCTATGCAAATACGCGACTGACCTCACAACAGAATACAGTGCAAGTCATAAATATTTAAAAGTTTTAGCGAGCCTTTTACATGTGGGGCTGTTTTCACAACCCACAGGAGGAGGAAATGAATTATTCCGCTTTTTCCCATCGCGTGCCAACTGCAAGGAATAAGGAGACACGTCGGTTCCTCGAGGAATACTGCGCTTGACCGCTGTGACTACACTCGATTTATATCGCCGAACAAACGCTCGAGAAGGGAAACCGCGTGAGAGATATCATTTACATAGAAAAGGAAGAGGCCACTTTTACGAGGAATAGTTCTAGCCGGATCCCCCGGGTAGACTTTGCTGCACAACTGATAAGCATTGCACGGATGTAATTGTTCGTCTCTAAGGGGTTGCTTTTGTCTTGGTTGGCGCGGTGCTAAAGGTTGACGCGAGTTGAGAATTGAATCGGAGTGAAAACGCCCGCGACGGAGTGTGCTTGCGAGGAATGTTTGCCGGCAAAACATTTTTCTAGAGGTCAAGTGCACAGAGTGTTAATCTTGTTAACAATAGAATGAATCGCGCTGCAATCTGACCCCGGTGAGGAATTGCTGGGTGGAATCGCTGGCAAGGAGTTTTCGCCTTTTTTAACGATAAGAAGTGGTGATAGCGGGTGGTAACTATAGTTAGTTTTTTGGCTGAATAACTGTAACGGTGACTGGGGGTAATAGATTGCATCGATGTGTGTGATCTTGGCAGTGTTCTAGAGGTGAGATGCTGCCTGTGGCAATCGCAAAAAAAAGTGTTTTTACACTAAAAATGCCCTAAAAAGGTATTTTTATACATAATAAAGGATTTTTATCACTTAATAAAGGTGTTTTTACACATAATAAGGTGTTTTTACGCTTAATAAAGCTGTTTTTACACTTAATAAAGCTGTTTTTACACTTAATAAAGCTGATTTTACACTTAATAAAGGTGTTTTTACACTTAATAAAGGTGTTTTTGTACATAAAAAATGTTTTACATTTAACAAGTGTTTGTACACCTAAAATTATGTTTTTACACTTAAAAATACGTTTTTACGCCTAAAAAGTATGTTTTTACACATAAAAATTACGTTATTACACATAAAAAATACGTTTTTACACAAAAAAATACGTTTTTACACATAAAAAATACGTTTTTACACATAAAAATACGTTTTTACACATAAAAAATACGTTTTTACACATAAAAATACGTTTTTTACACATAAGAATACGTTTTTACACCTAATAAATACGTTTTTACATCAAAAAATATGTGTTTACATCAAAAAATATGTTTTTACATCAAAAAATATGTTTTTACATCAAAAAATATGTTTTTACATCAAAAAATATGTTTTTACACCTAAAAAATGTTTATACACGTAAAAAAAAAGTTTTTTTTACATTTAAAGCTGTCTTTTTACACAATGTCTTTTTCACATACAAAATTTGCGTTTTTTTCACAAATAAAATAGGGAAAACATTATTTTATGTGTACAAACTATTTACACACAAAAAATATGTTTTTACAAATAAGAGATATTTTTTTTTACATCTAAAGATGTCTTTTTACACAACGTCTTTTTCCCATAAAAAAAATCGTATATTTTTTACAAAAAAAAAGTGCAACAAAGCAAGACAGTATAATCTGCACGCTTATTTCAACAAAGTAAAGCCATAGGTTTGTTCTGCTGGGTTCATGCTTTGCTATTGGAAAAACGATTTTTGTATTTTATTGTTGGTGTTATGTTTACTTGACATTTTTATTTATTTTATTTATGAATTTGTAGAAACATCGGTGAATAGGCAATGTGAGTGAGCCAGCATTCTCCGCCTTTTAATCAATGCGACAATCATTAGAAAAAACATGAATTATGTATGGCAATGGGACTCACAAAGCTATTATGCTTATTGGAAAACTCATAAAGGGCCACGAAAAAGAGATAAGGTTAATATAAATTAAAATAATAATAATACAAAATGAGACGGATGTCATGTGGTTTGACATCCGCCATTTAGATGTCATTTTTTCTAAAAGCGATATCGGGGGACTGAATATGTATACGTATGTACACTCGGTTCTGTTTTTACATGGTTTTGATTTAACATCGTCTAGAAAAATAAATTCAATTCCATTTTTACATGGTAATTTAACGGTAATTTTATGGATGTACTACATTTTAGCGATTTCATTTTAGCGACACACCATTTTAGCGAACGTGTCATTTTAGCGACACAAAACGGCACTAATATTAACACTAATATTAACCTAACCCTATAGTTTAGATTTAATTCCTAAGAAGGGCTAACAAGGGGGGGCTGCGTCTCCCCTTGACCCCCCCGCGAACCTAACCTTGCTGGTTTTTTGATGCAAACCACTTTTTTGAGCCGGCTTGTCGCGGTAAATCGTGTCGCTAAAACGTGATCGCTAAAATGGGACTTTTTTTGGTAAAAATCGCTAAAATGAGCGTTGCTAAAATGAATATAACCGAATTTTATTTGAAATTTTTAGGGAATTCCCTTTGTTTGTCTTTTTTCTGGAACGTATCTACAGTAGGTGCATTCGAAAAGTCATTAAAACGAGTGTAAACACATTTACGGGAATTAATTTGTGTAAATGTCGTGTAAATTGGTTAAACGGAAACGACCGAGGGCGCATCTCGTAGTCAGGGATGGCTCTTTTTGCATTTGCAGTTGCGGGTGTGTTACAATGGGAAAATCCAATTTTACCTTTGGATGTATAAGGAGTTGTGCTTTAAGTTGTGAATTACCGTACTGCCTCGATTTAACGCCGGTCGTATCTAAACGCCGGCTCCTGATTAAGCGCCGGGCAAACTGAGGACGAAATGGCAATAAACGCCGGCCTTAAATGAACGCCGGGTTTGTTTAAACGCCGGGTTGAAACGTTTTTTAAACGTTTTGAGAGGTCTTTTGGTCGAAACATCGAAGAATAGCTAGCAATGAGTGGCTTTCCAATTTTTTTTTTCGGGTAGACGCCCGGCGCGAATAATCGCCGGGCTTTGAATGAACGCCGGGGGGGTCAACTAGAAAAAATGAATAAACGCCCCGGCGTTAAATCGAGGCAGTACGGTAGTTTGAATTGTAGATTTGTTTACTTAGTGAAATATTTAATCCTAATAACGGCAGATATGCAGATGTGCAGATGTGCAAGTAGCAAGTATATGAAAAAGTGTTTAAGTTTTAAGCATTTTAGGTGTAAACCACTTATAAAGCAAATTAAAATTAAAAGATAAGTTGAATAGAAAGCTTGGATTTAAACCATTGAAGATGACCAGTAATGATCGAAAGACCTTCAATACCACAAGTCAATCTTAATCAATGTTTTTAAGAAGAAGGGGTGTGTAGGTAATTGTTCCAATTGGGCTCCATGCCAAAGTGGGCCCCTCTATAGGCTCCAATACTCTGCTCCAATTGTGGGAGTGGATGGGCATCACATGGTATGAGGAGAGCCACAAGACGCTGGACACACATCACGATTAAAGCGAAAGACATCTGCACGCGACTGTGTATTGTTGTGAACCTTAGCAGTTCAGTTCTTGCATTAAAACGTTATCGTTCGGACGTGTGTTACGACTCGTCCGGAATCATCATTTCACCAACACCGCCATTCATTAAATGCCCAGGCGTTTATTTGAGGCGGTACGGTAACTGCAATTTTAAACGCAGTTTACCGGTTCGCTGAAAGGCGCTGTCCACTGGCAACGGCCTCCATTACCGTAATTGGTTTAGGTGCAAGGTGGCCGCCAGCCTGCCACGAACCAACTTAGTATCGATTAAAACGTGTTTTCCGGAGTTTGCAAAAATGAAAATTCCATGGCCATAATCTGTGCACATGATTGTGCAAACAAGGGTTAAATTACAGTTTTAACTTGTCAATTTGTCACGTGAAAACACTTGAATGAAGTTTAGTAGTTTCTTGAATGCGGCGCAGTTCAGGAGGCCAGGTCCCCTAAGGACACTTTGCACGAGCTTCACGTGCACACACCTTGTGCTCGGTTTGGAGGTTAAGCATTCTTTTCACTCAATATTTTAATTATTAACAAGGTTGAGTCAATAAGTGGATTTTACTTCTCGTTTTTTTTGTTTCCGCTTTGAATTTATCTCATTTGAATGTGTAATGAGTCTGGACTGAGTGTTGTCACGAATTTGCTTGAATGGGGAAGCGTGAAAACATTTTTTTTTTAAAGTTTCGAATGGTTTGTCGTGACAGGTAATTTGCCTGCGAAATCGACCACCATTTTTGTTTCCATGCAACAGATGTTATTTAATGTTAAACATTGCATCACTGCACACAGGGGCCCCCAAACGTGTAGGGGGCCCAATGTAAAATTTTGTCGAAAAATATTCTGCATTTTATTTGGAATTCCTTATAGGGCCCCAATAAAGGGCACTAAGGAAGGGCCCTTTTTTATAGTGCCCCAAATAAGGGGGACCAATTTACTGTTTTATTTTTTTTTAATTTTTTTTTTACTGAAAATATGCTATCCACCATTTGGAATCTTTTATGTGGGCCCCAAGAAAGGGCCCTTCTTTATGTGGTGCCCCAAATATAGAGGACCTTTTTACTGTTTTAAAAAATTACTATTTTTTTTTTCTCAGAATATTTTATGCACCATTTGGAACCCCTTCTCTGGGCCCCAAATATGGCAGAAAGGGCCCATAAAATTTCTAATCTGGGACCTGTACAAAAAGAGGTCTTTAATGAGGGGCCCACGGAAATTTATATTGTGCCCAACTATGGATGCTCTTTTTTTATGGGGCCCATAATTAAGGGCCTGTTTTATGGGCCCATAATTAAGGGCCTGTTTTATGGGCCCCAGATTCCAAATTTAATGGGCCCCAGATTCCAAATTTAATGGGCCCCAAAATTGAAAAAAGATGGGCCCCAAAATTAAAAAAAAAAATGGGATCCTAAAATTCAAAAAAACATGGGCCCCAAATTTCAAAAAAATTATGGGCCCCAGATTCAATATTTCTTGGGGCCCTGATTGGAAATTTTGTGGGCCCCAAAATTGAAAAAAGTATGGCCCCCAAAATTTAAAAAAATATGGGCCCCAAAATTTAAAAAGACATGGGCCCCAGATTGAATATTTCTTAAGGCCCCAAAATTTGAAAATTTATGGGCCCCAGAGTGGAAATTTTATGGGGCTCTTTTAATTTCCATGAATTGCAAAATTTTAATTTAGGCGTCACAGCATGTAGATATACAGAATAAAACGGGGGCTCTCGATGCCCCACTCCGGGGCTGGGGGTCGAGGGGCGTTCCGACGAAATTAAATCAAGTTGTCAGTGGATATAAGGCAGGAACGCAGCGAAGCGTCGACTGACACTTGATTTGGCGCTTCCACACGAGTGGACGAAAAGCGTGCTCATTTCTTTCCGTGTCAAAACCAGCTGTTGACCACGTGCTCCAGCGGCTTTGCAACAAGATTGTCCCGAGCCATCATTTATGCGATGGGCGTTTTGTTCATTACGCAAACTGTCACCAGGTGAAAGGGATGAAGGCGGGTCGTTGTGCAGTCAAGTGAGTCGGAAATCGTCCAGTTGACACCGGCTTCAGGTAGGACTTGCGAGTTTGCTTTGAAAATCAATACGTTTTGACCTGGCACTATATAAATTTCGAGTGTTGCTGTTAAGATCTCGAATTGTGTGATCCGCCACAATGGATATTTATGGAGTGAGAGAGCAGGAGAGTGCAAGTGTGGAATTGAAATTGATTTCTGCTGCAACTGATGTTTCTGGGATTGAATTTCTTGGCATTTTAATACAGTTTTAATGAAGATTGGTGATTTAAGTGCTGGTGTTTCATTGGCAGATTCCATTTGACTGCATGTGTTTTCTTTGGGTCTTTTAATTCTAATGTATGGTGGGGAGGTTTTACCTGTAAGCAGAATGGACAAGAAAAACAGGAATTACGACTGTAGGGAATTGGGAAGAATGTTCCTACTAGTGAGAATGGGTTCGTTAAATTATTCTTTTTCTTTTGTAAAATTTTCTTTCTTTTTGCTGGTGGGAATGGGCCTTAAAGCTAGGTTCACACTTGTGTTCACACTAGGGGCGACGCGATGCAACGAAAGGAAGAATTAGTCGAACGCAACGCAGAGTCGGTTTACACTGTATACTCTTTCCAGACTCAAGAGGATCCCTGGAAGCTTGGCTCCCATTGATCTAGTCTGATTACTCAGAACTGCAGTTGAACTACTGCTACGAGGAAAAGTAGCTCCCTATGATTTTTAGTCTTTTCCAGAAAAATATAAATAATAATAATAATAATAATAATAATAATAATAATAGAAATAAAATATGTTTTCTATTTTTGAAATAAAGTTTTATGTTGTTTTTAATTAAAATGCAATTTCCAAACAATAGGAAATCGATTGCAATGTATGTGTGTCTGTATAATGCATTTCTGGTGTTTTGGTTCTATTTTCTGTATCAATACACAAGTAAAATGGCTCGGCCAATGGGAACCAAGCTTCCAGGGATCCTCTTGAGTGTGGAAAGAGCTGAAGCAATTGATGTTGCGTCTGGCCAATCAGATGGTTTCAATTAAACCTGCAATTGGAATCTAGTTCTAGAACTAGTTGCAGAATCTGAAAATGGCGGCCTGTTTGCATGTGGCAAAGTCTCGCCAACCAGACGTGAATCGACGAGAGTTGGAGTCGATCGTGATTGGTTGGCTGCAAGACCGGGCGCTAATCGACCTTTAGATCGAGGTTCGATCCAACTTCGAGTTATTATAATGCTTGCAGGTGAAGCCAACAAAAGCGAGTAAAAGCAGAATTGTGTCCAAAAATGAGCCACAACAAAGCAATTTTAATCGCTGGACTAAAAGCCGATGCTAAAGCGAAATAATCTGTTTTTGTCGTTTATAGAAACACCTCATGGTGACCTCAAATCCATTTAGAATGTTCACTATTGTGAGCGATAGCTTCCCCTGGGGGTCAGTCTTAGCATTCAGGGATCTGTTCTATATATAAATGTTCCTTTTGTTGAATAAAGGAGTCTAGTTACAACAACCAAACTTAATGGTTGTCTAATCATTCTCACAACTATATAAACAGTTTAACAGCCAGTCACAACTGTTTTGAAATCGAAGTGGCTACGTTGATGTCCGACTTGAACGTATTATTTT
The DNA here is from genome assembly GCA_949358305.1 of Strigamia acuminata. Lineage (NCBI taxonomy): Eukaryota > Metazoa > Arthropoda > Chilopoda > Geophilomorpha > Linotaeniidae > Strigamia > Strigamia acuminata. The sequence goes on along the minus strand of OX442320.1, from coordinate 5,271,177 downwards.
CATGACGTGCTGTGATTGGTTGAGAGATACATTGATGAAAATACTCAGTTAGTCAATCATTGTTGCTAAAAATAAATAAGGTTAGGTTTGGAGGGTCAAGAGGGGCATAGTCCCTCCCTTGTAAGAAAAAAAGAAGATAAAGCCTCGGAAACATCGTTTTATGAAAACTGGCGTTGGAGGAAACGAACCGACATCAATAGATCTCAACCAATCACAGCGCGTCATTAAAATAATATGTCAATGTCGGACATGAATGTAGCCATTGCCTTTTGAAAAAGGGTGGGATGCTCTCGAATCACTCAGCATCGCATTTCATTCAGAAAGCATTATAAATTAACGAGTTCTCAACCTACGGGCCAAATTTTAAAACAATTGATTTTGTTTGTTTCGCTCGGCTTTAATAAACTAATTGGTTTTTCTGGTTTCCCCAAACAACAATTCCTCCTGGCTTTTATTTAAATTTGTAGATTTTTCTTTTTTATCCGTTGTTGTTGGTGTTTTGAATTGGATTCGGTGTTTTGCTTGACTCGGGATTTCACTCCTCTAGGATAATATTCATCGGTCGTTATGGCAACAGCGCATTTTCACCTGATGAGGTGGATTCAGAACTGAGTCCAGAGAGGGATTTGCCACGTGGAAACGATCGCTGCTTTATTAATGGCGTTTCGTGATCAGAATAGAGATGCACGCCGCACTCGACATGTCGAATAAAATCCCCCACGAAGGTCTCGGTATGCGCGCGGAGCTACCGGCAACCCCGTAGTTGATATTAAGAGTGAAATATTAAATGAAAAAGGGTGGAGGCAACAATGAGCAGTAATAAAATGTGTGTGTGGATTGTTTAAAGGTTTTACGCATTGTTTTGTTATTTTATTTTGTGTGTTTTTCAATTTATTGTTGCGGTTCACCAACAATTAATTTTGGTTTGTTTTCTTTGCAGTGTTTAAACAGTGAGAAGCGAAGGAAATCCGAGGTAGGTGCGATTGTTTAGTTTGGCAAATTGTTTCGCACAGCGATGTTGAGTTATGGGTTTGATTTTGAAACACGGTTAATTGACCGCGGTTGTGCATCTGAAGACCATGGACATGCGTGGCTAATTTTGGAAATGATTTAGATATCCAAGAAGCCGTTTGGTGTAGTTGATTGCATTGCTGATCAACTTTTAGATTAAAACTGTACATCATGTCATTCCACCATTTACAGTATCAATATTTGCTTTGACTCTTGATATTAGCTTTAAAAGCAAGAGGAAATTTATTTGATGGAGGTTATCCGGTCCTAAATGATTGAATTACAGCGTGGGCCTGAACCGTGCTCTCATAACGGTTAAAAAGGCAATTAATGGGTTAGGTTAGGTTGGGGCTGGATACATAAAGAGTAGGAAATTTGTGTCGTTGCATCGGATTTGTGAGCGAAGCTTTTTACGGTGGGATAATTTTCTGGGAGGCTGGAATCGGCTTTAGGTATTATCTTCGTAAAGAGGCATAACCCGGCTTGGGTTCATGTATTGCAGGAGTCTAAGCTATAACAAATATGGGCGCTTATGGCGGTGAGGCAGATGGAGTTTGTGACTCTCGGGTACCGGAGTTTGACCCCTGCCCTAGGTCCATTTCCCTACTGTAAAAGGGCACCCCGTTACTGTAAAGGGTTTACGGATTGGCTTCCGTAAACCTTCATTGTTCGCCATCTTGTTTGACCTGTAATAAATCAGTCTTTTGCTGTTTTCTAACATGCACGTACGTTATTAAGGGGTTTCATTAAATGAGCGATTAGTTGATTACTTTGATTAGTCGATTACTTGATGTGTCATGTGACTGGATTCAACCAATCCGAAGAATAATCATTTCATCCAATAAGCAACTAAGCAAGTAATCACCCCAAACCATGATTTTCTGCTGACTTGGGCTGATTATAAGTGCTTTCTCAACTGAAACAAACATGGCGGTGCCGGAACCGCTTAAACTACACAAGGTCATAATATAACAAAGTCTGCTCAGTTTCGGTTAAACTGAACACATGAAACGAGTTAGGTAGTTGCAATTATTATTTGTAGGAAGTTTTTTTAAACAATTACAACGTATTTAGGTTATAATTTAAACAATTCCGCCCATTGGAGCAATAATCACAGATTTTTGTTGGGCCTTCAATAATTGAGTGATTATGATTATTGCAATAATCAACTAATCACAATAATCGCTCATTTAATGAAACCCCTTAGTGACTCACAAAGTAATCCCCCACATTGCTGTCAGACGAAAGCGGAATGACGTTGCCAAGGGAAGGAATGGAAAAATAAAATATGTAGAGGGTAATACAATGTATTGCGATGTTATTTCTCTCATGGTTCAAAAATATGTTTAACAATGTATTGCTTTTCTCTTAATGCATTCCAAAATGTATAGCATTTTGTGGAATGAAGTATGGTATTTGTACATTAAATAATGCATTTCATAATACAATTGAAAAACTGTATTATGATTTCTGAACCAATAGCACACAAAAATGTATTGCAAAATGCATACTCGTGAAACCCAATGCATTTCAAAATAAATTGCAATACATTGCAAAATAATTTCAATGAACCATACCGGCCGTGAACTGTTGAGATTAGTTATGTACGCCGTTATAGTCATTTTAGCGACGCTCATTTTAGCGAATTTTACAAAAAAGTCCCATTTTAGCGATCACGTTTTAGCGACAATAAGGTAATTTTCCAGTAGTGATCGACACGTTTTAGCGACGCAACATGATTTACTGCGACAAAGTAAAAGTAAATTGTAATTGAGGACAAAAATGGCAGTTTTGAATAAAGAGACGCGGCTCTTAATCGATAAAATACGTTATATATTTTTTATATTGGGGATGTCCGGTTGTCAGGAAAAATATTTTGGATCCATGTTCATGCTCTTCTTGAAGTGAAGAATTCCATGCCTTTGTCATCGATCAATCAAACCCGGAGTTATTTAGTGCTCAAGCTAAATAGTTGTGCGCTTGCATGTTGCAACAAATTGTTATTAGGAAAACTCAGTCAAGATTTATTAATTTTCACTCCTGACATCTTCAGCTTTAGAATATTTATGACTTGTGCAAATATGGCTAATTAAAAAAATGTGTGGTTTTAATAATTTATTTAGCAGCCGCCTAATGTATGGTAATCTCTTGCATTAGTTATAAACTGTTAATCAAACAAGGTTGAGGAATTGGGGAATAGTGTTTCAAGAAATTGGTTTTGACGCTTGCAAAACCTAATTAGGACTTTCCAATATTTTTCTTCTTTTCTTCCTTTCTCATCCTGTTTATCTTAGGTTGTGAAAATGGATTATATTAACTAATCCACGCACGCATGGCGCCTGCAGCTTATTCAATAAGGTCAATTGAGTTGTCGCAGAAAGGTGGAGACAAGAGCTTCGTGAGTTTCAACTGGGATTTGATATGTGGCTGTGGGATAAAAGTGTCTACTCCAAAGGCGGTTGCTTGAATGAAATTTCTTTCCTTTAGTTTTTACATTAGGAAGTGTGGGAGAATGTTACCAAAAGTTGATTGGTCTCAGTGGCGTTGCCAGGGGGAGCTGCAAGCTAGTTTATGCACCCTTTGGAACGTGCCGTGGAAATTTTCTTTATTGTTTTTTTCAGAAAACATTATAAATGGCGATTGGTCGGATATTGTAGAATAAAAGACAGAGAAAGAATTGGGTTTAGGATTGGTGCATTCAATCCTCTAAAGATGAATTCATTTTTTCTTAAATCACTTAACGCAGTGGTTTCCAAAGTTTTTTGGTTCATGGAACCCCTGTGTACTTGTTACCAGTGTTGTATGCGTTACTGGAATTTGGTAACTTGTTACCGTTACCGTTACTTGGCCAAAAAAGTAACTAGTTTCCAACCGTTACCGTTACATTTTTGCTAGCTAAGTTACCATGTGGTAACAACAGTTGATAGCAGGTGTAGAAGAGATAAGTCATTTCTATAAGTCAAAGAAGCAATTTCAATTTCACTTAATCTTAATCCTCTTATTTGGATTCTTTAAAGTTGACTTCTCAGGAAAAATGTAAGTGCACGTAATGTGTTTAATTTTTCTGGTTTGAAAGTTCTGCGATAGAAATCTGGCGTGATCAGTTGCCATTTTTGAAGTTACATGGAGAATTCGTCCGTTAAGCTGACCAGATCAAACGAATACCAAATTTACATTGAAAATCTGGGGTTTAAGCAAGCGGTTTAATGTTTGTTTTAAAGGGTTGTTTGGTTTAACTGACATTTTGAATGCAGCTACTGTTGTCTTTTATGATCGATTGGCGAAAAGGAATAAATGGGAGGTAGCGTATATTGATCTTGAAGGAGACTTCACCATTGCAGGGTTGCTAAGATATTGCTTAAATGATTTAAAATAGAGAATCTCCTGATAATTCAGTATCTGTGAAGATATTAAGAGAGATTAACATTTCATGGAATATTTATAGGATGATGGTCTAGTAATGGATCTCTGTCTTTTACCGAGTTCTCCGAAGGAGGATTTAATTTAAGACATTCACAGCAGGTTTTAAATGGGCTTATCTTGTATGACAATTGGAAATTCAAGCGAGAAAGATTCAGAATTCTTTTGGGATTCTGACAGATTCAGAAAGATTTAGGAAGATTCTGAAATATTCGAAAAGATTCAGAAAGATTTAAGAAGATTCATAAAATTTTAGGAATTCTCAGGAACATTGAGAATGATTTAGGAAGATTCATAAAGATATTAGAAAATTCAGAAAGATATTTAGAAGATTTAGAAAGATTTTAGAAGATTCAGAAAGATTTAAGATAATTCAGAAAGATTTAAGATGATTCAGAAAGATTTAAGATGATTCAGAAAGATTTGGAAGATTCAGAATGTTTCAGGAATATTCAGAATGTTTCAGGAATATTCAGAATGTTTCAGGAATATTCAGAATGTTTCAGGAATATTCAGAATGTTTCAGGAATATTCAGAATGTTTCAGGAATATTCAGAATGTTTCAGAAATATTCAGAATGTTTCAGGAAGTTTCTGAAAAATTCAGGAAGATTCATAAGGATTTGGTAAAATTCAGAATTAATTTTGTGCAAATCAGCATGTGATCATCACCAAATTCGAGATTCAGGATTCTTCAAATAAAAGATTGAATAAATGCTCAGGTTGGATTCAGAAAGATTCAAAAAGGTCTCTGAGAAAAACATTGAGGCAATAGTCATATCCTAGAAGAAAATATAGAAGAAAATATTTGTAAGCGAAGAAATTATGTTTTTCTATTGGATATTGGAACCGGTTGTGCTTTATGGAAGTTTTGAGATTTTGATAAAGCCATAAACAAAGGTTGAATTGAGTTTTATTTTGGTACTTGTTAAGAATTTTGCAATTCCTAAGCAAATTAATCGAGCGAAAGATTTTATTTTTTCTTGCAAGGAAAAATATGAGTGAAAGCAAGCGGCAATGTGGAATCAAAGGGATTTTTGGCGTTTGGAAGCAAAGAAAAATGCTGATATGAAAGAAAGACGGCGAAATAAGAAAATGCTGCACTTTGCACAATTTTCCATTTCAACTGAAGTGTACATCAGGTTTTATGCTCGCAATATGTCAAGTTTTAGATGATGTTACCAGAAAATTTGATGCGGGTAAACGTTGTCATGTGTTGCTGAATCACATTCCCAGAGGCAAATATGAAGAGGAAATGTGGACAAGTATGGCAGCTTGAATTTGGAGCACATAATGTCTTTTAATCTGCTGTAATTATATCCAGATACTAAAGCTAACACCTGCCACCTGCAATTTTGGGCCTCCTTGTGTTTAATGCTTTCTTGGTATTGCATAGTAATGGGATTTGAACTATCACTTTAAAATTGTTGAATTTTTACAAAGTTGGAACTTTATTGCTGCCAACATAAGCTTGTTTTGTTTAAAGTTGTCTTGAGGATTTGATTGTGAAAGCTGGAGATTGGCAAAGGTCACAAGTCAGTGACAAGAGATGCTGTTAGAGGGTTAAGTTCTTTCCTAGAGTGCTGCTTTCTTCGGTACACCGGTTTCACTTTCCACTCTATTGGATTCTTGATGGGGTGAAGGATACGTTGGACAAAGATCTTAGTTAGAGTTATAGATATAAGTTTTGTCTGTGGTTAAGCAATTTCTCTTACTTTTGTCTTCAAGATGGTTGTCTTTGGTTTCAGCGACAGAAGTGACTCCAATTTGACTTAACTTGACCTCATCTGACCTAACCTGACCTAATCTGATTGAACCTGACATGAACTGGCTTCTAACCTCATCTTAGCTGACCTAACTTGACCTTATACCTTGTTTGCACCAGAAAGTTTAGCCTAGCCCAAAGTTTAAATCTGGTTCTGGTTCTTGGTGCGAACGCATCTAGCCCAGAATTATCTAGTTTAAAAATTTTTAAACTAGATAATTCTAATCCAGTTGTGTGAACTAGATAATTGCCAAAGAACTAGGTAACCGCCAAGATCACTTCCCACAATTCTGTGCGTAACATGGTCAGTTGATCGTCTATTGGCTGCATGCTAGCCTAGATATGTGGCTTTTTGCTTTTTGGTGCGAACGCTCTAGTCTGAACTTTTTAAGCCAATATCAGGCCAGAACTAGATTTAAACTGTGGAGCGCAACCTTCACAAAGGGCACACAACCTGTTCTGTCGGACGACTTCCTTGAGGACCCATTATTGTATTTGCATCGAGACGTCTGGCATTTTGAACCTCATCCGAGGTTCATCTTGAAGATGAATGACATCTTGGCAGATTCAGTCTTGCAGTTTGCATTTCTACATTTGTGGTCTCCAAGCTGAGGATGTGACATTTGCTTTTCTTTATGCAAAACTCACATTTTGGCTGTTCGATAAAACGCTGACTAGTTTGCCAAACTCAAAACTTTGCTGGAACCATTTTTTCTCCAAGTGGTTGCAAGTAATCACTTTAGACAAACTGTTGAAGGACTCATAATAGCTATCCTCATTGCCTGTCTCATCACTGTCAGAACATGAATCATCAGCAATTTTTTAGCAAATTGAGGTGTCTGCAAAAACTTGGTTCCAACTGAGAGAGTGAGCTAGATTAAATCGTTGAAAAGTGTAGTGCTGACACCTCTTGTCTAGCTTAGCCAGTTTAGGCCATCGTGGAGTGATGCAATATGGATCCTTGGTAAATTTAAGATTATTGCCTGCTGACATCTTGAAGAGGGCTTTGCATTAATCAGTGCTAATGTGTTTGGCAATATTCTTAGCGGTTCGATAGTAGCGGCAAGGGAGGTTTTAGGAAAATTCAGGAAAAAAGCCGTCTCTTCGTCACATATCCTTTTGGAGGGCCATCTCAACTAATGGACTGAAAGGGCTGCAGTGCCAGATGCCAGGGGATCACTAGTCCTCCACTAGAGAATCACAAGAGGCAATGGACACCTGATATTTTTAGCCCAGGGTACTTAAATGGATTACTGATTATGTCGCTTTACCAGACTGCCGGTAAAACCCGTTTTTACAAACATTTTAGCAGCATTTGTAAGTGAAATTTTTAAGGCAAGACAAGAGAATGGGTCAAGATTGATGTTATTGAATCTGAATGGATTTTTATGCCACCTGGTAGATAAACTTAAAACAGCGAAATTGAAGGGCAGTTTTTTTTGTCCATGACTGTATACTCGGTTGTAGCCGCATGCTACTTAAAGTGGTTATAGTCATGTTAGCAATTCTCGTTTTAGCGATTTTTACAAAAAAAAACCCATTTTAGCTATTACGTTTTAGCGACAATATGGTAATTTTCCTGTAGTGATCGACACGTTTTAGCAACGTGACACAATTTATCGCGACAACAATGTACCGCTCAAAAAAATGGTTTTGCATAAAAAACCAATAAGGTTAGGTTTGTGGGGGTCAAGGGGGGGGCTGCACCCCCCTTGTTAGTCCTTCTTAGGAATTAAACCTAAAATATATGTAGTCACGGTAGATTCTAATACAATTAACATAGAATATTAAAAATTGTATTAGTGCCGTTTTAGCGACCATCACTTTAGCGAACATGTCATTTTAGCGATTTTTGTGTTGCTAAAATGACGTGGTTGCTAAAATGGGGTGTCGCAAACATGAAATTGCTAAAATGAGGTCGCTAAAATAAAGTACATTCATTTAAAGCGGGGTCATGTAGTGGGACAATTTTGGTAATAATTAATCATTTGCAATAGTAAAGAATGCTAGGTTGAGTTCTTAAGAAAGTCTTCTTACAGATACGAAAGGGGTTTATCTTAAGTGTGAAATGGTACAAACGGCGTATGTCGTTACAAGTTAACGGTAAAAACAATTTAAAAAACAATGTCTCTTAGCGGCTTTGTAGCTTGGAGCCACGTTTTTGCTAACCCTCAGTTGTATGCACGAAGCGACTCACTGAGGATCTGAAATTACCTCAAGCAACTGAAGAGAAGACTTTATGTCTTGCGAAATGCCACTCCAGCAGCAACCTGTACGGTGCACGTCAAAGCCTGTCCTAGTGCATAGAGGGTTTTAGAAGCTTAAACAAGCGACAAAGCAATTGTGACACTTGGTAGACTCAGTTAGTCCACATCATTGTTTTTCCTTTATTCCTGACCTGAGACCCATTTTATCGACAAAACGAGTCGCTTTCCCACTTTAGTTTTACCTAAAAACACATTAATTTGGATTATTACCCACGGGCGCCATTGTGTGGTTTTACGGTAGTCGCAGTCAGCGGAGTAATGCGCCTGCACAAGTACAGCGGAAAAGCAAAACTGTTAATTAGATATTTAAGAAAAGAACGGATGAGAGTTTAACAGTCGACGGAGAATGGAAATGAATAAATTCATAAGAACAGATTTGGGGCTTGATGACTTTTGAACTCCTTCACATGGGATTTGATATTGGATGTTTTTGTTGTGTAAGCCTGAGTTTAAGCCGAAAGAAATTGGATATTTGTCTGGATATGGAGAGCTTGTTGCTTGAAGACTAAAGTGGATATTCCAGAAGGATGCTTTGCTTCTGAAGTTTTCATTGCCTTCATGTAAAAAAAGAAGATTTAAGAAGGTGAAGCCACAAATCAGCTGAGGTTTCAAGTTGTGTAAAAATGAAGAAGAAATACCGCAATGCTCGGCTGATAGACAAAAAAATCCCTTTTGCTTAATCCTTGTGAATTTAGAGTGTCATCTGTTTTCATTTTGATGGCAACAAGGATTAGATGGTGCTTTGTTCTGGAAGGTGCATTAGGTGTTGTAGTGAAAAGTAACTTTAAGATGATTAATAGTTGGAGGGATTATTGTGTATCAGAATTAACCAAATGAAAATCATTTAAACACTTAAAGTGCTTGTTTTTCGCTGAAAATTGTGAGATGTATCTTTTATGGGGAATGTAAAGGAGATATTGAATAGAGTGAAAAAAGTAGAGATGCATCTCCAGTGAGCAATCTATATAAAGCTCTGGAGGATTGTTGTTAGGGTGAGTGGGATGCTTGTGTTCAATTAAAAGAATGCACACCTCAGAAGACCAACTCACCTCCTAACCACTGGGGAAATTCAAACATCAGCAATTTGGCAATGGCTTTAATACAACTTTGTTGTTCAAACATTTCAAGAGTCTTTGAACAATTGTAGTGGAAGAAAATAGGTTAATTCCATTCCAGCACATGCGATTAACAACTACCTTTAGTGTTGTTGGAAAGATGGGCTAGACAAAACTAAAAATGATCCAGGAGCCAGCATATCTATTCTGCAAATACGGGCCAAGAAATTCAGGTGGCCTATTATTTCCGGCACAGAGATTCAGAGTTTTTCCTGTTCAAGAGGCGTTACCTGGAAATTCATCGTGGAACTTGCTGCCTGGTGGGGTGGTTTCTGGGAAAGGCTTGTCCGTTCAGTCAAGGAGCGACTACGAAGGTCTCTCGGTCGTAGCAGTCTCAACACCCCCTCAGGCGGCAAATGCTCTAGCTGCACTATTAATTTTCAGACTCTATGATGATTAGGCACCCGGTATTTGTCGTATGTCAAAGTCATTACCGATGAGATGACGGAGGAGTTGGTACAAGTTACTTGGGCCCGGTGCTGAACTTTGATGTTTTTGTCTTTCTCAGTAATGTCATGTAAAATCGGTAAGTTTTTAGCTTTTGCACCCTTAACAGGGCCTGAATATTCTCCCTGCTCGAAGCCTCTGTAGGCAATGGAAAAACACGCGTCAGCTTATGTGGTTATGACAGCATTAAGTCGCTGTATGAACCAGGGGTACGCACATCGAAAGCTATGTAATGCTTAGTGTCGTGCAGCTGCGTGTTGAAATGTCATTACATGAATGTTGTTAAAGGAAGGGCGAAGAAAAGGATGGGAAATGAAATGTCTATCTTGATTTATCCATGTTATTGGTCACCGGGTGACTCTACGAGTAATTCCTTTATGAACTACCATGTCCACAGTGGTTTCCATACAGTTAGTTGGGACTTCTTGGTTAATCTATGTAGAAATGCTAGGAGAGAAATAGAGCTTTAGTAAGATTAGCCAATAGAAACAAACAGATGATTGAGCAATAGAACTAAAATATGATTGGGCAATAGATCTAAAATATGATTGGGCAATAGATCTAAAATATGATTGGGCAATAGATCTAAAATATGATTGGGCAATAGATCTAAAATATGATTGGGCAATAAATCTAAAAGATGATTGGTCAATGGAACTGATAAAGTGCATGAAGAATTTCTTGCAATAATAGTTAATATAAATAACAAAAGGCTAATATTTATTGCTGTTTATGTTGGATTTAAGTCTTTCATCGACAAATGTTATCGTGCTTATTGTGCATTTTGTGCTTGTGCAACTGACTGTTAAGTGGATAAAACTTTTATCTTTCATAGAAAAAAAAGGACTGATAAATGGTTTAAAAAGTAGTTTTACATTTGAATGCACTGAGTTGATGAAAAGATGAGTGAGTATTTTTACCCTTCATATGTTGCTGTCTGTAACTCTTTTTTATCAGTTGAAGTACTTTGCAGTGGAGTTTTGAAAGTGTGTACTATGAAAGCAGGCTAAAAAAGAAGTGGAGTTCCAATCTTTTCTCCCCATCTTTTGATCGATTGAAAAAGTACAATTTTAGCATTTTTCGATGTTTCTTTTCTCTTTATTGCCTTCACTTGAAAATACATTCCTCTTGTCAAGTGACTGTTGTTCAAGAAATGCCATTTATTTCCTATTCTATCGCTCATATTAGGAATGCACTTTGTATTGAAGAAGTGTTTCCACAACTTTATAAAAAAAAAAAGATTTAAGAAATAATGTAATAAAACACAGATATTGTTGTAGTTTCTGTTCCACAAGTGGAAACATCACAATTTCAACAACATGAAATTTCCTTACATCTTACATTTTGGACAGTTTCTATTCGATGAAATACGATAGCCACTTATTCGTCGTGATTTTTCAAGAAATTGATATGCTGGCGGCTTAGGCACCGGCATCTTTGGAATAATGAATAGGATTTAATGATATGTCAGAACAAATCCTTTTTCTTTTATGCATTTGCTTTTTTTGCATTGATTTAATTTGGGACAAGTGAAAAGGCAGCATTTTATGTGAGGAATTAGTTGTTTAAAAAGCGATTGGAACGGTGCCCAAAGAATTAATGGGAACATAATAACAGAGTAGAATATTGGGAAATGCCTCTAGTGACCAATATTAGGTGACTGAGTGGAACACACTGCCCTTTTTGGATGAGGTTGTCTACCTTTGTGGGAATGGGTAGAGCAGAAGAATTGGCAAGCTTCCTTCTACAAAGACCGGGAGCGATAACCTAGTAAAAGGCAGATTGACATTCAAGATGGATGGCACACTCTTGTGGTAGACATTGTGAGCCAGCACACCACAGTTACACACTCTTGACATTTGTACATGCAACTGAAAAGTATTTGGACAAAGTTTGAAGTTATATTGTGGTTGGGCTTGTGAATGACAGGAATTCCTTGCACCGTATTGGGGGGGGGGTTTAAAGTGTAATTGGGTTTGTGCTGTTATCTAATCTTCTTAGGAGCTTATGCTTGTCATGTTCTTATCAAACAATAAGTAAGTTATGTATCTTGTTTTGGGGAGGTTTCTTTAATTTTGCTTTAAAGTTGGTTTTACGAAAGCCGTTTGGGGGCAAGCGCTTTGTGTTTTGCAGTTGAGCTGAGCCTGCATTTTTAAGAGGTCTTGCACAAGTGGAAAGACCTGACCTCTTGGAATCATTTATAATTAGCTAATTAAGGGATGGAAGCGGCTGCAAAGCTTTCTCGGCTACATAAAAAGTTGTGAGAAAACTTGGACAAAGACATGGACTTCTGAAGATTCTTGAATACTTTTGAAGATGTTGAAGATGATTTCTCAAACTGTTTTGACTCCAGATGTCTTTACTTCCCTGGTTTTTAACCAGTCTTTGCATTGTCGGGTCGGTTTTATGTGGGCAACTAGGTATATTAAATATGTTTGAAGTTGTCTCGCACGTCCAGAAAACCTATCTTGTACCCCAAGAGGTGAGTGCACCACCAGTTAAGAATCACTGCTTTACATGCATAAAAATTCTTGTGGAGCCTGGTGGCCTATCGATTAAGAGCCGCGTCTTTTATTCAAAACTGCCATTTTTGCCAGAAATTGCAATTTCGGTTTTTCGTTTGTTACATTTGTTTAATGTAACAAACGAAGTCTGAACGTCACGATCAAAGCATACGTTCATCGTTCATGAGGTTAAATACGGAAACAATATCGTAATTTTGCAAAAATACGGTATTCTTGGTGTCTCAGCCGCGGCTACTATTCGAGGGCGACTCTTAATTGGTAAAATACGGTAATACCTATACACCTTTTGCGGCAAAAAGGGGTCACGAGTGGAAAAAGTTCAAGAAGCCCTGATCTAGATGACTTTTACAGTATCTGTTTCAGTGCAGCAAATTCTAAGTTTTCTTTGTTGATGAGTTCTGCATTATTAAATCAGACTTGACTTGGTTTTCACTGAATGCAGTCCTTTTTTTGCTGAATTTTTTGTCATGGTTTTAAGCGTTAGCACCTGCCATTTGTATTTTACTTCAGGGCCCACCGAAGATGCCAAACGGTGGCCTTAAAGAATACTTATTGCTATTAGCTTTTAAATTTTGAAAGGTAGACTGCTTTGGAAAGTTATTTCTAAGTTTTAACTCACCATTGTTTACACTCTCATTAGGTATCATGCATTCCTTTAAGTTAAATTGAAATTTTATGGCTTGGAAACATTTTAGTGAAGTAATTTGGTGCTCAGCTCGTTTTCCTTAGAGCAGAATAACTGCTCCAAGTGTTAGATAGCAGGTTAGATGTCAAAAAAATCTATTGGACAGAGCTTTAACTGCAGAAAGGGACAATGCCTCATTAATGATTTCTTCTCTCCTTTATCATGCCAGATGGCAGACATGGGATTATGTTCTCAATATTTTAGGCATACTATTAAAAATTTCTAAAATCTCTCTTTTGAGATTAAAATTTCCAAGGAAGGTCCAATAATTATCATGTTTAATAAGCGGTTAGCACTAACTTTTCTCAGCCGTTTAATTTAGGCTTAGTGTATGAGGGGAAACTAAGCAGATTTGTGAATGATTCTGGAAGCAGAAACAATCCTTCAATTCACACATGTAATCAATAGCACAATCCAGCAGAAAATGAAAAATATTGTAACACTTTCACAATTATGGTATGATCAATAGCAGAAAAAGCAAAACAAAAACATTTATCTTGGACACTATTTGTCACACTTAATGTGTTAACCTATTGCACTGTGAGCTAAAACTTACAATTGCTGTAACAAGCGAGTTTCTTTGATTAAAGTCGTCAGTTAACGGCTTTTGGTTCGTGTTCTGATGAAGTGCTGGGTAACAAGTGGTCAATGGCTCAATGCCAATGACATAATTAGTCAGAAAATAAATTACCTTGAAAATTGGTGGATGTCATTAGGTCTGGAAGCAGAAATTTGCCACGGGCAGCGGCTTTTGACAAAATTGAAAACCGTCCAAAAAAGCCGCTTCTCCGGATCAGCCTCACAATAGACATTCTAGTAAGACACTTGGAATAATCACAAGTGTCAAAAGTTAAGATCATTTAAGGATTACATCACAACAACCTTTTTGTTGTTCCAAGGCTTTAACCATTAAACACGATGACTGGTCTTTCTTGTTTTTGGTCGATTTCCCATCAGTAGACTGTCTTGTTGAATAAGGCTGGTTGGTGAATGGAGCTTGTCCCTAGAGGCAGGTGAAAGAAGGATGTATTTGAAGGAGCCTTTTTTCCTTCTGTGGCCTTCTATTTTTATTTTGTGTACATTTTCAGGGGAGCGTGTTCTTCGAGTATCGTCGTTGGCAAAAAATCGATTGATGTCTTTAATGAAAGAGAGAGTATGCTTGAATAAAAAAGTGATATGGTAAAATTTTCAACCAATCAGACTCTTTTTTGGTAAGTGAATTTAAAAAGTTTACCGGAGACTTTTTTTTGCCATCCTTCGCTAAGTTTATTAAGCGAGATTCACACATGGCAGAATTTTTACCAAAGAATGATCTTTGAAGAAATTTCTGTCTTTTTTTTTCACTTTATGCTAGTCAAAGGTGATTTAATTTCAGAGTTCATTCTTTGAGGATGGGCCAATCAGTTTTTCTTGCAGGGAATGCAAAATTGTTTTTGAACTATCCGAAGATCAATGCTGCCAATACTGTGGAAATGTCTGCTGTTCTGTATGGGGTGAATCTTGGTTAAGTCAATATCAGAAGACAAATGTTGGATTGGTTAAAGGGTTACCAAGGCAACTTAAAACACTGGTGGGCTTGACCTGCAGTTCAGAAGATGACGGACGCTCACATATTGACCTATGACCTGTTGGTGCTGGAAGGTAGAGCAGCAAAGGACTTCTATTGATTTTTTTGACAGTTTTTGTTAGAGAACAGAAGCAGATTATTGAGGGGAGCATAAAACCAGTGAAGGAATATTTTTCCCTGGGAAAAGTCACAGAGAAAAGATTCTGAACTTATATTTTGGTTTGGTCTCAAATAGTGACCTAGCAAGCTTCAGATCAGCTCTTGCAATGGCATTAAGATGGTGGTGACTGATTGGTGACTTTGAGGAAAACAAATATTTCAAATTCAATATCTGCACATACAAAACATGGAAGGGTAACATTGTGTTTTTCTGTGTACAATAGCAGCTATTATTGTGGTTTCGGCTTTTGTCATACCCTCTGCTTTAAGAGTAGTTTTTAATTGAACAATATCATCAGCTTGAACAATATCATCGGCCTGAACAATATCATCGGCTTGAACAATATCACTGGCTTGAACAATATCACTGGCTTGAACAATATCATCGGCCTGAACAATATCATCGGCTTGAACAATATCACTGGCTTGAACAATATCACTGGCTTAAAAAATACCATCTGCTTGAACAATGTCATCGGCTTGAACAATTACATCGGCTTAAACAATATCATCGACCTGAACAATATCATCGGCTTGAACAATTACAACGGCTTGAACAATATCATCGGCCTGAACAATATTATCGATCTGAACAATGTCATCGGCTTGAACAATTACATCGGCTTGAACAATTACATCAACCTGAAAAATATCATCGGCTTGAACAATTACATCGGCTTGAACAATTACATCGACTTGAACAATTACATCGGCTTGAACAATAGCATTGCCCTGAACTTGAACAATGGCTTTAATAGTGGCACAGCTTAAATAGTGGCCTGAGCTTAAGCTGCGGCCTGGACTTTGTCAATGGCCTGTGTTATAATTCTAGAGGAAAAGAGCACATGCATGTAAATTATAAACTCACTTGCCAAAGATTTTGTTCATCATTTATGGTATTCATTAATTAATAGCAAAATTAATTTTTCTACATGACAAAAATTATATTAATTTTCCCCCCTGTTGCCACAGTTGTTTTTATTTCATTTAGATTTAATTTGAGATGGGGAACTACTGATTTAGCAAAACTTTTTTGATTTTTTCATCCCACTGCGAGATACAGAAAGGCGGCTTAATTTGGAGTTGGATGGACCTTGTTAATCAGCTTAGATCAGATAGTGAAGGGCAGGATTTACTTCATTTGACAGTAGCTTTGCAGATTAGGACTTTTGAGATGTTATGTATTATTTAGTACCGAAGGGGATATTACGGTCACGCTCCAATTTTGACATTTTTAATGAAAATTCGGCTTATTGACTATAGATTTAAGTTTTCTGAATGGCTAATGCAATCCATTCAATTTCAAGGATCACCAGTTCAAGCCCGATGCAGGAAAGCTTGAATTTTTTCTTCGCAAGAAAAATTTGTAAACACCAGCCTTTCTCAAAGAGAAGTAAAGCTGATTGTGACATAATTGCTGCACACATCTCAAATTAAAGAGTCCTTAAGTGGAAGAGATTTTTTTATAAACAAGATCCAAGAGATTCTAGAAGTCATACTTGTATTTGCTAAACAATTGTTATTAGAAAATGATAAGATTTAATCATTAACTTTCTCACAGGCGTTAATAGATAAAAAAATCACAGCAACAGGGAAAAAAACTGTGAATTCAAAATAAATACAAAATTTTTTTCAATTATTAATAAGACAATTTAATATTTATAACATAAAACACCATTAACGGGAGCGCCTTACACTAGCTGCATTCAAAAATAAAAATAAATCTTTTAGTTTCAGTGTATTTTAGGTTTTAACACGGGTTTAAACAGGAAATGACGTCATTTTTGGTTTAAAATTGAAGTAAAACACAAAATATTTTAATTTTTGAATGCAGCTACTGTTTTGCCGCCTATTTGCACTAGGTGTCATATTGAAATCAGTGTTCATGCCAGGAAAAACAATGATTGTGCACATGTGCAGAGGTGCACAATGACCGCCACAGCTAGCAATGTGTTGCAACACCGGCAATGCGGTAGTGGTTGTGTTTTCATCTGTCGGTTTGCAGATAAAAATAGTTGACCTAAAACTGTTTTTAATGTGCTAAGTCACAATATTGCATGAGATTTATGGATATGCATTTAATGATCTTTACCCATTAAGAAACAGTGCTGAATGGCACCATTAGTCGATGGTTTCATGCAACCGGATGTCTGGATGAATCTGAACTATTATCCAAAATTTGAATCTTTGTCAGGATCAATAATGTGCTTTTAATTATTATTAATTTTTTTTTAAAAATGTGAATAGGTCTATTGTTTTGATTGATAAAATAAATAAAATGAGTTTGATGTTAATGATGCTTTTTTTGTGGTTGCTTCAATGCTTTTGGGAGTTTTTGGAAATGCAGAGGTGAAATGATTAGGAAAATTTAATCATAATAACTCAAATTAAAAGTGACAGTTGCATCCAAATTTTAGCCGGTGCTGAAAATACATGCAAAAATAAGTTGGATTGAGTGAGAGTACACCGGTTTTTTAATTTATTTTAATTAGTCCTGAATAGTGATGTGACTTGAGTTAATGGAAAAATGTGTATTTTAATATTCTTTTTGCCCTTGTAAGGTCAAATTTTCCACATTGGAATGTCAAAAGTATGCTCAGGTTTTGAGCAACTTCAGGCATAAATTAATTGCATTCTTCTGGAAACATTTTTTTTTTCTCTTCGTCTTTTTCATTTATACATTTCATCTCACAATTAAATTGTCTATCCCTCTCCACACACCCCTTTACAACCTCCCTGGTTAAACTTTCCAATTTTTTTTTTAATTTCAACTCTTTTAGTTTTTTCCAATTTTTATTTTTAATTAATGAGTAATGAGTTTAAAAGGTTGGGAATGACATGAGTGGATTTTGATTGCCGCTTGAATCGTTCTTTTTCGTGACTCTTTAACTTTGTTCATTGATTTACTTTATCTCCTCTTGTATGTGTAGTTCCACCTGAGGCCCACTTTTTGCTTTTATTGCATTGTTTATTTTGCTTTTCACCCTTACATTGAATATTCATAGCTTTCTTAAGGAATTATTGAAATATTGAATCATTAAACAAATCTCAGTTTTTATCCTTTGAAGATGAAAAATGAATCCCAAGAGCATTGTTGAAGAAGAAAAGGCAGTAACTAATGTAACACTTGATGTCTTAGGATGATGACCTGCTGTCTTCCTAATTGCCCAATTAGATAACTTTTGGATTACATCAAGGTCTTTGTGATGAATTTCGTAAACACGATGTTGTGCAGTGGCGGTAATGCTGGGCGCACACATATCGAGATTTCGCATCGAGGTACAATCGCGTTGCCATTGCGCATGCGCAGATGACGTCATTTCCTTCACGTCAATTGGAAATCTACTTTTGAAAATAGTACTTGGGACAAGTACTATTTCGTCGGCGATTCATGTCTCAGCCAATCCGTGAGCTGTGTGAAATGACGTCATTTCATCAACATTTTTCGCAATTCAGTAGTAGCCATTTTTTGGATCAGGAATGACATCATAACATTGATATTGCACAGCTGGAATAGCTACATGTGTGTAGCATTGTGCGCGATTCACAGGGCGATTTTGCTTCCGAAATCGCGGTGTGTGTGCGCCCAGCATTAGGGTTATAAGAAGCGCACACTTAGGGCTTCGGTATCGCTAGGCTCTCAAAAACAGTTGTTGATAAAATAATGAATGTGTGCTTAAGACCATACAGTAGAAGTTAAACTTCTTGACATGCAAGTCGGACTTTTGGAATTGGCAATTTTTAATACATTAACTGTTCATGAACAGTAAATATAGTCTTTACATCATATTTAATTGACTTTCCGGTAAAGTAAATATGAAATTTCAAGCAGTGGTAAGTTTTGTTTTCGATTATGTTTTGATTAAATGACACAAACCACGTATTGTGGAACTAACTTATCGATAGGCTTATTGAACCAAAGCCGGCTTTCGGATATCTATTGTCCGAAGTTATCTACGTAATGAGGATTTGTTTGGGAGTTGTTGAGGATTTTTTGGTTATCCAAAAAGCCATAGACTTTAATGTGAAATGCCATTACTCTCCGTCTAAAGATAAAAAAAATCACAAACTTTTCAAATTATTGCTTTAATCGGATGTTTTCAACATTTATTTAATTATATCGATGGAAATGTCTGAGTAACTCAATTTCCTCATCTCACAAAATGCAATTTAAAAAAAAATAGTTTTCTAAGAAAATTAAGTTATTGGAGATAGTGCAGGATGTCCTGAAGTGAAATTGACATACAGTATTGTAGAAGCAATTTCAAGTGTTCAAAAGCATCATTTCAGTTAAAGCAGCTTCAAAACCATTGTTACAAACAATTCTTTTGCTTTTCTGTTACAATAGACCATCAATAGACCATTGGAAAATCATGACATAATGCAGTTTGGCTCTGCCCACAATAAGAAAATTACAAATCAGCAATGTTATAATTTTATTTTACAAAGTTATACTTCCCGTACAAAATTAAAAAAAAGTTAGAGATATTTCAATTTTGTTCGTATTGCCACTAAATTGTAGCATTTGTCTTGGTCTTTTCAATGAATAAAATGTTTTGTGTATAAATTATTACTTAGACTGCAAAAAAAATGATTCTCAGTGTGAATCAGCTCGTGTGGTGACTGATCGAATACTTTTTGCCAAGGATTATATATACGGACTTGTATTATAAATACATTTTAAACGTATATAGTGTGGGGTTTGATCTTGGGCAATAAATATTCTTAAACTAAACGCTTAATGCAATTGTTACACTTTGTACTAGCAGTAAACCTCTAATTAAAAAGTATAAAAAAGCGATATTCTCTTCCCCTTGTGCATCTGTGTAATGTCTGCTTAGGAGTGTTTTTAAACGATTAATGCATTATCAGTCATAACCGTATGCACTTAAGTCCAGAGTGAATCTCTCATAGCACTTGCCATCTCTCTTAGAGGGCGCAAGTGTTTGAAATTCATTAAGGATGTAAATGAGTGGAAAATGGCGAATTATTTGCAGCATTTTCACCGCAAACAACTGCCCCCATTGATTTTCAAACTCGTTATGTGCCAACTCTTTAAGCTCAGCTGGCTCAACTTTGCTGCCATTTTGCACCATTTTTGCAATCAGCAAATGGAGGGGAACCGTCAGAAATTTCGGTGATAAAAAGATTTCCAACATGTTGGTAAGGTGGATTTGATCTTATTTCGCTCCGCTTGGTCTGCAGCCAGACCTGTTTGCTTTGTTTACTTTTGCTGCCATGTTTTTAAGCTTTTACTGGCGTCAACTGCACCTGATTGCTTTTTTTTTCCAGTCAGGTGTGGGTAGAGTGGAATGAGGATTTTTTTTGTTGCAATTTTGATGTTTTGGAGAAATTTAGTTTTGATGTGCCTTTCTTTAGAAGAGAGGAGTTGTACTGGGAAATTGCATTGTTAGCTTTCATGTTGAGTAATTTGCATTTTTTGCTCCAATTTCTATTGGAATTTCATCTGCTGACTGAAAAGTTAAATTAAATTGCTTTGTGTGACAGCAACTGCAGTTTCTGAAATCATTATTTTAAAAAAAAATATTAACAATGATCTAAAAGTGATTTTTTTAGTCTTGGATTGAAGGTCAACTGTTTTCTAACTTTTTGGTTATGAGAGATAGGAAGTGTCAATTAAAATGTTTGTAGAGCATGAGCTGTTTTGTTATAAACACTCGTTTTGAATTTAACTGATAAAAATTCTAGGCAAAAAATCAGCATGTGAAATACCGACGAAATGGCCGATGTTTTATCGAAAGCCACCAGATTTATTTATGTATTTATTTCTTCATTCACCTTATTTATTCATACAGCGACACACAAATTTTGTTCAACTGACCAATCACAAAATAACAATTTTAGTGTAAGTGTATTTTAATTTTTAACGTGAGTTTAAACAGGAAATGATGTCATTTTTGTTTTAAAATTGAAGTAAAACACAAAATATTTTAGTTTTTGAATGCAGCTAGTACAGTCGAAACTCTTTATAACGAATCGCAAGAAACCGGAAATATCGATTCGTTACAACAAGAATTCATTACATCAAATTTTTTTAACATGCTGTTCTATTGATAATTCGTTGTATTGCGATTCGTTATAAAGAAGTTCGACTGTATTTAGTTCTGTTAGCAGTATTTAATATTGTAGTAGTTAGAGCCCGACGAGCGTATTTTCCTTCTGCAAAGTTGTAAATTGAATTAGAATAAAAGTCCTATACAGTGTATTCATTAATTTAATTCAACCCCATCTATATTAGATTAACAATTCAACCTCTGCACACTTGGAAATGAACCTACTTAGGTGCCTTAGTCTGTTTGTCGATGTAAGGTCCGGATAAAAATTAATTTAATGCTTGGAAAATACAATCTGTTGGACCTAATTCACCTTGTTTGAAAAAGATAATGAGGGTAATGGGCGAAGGGCATTTTTAGAGCCAAATCCCCATCTCAGCTCGTGAAAACTTCATTTGCTCGATGCCTGCGATCCATTTACCATTTAATTTGCAAGTAATTAAGGCGGAGGTGCACCTCCAGGTCGCCTGTTTCGTGTCTGGATTTTGAGCGTCTCATGGGGAAAAAATCATGTGCAGTCTTAATTATTTAGAAACACCGATCCAAAATTAGGCTTGAAATTAGATTTTGCTTATTATAACAGGAAATGTTGCAAGAGGTTCAACATGGTGACTTTGATGTCTAAATCCAACAAGCGGCGGTGGTTCACTGCTATGGGAAAATATTAAATCTGCCAATCACCAAACAATTGCCAAAATACTGAACAATTTCTGCATATTAAACAATTGGTAAAAACCGAACAATTGGCAAAAACAGAACAATTGGCAAAAACGGAACAATTGGCAAAAATGGAACAATTGACAAAATACAAACAATTGTCAAAGCCGGACAATTGACTGAAAACCGAACAATTGTTGAATACCAATTGCTCAATAATAACTGCTGATTATCAAAAACTGATAATCACTGAGTATTAAACAGTAAATAATCACTGATTACCAAAAACTGATTAATTAATAATTACTAGAAGCCAAATAAATGCTGAAAACCAAATACCAAATGTTAAATCTGCCTAATTTTTATTTTATAATCTAATTGGGCAATTGTTGAGCATTCCTTTCTATTGGCCAGTGAGGACTTGTAAAAAAGAGTTAATTAGGGGTTGTTGAAAAGGGAGAACCAATCTTGGAATGTCAATAAAGGGATTCCTCTTGCAAGACTGAATTGCATATGTGCAGATGGGTTTTTTTGGAACAATTAGATGTGCTGCTAAAGTGGACTTTTTATGTCAGCATTCAGCAAAGGTAGTTGGGCAAGAATGTGATGGATGAGTGGAGAAGCCAAGTTGGCATTCAATGGCTCTAGTCATGCAGCTTATCTGTACTGAGGTCCAGCAAAAGTGCAGTAATTTGTCTACAGGTTTTTTGTGGTTACAGGCCATTCTTTAGGATTGACAACCGATTGTTTTGTCAAATGTGGGTGTGGTGAGACGTGATTGAAATTTCATAAGGGGTTTCAGGCGGCTGCATATTGTTGCTTTGCTGGCATGAAATTGAAATGGCAGCTGCAGAATTTAAAGTAAGGAAAAGTAATGGCAAATTTGAACAATTGGTTGCAACTAGTCACAATCAAGTTTAAAACAAAAGAGACTCTTGGTAAACAAGATTTGTTCGGACTCCGAAACAAGATTTATACGGACTACGAAACAAGATTTATACGGACTCCGAAACAAGATTTATATTTAAGATAACTAAGATAAGTTGGATAGTACTAATTTGATGGTGCTCTACAACTTTGTAATTGGAAATTTTGCTGTATCTTAAACGGTTTAAAAGTTAGAAAGTGAATGACCTTGAAGATGACCTTCAAGGTCAAATTTGATGACATGATTGGATTGCTCTCACTCAACTTCCTATACGATCGCTTTATCAAAGTTGGCCTAGATGCATTTGCTCAGGAAATATTTGGAGGGGACCAGACTTTTAGAGTTTTAGAGTTTTCCCTCACTTGTCATTTGACCGTTACCGTTCCTTAGTCATATTCATTGTTCATTATTCATACAAACTCGCATCTTTTGAGCTTGCGATGAGCCCAATAATGGAAATTTTTGTAAACACAACAATAATCTCTCTTGTTGTACGTGCAGTATCTTAACAATTATTGTTTTCAATTGTCTCATTTGCAATAATTGTTTTATTAATGTTTGGTTTAAATTGTAAACAACAATTTTGAACTACCGGTGTGTTTGCATCGTCTGAGAATACTCAAGAGAAGTAATGAGTATAATGGAAATTTAATTAGTACTCGGTGTGAAGTCTTACTTCACCACATCCAAACGCTGAGCCCGAGATAAATTGGCATTACTCGAATCCTTTGATTTGTCTTTGACGAGAAACAACTTTCCACTCGAATAACGTTCTATATCGAACGCAGCTGTTGTCGCCTTCCGGTTTTTCTCTTCTTTTTTCTTTAAAATCCATCTCGGTTTTCACTCCATTGACTTACACAAGTCGCTTTTCTTGTAGGATCATTCTGATCAGTAAATGACTTGGAAATTTTTTTCTTGGGGAAATTCAATCGTAATTACAGTCAAGATTTCTTAATTAAAAGAATTGCTTTTGCCTTCGCTTTAGTCGTGACCTCATTTAATTCAAAGGGGACTTTTGGCTTTTCAAAGCTTAGAAAATCACTCTTTTTTTCTAGAGGGGAGATTTTGAAATTGAGAAATGTGTGCTAGCTTAAAGGTGATGTTTGCTCAAGTTTTTTTATGCATTATAGATAAGCCTTAGCGGCCCAAAATCTTTAGGTTTTGCCTCTACAGCTGATAATTGGTTATTAATCATATTAATAATGCGGCCCAACACATTAAAACTAGGTTCACACTTGTGTTCACACTGTAGGCCATGTGTGAACAGAGCTGAAACAATTGATGTTGTGTCTGGCCAATCAGATGGCTTCAATGAAACCTGGAATTGGATATTTTAGTGACATCACATTCTTGATTTCGTTGGTCATTGTGGTAACTATATTTTTGAAACGGAACAATGCAAACCCAAAAGACTTGACAGTTTGGATAATTTAATTTGGAATAAGTCGAGAAGTTTCACTTCTATTGTGTGGTTTTAAGCACGCACACTTATTTCAAGAATTGATGAAATAAAATTGTTCTTCTTTGTGTTAGTGTATTTTATGTGTGGTCCAAGACAATTCCTCTTCTCCCAATGTGGCCCGGTGAAGTCAAAAGGTTGGACACCCCTGTACTAAAGCCTATTACCGTAGCCAAACAAATACAATCCGTTTCACTGTCGGAGTTATTGCACACAAACTTGTGTGGTTCAGTGCTCACATAATCATTGAAATATATCTACACAAAAACTAGAAGAGAAGTAGAGCTAAAAGATTATTGGTGCTGCAATGATTCCATTGGCTGACATAGTGCACTATGTAGCTTAATGAGTATCATGCAAGAGCTAGTTGTATTACTAGTTCTACTAGTGCATTGTCATTCATCTTATGACGTCAGATGACATTGCATTTTAAGGATGTTATCGGAAAGTGCTTACATGGGTGGAAATGCACTGGCAACGGCTTTACGGAATACTTTGATGTAAATTCTTCGTACCACTTGCATGATCCAAACTGTGTTTTGGGAACTCAGTTGGCCAATCAACACTCCAGTTGCAGATCTACCTGTGTGAACCTGGCCAGCTTTTAACTGGCTTAGATGGTTTCAGCATTCCCACAATCCCAAGGGTTTCCTACTGTTTGTTTTTCCTCTCTGATGATAAGCTAGATTAAGTGAAACTGGGTCACACTAAGCTTGCTCTGTTCAAGCTTTGTTTTGTTGCCAACAAGACATGGATGGTTACAGGCTTGTTTGTCCAAACAGTAATAATGCTGTAGTATTGTTTCACTTAAAGTTTTAAGTGAAAAAAAGGTATAAAATGCTATTCAGATGACAATTACCATTTCCAATTGAAGACCATTTGGGAGTCAAATGAGCAAAAAGGATTTTCTCAAGTTGAGCAAATCGGAGCCATTTAAACTTCAAGTCTTGTTAGCTCGGAGCCTGAATTGTCTTCACTTTCTCCTGTTTCCCCCCTGTATGTCTTTTACTATGCTCTTTTCCACATGTGAATGTGCTTGTGTTCTACCTGAATTGAAGCACTTGGCTTCTTAAAAAGACAGAAGAAAGAAAAACAAAAATGTATTGGGTTTCATTAAAGGGGTGTGGCTGTATCAAAGAGGTGTGACTGGGTAGGAATGCTTAGTATCATAGATATCTACAACAGAGTTTGTTTATGAATTGATCACCAAATGCACCTGGGATAATTATTTCCTGGTTTGTTTTGGGAAACCGCGAAAGATGCAAAGTTGTAACCAATTTTGTTTGCGTGATAAGCATGTTGGTGTTTCAAGTATCATGTGTTTGGTAAATTTGTTTAGTTGATTTTAGGCTGGACTTGAGTTTCTCTGCAAGTTGTGACTTATGCGGTGCAATCGGCAAATATTTATTTGCACTGGTAGTTCCCATCTGCTTCTTTTTTGTGAATCAATGTTGTTCGCTCAAGCGTGACACGGCCACCATCTGTTGTTGCAATATTACAACTTTTTGCGAACAAATGAAAGCTCGCTGCCTCCAATTTACCCATTGTTGGCATTTTTGTAGGATTTGAACAATCTGCCACTTGTATTTTGACGTCATTGTTGCTGTTTTGGGCTACAGCTGGAGCAATAATCACCAGACATGATTTGTTTTATTTTTAAACAATGAATTCTTACAGATTGTTTTGGGTTCTAACATTGAAACAATGCATTTGTACAGATTGGTATGGGTTGTAACACTGAAACAATGCATTTGTAACACTGAAACAATGCATTTGTAACACTGAAACAATGCATTTGTAACACTGAAACAATGCATTTGTAACACTGAAACAATGCATTTGTAACACTGAAACAATGCATTTGTAACACTGAAACAATGCATTTGTAACACTGAAACAATGCATTTGTAACACTGAAACAATGCATTTGTAACACTGAAACAATGCATTTGTAACACTGAAACAATGCATTTGTAACACTGAAACAATGCATTTGTAACACTGAAACAATGCATTTGTAACACTGAAACAATGCATTTGTAACACTGAAACAATGCATTTGTAACACTGAAACAATGCATTTGTAACACTGAAACAATGCATTTGTAACACTGAAACAATGCATTTGTAACACTGAAACAATGCATTTGTAACACTGAAACAATGCATTTGTAACACTGAAACAATGCATTTGTAACACTGAAACAATGCATTTGTAACAGATTGTTTTGGGTTGTAACATTAAAACAATGAATTTGTATAGATTGTTTTGCATTGTAACATTGGAACAAAGAATTGTACAAATAGGTCTAAACATTGCCAGTGCAACATCCAGGTGCGGCGTAAGGAAACAAAAAATCGACAATGAACAAAGAAAGGAATTGATGCTGCTGCACGGCCGGCGGCAGAGGGAATTTCTAAGAAGTTTAAAGTATATGTTTATGGGCACCTTTTGAGAAGGAATGCTTTGCTTTGGTTTACTTTTTCCGGAGAAAATTGGAACATAAATAAGATGAATTGTAAACTGTTTGGACAATTTTTCCCACGTTATTAATGGAAGTGTCCAGGGCTCTTTAACGCTTGCCGCATCCCACAAAAGATGAATGAGTTAGTTGTGAACATATTTATTAAATTAGTAACGGTGCAATGAATTCGCACACAACTTCCAGTCGTTTGAACTCCAAACTGGTCAGTGAAGCAATTAAATAGATACACGCCACCGCATTCAACTGCCAGAACCATTTCGTATCTTCTGATGCTCCGATCACCTCGTTGTATTCTAAGCTTTCTGTCAGTCACTATCTGCTAGTTTACATCAACTTGACAACTACTCATATTTGAATGCCACTTCTCTTATATTAAATGCTCTGACTCAGCTGTTTAGACTTGTCATTTCTCTTCTTCCTGTGTTATTGGAAATGCATGACTAAGGAAATGATGGAATCAATTTTTATGAATTTAAAATTCCTAAGTTTTGAACATTCTCAGCATTGACAAAGCGGATTAAAATTGGATTGCTTGTCACACTGCCAAATGTGGGAATATCTTAAAGGGAAAAGTCCACTAGAAGAGGACAACAAAGAATTTACATAAATTCTTAATGAACTATGAATTTATTCTGTGGATGGAGCGTTAGGCCTATCACAAATGGGATCGCCAACATCTCTTCGGTTCCTAAACTGTCTCATTGGTGTAGTATGATTCTGCTTTTCTGCATCGGGACCGATTTGTCACGTTGAAGGGAAGTTTCCATGACAACTAAAGTCACCAACGGTCTAGCGAGAATCCATCCTACGATGTTCTCGGATTGGATTGTTTCATACTTGATTACAAGTGGAAGTTTTCTCTGCAAGGTTCCAAGTTGGTGTTGACTAAATGCGGAGAGTTTGTACCGTCTCAAATTTTTATTAAGTATTTATGATTTTAAAGTGCTCATGAATACATTTCTTCATTCATGTTGCCTTTGGGTATGTACGACTGAGCAGCAATAAGAAATAAGGTAAAATAAACTGGGTCGGGTATTTTAAAGCTAATATCTACCATTTCTAACCATTTTATTCTATTTTCACAAGGGGTTATGACCATTGTAACACAAATTGTGTGAAAATTGGATGGAAATTTAACCTAGATGAAAACATTTCTTCTTAGGCCTTATCTTTATACTTCCAATTTAGTCGAGTAATACAAGCAATAACTCAAGCGAATAGCAAATAAAGAGTAACATTTCAACAAGTGCATAAACTGATAGCAATAGAGGCCGCTGTATTGACTAATGGCCACTTCCTCTTTCAGGTTAGTTGCAATAAATGTTAACCGTCACTACACCTTCAAGTGCCCTGCCACTGAGCAGCAATTGGGCTCGGTAATTTGACTGTCTTACTTTATGGGTGCATTTAGGTATAGGCACACCAGGTGTTCAATTTTTACCGGTGAAAAGAAAGTCTAAACATTTAATACATAGTTCATGTCCTCATACATTCCTTATGGATGTGCTTCTGCAAAAAAACAATTTTCATATTTATTTTTAATTTTCGTATGTGCACAAACTTGTCAAATACCAGGTTTGCGAAATCCCACAGATATAAATGTTCCATTGTGGGGCTTGAGGCCACATGCTAAATTTCCTAGTGAAAAACCAATTCTGTATCGAGCGACGATTTCTTTCGTATTTCCAAGAAAAGATGATGCCTTTTTGTTTTGATGAAATAAAAAAAATCGACAGGAAATTTCTTTTCGTTCGGTCGTTGGTGAACCGTGTCTGAAAGCAGGAAGATACTCGTAAACATTGACTGAGCTCTAACTTGAGTCAACAGAGCAGTAAAATTGAAATGAAGCCTGGATCTTCAAGACCAGCCTCAGTTTAATAAGTAGAGATTAAATATAACTCGGGAGCATATTTTCTGTTTTTCTATTGAAATTAACCGGAAGTCCGGTTGGTTTTCTGTCTATATGCAGTTGTGACTAACGGATGTCGGCCTTAATTTATCGGGATTAATTTATCCCGGTTCGGTGTATTTTGATTAAAATCATTTCAAGTTTGAAATTTATTGGAGTCGAGAGATAAACAATTTAAATTGACATTAACGACTCAATTAGGCTTAGATTAAACAAAATAGGAGACATTAAATGTTTGTCGTAAAAGTTCAATATTGAAGTCTGGAAACTAGCGGTGTAATTAAATATTCGTTCCATTTGTTTTGTCATAAATTTTGCAATTTTTACCATTTTTATCAATTCCCGCTGGAAAGATCCATCATTCCATTGAATTATCGAAAACTACTTCAGACGACGCTGTGGACAAGAGGCAGCTGGCGGAACCTGAAATAGGGCTAAGTGTGCAAGTTCTACTCACCCCATGTACTAGATAGCAGCCTTCGCCTACTGATACCGGAAGGAAAAATAGGCCTAAAGTGCTATCCCTAATTGGGGCCTAAAAGACTAAACCTTCCCTGATCTAAGAAATAGACACAGGCAAAGAGAGCGATGCTTCCTCTGCAAAATCCAAACCTCTAATGAAAACAATGAGACAAAAACCAAAGGAAGAAAACTCGCAACAAAGATTGCAGATAAACAATCAAGAGCACAAGCGCGAGCTAAAAGGCCCAAAAATCTTAGGCCTAGCATGGAGAAAATGGAATGCGGAATCTTCCGTTTTAAAATGACCACACCCAACATGATTTATGTTTGTGCCGATCGACAAAAAAAAAATTGGTTACTTCTTTTTTTTTTCTTTGGATTAAATCTATTCCCGTCTTGTTTTGATTCTCATCTGTGGTTTTTTTTTTATGGAAATAAAAAAAAAAGATGACTTAATAATACCCTTCAAGTCCATTCTTGTAACGTCACTTTTCACCCGTTCTTTTTTTGTGGCGCTTTGAGTCTCCGGTTACACTTTTCGGATCGATGTGCACACAGTGGCGATGTTCGTGATTCCTAACGGGAGAGCAATGTTGTCATGGCAACTGTCAACGTGTGTCTGAGGTACGATTTTAAAATAGGTGATGCAAAAATATAGGGAGTATGAAGACAAGTGAAGCAGGTCTAATAAATGTTGATTAGTTTAGCATGATTTAAGCGTGAAATCATGTTGGTTGGATGTAAATGTCAAGTGTTAAATTGCACTGATGGAATGCATCAGGCCTGTAGTGGATTTGCAATGATGATGAGTGAATGTGATTACAACGGTTTAGTATGTAAATAAAGTAGATTTGACTTTGCATTGGGCTTGCCTATAGGCTATTTTTGTGGAGAGGGTCAAGTGCTTAAAGGGAAAGCTAGAAGTATTTGACAAATAAACAAAAATTAAGACTATTTTTAAAATGCAAAATAGTTTATTTTGTATGTTTTACGATGTGCATCGGTGCGATGTTCACCTTACATTAAATGCCCTTTGAATTTTGTCAATAAAAAATTCAGTTTGGATTTATTGTCTAAAAAAAAGTAGATTATTTTTATGTACAATTATTGGACAAGCCATAAGTAACATCATTTATTTGTTATTCATACAAGTAATATTTTGCGTCTTATCTTTGCACTCTATGTACCGTACAACTCCTTGCCAAAAAAATGGCATACTTTATTTTTTGGAACTTTTAATATTTGAAATTTATCAGAAACTATTTCTCACAAGTAAAAATGGTTTTAGGAGGATTTAAAGGATTGTTAGAGCTATCATTTCGTTAAAAGTTTTTTGAAAAAAAATGAATAGCTAAAGAGAAAAAAATTAAAAACTCCAAAAAGTGACTATTTACAACATTTCTCATAACTTGTAAACAGAATGAGATAAAATTAAAAACTAAACAGATTTGAGACCGTCTGTATCTCAGGAAAATTTTCTAAATTGGATGTATGGATCTCCAAGGCCCTCAAAAAAAGGCGTAATGGAGCTATGTAAAGGGTAGACAACCACCTTTTTTCGAAAAATCGTGGCGAGCACAACTGTTGACGAATCAAAACGAAACTCTAGCATTGAAGCATTATTGTGTCGTACTATAACATGTTATAGCTATGACTTGATTCGTCAACAGTTGTGCTCACCACAAAAAAACTTCCCTTCAGTTTAGCTGTTTTAAGTTTATCTATCATTATTTGCCCGGTCTATCTTTTAATACTGTTGTTAGATCAAGACGAGAGATCGGGTCAAGATTGATGTCATTGGGTCTCAATGGATTTTAATGCCACCTGGTAGATAAAATTAAAACATCTAAACTGAAGGGAAGTTTTTCTGTTCATGACTGTATGGTATACAAGAGTATAGACGGACCAAGATTCTTGTTTCGTGGTGATCCTACCTAGACTGGCTGCTTGACCTAAGTTGAGCCCTTCATTGCCTTCCACCATTAGGTGAACGACAACTGCCTGAACTCTATCCATACAGAGAATCAACTAATTCATTGGGTTCCTCATGCATCAGAAAAAAGTTCTAATAATTTGGGCAGATACAGTTTAGGGTCATGAGCGGCTTTCGTCCAGAGCTGTCACTGTCAGCGGCTAAAATAAGCAAATGACAACATTACTTGAGGATTATTATACTGTATCAATAAAATAGAGCTGATAGAGCATGGGCTCTTGAAGGATCCTCATGGAATGCTGTCTCTTTTACTGTGCAGAGGATTTACAGCATCACGACAAATGCAGCGAACACGATTGCTCGGCTTCCATGCCTGGATGCCTTCTAATTTATCATACAATGTTTGATGATAGAAATATTACTTCAGTACAGTTGTGATCATTTTAATTTAGTGGCTCAAGTGTAAATTAATTTGTTCTATTTCAAAGCCCAAATACTAGCTTTTTAATTATGTAAACTTGTGAAATTGTTTCACGCTTAAATGCCCCGAATGGCTTTTCATTAATAAACCATAATCAGCTAATTAGTTAAGCGGCTTATTGTATATTTTAAGCGGAGACTGGAAATTCCATTAGTTTGGATGAAAAATGTGTGGAAAGTTTGAAATGACACTAGGGAAATGTGAGCTTTGGATTTAGTGTCTTCCAGGAATGAAATATATCAATTGGTGTTTCTGCTTGAAGGATAGAACCATCTTAAGTATCTTTTTAACCGAAGTGTGAAATTCTGATGTCATCAATTCTCTACAATATGATGCAATGACTAGGTAGTATTACCTGCATGTACAGTCGTGGACAAAAAAAACTTTCCTTCAGTTTAGCTGTTTTAAGTTTATCCACCAGGTGGCATAAAAGTCCATTGAGATTCAATGACGTCAATCTTGACTCGGTCTCTCGTCTTACCCTAACAACAGTATTAAAAGATAGACCGGGCAAATACTGATAGATAAACTTAAAACAGCTAAACTGAAGGGAAGTTTTTTTTTGTTTACGACTGCACTGTCCACTAAAATAGAACTAAAGGTCTATTGCGGTGTTGTGCTTGTCATATCCACAACAAAATCTTAAAACATTGTTTTGAAAGCACTTAAGATTTATTTTGTTGCTGTTGAGGATATTTTAGGTATTTTTGTGGATATCTTATCATGCAGAAGACATCTGTTGTTATGTTTTCATGGGATGGAATTTGCAGTTTGAATTTGGCATCAAGAAGCAGAGTGAAAATTACATGTCAGACCGACAATCTTCGAAGACCATTTGTCCAAGTGGGGAATCCACTTGCATGGTGAATAGAATGTTTGCGTAATGCCAATAGCAGAAAGGGTAGCCATAAATTACCTCTGAATGTTATGCCGGAGCGATTCTTTTGAGTTATTTGATTTCGAAGAAGCGAGACGTTCTTGCTGGGATTTTAGAGCACTTTTAAGATCTCAGTTAGAGCACTTTCTTTAAAAGGTGAAGGAGTAAAAGTTTGTGATGGAAGTCACACACAGTTTGTGGATAAGCAAAAGAGAGAGAGAGGAACTCTTGTAAGGAGCTCATAAACCCCCTTTCTGCAAAGGAGAGAAGGATTTTGATAACGACGGATGGGGGAAATGTGTGTCTAAGATTGCACTAGGATGAGCTCCTCCTGTTTTGAGACTCTTAGCTTCACAAGTTTGCTCTGAGGAGGAAGAGGAATTGTTGGTGGGCTATCAGTACCAGCAGAGAAGATAAAGAGGAAAATAAAAAAAGGGTCTTCGTTGATGAATGGCAATCGGTCGGAGATAATAAAATAGGAGTAAGTCTAAATTGAATCAACAGATTTGGAAAATAAATATTTGCTTAAGGACATTTATTATTTAAAGTCTGCTTAACGTTGTTGGAATTGAATGTTTGTTAGTGTTTATTGTTTATTCCACCAGGTCAGGGGTGGGCGACCTTTTGAGACGGAAGAGCCGAAAGTTACAATTTAGGATTAGAATTAGGAAAAAAGTATCTCGACATCGAAAGAGTTGCAGGTTGCCGACCCCTCCACCAGGTGAATGTTTCACCTGTGTGTTGAGCTTCGACAAATCAGGATCGAGCGCATTGTTGTTTTAAGCGTTAGAGAAATCTTGTACAAGGGACTGGCCAACAACAACAACGCATTCTGACAATGCAATTAACTATCCCCTGTCGTGCTAAGTCGGAAACACACAACTAATTTATACATATCACACAAAATATATTGTCTAAATGGTTGAACACATTGGTTTCCCAACATCCCCTCTGTAATTTTGAAATTAAGTTGTAACAACCATCTACAGTTGATTGAGTTAAAAACTACAAATTTTTTAACTGGAAAAATTTACCAACATTTGAAGATGTTTGGAGAAAAATCTCTCATGTCATGAGAGTTTTCCTCTTTTAGGAAGTTGAACTATTAAGCACTATGGAAACCAAAGCATGAGACTGTGGCTATGGCAGTTTGAAGAAGAGCTGCATAAAAATTTATTCTACATGCAAAATTAAAGCAGTGGTAACATATTTAAAGGAGTTATCTGCAGTGGAATTCTTGCAAATATTTGAATTGCTATGTTAACTCAGAAGGGTTTGGCTTGAAGTTATAATTCTGCAAGATAGTCTATGTTGGTGTTAAAGTCATGCTAATATTTTGAATAATGCAGCAATGTGCATGCATTCACAGTAGAATGTAAGCTTTAATGTGAATGAATTAATAAGTGGTCAAGGGATGTCTTAGTTTACACCTGTGACAGGTGTCTAGAAGTATTTTTCAAATGTACACTTTCACTCCCAACGATGGAAGTAAGCAGAAAATCAATGCCTCATGCACTTGACAGTGGGTAATGACTCACATCCTATGACAGCACAGGTCTGAAGCCAACTGACACTAGATCTCAACAACAACTGACCATTGGGCAAGGCTTCACATCACATGACAGCGGTGGAAAATAGATTTTTTGAGCTTTGTAATTCCAGTTTATTAGGTTTGATTTTAATTATTGGAACCAATAAGAAGAGCATTCTCTTTCAGTCAGGTGGCTTTCAACAACCAGTAAGAGACCGGTATTGCATTGGCAATTGCATTACTTTCAAGTGAGCGAAGGAACAGAATATGAGAAGATTGTCTGAGCCAGGAATCCATCTACTCTTGATTTTAATTAGAAAGAACAAGTAATCCAATATGAGAATAACAATCATTATAAAACAGATTTTGTAAACACTAATTAATTGGGTTTTTCCTTGTAATTAACAATCCTGATTTTCACTTGGGAAAGTTGACCTAGAATTGCAATTTAAGTACAAATTAGATGCTCTGAAGTTATGAGATGTGCTGGAAAAAAAACAGTAATGGTATTCGCAAGATTCAGTATCTTTTGAAAAGTATCAGGTACCGCACGGGTGTTTAACCCGCGGCCCAACACACTTAAAGAGATTTTACTTTTGGATTCTAGTGTTAGTTTTCTTTGGACAGCAAACAGCATTACAATTAGGACTATTATGTGAGGTCATTTTTGCTTATCTTTGGTGTTGTCAGGCCCACTTTTACCATTGGGCTAACTGGGCTGCAGCCCAGGGGCGTCGGGCACAGAGGCTCAATGGGCACAGAAGGGGCACAGCCGGGCATGGAAAAGTGCTGGGCAAGGGACGCCTGAGTTTTATTATCCCAGGGCGCTGAAAAGTGTAAAGACGGCCCTGGGTGTTGTATATACAGTAAGTTGTCGTTAGTATCAGTGTATTTTATGTGTGGTCCAAGACAATTCCTCTTCTTCCAATGTGGCCCGGGAAAGCCAGGATGTTGAACACCCCTGGTGTAACAGTATCGGTAATCGCAAGACTCGGTACTTTTCAAAAAGTATTGTGTACTTTCCGGTAGCTGCAAGACGCAGGACTTTTTTAAAAGGATTGTGTACCAGTACCACTATCGCTGTCAACAAATGGACCTATGGTACTTTATTTCAAGTACTGGCCCAACACTCCTCTTCTGTGTATTTTGTTTAGTAAGGCCGGACGTCGGACTGGCTAATATCTTTTCGCAGGGTTTGTTCAGCATTGCACACAAATGAAAGATGGAATATTCTGAGAGGTTTGTTACTTTCCCTTTGTGGTTTATTGTGCACTGGACCACTAACTGAAGTTCTGTTGAAATTTAACTTTTTAAGTATTTGATGAACGGTTGTCGGAATACCGAAAGCAAAGACCGTTGGAAGTGTAATTCAGACTTAAAAGTGTTCTTGCACTCCTGATTTCATATTAATGTCTTGTTCAGTTGGGCTTTAGAACCGTGCTATTACTCAAGACTTGTCCCTTTTTATTGCTTCAGTAAGTATTGAAAGGATGGAGTGGGGGAGAAAAAAACCATGAAAAGTGAGAGCTAACCACGAGAAGCATAAGTAAACAGCTGAAAAGTCGTAATTTCAAAGATGTGGTAATGTTTGGCATGTGAGAAATATGGGAAACATTATTGAAATGAGCTAATTTAAACTGACGACTTAATTAGGTTGAGTAACATCATAAGAATCCCCTTTTTTTCAGGTGTGGAATCTCTTTCGGAACCGCAGAAATGGCTTCACTTTAAAAATTAAAAATGGGCAAAGGAAAAGTGGCAGAATTTGCACTCTGTTGATAATAGTTAAGGGGGAGAGAGCATCAACATCAATTAGATCTGGTTGCAAGACATCTGATATGTTTGCAACTTTTATTTGATGGCTTTTTATTCAAGATAGTAATTGCTCAAAGTGTGTGCAGAATTGTTCTTGACATTATCATTTTATTGAGCTGTTTTTTTATGTGAGAACAAAGCAGATGCTTGATGAATTGAGGACATCAGCACATTAAGACTGTTGACAAAAAAGGAACTGTTATTCAAATATTTTGAAGTAGTTTCAGCGGCGGTTTTAGCGTCTGCGAGGTTCTAGGCAAATGTTGAAAAAGGTGGCAAAACTGTGTTCGGCGCTCCCATTAATGGTGTTTTATGTTATAAATATTAAATTATCTTATAAATAATTGAAAAGTGTTCACATTTAAATTTAAAAATAATCTGTCGAGGGATAAAAGTTGGTCCTTCAATTAATTTTCAGGAAAAAAAGAATTAGTTATGTTTCCATTTCTTTAATTCTTTTGTCTATCCATGGCTGTGGAAAGGTTAAAGAACATGCGTCACTATGAAGCTCCTAGCCGGTGCCGCATTGCCATAGGTATCACCGTATTATGTCTGGGTACTATTGGAGATGCTGATTGGATGAATGTGTTGTATTTACTTAATACAAGCATGTAGAAAACATTCACAAATGTAATGGAAGTTCAAAATCCAAATTAAAGTCAA
The DNA here is from genome assembly GCA_949358305.1 of Strigamia acuminata. Classification (NCBI taxonomy): domain Eukaryota; kingdom Metazoa; phylum Arthropoda; class Chilopoda; order Geophilomorpha; family Linotaeniidae; genus Strigamia; species Strigamia acuminata. The sequence continues at coordinate 5,234,939 of OX442320.1, read as the reverse complement.
GCCGATCAGAGCTCGCTTGTCAGTGAAATCAATACAGAGTTGGAATAAATTTCTTATATTTGTATTATTCAATATTAATATTGCTTCAAAAGACATGTAACAAAATAAAAAGTATTTCTTTTAATATCTTTTTTTCTTCAATCTGTTGTCATGTCATTTTAAATTCCATTATAGTATCAGTTCCAAGCCGGTATAATATTTATACGGATACAAAATAATACAAACTGGAGGAGGAATCTTGTCATTCAGCTGTGGCCCATCTGTTATTGAGATGTAGACAGCTGATGCACTTGAAGGACTGAAATTTCCTACTTGCTTTTTTTTATTTTATTATTCTTAAAAAAAGTTGCTTGAAAATAAAATTGAAATGTCATATACAAGATGTGTGCTTTTTATTGTAACTCTTTAGCACAGGCCTTTAAGGAAAATCACATGTTTTCTGTCCCTTTTCCCCGGTGATAACAGATTCAAATAAGTCCTTGATTGTTGTGAATGTGAAATTACATCTCCACATGGGCATTTGAAAGCTAGGTAATGGTGATGTTGGGCTTGGCACGGGCTCCTTCGATGCATCAAAGCATAAACAAAACCGTCATGTCGATGGAGTGCAAATGATTCGAAGAAAATGCAGTCCGAATTCGTTGGAATGAAACGCTTCAAGCAGAAAGCCGGTTATCGTGAAATTGCTTAAGTGTATATCCGGTTACCGAGCAATCGCTTAAAGCAATATTCCTAAAGTGAAAACCTACAAAACTGGAAAAGGAAAAAGAAGAAAAAATACAAAGAAGAAAACTCGCCGAACAAAACTGCTTGAAGCAAAAAAAGATGAGAAAATGAATGGCTTTTGTGATAAACAGTCAAAAATGAAACCCCTTAGGCTAAAGAAATGTTGAAAACGACAATCCTTCAGGCAAATAATCGGTGTCAATGAAATCCCTTCAGGCTAAAAACTGGTTTAAACAAAACCTTTTTAGGCTAAAAGTTGGTGTCAGTGAAATTCCTTTAGGCTAAAAACCGGTTTCAGTTAAACCCCTTGAGACGAAAAACTGGTGTCAATAAAAACCCATTTGGGCTAAAAACCGGTTTCAGTAAAACCCCTTTGGGCTAAAAACCGGTTTCAGCTAAACCCCTTGAGACGAAAAACCGGTGTCAATGAAAACCCCTTTGGGCTAAAAACCGGTTTCAGTGAAACCCCTTTAGGCTTAAAACCGGTGTCATTGAAACCGCTTTAGGCTAAAAACTGGTGGGAACAAAAACAGCTTAAAGCGAAAAACCGGTGAAACAAAACTCCTTCAAGCAAAAGAACCGGTGGGAACAAGCAAAAAACCTGTAACAATAATAAATAAGTGCTTGAAGCATAAAACCGGTTGCTTCCAATTCTATGTTTTATTTTATAACGACACTTGCACACATAACCTTTAAACATACGCTTACATCATTTTACCATTATTTCCACGTTTACCCTTGGTGGTCTATAACTTAGTGGGACAATTATTGAGCAACTTGACTGCATTGACGTGTCATGTAGAGAAGCGAGCAACGGCACAGATGGTGCTTTTTTATATCGGTTTGGATGCCGATCGTAAAACGTGTTTATAGTTTTCTTCAGATGATCAAAGGAGATTCTAAGTTGAGGTACCCGAATTGGGAAACAATGTGCTCTATCTGGGAGTGATAAAGTGTAATTGAGTCGAGGGAAATGAAATAAAAATGAAAAATTGGCGATTCTAATCCCGATACGATAGAAAGTAAATTACTTGGATTATTTGTAACTTGTTTCAATCGAAGTTTACCAGTGATTGGTTGTTGATTGAACCTCATTCTGATCCTGCCCTTTTACGATGTTAGCACTGAAAATGAGTTCCCCTACTAAGATGCTTTGCTTTTAAGGCCAATCGGGCAATACGGAATACAGTCAAACCTCGTTATAACGAACTGCGATTTTTCCTCATATTGTAGTGACACCTATGAACCATATGTATTATTGTACAAAAGAATAAATTCTCAGTTATAACTCAACTCTTGCATCAAAGACATCAGCTCATCATCAACAATGTGAGAACAATACAATAACGAACCGATCTTTCGGGTTTCTTGCGATTTGTTATAACGAGGCTCGGCTGTACGCCACAACTGGAACAATCTATTAAGACCGTTTACAAATAAAGTAAAAATTTGAATTTTGCTTTTCTGGAAAATTTATGGCGTAAACAGACCAAAGACATGCTAATTTGGATAACTAAATTCCACTTGTAGGAGGTAGATTTTGGGTGTACACATCCGTGCATGTCCTTACCTCGATGTTCGGAAACAACAAGTGTAGAGTCAAGAAGCAAGTCAAAGGAGAAATAATGCAATTAAATTATGACAGAATTAGATTGCACTCAATGAATTTTGCAATCCATCAGAGTAGGCAATTTGATTTCTTGGTCTCTGGGGCATTGTGGGGCTTTTTGTGGCAAAAGTCGACTGCTTAATAGTGGAAACCATCTCTGGAAAGATTGATGACAACATTTCTCATACGAAAGTGTTGAAAGAATTTATTTCAAATAAATACAACCTGCAGTCAAGGAGCTGGTTCCATTTTAAACTTGGTGGCAGAAATCAATATATTTTTTTTCTAGAGTAAAAAAATAAAAATAAATTTAAAACTTGGTGTCTAAATGAACACTGTTTGTGTTTTTCAGGTGGCCAGAACTTTGCGAAATCATTGACGGCTTTTCGTAGCACAGGAGACAACTGAAAAGGTATGTACAACTTTGTATAAAATAATAGTCGCATTAAATATGTCATGTTATAATTGTTTTAAGTGTTTGTGCTTCTGTTTTGTGATGTTAAAAAATACAATAATAAAAAACACCTAAAACAATTATAACACGACTTATTGAATGCAGCTATTCTATTGTTTCAAATCTAGAAATTAGGGTGTGCTTCTATTGTTTCAAATCTAGAAACTAGGGTGTGCTTCTATTGTTTCAAATCTATAAACTAGGGTGTGCTTCTATTGTTTCAAATCTAGAAATTATTGTGTGCTTCTATTGTTTCAAATCTAGAAATTATTGTGTGCTTGTATTGTTTCAAATCAAAAAATGATTGTGTGCTTGTATTGTTTTGGCCATTTGTTGCCACTTCCTAAATCTATTAGTAAAAGCGTTGTTATTGCTGCTCCGGTAATCCTCACCAGATGGTGCTGGTGCTCAGTCAGGGCATGGAAACAGCAACTTGTATGCAGTCAGGTGTTTGCAGGTGGTCTAATGCCAAATTCAGTTAGGTGTTGCCATCAGCAGAAGCAGTTTTGATGAAATACGGAGAAGCTTACCATAGTCTTAAGCGCGAAATACCAAGCAACAAGAAGCAGCAGCCCCAATTAATTATCAAATCCGGTGCAAAGAGAACTGAAAATAATAAAGAAACCTTTGAATCCTATGTAAGCAGTTTCCCACTACAATGATATCACTTCTTCACAGTCTATCAGTTGTTAAAGCCTATGGAATAACTTACACAAACAGACATTGAACCAACCAACCAAGTCATTCTTAAGCATACGTTATAACTAAAAAAAAATTGTATCGCGGTTCGTTATAAATAAATATTATTCAATCAATCTGAAAATTTAATCTGACATTACTTGAGTGGCATATTTAGTAATCCTAAAAGGAAAATTAAATCAAAATATTGGAAGTTAATTTTTTTTAAATTTTTCGTCATTCCACAGACGTTTTGGCCGCACCTTAATGTAACGATGTTGAGCTGTACATCGTAATATTAGTCCAATGTATGTTTTAACCACCTGGGATTCCCAAGGGCTATGACAGCTCCTATAGTATCTTCATTAAATCTTTTAATTACTGAATCTTGAACCTCAGATTTGACTATGATCAGAATCTTCTGAATCCCAAAAATATTCAGAATCCTTCCCGCTTGAAATTTCTGATTGCCTTATCCCTTGGGTCTCGGCTTGTCGGTAACTTCAACAGCCATTATGATGGGAAAGCAAAATGGTTGTGGAATTTGAAGTTATCTATCTCAATTTTCTTGGTGTATTTCATCCATTGAAGCCTCGACAAGACAGCCGAAATAGATGGGTCTCCGTTGGTGGACAGTGGTCATAAAAAGGAAAAAATTCCAAATAGTCCATAGGGAAAAGGAAGTGAAGACTTGGATAGGAATTTTTCGCGATGCGGTGTCTCGTATTTCAAACGATAACGGTCTTTGATAAGAGCCAACCGAGTGATTTCGATTCCACGGCCGGAAAGAAAACGTCCCATCGGCGATACGACTAAACGAGTCGTAAATAGCCAACACGATAAACAAGCGGCATCCGACAAATTGCTGCCCAAGATCTTCAACGGCCAAGCGTTTTTCCCACTTGACTCATTTTTATGAGGAGTTTTTCTCTTTTCCTTTTTATCTGAAGTTTTATCAAACGTTCACAATTCTTTGACTTAAAAGTTACATGGCTGGTATTGTTGCAAAAGATGGTTTGTTGGATATAACAGAGTGTAGGGAAAATGAAAGATTCAAACCATCTGTTCATTGTTGGATGGATTAGTTCTGTTGAAGGGAAAATTGTTTAAAGGTGTGGTAGGCCAATATTGTTGTATTGCCTGATGCAGGGTGAGTAGAAAGTCTGGTTCTGTTTAAATTATGAGCCACTAACAATGATAGGGTGCAATAGCAAGCGGCCAATCTATTGGTGAGGTGTTTTCGGAGTGGAAGCGGCATGTGGAAGACCAATCAATTTCTCTTGTATAGGAAAATTAGATGCTTTACAACAAAGGGGTTCTTTTTATTTGGTTGAAGAGCTTCATTGTTGTAGGATTTTACAACTTTCTTTCCATGGAAGTTCCAGCTTAGGCTGTGATAAGCTTTCTTGCATTTCAGATTGCCACTTCTGCTTGTGGCAATCCCATAATACCATTGACAAACACCAGGCACAGCAAGTTTCTGCTGGTATGCCTTGAGTGAACATACTCAGCTTTGTTATTATCACCAGCATCTGATGCAGACCTCAAGAATATCAGATTTTGCAGCTAAGTTCTTGTAATGCCCCTTTTCCTCTGAGACAGTAAACCCCGATTAAATCGCTAACTCGAGCTTGAAAATGTAGCGCAAACACTACTTTTTAATAATAACAAAAATGAGCAAATAGAAATTTGTGGCCCTTTTTTTAACAATAACAAAGTTTTTTTTTTTTAAAAAAGGAATTTGCCATTTCAATTTGGCATCAAGAAACCTAGCGCAGACGACAGATTAAGTTAACGCTGGTTCGACGAGCCGGCTTAGTGGGTTTCGACACGCTTAAAGATTTCTCACATTTCTCACAAGGCACTGCAGAGCATTTTTCATAATACCAAATAAAATTGCTTACTGGCATCTAGGAGGATTTTTCTTTCAGTTAGATAATACATCCACTTTATTATGGAAGATTCGCTGACGACATAATCATATTATGACTTCTTGACGTCTAGTATTTCACCTTGTGGCAAAACATAAAATTATTCACAATTTCAATTGCCAGCATGCAGTGAAGATCCAGTTTTTTTTTAACACAACTCTGCCAAAGAGCAAGTTTTTCAAACTACGGATAGTGTTCAGCGACTAACGACTAAAAAGCCGATGAATGTAATTGGTTTCCATTACACCTAAAGAAAGAAGGCTTTGAATATCTTGTTTTTGGTTGCCAATGTAGCAGATATGTAATTTTCCTAATGTTAGGAGAAAGATTACACTTTAAGCCAGATTCTTGGATGTGAGATAAAATTGCCATTATTCGTTACCCGTAAGCTATTTGTGATAAGCAGGATTTTTTCCCTCCTATCATCATCCCCAAGTGACAATTTCTCTATTGTATTATTTCTCAGCGTTTGAAGTTTGCGAAGCGCGTTAGCCGATAACAAGTTATTTCATGAAATATGAATTGAATGAATGAGTGGGAGGCAGGAGAAGTTTCTAAACACAAGTTTAAGTTCTAAACTTATTTGTGAAGATCAAGACAAATTTGCAATTGATCTTATCACAAGAAGTTGGCTCATAAATGTTGCAGGGAATAAGGGATTTCAAACATAGAGTTTTTGGCATCTTGAAAGCACTTGAGGTATTACAGAAAACTACATAAAAAAATTGTTGTTGAAGATAGCTTAGTCGGAGATCCATACCACAGCTCATACAATATTGAATAACAAGATTCTGTTTTGGTAGGTTGGTTGTAAAAGTTTGAGTTGGTTTATCGGCTTATATTATTTGATAAGCGGATGTTTAATCGGTCACATTGCACTTGTAACTAACTGGTAGTCCATTGTTTTGTAAACGGGAAAATGTGTTTTCAAACTTTTGGTTTTTAGATTACAATTCTGATGTTATGGACTACTTTTTTGTGCTACTACACCAGTGATACGGCTCAACCAATTGGAGTTAAGACATCGTTGTATCGGTTTGGAATATAGTATTAATTCGACGGTCCTCTATATCTATAACGTTGTAATTGGAAATTTTGCTGTATCTTCAAACGTTTAAAAAGTACAAAATGGATAAATCTGAAGATGACCTTCCAAGTCAAATTTAAGGTCACAACTGGATAGCCCGCCATCGACTTCCCATTCGACCGCATTATTAGAATTGATATATCTTTAATCATTATCAAGATAAAAGGTGTATCAAGACTTTTGACTCACTCCGTATAAACCAAATAAGGAAGAAGAGCTAAATTGAAATTACTGAAGACGACCGGTCATTTAAATTGAATACAATGAGTGATTTTTTTCTCTATTTAAGTTATTCGTCTGCCTATATGTGCAGCTCATTTCTTTTTCTGAAAGCTCATGAGCTATTTGTGTTAAAATTTAAAATATTTTCTTTCTGAGAAATCATTATAAATCTTTTTTTTTTGCCAATTAAAGATACTACTACAAACATGTGAACAATTTTTTGAGTCACTGTCGCAAATTCATTTAAATCAATCTTCATTAGAATAAGTGATATGCATTCGATATCAGAGTTTTAAAGGTTGGGAACTCCTGTTTTAGCCGATCGACATAACAAACATTTATTGGTATCGGCGAAAGCGGGCAAACTTGACGGATGACCGCAACGGATGGCGATTATTTGATTATTGCAGTTTTATTGACGGATATAACATATCAAGTCTATTTTCTAAAGAAAAAAAAAATAAAAGACTTTTGAAAGATACACATTTCTTGCTCCGAATCAATACCGAAGAGACCTCTGCAGCTAGCAATGTAGTCAAGGCCCTCCACATGTAGCATCACCTTTAACCTTCAATAAATTGGAAAAATCAACACCTTCCCAAGACAGAAATTCTTATTAACATAAGAAAGTGTATTGAAAGAGAAAATATAAAAAGGAAGGCACTGAACAAAGCAAGTTGAGAATTATGACTTCCTAGGTAAATGAAGAGAGTTTCTATTTGCAGTATAATATTCCTGCAGTGTTAAGGTGCACTATTCATCTCACAGACCTGTGCCACCATTACTCCTTTATTGGTCACCGGTTAATTCGTCATCTGAGCCTCTAATGTTGTTTTACAACTTGGGTTTGGATTGTTTCAACAACGACAACAAAGGAAGTTAGATTATGGACATTGAGGTGGAAGGGCAGAGGTTGAAACATGTATTGCAACACCGCTAAACTAAATTAAAATTCATTCATCTCACACCAAGAGGATATAAAAAGAGATGAAAAATGGTGGAATTTTATTTTATAATTTGAAGCAAGCTTTTATCAGTTCATGTGTTGAATGAGTTCTTCTTAGTGTTCTCCGGTGGAGGATTATTTTAAAATTATACGAGAAATAATAGATAAAGATATGTCATCCGCATTTGTGCTAAGTTCAAATTTATTGCAGAGACATAAAGAAGGAGAAGGAAAGTGGTAAAAGGAGAAGAAGAAGAAAAAAAGTTTCCTCACTTAGCTCGGTTGTCGGTTTTGTGACTTTTGTCATTTGCTCACTCGGTGTTCTCCCGAAGGAATTGTAGCGAGTTTTCTTTTTTTGTCTTGTTTACCTCTGGAGAAATCAAAGTTGCCTGACCAAATGTGTTGGCAAACTTAAGCTGTGCAAGTTAAACACTTCATTTCAGTGCTGAATGCAGTTAAGTAGCTGCCGGCATGTTATTTTGGTTTATGATGACAAGCCGGTAGTTGTTTATTTCCATTGCAACTCATATATTTCCTTTGTTAAAGGAAAAACAACTGTTGAATGCATAGTCATTTAGTCATTGTCTTGTTTATTGTAATGGGAATGCAGAGAAACAATATGCAATCATTATAGTCATTGTTGTGCATTTTTAGACTTTAATAAGTGAATACCCAATGCATGTTTGTGACATGTTTTTGTAAACAGATTATTTAGTTAAACAATACTAAAGGAATAATAAGCTTAAATAAAGTTAGTTAGGCAATTTTAGTTTCTTGTTTGTATTGTTCATGGCTTTTTGTTGTAGAATTTTTATCCTGATTGCTTGTGTGGGCTAGCATTATTCTTCTTGTAGTTGTCCTCTGAGGCAGGAATTTTAAAATCAAAGCCGGTAATCCTTGCGTATGCTCGATACCGAAAAGCCGATGCTCTCAGGAATATTCCACCCAAAAGAAGTGGATTTTTCAAGATGAAGATTCAACAGAGGGTGGGTGTGCAGGAAATGGCATGGGGTGGAGGATTGATGAAAGCGGAGTGTGAACAATTGTCAGGAATGTGTTTTTTAAATGTGGAAAGGTGGTAATTTTTTAATTTAGTCTTTTAGTAGAATTAAGAAAAATTTAAGTTTGTCTATTGTAGGAATCCGGATAGCAAATAAGCCAATAAAAAAAAACTTAGAAACAAATATACTGTTATGCTGATAGGCTACGGTGGGCCAGGGACGGGCCACGGTGGGCCAGCCACGGGTCACCAGGCTGCAGGCCACTGGGAATTTCCCGGTAGCCCGCCTGGCCAGTCCAGCACTGAGCTGAATAAGCATAAATAAGCATAATAGCGAGTAAACAGAATAGCAGACAAGCATAATATTGAGCCAACTGTATATGAAATAAGCCAATTAGTGAAGACCCCAACTATCTAAACAGCAAATCAGCTAGAAAGCAAATAAACCAAATACCCAAATAGCAAATAAGCCAAATACCCAAATAGCAAATAAGCCAAATACCCAAATAGCAAATAAGCCAAATACCCAAATAGCAAATAAGCCAAATACCCAAATAGCAAATAAGCCAAATACCCAAATAGCAAATAAGCCAAATACCCAAATAGCAAATAAGCCAAATACCCAAATAGCAAATAAGCCAAATACCCAAATAGCAAATAAGCCAAATAGCAAAAAAACTGACTATTAAATAGCAAATAAGCCAAATAGCAAAATAAACTGACTATTAAATAGCAAATAAGCCAAATAGCAAAATAAACTGACTATTAAATAGCAAATAAGCCAAATAGCAAAATAAACTGACTATTAAATAGCAAATAAGCCAAATAGCAAAATAAACTGACTATTAAATAGCAAATAAGAACAATAGGAAATAATCTAAATAGCAAAATAACTAACTCTCCAAATAGCGAATAAGCTGATAATCCAGATAGCAAATAAGCTGATAAGCCAAATAATAAATAAGCCGATAAGCTAAATGGCAATTAAGCCGACTTCTCGTATAGCAAATAAGCCGACTTCTCATATAGCAAATAAGCCGACTTTTCATATAGCAAATAAGCCGACTTCTCATATAGCAGATAAGCTGACTTCTCACATAGCAAATAAGCTGACTTCTCATATAGAAAATAAGCTAACTTCCCATATAACAAATAAGCCGACTTCCGAGATAGCAAATAAGCCGACTTTCGAGATAGCAAATAAGCCGACTTCCGAGATAGCAAATAAGCCGACTTTCGAGATAGCAAATAAGCCGACTTCCGAGATAGCAAATAAGCCAACTATCCAAATAGAAAATAAGCCCAATAGCAAAGTAACCAACCAGCCAAATAGAAAATAAGTTAAATAGCAAACAGATTGAACACCACATCAGCAAGGCTAAAACTTCAGCCATCCAAAAAACAGTGTAATTATTTCTGGATATTTGCTGAGCCCAGTGGAAAACCATTATTACATCGGCTCCTCGTTGCAACAAGGCAATCTCCATCGTCCTTCCAGCTACATCCGACCACGCTCTCATCAACTCAAGCACGCAAGCAGTAACCACACAGTTCATTACGCGATTACAAACGTTTTTATGGATTTGTATTTATTCTGATTCGATACGGCCCGTTAGACAAGTACATGTTAATTTCCTAATAACCATGGAGAATCACTCATTTCGAACATGTTTCCGGTTAAACTCGGTTTAACGACTCACTGAAAATGGACACGGAAACCACTACACGGGTAATTTATAGGCATGGACCATTAACATTTTCCCCACATATACATACCTCCCCTTCATAAACGCGAGCGACTCGTAAAACAGCGCAGACTTCACTGCATTGCTCCAGCTAACAAAAGCCAACTTCAAGGCGCAGCTTTTTTCTCTCTCGTCTGTGGAATTTGCTAATTATTTTACGCAGAGAGAGAGAGAGAGAGAGAAAAGTTGCGAGTTGCAAAGTGAGAAATAATTCTAAAATACGGTCGTTTTTGACGTGTGCAAGTTGAGTCTTAAGAAGGGATTGTGGGAAAAGACGTTTCAAGATTAAGTAAAAGGAGGAGCTGAGGCTATAAGCATAAATTGATTAAATCTCTTCCTTGTCTTCTTTTCCTCTGCTGCTGCTTCCTTCTGAGTGGAATCGGGCACATATCCGCGTTTAAAGGAGAGGAAAAGTTTTGAAATTAGGTTTTTTTTTTGTTTATTTTAATTAATTCTATTATTATTATTTTTTTTTATGTTTTGGAGGAAGTTGAGTTTGTGAAGGTGTTTAATAAAATTAGTTGGTTTATAACCGTAAGGTTTATCTGTGGAATTTAATTTTATTAGGGGTGTTGCAAAGTTATTAAAAAATTTTATGGGTAAGCGAAGGAGATTTGCTTGCAGAAAAGTTAAGGTTAAAGGGGTGGGGGGATTTGATGTTTGGAATTTTTGATGAGGGTAATGAGGTGATATAAAGAGCTTAAATGTGTTAATTCTGTTGTAGTAATGGATGATGATTTTCATCTTTTTTGACTATGAATAATTTTTTTTTCTTTTTTAATTTTTAAAGTGGGGAAGTTAGAAGTGCAAAAAAGTGTAAATGTTGTAGGTTTGTATTCTGAGGATGTTGGTTATTTTTTGAGAAGGGGGAGGGGATTTTCTTGTGGAATTTTTGGAATATTTTCATGTGTGTGGTAGAGTGGGATGGATATTTTATCATGGGGTTCTGACAAATTGTAGATAAGTCGTAAATATTGGAAATAAACCACAAAAATTGTAAATTGGTCACTAAATAAGCCACAAAAGTTGTAAATAAGACACAGAAATTATAACTCAGTCAAAGAAAGGGTAAATTAGTTACTAAATTGAAATTAGGCCACAAAAATTGCAAATAAGCCACAAAAATTGCAAATAAGTCCAAAAAATTGCAAATAAACCACAAAAATTGCAAATAAGCCACAAGAATTACAAACAAGCCACAAAAATTGCAAATAAGCCACAAAAATTGTAAATAAGCCACAAGAATTGCAAACAAGCCACAAAAATTGCAAATAAGCCACAAAATTTGCAAATAAGCCACAAAAATTGCAAATAACCCACAAAAATTGAAAATGAACCACAAAAATTGCAAATAAGCCTCAAAAATTGCAAATAAGCCACAAGAATTACAAATAAGTCACAAAAATTGCAAATAAACCACAAAAATTGAAAATAAGCCTCAAAAATTACAATTTTACCAAAAAGAATTATAGACAGCTCAGGAAACTTATAATTGGAACATAAATATTGTAAATAAGTCAGAAAAAAATTGTTTCTGGGTGTTTACATTGAGTAATTGCTGTTATTATATCAGATTGTCATCATGATTGATTGCAATATGGCAAGAATGTGATACCATAACACAACCACCAACTAGCAAAAAAAAAAAAAAAAAAAAAAAAGCAACAACCAACAACAATATATATATTTCATCTTGGGTCTTTTAAATCAGAGTGAGGTCCATTCCTCTTTGGAATTGGAGCTCTTACATTTTGTATCATAAAAACTCAGCATGAATGAAACACCATTATAGATTTTGGTTGAATTTTAGCAGAATATTTCATTTTTTAAATTTATGTTTCAGGAAACATGTATCTTTCAATGTGTTTTCTAAAATTTGAATTTACACTGACCAAACCTTGTTATTGGATATCTATTCCAAGTTATTGCCCAACGACTAAACCCGCGAAGGAAATGACGTCAATCGAAAAACCTATTTTCCGGAGCGAAATAGCTGGATATATACGCTCAGCATGATGCAGGATACAATTGTGATGTGAATAATACATAATATGCTTGGCTTTAATATCCAACTATTGGCACCTAGCAACAATACCATAAAACAGTGTAACAAGAATAAACAATTTTATTCGGAGTAATAACTGAATCTGCACTGCTGAGGTTCTAGAAAATTTTTTTTAGAACTATGGGGGGCCCAATTTTTTTTAGACTGTTTCTAGTAAAATATTACCGCGACACTTATTCAAAACTGCAATCGTACATTCATTCTCCGGCACCTATCAGAATCCGGCATCAATTTGAAGCTTCTTTCCTCGTTACACAACTGTCTAGGCATTTTGATTTGGACAAAATAAATTTTACAATTTTATTACGCAAATGAAACAGCATAATATACGACAAATATAAGAGCTTAAGCGATCACCTGCCCTACATAGTAGACTTATCTGTGTGAGATTTGCATTTTATCATTTATAATGTTTTATATAATATTTGTTAGTCACAGTATCATAATGTTAAGTTTATGTTATCCTAACTGTGCTTATTTTTAGTTACAGTGTATTATGTCATGTGTGTCATTTTTATGTGTCATAGTATTGTTCTTTTGTTATATTAGTTTTCCTTTTAAATCAAAACATTAAGTTTGTATCAGTTGCTGCTTGCTTTCAAAGAGTAAACATCTAAAAACACTTTGTGCCCAAAAGATAATACATTTATTTTTTCGTTGGTTTTCACTAACCAACACGACCCACCGAGAGCAGTACCGGATCATCACATCTGTTCACCCTTGTGGCAAAAATTGGAATTACTCATTCTAGTTTCAGCAGCATGCCGAATGCGACAATCTTTTTGATCACGATTGTACAATATTTTACTCTTAGTCTGAATAAAGAAACCCATCTGTGTTGCCGGCTAAATAACCTTCTCAAGATTATTAACCTTAACGTTCCAGTTTACGGCAATTCCAAATTCCTGGAAGCCGCACATTCCCTGTTAAACCTCCCCGAGATGGTAAAAATCTGAACAGTTATAGTTCTGTTATTGTTAATCTTGTAGAAGTGCACAGAATAGTAAATATGAAATATCCGACTCACTTGATGGGATTGTGTTTTCAATTTCTCAATGCCTGGTGGTTGTGTGGAAGTATTGGGTGCAGTCGTGTTAGCCTGGAACATCCATATAAAAGCTATAAACCTGATGTTTGCTGAGAAAACCCAGGCCAAATTGTTGGCTGACATTTCGATTTCCATCAAACTGCGACAGTTTGATCAACCAGTAGTGGGGAATCTGTCGGTTGATGACATGGAATGTAATGTTGGGTCTGCTATCCTATTTTTCATTGTTTTGTTTCATAGTTTGTATGGCTGTCCTTTCTTATCTTTGTTGGTTTTCTTCCTAGATGATGTTTTCTATTTTTTTTCTTTGTTGTATATGAGGAGCTGACAAAAGCAGTGTGACATAGGCATTCATTACAAATTGTTAGATGTGTGATTGCAATTTTGATGGGCTAATGCAGAATAGATGTGGCACTTTATTGTAATTCTTCGATAAAAGTTTAATTTCTAGTAAAAGATTAGAATTTTAACTTAATTAAGGAGAAATCAATGATGCTCTACAACTTTGTAATTGAAATTTTTCACTTGTTTGGTGGTTCACAAGATATAGCTTGGATGACCTTGACATGACCTTTCTGGAGTTTAAGATATGGGTGATTGAATTTCTCTTACATCTATTATTGCACATAACAGACAATAGATGCATTCAATTTGGTTAAGCGAATACTTAAAGCTTCATTCAACGAATAGAAATACGTGAAATAAATGACTTCTTATTAGGTGCGTTCAATTCCAAATTGTTAAATCGATTCTCTCGATTTTCACTGGCGGAAATGACGCAAAACGTGTCATATTTATTGAAAACCTGATTCCATAATTGACGTGTGGGGTGGATTCTTTGGATTTTGACCTGATTTCAACATGTTTTTATGTCGGCCATTTAAAAATTGAATGAGTTGTTACAGTAGGTGCATTAAATGTCAAAAAAAAATCGATTATAAAAACTTGATTATCTTGAGCATGCGTAGTTTTCTTCCTCTTCTGAATCTGATTCTTCAAGTATATCAATCATTGCTGTAGATACAACAAAATTTGCGATTTCTTTCCTGGACGCCATTTTGTATTCAGAACTAGTACTTGAATCAAGAGAACTTGATTCCAGAACACTTGAGTCATAACTATGCATCTATGCTCTTTTTTCTGTACAATACAAGATACAGTATACTTTATTTTTTGTCTCAACACTTTTGTGATTCTAATATTTTGTCACAGACGTTTTTGTGGATAGTGGGATAAATATCTCATCTTTTTAAAATTTTTTTTGCTTAAAATAAAGCCAATTAAACATGTTTTCAAAGTATTTTTGTGGATATTTGTTTAACTTTGAAACTTTTGTTTCTAGCTCGTTTGAGGAACATGGAATACTGACAAAATCTGAGTACAGTCGAAACTCTCTATAACGAATCGCAAGGGATCCGAAAAATCGATTCGTTATAACGAGAATTCGTTATATCGAAATTTTTTAACGTGGTGTTCTATGGCCAGCCAGCCAAACCAGCCATTTTTAGGTATTCGTTATATCGATAATTCGTAATATCGCGATTTGTTATAAAGAGTTTAAACTGTATTCCAATATTTTGGCTTGGGGTTGTATAGCTGACATATCAACAAAAAATAAAAAATAAAAAAAAACTGATCGGGTTTTCAAGAATACGATTCTCAAAAATATGACGCGTTTTGCATTATTTCCGCCAGGGAAAATCGGGAGATTTGAAAGAATCGGTTCCTTCCGTTTAAAACCGATTCTATAATCAGGTTTTTGTGATTTTGAATCGAAGGCGAAATGCAATATTTGGCGTAGAAAAATAATATACTTAAATTCCGCAAAACGCTAAACACATTGTAAAATATATTTTTGAACCATATGGATACATGTCCTACCCACACCACCAATCCCTGAACTTCCAAACACAACATGTGACAATTTATTTATCGGTGAAGCACCTGCAGAAAAAAAAATTCCAACTCTTGTACCCTTAAACTCAAGTTTAACACTTTTTACCAACGATTACATTTAAATTCTGATTTACAGGCCATAACCGGCCGTTCCCCACTCCTAAACCAAGCAACCTAATAGCGAATTTCAGAATTTACCCATTAACTTTCACACTCACATCATAACATAAAAACCAAAGGTAGCAAAAGATATAAAATTAGACCACACAGAAATACATTTTTCCCCCTTAAAAAAGAAAGAATTTTAGTGTGCGCGAAACGTTTTAGCGAGCAACGGACTAAAGCGAAAGCAACAGCCGCTACAAGATAAGATGTGCTTTTCCGGTAACACGAGTTTGTTGCTTCTGGGCTGGCAATGCCTAGTACCTGTCGCATTGCGGAATTAACGTAAGCTTCGACTAGGACTAGTTGAATGTAGGTGGAACAGAGAGGGAGCGCTGCCGACGGGTTTCGCTATGAGAATCAATGGTCCGTAATGTGATAGGATCAGAAATTTAGTGGATTCGAGCCAAGCAAAATGCATCCCTCGAGCAGCGACACCACAATAGGGTCTTGTGCTGCATCTTTTTTTTAAAGTTAACCATAAAACTTCAATTTTAGAAAAGTATATTTTTATTAGTATGAAAGTGACTCTTCCCTGGAGGCCTTAAAGGAAGTTTGTCTGCATAATAATAAGATGCAACTTTTGTGTCATGTAGGATTTTTTTTTTTTTTGAGATGAGGGTGGGGAAAAAGGTTCTTGAGAAATGAAAATGAGGAAACGAGATTTATTATTGGCGAAGACTGTAATGAAGTGGAATGGATGACAAAAAAGAGTGTTTTTAAAGCCGGTTGTTTGAGACGATAATCTGTTTGATAAAAGTTGGGAGAAATTTTATTCGTTGGGCATGTGGCAAGTTTAGGGATAGAAATAATAATTTATCATGTGATTCTTCTCGACCAATAAGGAAAGCACTCACAAACCATCCTCTGCTACCACTTAAAAAATTAATAATTATTTTATTTTCATGTACAGTACGGATGTACTGAACTGTTCAAAAAAACTGGACCCTCACTCTATGCGGGCAATTGAAATTGTGAGTAATTTCGTGTTTTGCCACTAGGTGAAACACCAGACATCAACAGCTGATAATACTTCTATAGCCTTGTCTACGCAGATAAGGCTACAGTAGCAGCAAAACACGAAATTACTTACGTCATTATTATTTCTTCTTCCCAAGTTGTACGGAGAATGGGGGGCTGTTGTTGGACAATTGGTTCTCCGTTCTTCGCATTTGTATATTTAATTAGTGTTAATTTATAATTAGTGCTTATTTAAATATTGCATCGTATGTTTTATTTCCTTTTACAATTGTGTATTTAGCGATGTACCAAATGTGCCAACTTACTTGTATCATGTAACGCATTGTTTTGCTGCCTAGCTATTGTTGGTGTTTTGAATTGCCAGCATAGAGTGAGGGTCCAGTTTTTTTTAACTCGACTCTACATAAACCTTATGTCTGATTATGCGAACAAATCTGTTTTATGAATACCCACGTCTCCGATCAGTTTGGATAATCGACACTCTACTGTAATTTAAACCTCAAAACCAACACATGATCTGAGCATGCGTCATGCATTACTCTTCACATTGACATTTGCAAGAACATAAATAAATAAGAAATCTTTTAACATGTAAATTATCAGAAATTTATTTATTGATTCATCTGGTTGTGCATTAAGTGCATCCATTCAAAAGTACATACAGTACATTATCTTGCTTATGAAAATGGAAACAAAAAAAAGGTTTTACTTGGTAGTTTTGCCATTGTAATTACATTAGGATAAAGTTGCAATTAGTGGTTGGGTTTATTGATTACTTAGTTGCTTGGAATGAGAAATTTTTTGTTGGAAATTGGAAATTGAAAGTGGGATGCCTTTCCCTGCTGCCTTGTTTTATTGAAGAAATGATCTGGGTTGCACTTTTGTCTTTGGAGAATTGTTGAATAATGAAAGCAAGATCAGTGACAAAGTGAGTGGGGTTTGGGAGTGTGAAACTGGCAGTTAGTGAGAGGTCCTTGATGAAAAGTAAGACTGGTGAGTGATTGAAAGATGGCGTCAGAGATTTTGGGAGATGTTGTCAATTCCCACCACTCATTCCACCCACTCTTTTCTCTCTCTTTCTTCTTTTTTTATTCCAGTCAATACATTCACATCTAAGTGGAATTCATTGATTTCACTAAAATAGGGTTTTTATGGAAAGTGACAGCTGTGTGGCTTTCACTTTGAAAATCCTTCACACTTTGAGACCCATTTAAGTTTTTTTTTTTTTTTTTTTTGAGGGGGAAGGATGTGGGGGTTGGTTGGAAAAATGGGTTTTTGGATTTTGGGGTTTTTTTTTTATGTATAGGAAAATATTTTAATTTTGGGATTGGATTGTTGGGATCATTCTTTCTCTTGTGGGGGGTTTTATCAAAGAATTTTGAAATTTAAGATTTTTTTTATTCGTTTTAATGGGGAAAAAAATGACCGACTCAGGATTCAACTTATTTTATTTACAACAACACAACAATGACAAAATTAGAGAGAAAATTGTAAAAATTCTTAACAAGGTGCCGTTAGTCCCGGTGAAGTGGTCGAAGCTTTAATCTTAAATTCTTAATAATTATAATGCAACACAAATTCAAAATTTCTTAATAATAATAATGCAACACAAATTCAAAAATTGTTAACAATACATCGCAAACTAGAAATTATTGACAATAAATAAAAATTATTGAAATTCTTAACAAAACAATATAAATTCAATAAATCCTTTATGAATAATGGAATAAATTCTAACAAAAACAAAAAATAAATGTCAATAAATAAAAATTATTGAAATGCTTAACAAAACAATATAAATTCAATAAATCCTTTATGAATAATGGAATAAATTCTAATAAAAACAAAAAGGAAATGTCAATAAAAAAAATCTAATAATTTCGACATTTTCCGATGCTTAAATTGCCTCAATTTTTGAACCGGCTTCTGCTTATTTCCACTTGGTTACAGCACGTACTTTGGAAATTTTCTTCAAAACATATATTTTATTTTTAAAAACAATCTATACAAGTAATTATTTTCTTCTCCTTAAATTTTCTAAATTTAATTACCCACAAAAAAAAAGTTTGATGTTCTAGACTTCGGTTTAAAAAATTTATGTGTAAGCCTTAAAAGAATTACCAATTTGCAAGACAGATTCAAGTGTCAATAATTCATTTAGAACATAAAAAATGTAAAAAAAAAAATTAATTTACTATTCTAAAAATTCGTAAATTTGATTTTAGCGTCAACAAAGATAATTAATTTTCTCTTCAAATACGAGATGCAGATTAAACAAAATGTCACCTTTAAATCATGATGTCACGTGACGATGGGCTGCCTGATGACTTACACTTTTATTAGTGGCGTGAGGGCACTTAATTGGACACGAGGCAAATTACTGTCCTTTTCCACTATTCACTGGGGTATTAAAAAGAGTGTTCACGTCTTTTAATTGATTTCAGGTAGATTAATGTGCCAGATCAGATCAGGTAGTCCTCTCCTAAAAAAAATGTAATTAAATCATCTAGCTTCACATCTTTCTCACTCTTTTTTAATTTAGAGAACGCTATAAAGTTAGAAGAATTTTCTAAATCAATATTTTACAGCCATTTTGAATTGAAGAAAAAATTGAGAAAAATGTTTCTTGAATATTATTTTTGAGAAATGTCTTTTCTTCTTCTGCAAGAATTGTGAGAAACCTATAAATCTGCTTCGGCAAAAAATGCTAAAAATAACCTTTCTTTGTAAGCGTTGTTTTAGGCCGAAGCAGCCAATCAACTCCATCGACAAAAAGTTATCACCGGTAATCAGGTACAGGGCTCAACTGGGAACAAATTTAGTACTGGGAAATCTGGACAGTTCAGGCCACGGGAACAAATTTATGCCGGGAAATCTGGATAGATTGGGCACTATACTTCCAGTTACTCGGCTGTTTTCAAGTCTCGGTTTTCCGAGACGAGATTAGACGGTTCCGCGACGAGATCAGAAGGTCCTGAGACGAGATCAGAAGGTTCCGAGACGAGATCAGAAGGTCCCGAGACGAGATCAGAAGGTTTCGAGACAAGATCAGAAGGTCCCGAGACGAGATCTCGTACGACACCGAGACGCGCTATCAGGCGGGCTTTTGAAAGAAACCAACATTTTTTCACGTTACGACTCGTAACGTGAATTGTACATTTTTAAACTTCTAAACCCTATGTTTAGAAAGTCTAATAAAACGGTTTTGTCTGTTCGTCCGTCTGTCTGTCTGCATCAACTCCTCCAGAACGAAAGGAGCTAGAGCCAAACGGGCAACGGCAATGAACTCAGCATACTTCCAATAGGTGTCTAAGGAATTTTTGTATTTCGCTACCGGAAATTCCCGGTATCCCACCAGGCCAGTCCAGCACTGATCAGGCATTGATGGGGCACCAAAGGCTTCGAAATTGTATGAAAATTGTCTTGGAAGAGTGAAAGTTAGAACTCTGGCACCAGGTGTAAGATTTGCAGCGCTGCCGGTAAAACCACGATTGCAAAAAAGAAATTATCGATAATTTTATCTAGGCTGTTCTTCACACCTCAATCGCTTGGATTCACATCGATCTTTAGAGCCACTTGTGTTGAAATTGATTGCTGAAAGAAACGACGCTTTAACTATTTAGTAGTTGGATTGGTCACCTGCTGGGAATATCACGGTTGTTTCTCATTCTTGTCTGATTAAGGTACTGTTTCTTTGGCAAGACATCTGCCATCCGTCACTCCGAAAGGTTTGCTCCTCGAGAAAGTCATCCCAGACAATGGGACTACAGATTGTAAAGTGCCTTTTTGACTGCAACTAGAGTATAAGCATGTTTGTTACCCGTTGTCGTCCCAGAATACAGTGCGGCTAGATATTATGTGGCGCCATCATTTGGTAAAATACACTGAACATGTGCAAAGGAAATAATACAGTTCTAGCTCGTCTGGGATGGAAATAAAGAGTTTTTTAAATTTGGAACTCCAACGGCTATCTTGACAAATGATCTTGAATCTCATCTTCAATGTCATTCAATCACAACTCTTAAACTACAAAAGCGAGATACAAAATGTCAATTATAAAGTTGTAGAGCTTCATCAAATGAGTCTTGTGCTTTAAATCAGAAAAAGTTAGAAGTAATTAATAGCAACTTGGCAGGCGATTGAGATTGTAAACCTTTTTGAAGGATCCAATTGAAGTAAAGGATGAAATGCATTCAAGTGGGAGGAGAAATGAGGGTTGTGATAAAGTCAGTCCAGTTTGTATTTGCCTTCATCCGTTGAGTTTTTCTTGCGGCTCCATTAAAGTTTCATCAGCAGAGCTTTGTTGCAAGCGTCATCTCACTTAATGACCGCATCTCAACAGTGACTGCCGTCTTTTGTGCTGAATCGTGCCGACTTAAGCGTGTAATTGGCTTCTGTCGTGTGATCTTTCATATGACGCGTCATTGATTTGTCAGTGAAAATGAAAATAGCCAGATATTAAAGCGCAGAATTAATTTAGAAGTTTTAATTATTTTATACATTTTTTTAATTATTTTTATTGC
Organism: Strigamia acuminata; assembly: GCA_949358305.1. Taxonomy (NCBI): domain Eukaryota; kingdom Metazoa; phylum Arthropoda; class Chilopoda; order Geophilomorpha; family Linotaeniidae; genus Strigamia; species Strigamia acuminata. The sequence goes on along the minus strand of OX442320.1, from coordinate 5,213,866 downwards.
TATTTCAGATTACTTTCGTCATGGTAACGGGTTTTGACCAAGACAGGAAAAACTTTTACGGTAAGTTTTTACTATTTATTTATTTATTTGTTTATTTATTTGATTGTTTATTTGATTGTTTATTTATTTAATTGTTTATTTATTTATTTATTTATTTATTTGTTTATTTATTTGTTTATTTATTTATATAATTGTTTATTTATTTATTTGTTTATTTGTTTATTTATTTGTTTATTTATTTGTTTATTTATTTATTTAATTGTTTATTTATTTATTTAATTGTTTATTTATTTATTTGTTTATTTATTTGTTTCTTTATTTATTTGTTTGTTTATTTATTTGTTTCTTTATTTATTTGTTTCTTTATTTATTTGTTTCTTTATTTATTTGTTTCTTTATTTATTTGTTTCTTTATTTATTTGTTTATTTATTTATTTGTTTATTTATTTATTTTGACAAAAGTGTTATCTTTTGTTGGTGGTTTTGGTTGAACGATGCCAATCAAGAAATGGAGGTTGATCTCTAACCGCACTTCATTTATTAGTTTTTCAAGCCACTAATGAACACAGTGCGCCCTCTTTGATGTAATGCAATTAACACCTTTTTATTTTCGGTAGTCAGAATCTAATTTCCATGCATAGGATGTGGGGGATAAATTGATGGTATGACAAAATTATGGTGATTCTTTTTTAATTTTAAAAAAAATTAAAAAACATCATAAAAGGAAAAAATTGCCATCTAAATGAGTTAATTTTCTTAATTTTCTAATTTTTTTAATGCAAAATTTAACAATACAAGGTAGGTGATAAAAATACAATTCAACCAATTCTTCTCTGTATAAAAAGCAGGGGAAACTGTTTTATGTGTGCATTCAGCACTAACTGAAAGACATTCTTGGGAATTTGTGAAATTTATGAAGTATAAAACTTAGAAAAAAGTTTTGAAATTTAATACAATTTATGGCTCACTTTGCATATCAAATCCTCATAGAAAAACACTGTTTTTGAAGAACTTGCTTTATAACATCATTAACATCAACTATTTCACCCAGAATTGTTTTTGCATGCTTGTAATGATTGTAAAATGATTTTAATTGTTTTCCAATTTCAACAACTTTGAATTGTAGCTGCATCTTGAATAAGAACTACGGAAGTTTAGATGTGCCATCCATGACATAAACAGACCTATAAAACCATTACAATAACTTCAGCCGGTAAACTGATGCCGATAGGTTCCTAGAACACTCACCTAGTGGGACAAGCTTGTACTAGAAGTGGGAGAATTAGTTTTTTTTTAGTGGAAATCCAAGGAATTTTAGTGGGTTAATAATATATACCCCTCTAAAAGAGAATTTTGGTTATTTTTGGGTATTGTTACGCGTACAGACCGTTCCGCTTATCGGCTGATCCGTATCGGCTGATCCGTATCGCTCATATTCGATTAATTAGTTGTTAAATTTCGACAACTAATTAATCGAATGTGCGATACGGATCGGCCGATAAGCTGAACGGTCCGTACACGTAACAATACTTCAGATAATCTTTTGACTGAACGTAATGAAAAAAATTGTTCAAAGTCTGGTCAGAAAATTGAACATAGGCAATCGATATTGCCTTATGTGATGGACTTTTTTCTTTCGATGCGTGCAATAACAATGACGGGCACTCGAATATGCTTCTCCAGTTGAAAATGTGGAGTTAGGGTTGGGGAAGAGTTTGTAGCAGACAAAGTCGTAAGATTAGTGGATGAGGTCAGCGGACCGGACTCAGGCAAGTGCTAGGAAGCAAAATGGTTGGTTATTGATTGGTGTGAAGTCGAGATAGAGCCATGCTTCTCTAAGCAATCTCTCACTTCCATTTCCTGTGACCTCCAGTGGGATTTGAGGCTTTCAGGCACATGTTTCCTTTTTCTTGAAAAAAATTCTTTTTCTGGCTGCATTCCTGTGGGATGTTTTCAACTTCTTGAATTTTTATGAACTTGGCTTAAATGCAATCTACTGAATTCTCTTTTGCTTGTTTAATGTGAAGATTTACTAGCTCCAGTCAAAGGGTGCTGGTTAAAGTTGTGTTTTGCAGGGTTTTGGGGTCCATTTGTCAATATAAATGGCTAAAACAATGATAACATTTGTAATTTTTGGTCTGCAAATGGTTCCAAAGATCTGCAACACTTTATTGTAGGGCCATCTAGTGGGAATTAATAGACATTTCTTTTGAACATTGGGGATGAAGTTGTGTAAGAAATAAAGTGTGTTGGAAAGCCACATTCATGCTATGTACAGGTTTTAGTGTCTAAATACTCTAAAACAATGCATGTTTGAATTGATTTTTGGTACTTCATTGCAATGCTTAACGGCTTTTCGCTTAATGTTACTCTATTGGATTAAATCAATGTTGCTCTACAACTTTGCAATTGGAAATTTAATAATAAAAAATAACTTTTAATTCATCAAATTGAAAGCTTTTAGAGATTCAAAAGGGTTAGTCATTGATTTTATTATTGTATGTACGGTAGTTCATAAACGCCATTCAATATTAGTACACACTATCGGATATACGGAAGGCAACTGCCAACAACCACAACTAGTGATTACTAAATGGAATATCAATACAATACATTATCAAACATTTGAAATATCTTGACTAGGTTCAACGACATTCTCTTTCGGATACTTGAGGTTATTTTGTCAACACATAACTTTTGTTGACAAGCACGTAATTTTGTGGTAATAACGGCTTCCGTTACTTGCAAGAACAATTTTTGATCATTGATTGGCATTTGTTTTTGTGGTTTTGTTTATTTGCTTGACTGCACATTTTCTAGCTTGGTGTTGCTTGCTAAACATCACTGCCCTGGTCGTGTGAATTTTCTTTTTCGGAATGTTTACTGGATGTTTTGGGTCGTTGTGAAGTATCGAATTTCAATTTGAAGTCTCATTTTCGAGTGGCTTTATTTCTTGGGAGACTTTAAAGGGTTTATTATTTTAAGCAGTAAAGCAGCTTGTGCTTGTGGTCAAAAGAAATTGCTTTTTTCAAACGCTTTAACTTTCTCTTAAAAGCCTTATCGTATGTTTATGTCAAGTGTTTTCATAGATTTTTAAACCCCATTGACTATTGGAATTTTTTCTCAATTAATTTCCCCTCCTTTGTTCAAATGCTTCAAATGCCTTGTCTGACCCACCCAAGCAATGCCAGTAAATGGCCTAATGTTTATCCTTGCGGTAATAGCTGAAGCGGCATCAAAGGCTGGACAATTTGCTAAAAGACACCGGTTAAGGATGAGTCGTTGACACAAAGAGGACCGGCATTAGCACAAAGTGAGCAAGGCTGCACAAATTTCTTGCTATACTCAAAACCACCACAACGTTGTCCTAAGATAACTAAAATAAGTTGGAAAGTACTAATTTGATGGTGCTCTACAACTTTGTAATTGGAAATTGCGCTGTATCTTAAACGGTTTAAAAGTTAGAAAGTGACCTTGAAAATGACCTTCAAGGTCAAATTTGATGACATCATTGGATTGCTCTCACCCAACTTTCTATACGATCACTTCATCAAAGTTGGCCAAGATGCAATTGCTCAGGAAATATTTGGAGAGGACCAGACTTTTAGAACACCCTGTATAGAGTAAACTTTGACTGATATTGATATTTTGCAGTATCGCCGATACCGATAATCGGCAACCACATATCGGCCGATACCGATACCTGCGCCGATATTAAAATTAAAATGTTAAAATGGCTTAGCCAATAGGAGTTAGGACAACGTTGTGGTGGTTTTGAGTATATGCTACTGCGAGCTTCTGCAAGAGAAGACATCTCGTAATCGCGAGATGCTACGCTATAGCGACTTTAGCTTATACTATCGGTCCTCCGGGTCAAGCGATTGATTTTGTACAAGTAAATCTGACCAAGGAAATACCGTATAGGCCCTGTATAAATCTTGTATGACTTCTGCGGCTTTTGTCCAGATAAGATTTGGTCTTGCGACCATCTATAAACGATTTGATTGGCTTAAATGGATCATGTGACTCAATAGACCAATCAAATTGGTTTTTAAAAACATTTTCCTGGAAGTGCACTTCTTCACAATTCTCCTTTGAGATTAGAGGGATCAAAGGAGTCGATAAAGAACTACATTGTTCCCTCTTGGGGTAACACCATAACAGCATAGCACTGCACTACACACCTCAGGTTGTTGAGAGTTTGCAACACTTTTTTGAATACTACTGCTAATTTATTTATTAAAGAAATAAAAAATTTAACAGCTTTGCGCGCCTTGCAGCAAAGCTCTCCACGGAGGAGCTTTTGAAAGCAATGGAAAATAAAAATATAAAAACATAAAAATAAGATATAAAAATAAAAATATTAAAATAAAATATAAATATAAATACAAATGTATAAATATAAATATAAAAATAAATATATAAATATATAAATAAGAATATGAATATACATATACAAATATGTAAATATGAATATGTAAATATGAATATATAAATATAAATATGCAAAAAAATATAAATATAAAAATATTAATATAAAAATATAAATATATAAATATAAATATACAAATATGTAAATATGCAAATAAATATAAATATAAAAATATATACATAAATATATACAATTAATAATTAATATAGACATTTTCTAAATAAAATAATATATAAAAAAAATTCTCTTTTACTTGAATTTTATACATTTTTTATTTTTATTTAAAAAATTTAAAGAAAAAAAAGTGTATTGAATTTCTCTTCTTTTGATTATTTTTTTTTCCAAGGAGCGCCATTTTCATGACAAATGGTGTCATTGGAAAACGACGACCTTTCGATAACCGTTTTCTAGAGAATTGGCAACTTTGGATTTTTTTCCTCCTGCCTTTTTTTCGATTTGGTCGAGAATCCTCTTTTATACTCTACTTCATCTGGTGCTGATGAGGCGGCGAAAATTAGATTTAGACGCGGATGATAGTCCATTCATTTAGAAAATGGGGCACAGAAACAGGTTGGGTCATGGGAGTTAAGGACACCATTTGCTTAGAGAAAAAGGAAAAAATGGCTTCGCAGAAAAGGGCGAAATTAGAAGAGTGTTTGAAACTTTTGACGTTGAAAGATGGCAGAGTTTGAGTCGTGAAATGTGACTTAATTTTTGATTTAATTGGAGTATTGGAGCTCTTTTTATGGGCCATTTGGAGGAAGCCAGGAAAGAATCTCATCAATAGAAATCAAAGAAGGGAAGAAGGTTAATTTAGTTTTGCTTTAGTTTTTCCACTGTGGGTTGGAGTGCTGGAGTTGGAGAAAAAATTGGAATTTGTGAGGTTTATATGGCAATGCGACTTGATTAAATGTTCAGCTTTAAAGAGGGCCAGGAGGTTGGTTTGGTTGGACTTCGGTGAGACATTTTTTTTCTCTTTTGTGCTAGGAAATCAACAGTGTGATGGAAATCATACAACAGTCACTTAATAATGCTCTAACTAGGATAAAAATGACCCAACAAAGCTAAATTTCTATTAATAAAAATTAAACAATGCTGCAATTCAGGTGAAAAATACTCAACAATCCTAAAATACGGAGAGTGATGATGTAGCAATGATAAAATTCTGGTAGTAATTTTTTAACAATGATAAAATTCTGGTAGTAATTTTTTAACAATGATAAAATTCTGGTAGTAACTTTTTAACAATGATAAAATTCTGGTAGTAATTTTTTAACAATGCCAAAATTCATATAATATTATTGTGATAATGCTAAAATTCATATAATATTATTGTAACTGCCAAAATTCATACAATATTATTGTAACTGCCAAAATTTATGTCATATTGTTGCAACAATGTTAAAATTTAGGATTTTACGTTATCGATGACATGTTTTGTGAACACCGAGGTAAACATTGTTTCTTAATAACACTATTACCGCACATTTCACTCAGTTGTTATCACGGGGTATTGCGAAAATTGATCAAAAAGTATCAAAAACATCTATTTTGGGAGCTAAAAATATTGACTTAACATCGACTTTGTAGCTAAAAACATGCAAATCACCATCTCCTTCATAACTATTACATGAAAACATGCTTGAATCGTGAATGGGTGCTTGAATACGAGTGCTTGTTTTGTTTTGTTATTGATGACGTATAAATAATGCCACCTAGTGACAGTATTTATAAATTCTGGATAATTGTAATGGCGGAACAATTTACTGTTCCGTTAGAAATTTGACAATGCTTTTTAATTATATCTCGTAAGTTTGACAGAAAAAAAACATTCTATAATTTTAAGATTATTTCGACGAGATCAGATAATTATATATTTCTCTTTCTATGACATTTTTAACAATGCTGGGATTTATTTTGAAAGTGACAAAATCCACACTTTCATTATTTAACAACAAGGGCTTTCATAAAAGACACGCTGAAGGCGCAGAAGTGATTGTTCCAATAATCACAATCACTGCATTATTGAGGACCCTTAATGTTTTATTCACACAACAATCATTCCTAATGTGTATTGCACACTTAACACTTTTCCATAACAATGATAAAATTCAGAAACTTCTCACTTAATAGTAAATCAACAATGCACACATTTGTCATTTCAAAGCATTCTTCCATTAAACAAATCAAAACTGATTGCAACTCCACAAAATCAAGCAACAATGAACAACAACAAAGAGCAACACTAAGTGGTAGCAGAGGATGGTTCAAAACTGCTTCATTGAAAAAGCCGAAAACTATTCTGCAAACACCACAGTCGAATGCATCTGTTTTCTCTCTTATTCTTTTTCTCCTTTCCCCAAATATTTAATTGGAAACCAAAATGATAGGGTTAAGCATTTGATTCCTCGCCTTTTGTTTCGTCGTCGACACTCGGGACTTTCAACCAAATCCAATAAGACACGCTTGATTGAAGTCCTGTGACCAGTCACAGACAATGAATGACATTAACCAGCAAGCAAAATGCTTTTCTTATCTCACTTTGACATTAACCCTAACACTTAGTTACACTTTATTCTCAAGAGTGGGATATAAACTTTCCTTTCTATTCTGGGCTCAGCCAATGGGAAAATAAATTAAATTGCAAGACAAAGAAAAAAGGAAAAAGAGAAAAAAAAAATTAATTGGATGCCGACAAAAAAAGGCTTAATTTGATATGTGAATTTTCTTGTCAACAAATTGATGGAAATAATTTTAAAAGCAATTGGTATCAAGAGACTCCTCAATGAGTGGTGGGGGGTAACTGTTCAATTATAGGTTTTGCTAATTAACAAGTGGAGTTTGTTTTTTTTTTTTTTTAAATTAGACACCGGCAAACAAATTTAAGCAAACACCTGTGGTGGAATTAAGGAATTAAGGGAGTTGTTGATTGCTAAATAAAAGTAATGAATGAGGTTAATGTTGTTGACATAGGTGACCATTGATTTTTTTTTTTTTTTTTTTTTTTTTTTTTTTTGGTGGGAGGGGTTTGTAATTGGACTGTAATTGTTGTTTGAGGGGTCAAATTTGTTTGGTTTTTTTATTTTTATGTTTTCTTGCATTTTGCTGAATTATTCAGTGTTCACCTGCAGTTTCTCATGAGGGATTGATGGCAGGGAAGTTGTTGTTGTGGGATTGGTGTTTGTTTGGTTGGGGATGGCAGGAAAGGATTTTTTTTAAATTGGAAAGTTTTGTATGATATTTGTAAGTTTTTGTTTTTTTTTGTTGGGTTAATTGGGGATTTAGAGTTTTTTTTTATTTTTTTTATTTCTTAATTGAAAATTGGATGATTTAAGCTATTATTAATGGTTGATTCATTAATAATTGATTAAATTGTTTAATTATTTGTTTTTTTTTGTTAGGTGTAAGAATTGTGATTTTTTTATATGAAAATTGGATTTTATGTGTAAATATGCATTTTTTCAAATATATAATTTTTTTTACATTTATTGTTTTAAAAACATGTATTTTTGCTTTTTATTTAAGAGAATGCATTTTTTGTCTTAAAATACATTTTTGCAACTATTTTGTTTTAAAAAATACATTATTTCATAAATTTTTGCTTAAGTTTTTTGCATTTATGCACATTATTTTTACAAAAATGCATTATTGCATTTTTTTATCAAAAATAATAATTTTTGCATATTTTGCCTACAAAATGCATTTTCTAGCTCTTTCATCTGAAACAAAATGCATTTTCCAGCCATTTTATCAAAACAAAATGCATTTTTGCACTAAACAATGCAACTTTAAGTGCAATAACACATTCATGTTTCAAAAAATCAAAAAATTCACAAAAAAAAAAAAAAAAAAAAAAAAAAACATTGTTACAATTTCTAAATTTTCCAACCAAACCTCCAAATCAACAAAAGAATAATTAAACCAATCATTACAAAAAAAAAACTTAACTCCTCCATTTATTTCCTTGCACACAATATATCTCATTCATTAAATCCGCCTTTCTCTCCACCCGAAGAAGATCCCTGGGAAAAATCCAACATGAATAGACAACATAGACACAAACCATTGAATCCAAGTAACCCTAACCCACTCAAACCCACTTTACATGTAACCCAACACAACCTTTCAAAACCCCAACAAAAAAATTTCTCAAAAAATTAAAAATTCAACAAATTTGTCCAAAAAATCCACCAAAAACACCAAAAAAAATCAATTTTTTTTTATTTCAGTCACCAGGGGGGTCCACGAGTGGTGTAAAAACCAAAATCTAAAAATCCAAACCAGGGGTGTCCACAGGGGAGGGGGATTAGAGGAAGGTGTTGGGGGGGTGATGACAGCCACAGAGGAATTTGATGAGTGGTTTTGTGAGGTGTATTGGGGTCGGTGTTGCTAGAATGCTAAAATTGTGTCACGTGATTTTTTTTATTTTTTTTTTTTGGGTGGAAAATGTCAATTTTTGTGTGACTTTGTTTGATTAGCACGAAAACGACTCGGAGAAATGTGCGCGTGTTTGCAATAATAAGCCATTAAACAGTAGTTTTCTCAACACGCAAGAAATGGGAGTTTGAATTGGTTTCGACAATTTGAGGGGAGTTTTAGCAGATATGTGCATTTAGCATTTGTGGGGAGGTTTTGTTGATTGATGTCATGGTCTGCAGTGAAGGGGGGGATCTGGTATTGGATTTTTATGGTGGGATACAATGTGTGATATGATTGAGCTTAAGTATTATGCAGTTTTTTTGTTTTTTATTTTTTTTTTTTGTGTGGATTTTTTCATGAGGTTGCATTTTTTGGGTTAGAAATGCATTATTGGCAATTAAAGCTGCAGTTTTTGTCAGTAAATGCTTTTTTTTTTTTGAAGTTTTGATTAGTTTTTGGATAATAAAAATGTGTTATTGCTTTTATGTTTGAAGTTTTTGGTTATGAAATGGGTTTTTCTAGACTGGACTTAAATAGTTGTTAAAATCCACTTTTTTCAGACAAAAAGTCTAAAATTGTCTCTAAATTGCATTTTTCTAGACTAAAAAAGTGTTTAAAATGCATTTTTAGGCTTAAATAGTTGTTAAAATGCACTTTTTTCAGACAAAAAGTCTAAAATTGTCTTTAAATTTTATTTTTCTAGAATTAAAGTGTCTTTAAATTGCATTTTTCTAGACTAAAAGTGTCTTCAAAATGCTTTTTTAGACCATAAAGGTCTTTTAAAATTCATGTTTATACTAAAAATGCATTTATCTGTCTAAAAATTATGTACTTTTTGCCAAAAAATGCATTATTCTACACAATAGTGACATTTTCTGTCTAAAAAATGCATTATTGTACACAAACTAAACATTTTCAGTCTAAAAAAAATTATTTTTATTTAGTTTTATTTAATCTAAAAAAAAATCTATTTTATAAGTCAAATAAATCTTTCACACAAAATCTAACCCAAACTCCATTTTTATCCCTTTTCCCATTGTTACCTTCAAAAAAGAAAAACTCCATTTCGAACTCTCAGTGGCCATGATCAACACCAACACATTTAAAACCCTCCACACAATTGCATTTTAAAACACCCCGATCAATTTCAATACAAAATAAAACTACAAACCATCAAATATTTACCACACTTTTTAAACCTTATTCCCAACTCCAAACAAACAAACAAAAGTAACAAAAATAAAATAAAAATTCAATAATTCATTCCAAATACAAATAACAACTGTCTCCATCAAAATTTAAGAGAAAATATAAAAATATAATTAAAAAAATTTTTTTCTATAAAAATCCATTTTCTTTGCAATATCGCAAATCGTCGAAATAAATATATCGTCTTATATCGCTTGAGTAGTTTAAATGCAATTATCGATTAATATAAGGGGTTTCATTAAATGAGTGATTAGTTGATTACTTTGATTACTTTGATTAGTCGATTACTTGAAGTGTCATGTGACTGGATTCAACCAATCCCGAGAATAATCAATATGCGATAGTCAAATTGAGAAATCGCACTGCGATATATCGCACAGGCCTACGTATGCTGTCCTTTTTGCAGCTGTGCAATTTGAATGGCAAACCGGGCATTTCCTGGGTCCTATTCTCAGATTTCTGGTATTTATAAAGAAGAGGAAGAAGCTTTTCTTTGTCCAAAAGGATCTCCATGCAGTTTGTACTTTGGCCTACCTTTCCTGACCCCCTCTCTGTATCCCCCCACCAGGTGGGTGCAATTTCCAATGCTGGTGGAGTGTGGAAATTCAAAGTGAAAGGGTTTTTTTCTGGCTGGATAAAGAACTCTTTTAATGTTTGTTTTCGTATAATAACCAGGATGGAGTTCAATGGGTGAAGTGGGTCATTGGACATTTTGGTAGTGTTGTTGCTCAATTATGGGGTTTATTGCTGAATTTATTAATATTCATAGAGATAGGAATTTTTTTTTTGGGGGGGGGGGGGGTTGGGAAATTGAAAAATTCCATGCAATTTTTTTTGTTTGGTGGAATTTTGCATAATTGCTTAATTTATGAAATTTTATTTTTATTTTTATTTTTCTAAATTTGTTATTTGCACTTAAATTTGGATTTTTTTGTCTATGAAATGCATTATTTTAGACTAAAAAGTCTTTGTGTTTTTAATATGTCTTTAAAAAGTCTTTAAAATGTGGTTTTAGACCCAAAAAAAAATTTGAATGCATAACTCTGTATAAAATACAGTTTTAGACCCCAAAAAAATTTTTAAAAAATTTTTTAAAATTTATTTTTTAGGCCAAAATGTCTTAAAAATTTATTTTTTAGACCAAAATGTCTTTAATATTCATTTTTTAGGCCAAAATGTCTTAAAAATTTATTTTTTAGACCAAAAGTCTTTAAAATTCATTTTTTTAGGCCAAAATGTCTTTAAAGTCCGTTTTTTAGACCAAAATGTCTTTAAAATGCAATTTTTACCAAAAAAAGTCTAAAAAATAAAAATACATTAATCCATAAAATGCAGATAAGTTCTTTTTTTTTTAATTTAAAATTTTTTCTAACTTAAAATTTTATTTTTGTTTTAATATTTGTAGGGAACTAGGCCAGTTGAGTCCAGGCCCCTCCTTTTTGCATAGGGGGAGTGGAAAAGATGTGGGGGTGGAGCAAAGGTGAGAACCCATAGCCAACACAGTCTAGCTGAAAACCAGATTAGTGTGCAACAGCAATTGAGGGAAGCTTGAAGCAAGGTAAGAAAAATGTCATAACAAATTGTCTTCAATATACTCTAGGTTAGACACTTGAAGCATCTAGAATGGTTTTTATTAGACAAATATTTGGCATTGTTTTTAAAGCATGGTGGAATTAGTTGGTCAATCGACAAGAGGTCATTTAGTCGACAAAATGTTAGTTTTATTTTTTTTCAGATTATTTTTTTTAATAATAATTAATGGTAAATTGTTGTGTCGACAAAAGGATTGTTGACAGAGTGTAGAAATAGCGGTCAATCAAAGGGAAGGAGCGGAGAAGTTTTTCGGTGGGTTAGGAAAGAGATTTGGTATTGTTGAGTGGTGGTTTGGAAAGTTTGTTGTGGATTTTGAATTTTTTCATTGTTTTGTTGTTTGTTGTCAATTGTTGGAATGATGGATTTAATTGTTAAGAATTTAAAATACATTGTTGGAAAGAAGATGATGCAAAATGTATTGTTTAGAAATGAATTCAAAGGTGCATTGTTTGGAATAGATCGTAAAATAGATTGTTTTAAAATCCAAAATTTTATTATTTAGAAAATCTAAAAAAGCATTGTTTTAAAGAAAAATTCAAAAGTGCATTGTTTTAAAGAACAATTCAAAAATGCATTGTTTTAAAGAAAAATCCAAAAATGCATTGTTTAGAAAAATCCAAAAATGCATTGTTTCGAAAAATCCAAAAATGCATTGTTTAGAAAAATCCAAAAATGCATTGTTTAAAAGAAAAATCCAAAAATGTATTGTTTGAAAGAAAAATCCAAAAATGCATTGTTTGAAAGAAAAAAATCCAGAAATGCATTGTTTTAAAGAAAAAAATTCAAAACTGCGTTGTTTAGAAAAATCCAAAAAATGCATTGTTTTAAAGAAAAAAAATCAAAACTGCATTGTTTAGAAAAATCCAAAAAATGCATTGTTTGAAAGAAAAAAAAACCAAAAATGCATAGTTTCAAAGAAAAAAAAATCCAAAAATGCATTGTTTAAAAACCCCAAAAAATGCATTATTTAAAAAAAAAAAAAAACCCCTTCAACAAGCGCACAGTTTAAAACCAAATAGAAAAACGCATTGTTGACGAGCGCAAAGTGCAAAACAATTACGTACCTCGTCCCCTTGCAGCAAATCCACTTGCCCGCCTCCACCTCGCATTTTAATTATTAACCCCGACCAACTCTGTTAATTGAATAAGCCTATTCCGTTTCAATTAAATTACACATCACACGGCCAACCGGTTCAAATTTAAAGCCAAAGCACTCGAAAACACGAAAAATATCTCGGCGCTCGGCACTCGTAATCTCCCATTCGTACAGCACGTTCTGCATTCTCCACATCCAGACCCCCGCTCTTTCACTGCCCCTCTTTTCACTTCAGCCCGTCCTCGTGCTCTGTGTAGTGTCACGACTGGCCTTTGGCTTTGCCTTTGACTGGGGTGGACAAAGTGGGCCCCCGTGCAGAGTGATTAGCCATTTTGCAGCCATGGGTGACCGTGAGTAATGGGTCATGCGACGACGTTTGTTTTTCGTTTTGCTTGTAATTGGGTGTGATGGTGTCGTGTTTTAAGAGGGTTGCTGGTAGCTGGATTTATGGACGTTTGGTGGTCGGTTTGGTTGGTTGGTTGGATGGATTCGTTTTGATTTTTCAATTGTGATTGGTTTTGTCACGTTTTTGTTTGTTTTGGGTTGATTTGGAGACGTTTTTGCTCGTTTTTGTTTGGTTTTGTGACGTTTTTGTTCGTTTCGTTTGGATTTTTTGACATTTTTGTCGGTTTTGTGTGGATTTTGTGGTTTTTTTGTCGGATTTGTGTGGACTTTTGACGTTTTTGTCGATTTTGTAACGATTTGTAACTTGTTGATTTTGTGAGATTTTTGTCGATTTGGTGACATTTTTGACGATTTTGTGACATTTTGGTCGGTTTTGTGACATTTTGGTCGGTTTTGTGACTTTTTTGTCGGTTTTGTGACGCTTTTGTCGGTTTTGTGACGCTTTTGTCGGTTTTGTTTGCATTTTGTGTCGTTAATGTCGGTTTTGTTTAGACTTTGTGACTTTTTGTCGGTTTTGTGTGGCCTTTGTGACGTTTTTGTAACGATTTTGTGACATTTTTGTCAATTTGGTGACATTTTTGTTTATTTGATGACATTTTTGTCGATTCTGTGTCATTTTGGTCGATTTTATGACATTTTGGTGACATTTTTGTCGATTCTGTGTCATTTTGGTCGATTTTGTAACATTTTGGTCAATTTTGTAACATTTTGGTCGATTTTGGTGGATTTTGTGACATTTTGGTCGATTTTGGTGGATTTTGTGACATTTTGGTCGATTTTGTAAAACTTTTGTCGGTTTTGTGAAATTTATTTCGCTTTTGTTTGGATTTTATTTGCGTATTGGTGACATTTTTCTCTCTTATCTTTTTCCCTCGCTCGGTTTTTGAAGGCAGTAATGACATGGGGAAGTGATAAGCAGAAGAAGTCAATAAAAACAATAGATAAATAAATAAAAATTCAAATTATTGCAAAATGAAAGACATAAAATGACTGAGAATATGTATGGTCATCACTCAAAGATGGCACTCATAAAAATAGTCATAAAAAATGTCGAGTTTATTCTGAGATGGTGAATACGTGAATCGTAGCATGTAGATTTATAAATCACCAAACTGAATCAAAGGATTTTCTGAGATTTGCAATAAGCTTTGATCTAAAAAAATTTTTACTGGATTTACAGCTGATTTGCTATGATTTGATGAATTTGAAGCTGATTTGCTATGATTTGATGGATTTGAAGCTGATTTGATGGATTTGAAGCTGATTTGATGGATTTGAAGCTGATTTGATGGATTTGAAGCTGATTTGAAGCTGATTTGATGGATTTGAAGCTGATTTCATGGATTTGCAGCTGATTTGATGGATTTGAAGCTGATTTCATGGATTTGCAGCTGATTTTATGGATTTGCAGCTGATTTCATGGATTTGCAGCTGATTTCATGGATTTGCAGCTGATTTCATGGATTTGCAGCTGATTTCATGGATTTCCAGCTGATTTCATGGATTTCCGGCTGATTTCATGGATGTGCAGCTGATTTCATAGATTTGCAGTTGATTTAGCGGTTTTGTGGCTGATTTTCTGATTTCATAACCAGAAATGAGAGCAGACACAAGGATTTAGTCGAACGTGCCCGACCTCGATCAATAGCGCAACTTGTAGGAAAATCTGAAGGATTTTTCGTTTTTTGTGACATTCGGTGCGACAAAATGTAATTCTCGAGGTTTTCTGATTATTGGCTTTCCTCCAGGGTCAAATCACGCGTCTCATTAAGTGGATGTCGGAACACTCATTGGTATTGGCGCGATGCTCGTGGAAATGGCGACTGTTTGCTTGCGTGTGAACTGTGGACACAGCATCCCAAGTCGCTCGCTCGTCCGACGAGATTGACACTTTCCATTGAACGGGAATATTGGGCTGGAAGCGCCGTTGAATTTTTAAAACTACTTGAATTAGATTAGGTGATTGGTGGCCGCACTCCTTCTCAATTACGACGCTTACACCAAAAGTAGTTCGACTGGAGCGCTTCAAAAATACAGTATGTTTCACAAATGTCAAAATTGTAATCATTTTGATGGAATGGTTGTTTTCATTAAAATTATTTTATTAAATTGTTTGAAAATTATTGAATTCAGAAATTATTAAATTCAAAAATCACTGAATTCAAAAATCATTGAATTCAAAAATCATTACATTTAAAAATCCATTGAATTCAAAAACCATTGAATTCAAATACCATTGAATTCAAACAGCATTAAATTCAAAAATCATTAAATTCAGAAATTATTGAATTCAAAAATTATTACATTTAAAAATCCATTGAATTCAAAAACCATTAAATTCAAAAATCTTGAATTCAAAAATCATTGAATTCAAAAATCACTGAATTTAAAAATTACTGAATTCAAAAATCATTGAATTCAAAAATCATTACATTTAAAAATCCATTGAATTCAAAAACCATTAAATTCAAAAACCATTAAATTCAAAAATTATTGAATTCAAAAACCACTAAATTCAAAAATCATTGAATTCAAAAATTATTGAATTCAAAAATTATTGAATTCAAAAATCATTGAATTTAAAAATCATTAAATTACATAATGCATTCTCGCGAAGAGACACTTGGTGGAATATTGTGTAAAGTATCCAATTCTGTGTTATAGAATATCAATATCAAGTCTATCGAATCGATATTTGTTTAATTCATCCAAAATATTGGTAACATAAACAATCATTTATTCATATCCAACGCATTTCTGTAGCATTAACTTTGAGTTTCGTGCTTCAATATAATGTGTCGCGCTCTCGTGGTATTTATTGTAAGTTTACGGTTACCGAACCGTTAAAAATATCCAGAATTTATTTAAAATTTGTCAAATGGCGAAATTTCGTTTAAAGTTTGTCTGGAAATTTGACTAAAATCTTTAAAATGTGCCTAAATTACTTAACTTTTGTTAAATTTGTCTAAAATACTTAATTTGTGTTAAAATTTGTCAAAAAGGGTTAAAATTTGTTAGGATTTATTAAAATTTGTCAAAAAAGGTTAAAATTTGTTCTAATTTATTAACGCATTGTCTATTCCCACAAACGTTTGTGGGAATAGACATGTGTCTATTTCCACAAACGTTTGTGGGAATAGATGGCCGTCACTGGGCCGGCTATTTCCACAAACAGCCATCATTCGGCCGGCTATGGTATGGTGCGCCAAAAACGCGCTATGTGAAGTTTCGGGTTGCCGAGGACGGGAGGACGGGAACGTAGCGAGAACGTGAAAACGAGAAAAGCGAAACGAACCAATGACGTGGGGGTGGAGTTGAGATATATAAAGAGATGAATTTGTAACAAAGATCACTTGTTGGATTGGATTCTAACTGAACGGTGTGTTTGTGATAGTTTACAGTAATATACCTGAAACTTGTAACATCTCACTTGTTGAATTCTAACGAACGGTGTGTTTGTGATAGTTTACAGTAATAAACTTGTAACATCTCACTTGTTGGATCCTAACTAAATGGTGTGTTTGTGATAGTTTACAGTAATAAACTTGTAACATCTCACTTGTTGGATCTTAACTGAATGGTGTGTTTGTGATAGTTTACAGTAATAAACTTGTAACATCTCACTTGAAGTTCTGAATTTCGGTATTTCTATTGAATACATTTGAATTTTAATACTATGGAAACCGAAATTGATGAATTATATTTCCCTACCGTTGAGAAAGAATTTACAGCATTATCTGTTTTTAATACTTGGAACGAATTTGCAGATGCATTCGAAAAGTTCTGCGATTCTACTAGCAGTCCACTTTTTGTGATTCAAAGTTCTCGCAGTATTGAGAAAGAGAATCTGCGACCTGGTGTTTGCAAACTCCCACTTTCCATTGGATACTACTTTTGTAGATTCGAATGTGCGCATGCTGGTTGTAACAATTCAACATCTAAAGGAAAGCGACCAAAACAACAATCGTTGAAGACTGGTTGTTCTGCTCACTTGCATGTTGGTTGGGATAAACGAAAAAGTTTGTTTGTTATTCGAAGCTTTGATAACACACACACCCATGAAATGGGTTCAGATCTTTACAGATCATATTCGATTAATCGAGCAGTGCGAGGATTGGGTTATAAAATTCCACGGTTGCTTGAGAATACGCTTGAAGATGGGACAAGTACTTGGGCATTTTCAAAAAGTCGTTCGGACACAGAACACATTAAAGACAATACTATGTTGTTGCTCGAACATGGAGTAACAGTCTCTGCAGTCAAAAATTTCGTCAAAGAGAAGGGGAATGTTTCTGCAACATCGAAAGATGTACACAATATAAGGGCTAAATTGGAGTCTACCAACCGACCGCCTGGCATAAACGATGGAGAGAAATTTGTTTCAAGTTTACGTTTAGACAAGAAGCAAGACCAGGGAATGGTCATTGCAACTTTAGAAGTGGATTCAGAAATTCGTGTTTGCTTTTTCCAATTTTCTTGGCAGCGTACACTTTTTGAACGATACCCTGAGCATATTTCTATGGATGCAACATATTGCCTTGTTAACTGCCGCATGCCCTTGTACATTGCATCCATTGTTGATGGTAATAATATCACGATTCCAGTGGCATTTGGTCTTGTTGCTGCCGAGACGAAGGAAAATGTTGAATTCTTTGTTGCCACTCTTGTGGAAAGAAATCCATGTACATCGACAACCATCTCTTTTATGACAGACAAAGATTTCACTGAAATTTCTCTAATAGAAAAGTACTTTCCACAAGCAAAACATGAACTTTGCTTGTTTCATGTTCTCAAAAATTTCAAGGCTTTGGTTGATGATCAAAAATTTCCAAGTGATAAGGCAGATGATGCGAAACGATTACTAGAACAAATGGCCTACGCTTATGAGCTCAGTTCTTTTGAAGCAAGTTTTTCTGAATTTGAAGAGAAATTTTCGAACCACAACATCTTTCCCCTTTTTCTGGACCGCTGGTATGCGATCCGCGAAAGCTGGTCAATGTACAGTCGGATTCAGACATACAACTTGGGCAACACTACAAATAACAGAATTGAGTCAATGAACAACAAGATAAAGAAGGTAATCAAACGTTATTCATACTTGGACATATTTTACTTAAATTTGAAGATTTTTTTGAGTGACTTGTGGGATAAACTTCATATGATTTCGTTTAATCAGCGTTTAAAAGTTACTCAGCTTAGAACGTCAGCACCTATGTCAGTGGTTAGTTCTGTTGCTAGCACTGCAACTCCATTTGCATGTTACATAATTGTTGGAGAGTACGTCACAAGTGAAAACTGTAAAACTATCACTAATTTGTCTAATGGGAAGTTTGCCGTTAATATTCCTCCACATCGTATTTCAGAGACATCCGAAAGTAGTTGTACTTGCAGTCTTTTTTCAATGAAAAAGTTGCCTTGTTGTCATATCTTTTCAGTTAGGAAGCACTTGGATTTAGAAATCTTTGATCCTAGTCTAGTATCCCAAAGATGGACGCGTAGTTACTCGAACGAATCGTTCCAGGAAGCATCTATCGTTAAGCCAGATGGGTTAGTGAGAGTAACTAATAGTTCTAGCGATACATTAACTGAGTCCCAGAAGTTTAGTGAAGCAAAAACCCAGTTAGATGCTTTATCAGAGAAGATGAAATCTTGTAGCAGCGAAGAATTCAAGAACAGAATGCAGTTTCTTAAAGAAATTAATTCATTGTGGGCTGAAAATCGAAAAGTAGTTGCAGTTGAAATTATATCCACCCATGATACAAATTGTGCTTCTAATCCGAGTGTAAATGGTCTGGAGAATGCTACAGATTCAGATGTGAATTGTTCAGAACATGGCGTAGGTCCAGAAGACGGTTCAAAGCCAGACGTGAATAATCCAGAAAATGGTACAGGTTCAGATGTGAATCGTTCAGAGCATGGCATATGTTCAGATGCAGATGGCTTGGAAAATGAAATTATTTTTGATGTTGTTGGACGCTTTCCAGATAGAGTAAAAGTGAGAGGTCGTCCCAAAGGTGCTATCCTAACCGCAATAGGAAGAAAAAGGACTCTGCCGAAACCATCACTGCGTACAGCAAAAAAATTCAAAACAAAACTTGTCAACCCAGATATTGATTGGGTTGAAGTATGCTCGGAGGTCCAACTGAAGCAAAGTCATTTAGATATTTTGCTCTGCGATGATTGGCTTGATGCATCTATCATGTACGCAGCAACATGCATGACAAAGCGAGATTTTCCAATGACCCAAGGCCTCCAAAGAACCACGTTTGCAGCATATAATCCACCTGCATTTACTCCTTGCAATGGTGATTTTATCCAAATTTGCCATGTTAATGGCAATCATTGGAATGTTATTGCTGGGCACATTAATGATAGTATGATTTTCGTAGATGTATATGATTCTCTCTACTCTGACATCAATCCTGATAATATATCCATTGCTAGTAGTTTGGTCCGCACTATAGATTCTTCTTTTCAAATGACATTTCGTTTTCATGATATTATGAAGCAGGACAATGGTCATGATTGTGGCCTACATGCTATAGCAATTTCACTATTACTTTGTCATGAAGAAAATCCAAGTAATTTCGTATTTGATAAAGCTCGACTAAGATCACATTTGATTGAAAGATTTTCCCATCAAGATGAAAAATTCATCTTATTTCCCTTTACACGTCGGGAAGTTTACGACTCTCCTAAAACAACAGTTCATGACAGAGTAATGTGTTATTGCAGGAAAAAAAGAAATACTCGAATGGTTATAAAATGCTGTACATGCAAAGAAGATTTCCATAGAGCATGTTTGGTTAAACAGAATACGAATGTGAAGGCCATTCAAACAAAACAGTTTATTTGTGATCGTTGCATTCTTATGACAGAAGCTAATGTAATTGATATTAGTGAATAAAAATCAGTTTTACATAATTTCGACATTCTTTGAGCTTCTCCCCACGCCATTGGTTCGTCTCGTTTTCATGTTCTCGCTACGTTCCCGTCCTCCCGTCCTCGGCAACCCGAAACTTCACATAGCGCGTTTTTGGCGCACCATACCATAGCCGGCCGAATGATGGCTGTTTGTGGAAATAGCCGGCCCAGTGACGGCCATCTATTCCCACAAACGTTTGTGGAAATAGACACATGTCTATTCCCACAAACGTTTGTGGGAATATCCACGGCCATTTATTAAAGTTTGTCAAAAATGATTATTGTTTTTACAAGTAATGATGATCGATGTCTAAGCTAACTCTTCTCCACCTCTTAAAGGCTGAACCACCGAAGATGCCACCAAGACTGAATATTTTAACCGCCCTTCTCCTCCTTACGACCATCGTCCTGGCAACCGAAGATGAAGAGGACGATCGAAGACCAACAACATCCTACATATGGAAAACAGGTACAAACTATGAAAAATTAAAAATTTCAAAAATAATCAAAAATAATTTAAAAATAATCAAAAATAATTTAAAAATAATTCAAAAAATAATTTGTTTTGTGTGTTTGAAGGCACCTGGGGTAGTTGTTACAGTGCAGCGGGATGTGGCGAGGGCGAGCAACAGCGCAGTATTTGGTGCGCGCACATGGACGGGCGTACAACACTGGAATTCCTATGCGACCCGCACGAGCGACCGCCGCGGACCCGCAGCTGTTTCCGCGTGTGCGAGGAGCACCGCGGTCGGCTCACGTGGCGCGTGGGCGTCTGGGGTCACTGCCTGCCCGTCGACACGGACGGACTCGATATCAGTGAGGAGTTGACGTGTAAGGATCGAATTGGGGCCATGAACAGGGACGTGGAGTGCAACTACCGACGCCATGCCGGGGATCATCCCAAGACTGTGGACGACGATGCGTGCGAACATTTTAAGAGCAAACCGAAAAATCGATTGAGTTGTCAGGTGAGGATTTTTATGTTTAAATAGTAGCCGGGGTCCCGAATTCCAAAAGAAAATTTGATAAAAAAAATTAAATTTAAATGAAAAATTGGGGGGAGGCCCTATTTTGTCAAATGGGGCCCCACAAAGGGCTGCGAGAAGGGTCCCAAACAGCACCAGGGCCCGAATTCCATAAATAAAAAAAAATAAATAAATTAAAATAATTTTTTTTCGGGGGCCCCTTTTTCTTAAGAAGGGCCCCTTTTTCTTAAGAAGGGCCCCATGTAGCAGTTGGGCCCAAACTGCAGCGGGGCCCGAATTCCAAAATTAAATCAATAAAAAAATTAAAATAATTTTTTTTCGGGGGCCCCCTTTTTCTTAAATGGGGCCCCAAGAAGGGCCCCGTGTAGCAGTTGGGCCCAAACTGCAGCGGGGCCCGGCATTTCAAAATAAAATATCTTTAATTAAAAAAATAAACTTTAAAAAAAGTTTTTTTTTGGGGGGGGGGCCCTATTTTCTCAATTGGAGCCCCAAAAAGGGCTGCAAGAAGGGCCCCAAAAAGTGCTGCGAGATGGGGCCCAAACAGCTGCGAGATGGGGCCCAAACAGCTGCGAGATGGGGCCCAAACAGCTGCGAGAAGGGCCTCGAATTCTAAAAAAAATTCTACAAATAAAATAATAAAATTTTTAAAAAACTATATTTTTCTTAAATGGGGCCCCAAAAAGGGCTGCGGGGAGGGCCCCTAAGCGTCAGTAGGGCCCTGAATTACAAAAATAATTATTTTTTAAAAGAATCAAATAAATTTTTTTTCAAATAGTAATATTTTTTGTTAACTTTATATACAGGGCCCCAACGGGGCCCACCCACTTCCAGAAGGGTCACTTCCGGGGCTCGACTGGTCAATCTAGGGTCTGCAGTTTCACCTGGTTGCGGAGGATCGCAACAGGTGCAAGAGCTGCCCCAAGTGCAATGTGGCAATTGGGGGCCCCAAGAAGGGCCCCATGTGGCAATGGGAGACCCCAAACAGCAGCAGGGCCTCAAATTATAAAAAAAAGTATATATATATTTTGAATATTTAAACATAAAATTTTTTTTTGATTAATTATTTTTAATTGGGGCCCTAAAAAAGAACTAAAGGGCCCGACGAGGGGCCCCACAGATCACAATCTGCTTCTATAGTCGACCGTTGTTACATCCAACTGAAATGATTTGAATTTTCCAATGATTGCACCTTTTTCCCACGATAAAAATCCACAAAATCGAACCATTTCTATTCATTTCAATAAGAAAAGAAATAATAAAATGAAATAAATCGATTTCATTTCCAGTTTTCCACACATCCCCATGTTATCTCTATGGGACATAATCCAACATTTCCAAAAAATCCAAAAAATTAATCAAATCATAAAAATTCTAAATAAATTTTAATAAACTCCAAAAAAAAATTAAAAATAAAAAAAAAATGGTGGAGGGTCATGCAAACTATGCCTAATTAGCACTAACTCTTTAGGGATGAGAAGTTTCAAGTTATTAATCATTTTGTTGTTGCATCAAGGGAACAATTCCTCAAGATGGGTATCATCCTTCATCTAGACGGAATTTTAATTAAATCCAAATTTTTCCAAAAATAATATTTTTTTAAAACTATTTTTTTTCTTTTTTTTAGGTTCCATGTCCACAGAATTGCGTCGTGGCGCCATTTAAAAAATGGCTGCCGTGTGTGGGTTGCGGTTTGGGAAACCGGACGCGAATCCGGGACGTTTTGGTGGCGCCGTTGCACGGTGGACGGCCGTGCCCGCCGCTGTCGGAGACGGAGGGATGCAGGGAAGCCGTCGCGTGTCTGCAGAGTCCGCAGACGAGTCGCGAGCATCGGGTTTGGGTGAGCGATTGGAGCGGGTGTTTGCCGATCGAGCCGCCGCCGCCGGTTACTCGCTCGCCGTTTTCATTTCGGGCCACGTTGGGTTATCAGACCAGGGAGATTGTGTGCAGGGATCCTTCGGGAATACCTGTGGATATGAGGTAGGCAAATTGAGAAAATAAAAATACTGTATGTAATTTATTGAAATTGCACGAAATTTCGCGAAATTGCACGAGATTTCGCGAAATTGCACGAGATTTCGCGAAATTGCACGAGATTTCGCGAAATTGCACGAGATTTTGCTAAATTGCAAGATATTTTGCAATATTGCACGAGATTTTACGAAATTGCAAGATATTTTGCATAATTGCGCGAGATTTTGCGAAATTGCACGGGATTTTGCGAAATTGCACGGGATTTCGCGAGATTGCACGAGATTTCGCGAAATTGCAAGATATTTTGCAATATTGCACGAGATTTTGCGAAATTTCAAGATATTTTGCATAATTTCAAGATATTTTGCATAATTGCGCGAGATTTTGCGAAATTGTGCGAGATTTTACGAAATTGCGCGAGATTTTGCGAGATTGTGAGTTTTCGGATGGACGCCACATGGTCAGGGGAGGCCCATGAGGCGCTGGACACAACACACACGATAATATTTACCACGAAATACATAAGACTCACAGGTTTAGTTTTTGTATTAACTTTATTGTCGTCTAGGGGTATGATGGGGTGTCTCACAGTGCATTTCCCAATGCGATGGCTGCTTGACAGTCATCCCTGATCAAACCGCGTGTCACGGCGGCCATTGGGCCTCATGATACGCATGGTGTCGGTATGCCATGCCACCGTAAGCTTTGCGTGAACGTTATGCTGGTGACACACGGCGCGTTTTGCGGCGCGAATCGCGTCGCCAAAATGGCGTCAGGTCGCATCTGATTGGTTGCGATCAAAATCGCCGACCAAAAAGTACATGCACCAAGTACTTTCGCGATGCGATTTGCGTCGCAAAACGCGCCGTGTGTCACCAGCATTACAGCCACAACGGACGCTCAGGTCCCGACCGGTGAAAGGTCGCCACGCTGATCGTTTCGGTCAGTTCTTAGAGACGGTTGGAATGCGACCGTTTTTCTTGGCGGCTGTTCAACCACTACTTGGGCCTACGGAGCCCACCCACTTCCGGAAGGGTCACTTCCGGGGCCCGACTTGTCAATCTAGGGTCTGCAGTTCCACCTGGTTGCGGAGGATCGCAACAGGTGCTCGAGCTGCCCCAAGTGCATTGTGTTGCAGGCAAGTGATCAGCGCGCAAGGGCGGCTGGCCACAATTTCGGGAAATTTTACGATTGTGTAAAATTCCGCGAGATTTCTTAATTTTGGGTGAGATTTCTTGACATCGCACGAGATTTTCCAAAATCGCGCGAGATGTCCCGCAGTTTATTAAAAGCCAAACCCAAAATGGCGCTCGTATTAATATTCTGTGAACGTCTCTTACTTTGTTTCTTTCTTTCTATGCAGTCACTGCAACTACGGCGACAAGATGAATCTGCCATTCAAAGTGCGCACTTGTGTGGTGCCTTCAAATTGCGTCGTTTCATCATGGTCCGAATGGACCGTAGTGGCCGACGGATGCATCACGAGCGGTAACGACGTGCGACCCGAATTGCGAAAACGAACCCGCCGCGTGCTGCAGGTCCCTGTCGGCGACGGCAAGGCGTGTCCTCATTTGGAGGAACTTCATCGCGTCACAGAGAAGGGTCAATTACAACCGTGCACAAAGTGAGTGGCGAATAAACACTAATTAATCAATTAATTCAATGTTTATGCATTTAATTCCAAGGTACAAATGGGTGCCTTCGGAATGGGGCGAATGCATTCTCACTAACATGACAATGGTCACTGCCATCGCGTGCGGCGGTGGCATTCAGTTGAGGAGTCTAACCTGTCTCCGCAGTGACGGTAAGGAACAACATCTCGCTCTCTTAATTGATTATCAAAAATTGCGATTAATTATCAAAATTTGCGACTGATTGTCAAAATTTGCGACTGATTATCAAAATATGCGACTGATTATCCACATTTACAACTAATTATCAAAATTTGCAACTGATTATCAAAATCTGCGAGTAATTATTAAAATTTGCAACTGGTTATCAAAATTTGCGAGTAATTATCAAAATTTGCGAGTAATTATCAAAATTTGCGAGTAATTAGCAAAATTTGCCACTGATTATCAAAATCTGCGACTGATTATCAAAATTTGCGACTAATTATCAAAATTTGCAACTGATTATCAAAATCTGCGAGTATTTATCAAAATTTGCGACTGGTTATCAAAATTTGCGAGTAATTATCAAAATTTGCGACTGATTATCAAAATTTGCGACTGATTATCAAAATCTGCGACTGATTATCAAAATTTGCGAGTAATTATCAAAATTTGCGATTAAATATGAAAACTTTTGCGACTAAAAATGAAAATTTTGCAACTAAAAATGGAAATTTTGCGACTAAAAATGAAAATTTTGCGACTAAAAATGAAAATTTTGCGACAAAAGATGAAAATTTTGCGACTAAGTATGGAAATTTTGCGAATAAAAATGAAAATTTTGCGACTAAAAATGAAAGTTTTGCAACTAAAAATGAAAATTTTGCGACTAAAATGAAAATTTTGCGACTAAAATGAAAGTTTTGCGACTAAAAATGAAAGTTTTGCGACTAAAATGAAAATTTTGCGACTGATTATCAAAATTTGCGAGTAATTATCAAAATTTGCGACTGATTATCAAAATTTTCGAGTAATTATCAAAATTTGCGACTGATTATCAAAATCTGCGACTAATTATCAAAATTTGCGATTCTATATGAAAAATTTTGCGACTAAAAATAAAAATTCTGTGACTAAAAATGAAAATTTTGCGACTAAAAATGAAAATTTTGCGACTAAGTATGAAAATTTTGCGACTAAATATGAAAATTTTGCGACTAAAATTCAAAATTTACAACCAAAAACGAAATTTTGCGACTAAAAAGGAAAATATATGCGTAAAACCTCATTTTTCTCCTCTAAACTCCATCCCCGCGTCTAAAAAACCCACCATTTCTTCCAGATCTTGTTCCTGTCCCCCACTCCTATTGCTCAGAAACACCGCCGAGCACAGTCCAACGGTGCTCAGTCCCATGTAAACGAAACTGCGTCGTCTCGCCCTGGTCCAGTTGGGAATCCTGTCGACCCCTAGATTGCAGGGATCTCTTAAACCCGCAGAAAATCGGTAAAAAAAATAAAAAATAATAAAAAACAATTTCCCAATTTATTCACCAACAAATTTAATTAATTCTACCAAATGAAAAACCCCTCGCAGGTTATCGAAAACGACATAGATCCGTTTTGCAAAGTCCAACACCAGATGGTGACAATTGCCCGCCACAAGTGCAGGTGGATATTTGTGATCAACCAACGTGTTATCATTGGAAAACGACCGAATTCAATCCGTGCATTGTCCTCAATAAAGAACTGCGCTGTGGACAAGGCCGACAAACACGCAAAGCGTATTGTGTTGATCTACAGGGAGTGAGTCGAATTAAATCGTTAAATTAAATCGAATTACATTATTTATT
This sequence comes from Strigamia acuminata, assembly GCA_949358305.1. Lineage (NCBI taxonomy): Eukaryota > Metazoa > Arthropoda > Chilopoda > Geophilomorpha > Linotaeniidae > Strigamia > Strigamia acuminata. The sequence continues at coordinate 5,187,368 of OX442320.1, read as the reverse complement.
TATTTATTTATTTATTTATTTATTTATTTATTTATTCGATAGAATAAAGTGGATGATGGATTTTGCGGGATGTATTCGTTGGAGCCGGAAATAGCTGTGCCGTGTTATATCCCATGTCCGAGTGATTGCGTGCTGTCCAAGTGGTCAGATTGGACGCCGTGTTCGAAAATATGCACCGAGCGGGACGATCACGGGTTGAGAAGTCGGAATCGGACCATTTTGGCACCTGCTGGTTTAGGTAAATTCATTTTTTCGGGGCTCAAAGAGGTAATAAAGGCTCTGGAAGTCTCTTTTTCGGCCAAAAGACGAATTTTTCGTATTTTTGAGGCCCAAAACTCACATTTCTATGGTTTTTAATGGCCAAAAGTAGGATTTTCGTGTTTTTTAAGGTTCACTTAAACGTTGTAAATGATTTCAGGTGGAACTCCGTGCCCCAATTCAGACGAATTAACAGAAACGGAAATCTGTAATCACCACAGTTGTTTCGGTTTTGGTTGGAAAACATTCCTGTGGCAGGAATGCAAAGTGACAAATCCGTTAGAACTCTGTGGCATTGGAGAACAAACGAGAGAGGTCTGGTGCATGAAAGACGAAGACAGAAGAGTTGCAGACAGAAAGTAATCAAAAATTATAATTTATTAATTTATTAATTAATAAGTCATAATTAATAAATCACGGCATTAATTCATAAATTATAATAACTTAATTAAAATTACAATACTAATTAAAAATATAATAAATTAATTAAATTGTAATAAATTAATTAAAATTATAATGAATTAATTAATTATAATAAATTAATTAATAAATTATAATAAATTAATTAATAAATTATAATAAATTAATTAATAAATTATAATAAATTAATTAATAAATTATAATAAATTAATTAATAAATTATAATAAATTAATTAATAAATTATAATAAATTAATTAAAAATTATAATAAATTAGTAATTAAAAATTATAATAAATTTCCAGGTGTTTACCGATCGCCAAACCAAAAGAACGCAGAGCGTGCAATGTCGCCTGTCCCAAGGACTGTCTTGCTACAAAATACACCGATTGGACCGCGTGTCCCGATGCCTGTCACATTGGTAAAATCCACCATATCACATCCAAATTTTACCAAACTTAATTTTTTTTTTTAAATTCTAATTCCAGTACACGGATCAGTAGCGACCCAAACTCGCCAACTATTCATCCTGCAACATCCGCAAAAGGGCCGCGACCAATGTCCAGAAGCGCTGAAAGAAACGCGATCTTGTCCCACTCCGTGTCCCCGCAACGACGACGACAACTCCAACTCCGCTTCCGTCGAATCGAACACGTTGAAGAACCAAAACTTGCCCCAAATGTGCGAGAAACCGTGCTACGCCTACAAGTGGTCACTGGCCGAATGGGGTTCCTGCCGGTTGCCGGACACCGTCGAGTGCGGAGTCGGCTTCCGGACAAGAGGTAACGTAACCACCAATTAATGGACGCGACAATTTGATGGATAATTTGATTTTGCAGGCGTCTTCTGCGTGCGGAACGACGGAAAAGACGTGGAAACCGATTTGTGCATCGGTTCGACTTCCGATTCCCTCCCGGTCATCACCGAAAGATGTCACGTGTCTTGCGGTCATCTGTGCGCACATTCCGACTGGTCCGAGTGGTCTCAGTGTCCGCAGAATTGCGGGGGGTTTCAGACCAGAAAGCGGCAACTGCTGGACGAGAGCATGGACACTGATGAGTGCCGAAATGCGCAGGCGTTTCCGCTGGAGGAACGGCAGAGTTGTCCTTGTCATGTTTACAGCGCCAAGCCGGAAGGGGAATGGTCGGATTGTATTTTGGAGGGCGGGGATGAGCCGATTCCGGTGAATGGGATGATGGTTCAAGGAAGATGCGGAGTCGGGAAAAGGTTCCGTAAAGTCGCTTGTTACGACAAAAATGGAAATTTGGTTGATCCGTTGCTGTGCACGCCAACAGGTGACAGATATTCAAATTCTATATATTTGTTTTATTTTCTATTTTATTATTAAATAAATTATTTATTTATTTTTAATTAATTAATTTATTAATTAATTAAATTATTAATTTTTATCTATTTATTTTTATTAATTTATTAATTTATTTTGTACCTAATTAATTTATTTATTTATTTTTTTTGTACATAATTAATTAATTTAATGCAAAATGAATGAATGAATGAATTTATTAATTTATTAATCATATTAAAAATGAATGAATGAACGAATTAATTAATTAATTAATTAATTACACAAAACGAATGAATGAACGAATTAATTATATACAAAATGTGTCAATTAATTTATAATTTTGTAATTAATTTATTAATTTATGCTGAATTGATTAATTTAAGCTTATTGATCTATTTACAAGTTATTTATAATTTTTTTTAAATTATTACATAAATTTATTATAATTTAATTTTTTTTAAGGTTATGAAGAGGATGTGTGCATGATACCATGTCCAGTCGACTGTGTGATGACCCTGTGGTCAGACTGGTCTCCATGCAGCGCATTCTGCGGCAGCGGCATCAAGGAACGATCTAGAACTGCTGTGCGTGAAGCATACGACCAAGGACGACCATGTCCAAAACTGGACACTGCAAAAGTGGTAAAACAATTAATTTTCTATCTTAAAATGCTCCTAATTATTTAATTAATTAATTAAATCTAATTTTATTAGGAAAAGGAAGTGAAATCGTGTTACATCTCTTGCGAAAAATACCAATGGTTCGCTTACGGTTGGACACAGTGCGAACTATCTAGAGTGGACTGGGGTCAGCACTGCGGAACTGGTATCCAGAACCGAAAAGTGATGTGCATGAGAGTGGACAATGTGACCACGCCGGAAACCATCCGGGACGAATACTGCGACCCGCGACTAAAACCAATCAACATGAACTATTGCCACGTGCCTTGTCCCATGGACTGCGTGGTCAGCGATTGGTCCGAGTGGTCAGTTTGCACCCAGGTAATTAAAAAAAATTAAATACAAAAAAGTTTGATTTTTAATTACTCCGATGCTATTTAGCCGTGCGATTCGAGGCACACGAGGAAAAGGGTACGCGAGATGGTCAGGGAGTCCCACGACTCAGGCGACCCGTGTCCAGCGACCGCAGAAGTCGAGCCGTGCATCCTCAACGAGAATTGCTTCCACTATCTGTGGAACACTTCCGACTGGAGTTCGTGCATCCTCCATGATAACGCCTCGTGCGGCGAGGGGGTCCGACACAGGCAAATCGTTTGCTTGCGAAGTGACGGCCGCACCGTCAACGACCGATTCTGCGAACAGGTAATATGAAAATTCTCCATCAGGTGGTTCTGATTTAATATTTTAATTTTATGTAATGTAATGTAACTTAATTTATGTTAATTTATACTAATTTAATTTATGTTGATTTATATTAATTTAATTTATGTTGATTTATATTAATTTAATTTATGTTAATTTATATTGATTTTATTTATGTTAATTTATATTGATTTAATTTATGTTAATTACATTTTTTTCCTAATTTATGTTAATTAGATTTTTTTCTTAATTTATGTTAATTAGATTTTTTTCTTAATTTATGTTAATTAGATTTTTTTCTTAATTTATGTTAATTAGATTTGTTTTCTTAATTTATATTAATTTAATGTATTTTTAGATGAATTTATCTCGACCGCAATCGGCCGAAAGTTGGTGCTCCGTCGATTGCCCCATCGATTGCGTCGTGTCGGAATGGTCGGATTGGAACCACTCGGAGTGCGGCACGTGTGGGATGTCTGGTCACGCGGTGCGGGCGCGTCAAATGTTGGTCCAGGCAAGCGAAACGGGCCGACCTTGTCCGGCGGCATTGACGCAGCAGAAGCCGTGCCGGGCGCGGCCGTGCTACCATTGGGTGCGACCGGTCTTCGAGAAATGCGGGCTGGGCGGAGCCGCTTGTGGACATGGGACGAGTCGGCGAGACGTGGCGTGTCGGCGCGCTGATGGAACGTTCGTCAAGAAGAAGTATTGTTTAGAAGCGAACGCCACAGGTTTCACGCCGTGGATGGACGAGCGGTGGCTGCAATCGCTGTTAGACATTCATGTAATGTGTTTATTTTTGGTTGTGGTTTTGGTTTTGGTTGAATTTGGCGCTTGTTTTTTGAAGGAGGAAGAGTCGTGTCATAATCCATGTCCGGGGGATTGTGTTTTGTCGTTGTGGTCCGAGTGGAGTCCGTGTCATAGGGACTGTGAGGCTGGCGAACAGGGTGAGGATTTAAAAATAAATTATTGCAATTATTTTAATTTAATTTTGTTTTTAAAACTATTTTCGTTTAATTTTATTTTTTTCTAATTTATGTTAATTTAATTCAGTTATTTTTTTCTAATTTATGTTAATTTAATTCAGTTATTTTTTTCTTCTAATTTATGTTAATTTAATGAAGTTAATTTTAATTTGTTAATTTAATTCAGTTATTTTTTTCTTATAATTTATGTTAATTTAATTCAGTTATTTTTTTCTTATAATTTATGTTAATTTAATTCAGTTATTTTTTTCTTATAATTTATGTTAATTTAATTCAGTTATTTTTTTCTTATAATTTATGTTAATTTAATTCAGTTAATTTTAATTTATGTTTTTTTAATGAAGTTAATTTTAATTTATGTTAATTTTATTAAGTTATCTTTAATTTATGTTAATTTAATTAAGTTAATTTTAATAGATGTTAATATAATTGAGTTATTTTAATTTTTGTTAATATAATTGAGTTATTTTTAATTTTTGTTAATATAATTGAGTTATTTTTAATTTAAAATCGTGAAATTTAATTTATTTTAATGTAATTAGGTGGAATTCAGACCCGATCACGCGCCATTTTGATCCATCCTGCGCCGCTTGGCGAGAGGTGTCCCGAGCAGTTGTGGATGGTGCGGCCTTGTTTTGGTGAGTTTTGGCTTTTTGTTTTTGATTTGGCGGATTATAATGTTTCATGCTTTTTAATCTTTTAATCTTTTATTTTTTTAGGGGGTCCGTGTTTTAAGTACGACTGGAAAATTAAAAATGACGAAGTGACGTGTTTACGGAGCGATGGAGTCGTGGTGCAAGGTAAATACTGAGATGTTTGCACTGAACCGAAATTAATCAAATTGAACAAATCTTGTTTTGCAAATTATAAACATTTAATCAACATTTAGTCTTTAACTTATAAAATATAAAGCGCGCTTTAAAAAATTGGCAATAGACGGCGGTAGGTGGCTTGTGGTGCAACGTTGGAAAATAAAACACACCTAATAATTCTGGATAAAGAATTTATAAATACACATTACCAATCCAATAAATCAACATTACCAATCCAATAAATCCACACAAATTCATAAAATGTAGTAAAATTTACTATAAATTAAGAAAATATAGTAAAAAACACTACAAATAAAGAAAATGTAGTAAAATTCATTATAAATCAAGGAAATGTAGTAAAAGTTACTATAAATCAAGAAAATGTAGTAAAAGTTACTATAAATTAAGAAAATATAGTAAAATTCATTATAAATCAAGGAAATGTAGTATAAGTTACTATAAATCAAGAAAATGTAGTAAAAGTTACTATAAATTAAGAAAATGTAGTAATATTCACTTTAAATCCAGAAAATCTTGAAAAATCCAGTTTAAATCAAGAAAATCTAGAAAAATCCAATTTAAATCAAGAAAATCTAGAAAAATCCTGTTTAAATCAATAAAATCTAGAAAAATCCAGTTTAAATCAAGAAAATCTAGAAAAATCTTGTTTAAATCAAGAAAAATATATTATATATTTACTATAAGTCATGAAAATCTACTATAAATCCATCTAATCCACTACAAATTCATCAAATCCACTTCAAATCCAAACAAATCCACTTCAAATCCAAACAAATCCACTTCAAATCCAAACAAATCCACTTCAAATCCAAACAAATCCACTTCAAATCCAAACAAATCCACTTCAAATCCAAACAAATCCTGCGGATTTACAAATCCCAAGCCCAAAACTTTGCAAAATCCAAAAACCCTCATCTAAAAATCTTTGCCCCACATTCTAATTCCCCATCAACTTTACACACAGCCAATAATCAACAAAACTAATAAAACCTCCCCGAAATGCGTCACGCATCGCCAAATTGCAAACATAAACGGAACTGCACAATCCACCTCCTCTGCCCAGCGTTTGGATTATAGCTCCGTCCTCCGTGCAATACGCGCCGAGGGTCTCCAACAATTCTCCTAATACACCCAATGGGGCACCAGATGTCCTTTTTCCCTCTCCCAAATTGTTTGGGATTTCGCTCAACAAAAATCCCGCATTTTTTCTCTTAAAAAAAATAATCCAAAAAAAAAAAATTTAAATTCTCCGAATTTGATGTTGTCATAAGAGTTTATATTGGAAATTGGTTCCATTTTGCATAAATTTGAATTTCCATCCAAATCCGCTTCGTCGTGTTTACACGTCATGAATTTTTCATCCGTTTTCAATAAAAAAAATAAAAAAATAAAAAATATATATAAAAATCCATAAATTAAAAACAAACAAACATCGCTTCTACCAAAACGGCACATTTTACCCTAAATAAATAAATAAAAATTTAAAAAATTTAAAATTTTTCTTAATTTGCAGGCGGATGCTACGGTCGTCCACGGCCCTGCCTCCCTCCATGCCGAGTGGCGCACTCCGAGTGCGGCACGCACGGCACATGCGTGTGTCTGGCCGGATTTCGCCCTCAATTCCGCGAAAGCGCGACCCGAGGACGGGAACTCATCGGCTGCGAGCTCATGCAGACGGCAAATTCATCCCACCACACGGCTGGTGGCAGCGGCGGCGAAATCAAAGTCATTTATCTGCCCAGTAAGTTGATTTTATTCATCTCAAATCTCGTCAAATCCTTCCCCGCACTTATTCCCACCGTTATTTCGCGAAATAAACGCGTTTAATGCCGTTAAATGGCGAAAATCGTAAACACGACACGGCAGCTCGCTTGCATGGCGGCGGTGCCACGCGGTGAAGCGAATCCGGGGGAAAATGTTTTTATGATTTGGAGATGAATTGGAGTGGACATTGGAAAGATATGCATGAAAAATGGTGGTTTTTGTCTGTTCTGACGTCACGAAATGTGAGCGGATGTCGAATTTGTCTCTATTTTTGTTTGTTTGGTTTTCTTTTTTGAATTTATTTTTATTTTATCGATTTTTCCGTGTTTTTGAAATTGAAGCGCCGTTGGGTTTTGATTATTTTGAAGAATTAAGGGAGAATAATAGGATTTTTGGCTGAATTCCCATCGAGTAAACGAGTGTTTATACACGATAGAATTTGCGATAATTTGGTAATTTGTTGTTTGTGCTTATCTTTTAATTAATTTTAAAACCCCCGCATGCAATGACGACATTCTTCGTCTCGGATTTAACTATTTTTACATTTATTAGTCCCAAAAGGTAAATCGATTGGACGGCAGCGACTTAAATCTAACGATAGTTTGTCGCGAAATCGAGAAAACCATAAGTAACGTCGTTTATTTGTTATTCATATACAATTAATATTTCAATCCCGACTCCGAATCTATCGTCATTTTGTCTAATTTAGTCGAAATAACGTGAAAACCATAAATAACGTCATTTATTTGTTATTCATACAATTAATATTTAAGTTGCGACTCCGAATCTATCGTCATTTTGTCTAATTTAGTCAAAATAGCGCGAAAACTATAAATAACGTCATTTATTTGTTATTCATACAATTAATATTTCAGTTGCGACTCCGAATTTCATTTTGTCTAATTTAGTCAAAATAGCGCGAAAACTATAAATAACGTCATTTATTTGTTATTCATACAATTAATATTTCAGTTGCGACTCCGAATCTATCGTCATTTTGTCTAATTTAGTCAAAATAGCGCGAAAACTATAAATAACGTCATTTATTTGTTATTCATACAATTAATATTTCAGTTGCGACTCCGAATCTATCGTCATTTTGTCTAATTTAGTCAAAATAGCGCGAAAACTATAAATAACGTCATTTATTTGTTATTCATACAATTAATATTTCAGTTACGACTCCGAATCTATCGTCGTTTCGTCTAATTCAGTCGAAATAGCGAGAAAACTAAGTAGGGTCATTTAGTTGTATTGCGATAATATTTACACATCGGTAACTGAGTTGCACTTGTTAAGGTTGTTTAGGCTGCGATTAAAGCCGAGATGAATGTAAAAAGGATAAATTCTGGTTCAACTGGCAGGAACAACATTTGGAAATCTCAGGAGAGGAGAGAAAAAAAGAGATAAAAGCGACATGACTTTTATTTCTTCTTTCTTCTTTTGACACAATAAGAGTAAAAAGACAGTTGGAGTGTCTCTTGGGAAGACACCAGCAATTTTTTGTACTTTATACGATCAATAGGTGGCTCTTAATTGAAGAAATGACGTTTACTGGTGAGATTTAGCAGAGGTAAGAGTGATTAAAGGAATTAATCGTTGAAATTTGTAATGCAAAATGAAAAAATAAATAAACTTCATTTTGTCGGGAACGGCGCGCTTGTTTTAGTGTTATCGCTTTCGTTAGCTGCATTCAAAAATAAAAATAACAATTTTAGTTTAAGTGTATTTTAAGTTTAAACATTTAAGGTTTAAAGAGGAAATGACGTCATTTTTGGTTTAAAATTGAAGTAAAACACAAAATATTTTAGTTTTTGACCACAAGTAATTCAATTACTGAAGATTTTATTTTTATTTTTATTTTATTTTTGGAGATGTTTTGAATAGTTTGTGCACTTTTTTGTGTGCAGCGAGATCGAAGCGTGCACGGGTTTAGCATTAGTTTTTGATGTGGTATCTGTTGGCACTATAACTCATCGTTGACAGGATGGTTTTGCATAGTGTTTGCGGAATGTGTTTGGTTAGTGTGGTGCATGCACATGTGCAGGTTGGACTTGGGGAATTTGAAATTGCTGGAGGAAGGAATGGGGTTAGAATGGTGATAACATGTTGTGTTTTATGATTAAAGTTGGTCAGTTGGAATATTTATTTTAGTTTAAAGTGTGGGAATAAGTTTTGTAAATTGTTTTGTCATAGAAGAGCTAGTGGGATTTATTCAAGTTTAAATTTTTCAGTGGAATATTATTTTTGGTATTGGAATTAAGGGTGATATTTTATTGGTCTATGTTGGTGTGATTTTCACTGATAATCAGTTCTCATTGGTCTATTTTAAAGTGATTTTCACTGATTATCAATTCCCATTGGTCTATTTTAAGGTGATTTTCACTGATAATCAATTCTCATTTGTTTATTTTAAGGTGATGTTCACTTAATCGATTCTTATTGAACTGTTTAAGGGAGATTTTCACGGACAAATGATATTCATTCATCCATTTAAGGATGATTTTTACGGTCAATACCCGATTTGCACGAGTTTTCTCGTTACACGAAGATTTAAACGACCTATTTAGGTGGTTTATTTTCAGCCCGTTTAAACCCACTTAAACGAGCTTTTAAACGAGAATCTCGTTTAAAAGTTTGTGCAAACGGGTTTAAACGATCGTTTTGGAGTTATTGAATGCGCCTACTGTTTAAGCCGTTCCACGAGATGTTTTATCGAGCAGCTCTTTGGTAGTAACTTTACCCTTTTTTACATCACCAATAAAAAAATAAAAACCAGGCAAAAAATTCAACATGATATGTATTTTATTCATTGACAACCAGAACTTTTAACAGACGCCATTCCAACGTCTCTTGAATGTGAATGAAAGTGCGGTTGATGACACGCTTTAAAACCCGTCGTCAATCGACAAATTTGTCGAGCGGTCATCAAATGTGGTCGACAATCTGGTTTCCTATTACTTTATCTTGTAAATAAATGAATGATTGGATGAATAAATGCATTTAATGGCGCACAAGCACCAAATCTGGCAATGTGATGCTTTATTTGATTGAATTTTAGATTTGTTTGCAAGGCATTTCTTTTTCTCTTTTTAAAGATTTATTTCTGTCTTCTCTTCTTCTCCTTCTTTCTTCAACTGTTCAAATAATCAATAGTGTTTTGTTCCCTTTTGTAGAAGGATTACATGGATTTGTAGAGCAATGTCACTGAGAAAATAATTATTTTTCTGATGAGCATGATGGGTATTAGTTATCGGTGTTGGGCAATCCAGGATTTTTATCTTCTGTCCAGTATAGGATGATGTTTGGCAAAATTCCCAGCGGAGTTGGTAGTTATGAAATCTTGGAGTTTAATATTAATGTGAAACAAGATTTGAATGGATTATGGGTGTTAAGGTGGAAACACAAGGAAGCGGGTAAACATCAAAAGCTTCCGAAAGAAGAAGTGGTGTGTAAAATGTCGCTCACTTGAGTAAACGCGGAGTTACTTTTGGCTCTTAAATATTGTGAAAACTGGCTAGTTTTATTTGAAGGGGATGTGTAGGGAAATCTTTATCAAGGGGAGGCTTTTTGAGGGAGATTGAATGACGTGTGTCCACATAACATTTAATCAAATACTAATTTCTTAGCGGAATAAGTCGTTCTTGGAACGCGACTACATTAGGTGCGTTCAATCTGCTTGTAGAAAGTCACTTAACTGCCTTAACTGCCTTTCAGAGGGCGGAAGAGACGATAATTACGTCACATTTTGACCAAGTAAAGTCACCTAAGTGACTTTCAGGCAAGTAACTGGAAAGTTCCTTTTCCACCTTTTAGAAGTTACTTACATGTGCGTGCGCGTGCGCATTGCGCATTTAACATAGCTATAGTGGCAGCCATTTTGTTCTCGATCTGACTGGCTATGAGTTCGTCACCACCAAGAAAACAAACTCGAAGTCTGGTGGTAAGTAAGTGCATTCAATGAAAAGTGACTTTAAGGAAAGGAAGGAAAGTCAAAGTCATTCTTCTACCACAGATTGAACGCACCTATTGACAAATTAGTCGAGACATGTAGAATTACTTCCGAATTCCTTTGCAAGGTACCCGTAACCGTCGGTACTATGGTGAATTGTGCTCGGGAGGGTGAGCCTATCTTAACTGACCAGGACACACATGTCATTTTACGCAAGCCCACGTCAGGCCCAGAAACCACGCTATACTCAAAACCACCACAACGTTGACCTATTGTTCGAGCCGTATCACTGGTGTAGTGGCACAAAAAAGTAGCTCATAACACCATATTTGTAAAGAACACCAGACATTGTGATCGATCAACAAAAGTGTTTCATTGTCAAAGGAATAGAACTACTTTTCCACGTAGTAGAACACAGTACACAGTGAGGCGTAAACCGGCTGGAATAGGTCAACGTTGTGGTGGTTTCGAGTATAGTTGCCCGTATTCATATCTTGGCAACGTAAATATGAAATACTTGCTCGATATTCAATAATTCACTTATGAAATATGTTTTTCATTTTGTTCAGCGTTGAAGTTTTGAAAACCCGATTGTGCTTCCTTTAGGTGAGCGGATAAAACCTTTTCTGATTGAAATTGTCCCTACAGAGGGAAAAAAGTTGGACACAATGAGCGGGTAATTGAAATCGCACGTATTTCACGCAAGACCGGAAGCCTTGCAGCAGAATGACGTGGTATTTCCTTTGAAGCGACAAAACAAAATAAAGTCGGTTGTGAAGTGAAATGACTTTCTTTATTTTTTTTCATTTTTTTTTTCATTTTATTTCTCGAGATTATGGCACTATAGGGGAAAACAACTGGGATTCCCATCCAAACACTAACCATGCCCAATGCTGCTTAACTTCGGGGATCTAATGGGAACAGGTGATCAGGAGCCGTTTCGATGAAAGGCCGTGAGATGAATTTTTGTACTTGGGAAAGGAAAAAGCAAACGATCAATTCACAATTTCAGTTTTTTTTCCAAGACTAGAAAAAATAAATAAAGAAAAGAGGTTTACTTGCAGATGGATCTACAAGGCCGTACTCATCCATCACAATCTCTATATATTACATACAATAAAAGCAACTTGAAAATGTTGCATTTTGTTTATTGATTGCTACATAGGGGTTTAGAAAGGCGAATGCTCAATCTCCAGAATCCGGAAAGAAAATGTAATCAGAAACGTATACAAAGATATATAATACTAAAAATGTTTGATTAATTTATTTTATTATTTATTATTTATTATTAATTTAAAAATACTGTAATCCATTTATTTTACGCAATCAAACTTAATGATAAACATTAACAATTAACATGTTTACATGTACTCACTTATCTAGATAAGTGAAAATGCGAATTTTACTTTTCTAGAAAACTGATCATGTAAACAAATCAGTTTTCCAGAAAAGTCAAACTTATCTGGAAAACTAAAATCCACTTGTTTGAGGTAGATTTTGGGTCTTTTGCGCATTGCCATTTGCAATGTGAACACCCACTCATTGCTTATCTAGATAAGCTGACGTCACAACAACGATGTAATGCAACTGTTTAAAAATATGGCGACAAAATGGAGCGAGCACAGTGCTTGCAATATTAGAATGAATATTGTTACATGGGAAACACCAACAAAACAAAACAATATTTTTTGAGGTTGGCGGGAAGACATATTGTTTGTGCACAGTGCATTGTGGATGATTAATGCGCAAGTTTAACATTTTTTGGAAAACTGATTCTTTGTAAACGCATGGAGTTTTCTAGATAAGTAAAAATTCGCATTTTTACTCATCTAGATAACTGGTAACATGTAAACATGGTAATTGAAGGTAGATTTAATTTTAATATAAAGTTTTTCTATGGGCTTCACAATATTCTAAATTATATTGTAGAGTAATTTAAGTAGTAAGTTCATCTACCCGCTGAAGCCGGGAGGTGCCGTTAGCGAAGGTTTATCCGATAACTTCAAATCAAATCCGTAGAAGTATGCTCAATATCTTTCAGTTTCACGATAACTAGTGAAAGTTTGTCAGACGACTCCAGATCTGGCGCCAACGAGCAGGGCTGGCCTGAAGGCAGTGTATCTCATGTAGCCACATTGGCCTGCACATTTACACACTGCAGGTGCTTCAGAAATCCTTGTGCTGGTTTTGTGGCCAGGAATGACTAATGCGTCAATAGTTCAAATATCATTAAAATTTTGAAATTATTGTCTTTGTGGGTATTATGCTATGTTCACACTTAAACCACTTTTCTAGAACTTATCATTTTCTTCAAGTCTTTAGTTCTACAAATCTGAAATCAATTGTTCACACTTAAGGATAGTTTTGTACAAGTGTCAGATTGTTAGGGGTTTGCATTGTTGCTTGTAGTTAATGATCTATTAAAGATAGAAACTTCTACCTTTTTTTAAAAAGAAAGAGGGATACCAGTTTAGTAAACCGACATATTTTTTTAATTTTTTTTCCAGATTAAAAGTTGACAATTTTGGGGTCGAAACACATTTCCGTTCGTATTTCACGAACCATTAGGGCTACAAATACGTTCTTTTTTTTTTAAAAAAAAGGTTGTTTTATTCTCCATCTTTTGATGTATTGTATTAATTTTTTGATGCATTTGAAAGTGCTTTATTTTAATGCCGAAAGTTGCCTTAAAAGTTTAATTGGCATCCATTTTATTTTGTGGATTTTCCTATTATCAGTCACATGACACAATGGGGGCGTGTTTTGCAGTTGTGACGTCAAGTTTAAGAAAACCTTTCTACAACTTGAGTTGTAGAAAAGTCCGCCATCTTGTTTTAAGAACTAGAAAAGTAGAAAACCTTTGGTAGTGTGAACACTGGTTTTGTACAAAAGTGGCGGGTTTTGTACAAAAGTGGTTTAAGTGTGAACATAGCATTAGTTTGATTTGTTTTGTTTTGTTTTGCTTTGTATGATGTACTCATTTTTGCATTGCGCCTTGCGAGTTTGGAGATCTACTGTAACTATTGATTGCTTAGCGCAGTGGTCGGCAACTGGCGGCCCGCGGTCCGGATCCGGACCGCAGAAGGTCGAAACTTGGACCGCCAGATATTTTTTATTATATATTTTTTTGCTATTTTTGCTGTTTTTTGGTGTTTTTTTGGTTTTTTTGGTTTTTTTTTGGGTGTTTTTGATGTTTTTTGTGTTCTTTTTGTTTTATTTTGTTGTCTTTTTCTGGACCTCGATAAAATTTTTTAATTTTTCCGGACTCTACTTAAAATTACTTGCCGACCCCTGGCTTAGCGTGTCTGGCGGTCGGTAATGGACGGATGATCGGTAGTGCTGCTGTGGAAAAAAATATATGCGGGCCGGGCAAACATGGCCTTCATTGGGCCCCGCAAGTGTTAAAGTGTGTTTGATATTATTTAATTACTTAGAAACTTCCAATGGTTGTATTCAATAATATTAATTTGTAGTTTGTTTTGTTTTATTGCAGAAGAGAATGAAGTGAGCTTTTGGATGTATGCCATGATTTCAGTGGGCTCAGCATTTATCATTTTTGTCGCCGTCACTGTCTATTTAATGTGGTAAGTTGCTTTTATTCTTGGGTTTTGTAGAAAATCCTAGTGTTTTGTCTTTGGTGGCCCACTAAGTGTGTCAGGAGAGCCAATGAAACGATATCAAGTGCTGGCATGCAATTGCAAAAGATCAAGTGGCTATATTGTTAGTTTGCTGAGGTAATTTCAGGTAAGAATGTGAGCTTTATTGTTCAGTGCAGAGTGCAGTACCAATCAAGTATCTACTGGTTGTTAAGTTTAGAAGTGGACTTCATGTTGATATTGTTACGCGGTGGAAAACATACTGTGAATCAGTTGTCACCTCCGCGCGTCTGTACACATTAGACTTTAATTAATCCCATAAACTCTCACTAGAGTTGGCCTTAAGCGACTCTATAATTCATTTATTCATTTAATTGATTATAGAACATTCCAAGTTTTCTTAATGAACTCCAGGTAGTCGAAGTCCGAGGTTGTCAGTTAGTGCTAATATCTAAGGTGCTAATAGAGAGTTTGCGGGATGCATTTTTCCCTTAAAGTTAAACCCTATATGGTATAAAAATAGTGTAAGGGAAAAATGATAAATTAAGTTTTTGCGGGCTGCATTTTTCCCTTATCACTACACTATTTCACTATGTCACGTGATCACCGAAGCTGTAGCAGTCTCTTTTGAAAAAAATTAGAGACAATTGTTGTATTTTACTGCTTCAAAACAGTGAAGCAGCTTTATTATTGTGAATTAAAACCAAATGAAAGAGAAAACAATGATATAAACCTTAATACGTGCCCTTTGTGCGATCGAGCGAAGAAATTAAAATGGCGGCGAATGAGGTCGTTGCTAATCCAAATTTTCCGGCTCTGTGACGTAAATAGCGGAAAACTACCGGATTGGCTGCGCTATATTTTAATTTAGTGTTCAAAACGATACACTAAACATTTTTCCCTTACGATATGGCACTAAAATAGTGTAAGGGAAAAATAGTGTAAGGGAAAAATGCATCCCGCAAACTCTCTATTATCTAGACAATATTATGCCAAAAAGCTTTTTGCGGTCCAACGTTGGGAATAAACGGGAAACTGGGTAGAAGCAATCCAATGATGACCTCAAATTTGACTTTTGGGGTTATCTTGAAGGTCATTTATCAGGCAGCTTTTAATCTATTAGAGATAAGCCTAAATTTTTAATTTCAAAGACTTGGAGCACCAGCAAATTAGGTTAAAAACATTCATTTCATTTAAATTAATTGAGGTTGAACGGCCGTTTTGCCTAATTTGTTTTCCGAAGTTTGTAGTTTAACGTGGTCGACGTGCATTTAAGAGCTTGCCACTAAACAGCAAGTTTGACCAGACTGCCCTTAACACTGCTAGAAATTCGAGATTTACAAAAATTTAAGTTTTGCACATTTTTTGTTAATCTGTTTGTTTACAATTATAGTAAATTTACATTAAGGGTAGAGGTAGTACTTTTCGAGGGCGGCTACAATTCGAGAGCGACTCTTAATCGGTAAAATACGATATTTGAAAATTTCAAATTTGGATCATTAGTCACTTCAGGACTTTACTGAAAGTGCGATTTAGGTATTGTTTTGTGCACGCCGTTTGGTTGTAACGGATCGATGATTATATTACCAAACTAATTTTTGTAACATGACACGATTTTAATAGAAAGTAATTACAAAGCCGATAAATGTGGACTGCACATGCCACCACAACATGGCTTCTGGTTTCGTTGCAAAATGAAAGATTGTGACAAATGAGCAATAAAATATCCACTAAAATTGAATTATAATGTTGAGATTACCCATTGGAATGCTTCCTGATGGATTTATCCATTAATTGATTCAAGTGAGGCTAGGTTTGGTTTCTGTATTGATTAATTAATTGCATGTTAGGGACATGCAGTATAATTAAATGAGTAGCATTGACTACAACAAGTGAAAAGAGCTGTTAACAATCTGATTCCATCCCTTTAATTTACTAGCAAGAAGAAAAAGTAAACAAAATGAGTGATATCTTTGGAAAATTGCAATAAGCACATTGTGAATGATAAATTATATGGAAGGTAGTCTTATAGTATCCGGTTTAAAATGATCATTGATGCCATTAATCAACCTCAGCCCTAAAGTTATATGAATCCTTTTCTTAAGGTGGAAACACAAGGGAGCGGGTAAAATTTAAAAGCTTGCTTTTACTTGAAAAAGCGGCTGAAATCTCGCCAGCTTGAGCAAACACAATACTGGTAACAGAGGATGGTTCCAACGTTATAGGAACGTTGCAACATCTTGCGTTGTTATTCAAAGCTTTGTTTTGAAGCGAGCTTGTACTCACCCGCTCCGATCGAACTGAGTTTGATTTACCAGCTTCAAGCTTGCTGGTGTTTTGGCCATGTGACTTTGACAGCCAATCAGAATCGTGAGGAAATTCTTGGAGGAGATTTTGGCGGGAATTTCTGGCTAGCTACCTAGCTAGCTTGAGTTTGCCAGTTAAGCTGGTAAGCCAAAACGGGTCAAGCGCGCTTGTAAATGACTCCCTCTTTAAACTTGTACTAGCAAGCTTTGGAATTTTACCCGCTCTCTTGTGTTTTCACCTTTAGAGCTGTAGCGTAGCAATTCCGGTGTGTGCCTATGACAATTTAGTGCATTGTTTATATTCAGAAGTGCTAAAACAAGCTTGTTCCAGGATGAACATCAATGTGACCCACACACTTATTTATATTCTAGCGTTTGTCTTCCTTGGGGACAGCAAACAGCATTAGAATTAAGATTATTATGCGAGGACTTTTTTGCTTATCTGCGGCGGCGTATGTCACAAAAATTATGCACAGGTGTGTTTTTTGCCCATCAGCTATCATTAGCGTTAGTGTATTTTATGTGGCCCAAGACAATTCTTCTTCTTCCAATGTTTTTTGAACACTCTAAACACCCGGTAGTTAGGCCACTGCATTAGAGCAGTGGGAATAAAAATAAATATATATATTACAGTCTGTGTGTAATTTTGATAATATTGTAAACTTCATGGAACCATAGTGCTGCTTGGGAATTTCTGGGTTAGAACATCCAATTTACTCACCATTAAGACCAAACAGCCGGTAGTCTTTTCTTATTGGTAATTCAAACCTGACAGCTGAATGGTTCACTGGTTTTCAAGATATCAATGGTGGATTGATGACATTCAGTCAATATCTTTCGCTTTCATCTCTTGTCACAAACATGACAGAGTGAAAGCATACTTGCATTGACAAGTGGCAAAGTGAGAACCACTATCCTCTTCAATTGTTATTATCAGTAAGAGTTTGTGTAGCTTTTAGCCGAAAGAATTATTGAAACCATCTTACCGGCTTGCAGTGTTCTTAATCCCAAGAAATGTCTAATGATTGCCTTATGGTATGCACAGTAGCAATAGGAAATGACAATTACTTTCAGTGACATGTCAATTAAAAGTATTATTGAAATTGTCACATAGGTGAACTCCCTCGGTTCACGATGCACTTAAAGTTCCAAGATTTTTCCAAGGCGCCCAAAGTTAATGCACACTTGACAGTTGTAGTGTGTATACTCAAAACCACCACAACGTTGACCTATTGTTCGAGCCGTATCACTGGTGTAGTGGCACAAAAAAGTAGCTCATAACACCATATTTGTAAAGAATTGTACGTTTTTTATTATATCTCGTAATAATGAAATCTCGTTTTGCCGAGATTGAGATCCTGAGACTAAAAATTACCGAGGTTTCCGAGACCGAGATTACGAAACGAGCGAGATCTGGAAGTATAATGTTGACCTAGTCACTGAAGTCGAACGCAGCGTTTCAACAATTCCAGCTGACAGACTGATGCAGATAGGTTTCTATACTCTTGTTCGTCTCAAGAGGGTGCCCTTCTCCCATTGGCCGAGCCATATCACTGGTGTAGTGATCCAAAAATGTAGACCCAAACACCAGAAATGCATTCCAATGTACAGACATTGTAATCGATTGCCAAAAATTCAAACTTGTTTTCTTTCCAGACATAATAACCGATAAACAGAACAAACATGAGTTTTTCAGTTATATGTGCATAGAAATGTTATTTTCGAAAAGGAAATAACATTTCTTTATAAAAATAATCAAAATTATATCAACTTAAATGGTAATAGCAATCACAAAACATAATAAAAATAAAAACTACTTCTCCTAGTGGTAGTAATACAAACTTGAGGTAGGAGTAATGTGGCTCGGCCAATGGGAGAAGGGCACCCTCTTGAGTCGAACAAGAGTATAAAAGACTCACCGAGCAGGGGAAGCTTGTACTAAAAGGCGTCCGCCCACCAGAAGAGAATTCCGGTTATATTTGGGCACCCGTTTGTACATAGTCTAAAGGCAGCCAACATTTAAGGCTCTAAAAAGACCTTGCAGAAGAAAGGGCATCGCATAAACCAGACACTTATTCTTGATGACATTTGGGCTGCACTTTCTTCGGATTAACTTTCTACCGTCTCTAATCTCTATGATATGTCTTCGAATTAACTTTCTACTGCCGTCTCTAATCTGTACGATTTGACGTAGTGCCAATTTCTTCACACGATTAACATCAGACAGATCAAAATTTCACTTCTTCCTCCCAAATCTCAGTCAAACCAGAAATCAATTTTGATCATTTCATTTAAAACCCCAATTTAATTTTTTACAAGTTAAAAAAAAATCCAATAAGTGGCAAAACTGCAACTTAATTTTTTTTCCTTCTCCAAATTACATTGAATAGAGTGCCTGGATGTGAAAGCCAAGAACACTAAATGAAACGATCCTGCCACATGCGCGCAATTGAAGCATGACCTTAAAAGCTTGAGCTTTGCTAGTCGCCATGGCGACCGGCAGCCATCAATTGGCGTCATTTCGGAGCAAAACTTTACTGGTTTCTGTATTGCACTTGAACAAACTGTGAGAGCAAGCATTATCTTTTGTCCTTGATTGAAACAACACACTTGAAATATGAAATAAAATTCACTTAGAACCAAAATCTTACCCGAAGAACATCATTTATCGGCACTTTAAGACAAATAAATTCAAAGGGGAACAGTAGTAACTGCCCCAACTTACAACATAGAATTATGTCAGTTGGTTTTTCAGGCATGATTGGTTGAATCCAGTCACATGACACATCAAGTAATCGACTAATCAAAGTAATCAACTATTCGCTCATTTAATGAAAGCCCTTAATGTCGTCAATATGTAACGCATTACCTTATGCTGGGCGCACACATACCGCGATTTCGCGTCGCGTTGTGATCGCGTTATCATTGCGCATGCACAGGTGACGTCATTTCCTTCGCGCCGGTTCGAAATCTACTTTGCAAAATAGTACTTGTCCCAAGTACTATTTCGCCTGCGATTCGTGTCGCAGTCAATCCCGTGAGCTGTGTGAAATGACGTCATTTCATCAATATTTTTGGTTGCTGTGTGAATGCTGTGGAATGACATCATAAGTTTGAATTCGCAGAGCTGAAATAGCTACATGTGTGTAGCACTGCGCGCGATTCACGGGGCAATTTCGCTTGCGAAATCGCGACGCGACGCGAAATCGCGGTATGCGTGCACCCAGCATTACAGTTACATCACGAAAGTGTTTTTTTCTTTTATTGTTGGCGGGTCATTAATCGAGTAAAAATTGGAATAATTGCAGCCATTCTTCGGTGAGACAAGCGGATTCCCCAAATCGACGTCACACGCTCCAAATCCGACGACCTCTAGCGAGGGATGAGGGCAAACCCTGACATTCGCCAACCGGAGTTGACGCACCTCCATCTCCTCCTCCAGGAATGAATTTCTTGTCACCAGGGCAACTGTGACCTCAAAAACTCCTCTCAGTGGGTTTTTTGCTATGTGCAGACAGGTGTTTAACACAAAAAAAAATTTAATTTTAAAAAAATTATAATTTTTTTTTTTATTATTATAATTTTCTAAATTTCTAAATTTCTCAACCATTTTGATCTAGAAAAATGCTTGAAATGAACTTTCAAAAAAAAAAATATTATTTTTTTTCATTTTTCTATCTTAGGAGCGCTCTAGCTCCAAAATGGCGTACAGCAGGATATATAAAATACTAATCATATTTAAAAAAAAAAATAATGTTATACTATTGAGAATTTTAAAGTTTCTATAAGCAATGCATTTTTTCATATAGTTCCCTTGAAAAAAAAGAAAGAAAACGAAAAAAGAAAATGTCCCTTTAATACCTCATGTGTTTTCGCTTTTGAGTTTATTCAAACAAAAGTTCAAAAGTCTCATTTTGGAGGAAATTATTCAAATTAAGCTGAAGAATTTAACATATCTATAATTTCTTCACCTAATTTCAACATTATTCCATCTAAAAAACCAAAAAAATTGGATATTTCTTTGCATATCAATGAATTTTCATATTTATTTCCGATTTCAACACCAGATGGCAGCTGCAATTTAATTCTAATTAATGTTTGAGGTGTCTTTTTGAGTTGGTTGTTTGTATAAAAATTTTAAACAGCTTTCTATATAAGGTGTATATTTAAAATGAAGGATAAAAAAAAAATAAATAAAAAATAAAAATAAATAAATAAATAAAAAAAAACCAGTGGATTATTTATTTCAGTTTAGATTAATTATTTTTGTATAGTGGTTTTAAAATGTTTACAGAAATGATTTAAAAAAAAAAGAAAAATGGAAAATTATGTAGTCTGTTAGGTTTAGGTGATTTTGTTGACATTTTATTTGTCTGGGGCAAGGATTGTGCGAGTTTAAGAGTTGATATTTTCATAAGATGTGATATTTTGCATTTTTTAATTATTTTTAATTTTTAAATTAATTTTTTTATTTTTAATTATCTGTATATATGGAAAACTGGTTATATATATTTCTGCTTGGTTTATGTACTTATTACAATGCAATTAATATTGTATTAAGGTCTTTTAAACATGAAATTAAATTTTTTTTTTAAAAATTTAAATTGTCAATGTCTGCATGTGCTGTAAATTATTGTTATCATAGTTATGCAGATGTTTTTTATTTTTAATTGATTTAAAAATTGAATTTTGGTCAAATTTGTTCACATTTGAGGTGTTTTTTTCATCTAAAAATTGTTTTTTTGGTCAAATTTGGTCAAATTTATGGTCAAAATGGACATTTTGTGGATTTCAAAGCGTTTTTTGTTGTTTTTGTGTTGTTTTTTTGTTGTTTTTGTGTTGTTTTTTTGTTTTGTTTTAAATGAAAACACAATTTGTCTGTTAATATTTTGAATTTTAAATTATTATGAAAATGTAAGCGAAGAAGATCAGTCCAAAGTTTGATCCTGGCCTGAAGCAGGCTTTAATGTGCATTGTATGTAATGTATTTCCAATATGTCAGTATATTGCACTTTATATTTTATTTTTTTATTTTTTATTATTGAGAGAAAAAAAAAATTTATTTTTATTTTTATTTTGTGCATTTCTTTTATACTTTGGACTTTGAGCAGAATAAACATCATTTCAAACCAATTTTTTCGTCTTTTTAACAAAAAAATTAATACTTCTCATTCTCATTAGGAGTTTTTTGCTCGGATGTAAAGCAATTTACTTCCAAATCCATTATGGCGGGCGGCAAAAAAGAACATCTGACTTTACATTTTTCACAAAGAAAAAAGGGAACAAAAATGAGAAAACGAAGAAAAATCGATGAATATATCAAATTTAAAATTCCTTTTTCCCATATAAAAATATCCAATTTCATCTTTTTAATATTTATTGTATTTCTTCTTTTCATTTCGTTTAATGGCGGCCACCCCAACGACATCTCGCGGCGCAAAAACAAACCAAAAATAACATCGCTTCCAACAAAAACACAAAAATAATTCAATCCGCGAAATATTAAGTTTTATTTCCAAATAAAATACGAAATTTATTGATTTATTGATTCATTGCAGTAAAAAAAAAAAATTCCCCGAATAAACAAACAAAACATAAAAAAATGAAATGAAATTCATTCGCTTATAAACCGAATTCCGCATGGAAATCATTCACAATTTTATTCTTCCCATTTTATCGCGTATAATTCTTTATCACCCCATAAAAAAATCATAATAAAAAAAAACTCAAGGTACCAACCAGGGGGAAGCCCAAAATGACTCATTTATTAGCACATTCAAAAACACAATCTCAAATATTCAACACCAAGTTGACAATTCTCTACGTCACGATCGTTCAGGTTTTGATCCACGCTCAGCCAATAGATGGCGGCCCGTCGGCCGAGCCGAGCGCACAGCACACTGGGATTGAATGAAAAGAGTCCGCCATGATGGTAGAGGAAAAATTGACTCTGATAGTGATTTTCAATTGAAGACTGTGTAAAACAACGAGTGGTGAGACTCTCCTAAATGACGTGAACCGCGAGCTTAGCTCTTTAAATCTCAATTTCTCCACAACCGGGCCTCGGCGGCGGCCATTTAGGCACTGAAACGAGCGGCTCTTTTCGGCCTCAGTTTGGTGGTTCGCGGCTGCAGATATGAGCAAATTGTCTTTTCGGGCCCGGGCGCTGGACGCCTCCAAGCCCATGCCCGTCTTTCGATGTGAGGAAATTCCCGATTTGCCCGATTTTGCCGCCATTAACCGAGCCGTGCCCCAAATGCCGACCGGCATGGAAAAAGAAGAAGAATGTGTAAGTTGCTAATACAAAGACTTTGCATCCTCGCACGTGATTGGTCCGGAGGATAACACTTGGCGGGCAAGGCGACCGCTGCGATTTTTATCACCTTCGCACACGTTTTTGCGACGTGACGTGCGAATCGACGTTTTGTTGACATTGGATTGTGCTTTATTTATTTTTTTTTATCATTTTTCCCCGCTGTTTCGGGCGGGAAATCGGGAAAGTTTTGTCACGTGATTTGGGTTTTGGTGGCGGCCATGTTTGTTTTGGGTTTGAGTTGTTTTGGTTTGTTTTTGCGTTTTTCGGGGAGTTTGGACGGCGAGTTTAGTTTTTTCAGGTAGTTTTGGGGTCGTTTGAGGTTTTTTCCGGGTTTTTTCCGGGTTTTGGGCTTTTTGTTTGGGTTTTTTGAGGGTTTTTCGATGCGGCATCCCATAATAATATGCGATTTTGATTTTTGTTTTGGTTTGTTTTGTTTGTGTTTTTTGATGTTTTTGAGTCTTTTTTTTTCTTATTTTTTTTTTGTTTTGTTAGGAACATCATCTACAAAGAGCAATATCAGCGCAACAGGCTTATGGACAGACTGGGGATTTGGTTATTCCGACGCCAGAAGTTTACGAAATCGATGGAGACTATGAACGCTTATATCCTTCCAATTATAAAATCCCAAGGCAGCTTATACACATGCAACGTAATGATAATATGTTTAGATTAATTGTTTGTTGTTTTTTTAAATTAAAATTCATGTTTTTTTATGATGGTTTGTGATGAAAATTCTGTATTTTTATTGATTTTATTTTCGAAAATCAGTGTTTTTAGTGATTTTGTTTTTGGAATTTAGTATTGTTATTGATTTTATTATTGAAAATTGATGATTTTATTTTTGGAATTTAGTATTTTTATTGATTTTATATTAAAATTGAATATATTTACTGATTTTATTACGAAAATTCAATATATTTACTGATTTTATTACGAAAATTCAATATATTTACTGATTTTAAGAAAATTCAATATATTTATTGATTTTATTATCAAAATTCATTATATTTATTGAAAACCAATGCTTTACAATGAAAATATGCAAATGTTATCAATTTTTCAATGAAAATTTGTATATTTTATCAATTTTTCAAAGAAAATCAGTATTTTTCATCAATTTTTCAATAAAAATCAGTATTTTTCATCAATTTTTCAATGAAAATCAGTATTTTTTATCAATTTTTCAATGAAAATCAGTATTTTTCATCAATTTTTCAATGAAAATCAGTATTTTTCATCAATTTTTCAATGAAAACCAGTATTTTTCATCAATTTTTCAATGAAAATCAGTATTTTTTATCAATTTTTTAATGAAAATTCATTATATGATGAAAATATGCATTTAAAAAATTATTATAACGAAAATCTGCATTGTATTTTAGCGTTTACAATGGAACAAGATATCCCCGATTACGATATGGATACGGAAGACGAAGAATGGGTGAACCAACAAGCGAAGAAAATGGATCTCACTCCCCTACAATTCGAGGAGATGATGGATCGACTGGAGAAAGGCAGTGGACAACACGTAACACAAAACACCGAAACAAAAACCATCAAAAATTAATCCTCAATTTTTAAATCCATCAAAGGTGGTTCAATTAAAAGAAGCGAAATTGTTACTGAAAGAAGACGACGATCTAATCATTGCGGTCTATGATTATTGGTTGAACAAAAGGCTACGAACGGTAAATTGAATTAAATTTTCATTTTTATTTTAATTTTAATCTTTTTTGTTTTTGATTCGTAGCAACATCCTCTGATACTCCAAGTGAGAAATGAAAAACGCGATGGGTCCACGAATAACAATCCGTACGTGGCGTTTCGGAGAAGAACGGAAAAAATGCAAACTCGGAAGAATCGTAAAAACGATGAAGCTTCTTACGAGAAAATGCTCAAACTTAGACGCGATCTCAGTAGGGCTGTGTAAGCATCGATTTTTGTATACGAACATAAAATGCATTTTTGCAGGATAAAATGCACGTTTTGTTGTTTATTTATTTAGGAAATGCATTTTTTCGTGTTAAGAATGACGAATGAGTTAATTATTAACTTGCAATGTTTGTTTTTGTGTGTGAAAGCTATTTTTGTGCATAAAAATGCATCTTTTTAAAATCCGAAATTATATTTATGCAGAAAATGCTTATTTTTTAACTAAAAATATGCATTTTTTAAACCAAAATCAACAAAGAATGCATTTTGTAACTAAAAATATGCATTAATGCGCCAAAAAATGCATTTTTTTTAACTACAAATGTACATTTATGCATAAAAATGAATTTTTTTAAACCAAAAGTATGCATTTATGCACAAAAAATGAATTTTTAAATGAAAAATATGTGATTTTGCAGAAAATTATGCATTTATAAAGCAAAGATGTGTTTTTATGCACCAAATTAGCATTTTTTAAAACAAAATCAACGTATATGCACAAAGAATGCATTTTGTAACTAAAAATATGCATTGATGCACCAAAAATGCATTTTTTTTAACTACAAATGTACATTTATGCATAAAAATGAATGTTTTTAAACCAAAAGTATGCATTTATGCACAAAAAATGCATTTTTAAATGAAAAATATGTAATTTTGCAGAAAAAATGCATTTATAATGCAAAGATGTGTTTTTGTGCACCAAATTAGCATTTTTTAAAACAAATGCATTTTTAACGCAGAAATGTGCATTTTTTTGTGCTTTAAAGAGGAATAATGGTTGAGTTGAGTTTATTTTGATGGTTCGCAGGACGCTATTAGAAATGGTGAAGCGCAGGGAGAAAACGAAACGTGAACATCTTCATTTATCGGTGGAGGTATTTGAAAAACGGTACCAAGCCGGAGATTTTAGCGGTCACTTACTAGCCGAATTGTCAGCCATGAAACATCAGCGCCCAGTTTACGTTCCTGTCCACCCCGTCAGCAGACCGGCTGATTGGCTCGCAAAGACGAACAGGGTAAAATTATTCAAAAATCATTCAAAAAATCGAAGATTTTTAAGGATTTATTTAGGAAATTTTAAAAATTCAAACAAAATTCAAAATAAATTCAAAAATAATTCAAGAAATTCCAGAAAAAATCAAAACAAATCAAAATAAACGGAAAAATTGGCAAATAATTTGAAAAAAGTTAAAATGTGATTTTTGTTTTCTTTTCAGGAGGAGACTGGCTTACCTAGGAAGAAAAGAGAATATAAGAAAAGAAAGCACAAACAGGCGCAATCGATGGCGCAAATGGCGAATATGTCCCCGTACCATGACGTAGATGCATACGGGGATATGATGAGTTCCGAAGACGATACGCTCTCACCTGTAATAATTTATTTTCTTGTTAAATTAAAATCTTGCAAAACTGATCAATGTGAGTTATCCAGGGTGTAACGCCTTCGGATCAGGAAGACGAAAGTGATCCTGACGGTCCCTTTGCCTTCAGGAGAAAGAAATCTTGTAATTACCATGCTGTAAGTCCAAACACTTGATTTTTAATTTTTTAATTTTTAAATTTTTTTAAAAATTATTTTCAGCCTATTCTAGACACTGTTGGCAACTGGCCTTGGTGTTCACACACAGAAGGTGGTTTCGGGGACAAAAGGTATCGATATTGTCTCACGTCACTCTCTTTACCGCGGCCCCGGTGTGTGGGATTTGCGAGGCGGCGGATAGGTCGAGGAGGAAGGTAACGCATTGATTTCTTTTCTTTTTTTTATCTAGCAACTGTTTTGGTCTCATTTTTTGATGACATTTTTCGCTTTTTTGTCAAATTTTAGATAAAATTTGGTTTTTTTTCCACATTTTTCAGTTGAATTTCGAATTTATTAGGCATTTTTCAAATTAGTTAGATTTTTTCGACATTTTTCAAATTTATTAAGACACTTTTCGACATTTTTCAAATTTATTAGACAATTTTTGGCATTTTTCAAGTTTGTTAGACAATTTTTCGACATTTTCCAAATTTATTAGACATTTTTCAAGTTTTAGACATTTTTTCGACACTTTTCAAGTGTATTAGTGTGTTTTTGACATTTCTCAATTTTATTAGGCATTTTTCAAATTAGTTAGACATTTTTCGACATTTTTCAAATTTATTAGACAATTTTTGGCATTTTTCAAGTATATGAGAGTGTTTGTGACATTTTTCAAATTTATTAGACAGTTTTCGACATTTTCCAAATTTATTAACAGTTTTCGACATTTTCCAAATTTATTAACAGTTTTCGACATTTTCCAAATTTATTAGACAGTTTTCGACATTTTCCAAATTTATTAGACAGTTTTCGACATTTTCCAAATTTATTAGACAGTTTTCGACATTTTCCAAATTTATTAGACAGTTTTCGACATTTTCCAAATTTATTAGACAGTTTTCGACATTTTCCAAATTTATTAGACAGTTTTCGACATTTTCCAAATTTATTAGACAGTTTTCGACATTTTCCAAATTTATTAGACAGTTTTCGACATTTTCCAAATTTATTAGACAGTTTTTGACATTTTTCAAATTTATTAGACAGTTTTCGACATTTCTCAAATTTATTAGACAGTTTTCGACATTTCTCAAATTTATTAGACATTTTTCGACATTTTTCAGTCAAAATTTCGAGTTAATTAATTAAATTAATGAAATTGCACTTTCTCTCTCTCTTTCCCCAGAATCCTCTTAGACCGAGCGTGGACCCCATTGGACAACTACTGGGACGATCTGGACTCAATTCTCTCACATTCAGTGCCCAATGGACTCCACTCGAATAACGAATTCCTTCAAGAAATTAAAAACGAGTGGTAAACATCAAAAATCAAATTTAATTTAATTTAATTAATTAAAATGAGATTTGTTTGTGCAGGTTACATTTCAGGCCGCAAACACCCCCGCCCCTCGTGGAGTGCACGTCGGACACGTCCGAGTGCGGCGCCAGCAGTCCCGCCGGCTCCGTCGACTCTGACCGCCTCACCAACACCCCCGAGTTCAACGTGGAGAGCTACCACACGCACCACGAGGAACTCCTCGCCATGCAGCGGCGCCAGATGGAGCGGCTGCGGCACGACGACGCCGAACATTCCCCGTCGAACCCATCGCTCTTCACCCTCGACTCGGCCAGCGTGCAATTCGCCGTGTCCGCCGTCGTCAACACCAACCAGGTGGCCGCGCTCTCCCTCTCCTCACTCGTCTCCACCGCCACCACAAACACCGTCACCACCAGCGCGCCCGGGACCAACGGACTCCTCCTCATGCCCAGCAACGGCTCCTTGCCCATCGTCAATGGACCAACGTTGGACAGTAAGTTTCTGCGATTCCCCGCATCGCCGCGCTGCTTTCTCTAGTCAAAATTATTATTATTGAGTTCAGACAATTTAAAATAAATACAATTTAATTTAATTTTATGTTTTTCTTGTTTATTCAATTCGGAGTTTGTATTATACTAATTATAATAAAGGTTTTTATAACGAAATATTCATTAAAATGAAAAATTATAAACACTCGGGCGCCATTTTGTTCCAGGCAATAGTAACGAGAACATTCCGTGCTCGGCAGAGTTGGTCGACAGTCAGTCGTCGGTGTCGTCGTCGACGTGTCCCCTCCCGTCCTTCGCTTCGTCCTCATCGTCGGCATCGGCGAGTTCGCTGGTGGGTGCGAATCATCCCGTGAGTGTTCTTGCGGCCAAAGCCATCACGCCTCAGTCGATGACTGAGCTACGAATAGCACAAATGGCGCACAACACGAGTCATTCTGTCACTAGGTGAGTAAAATAAACGTTACGTTAAATGGGAAAAACGGTTGGATTTTTGGGTTTTGGGTTTGTTTTTCGTGTTTTTGATTTAAATTGTTCGTTTAGTTAAGTTTTAAAGCGAGAATTTTACGGTTTTTGAATGCGCGGAGTCGGACAGATGTTAATTTGAGTTAAAGCGCGCATGATACTCAATGTTTGATTTTATTTGTGCAAATGGCGGCCAAAATTTATTTTATTTTTCTTTTTTTCTTTTTTGCAGTGACAATCAAGACGAAAAAGTGTCAAACAGAGTGAAGATAGAAAACTTAGTGAACGAGAATTCACTTCCAATGGAAGTAACTTGAAAATAACCGAAACTGTTTAGCACGTTTTTAACAAATTAAATTTTTTTTTTCTTTTTATCATTATTTTTCGTTAAAAAAATAATTCTCCACCCGTTTTTTGTTGTTTTTTTAAATTTTAAGTTTTGAAATTTTATCATTTTCATCCATTTTTTCAAAAAAATATACCGGTATGAAAAAAAAAAAAATAATGAAAAAAAAAAAAACAAATACAACCAAACTCGTGTCTTGTGTGTGTTGGTCAAATCTGATAGAAAAAGGATGTATGTCAGGTCCCATTTCATGTCATCTTTTAATTTTTTCATCTAAAAAAATTGAAATTGTGCCAAATACGGCACGAAAAAAAAAAATAATAATTGTAAAAAAAAAAAAGTTCTGCTTTTAATAGGAGGGGGAAAAATTGACATTTTCCTTGTGTATAGGTTCTTCTAACTATGTCTTGTGACGTAGCTATAAATTGATGAAACCCACTTTTTGCCTGATTTTACTCTCGGATTTAAGATTTGGGTTGAACATCATTTATGTATTGGTCATTTGATATGACCTTTGACCAGAATGTGCTTCAAAATTGGTGTTTTTTATTGTTTATTTTGTTTTATTTTAAAAAATTGGGGACAAAATTGAAAACCACTCACAATTTATCAATTAAATATTGAAATTGAGGATTTAAAATAATTGTTTTTCCGTACAAAAATCAAAAATCACAAGCCCATGTGTTATTTTTTCTTGTTTTTGGTCAGTTTTGTGACATAATCCAGACAAATGTAAAGATTTTTGGGAATTTCTAGTCAATTTGGGGCAGAAAAAACAAAATTTCAAATATTAACTCAGGGATGGATATATTTTTTCAAAGAATGGGATTAAAAATTACATATTAAAAATTGTGCAATTTAAAAAGAAATAAATTACGGTAGAAAGTCGATTATCCGAACAAATTGGGAGGCAAGGGTGTTCATAAAACCGATTTGTTCGCACAATTGGACAGGTATGCGAGGTGTTAAAAGGGTTTAAAAAAATATTGGGGCGATGACTGCCAGCCGCTAAAACGGGGCGGGCGCTTGAATGAACCCGGGCGTTTAAATGAAAATAAAAAATCGACCACTGATCGGATAATCGGCCTTCTACCGTGTTTCTAAATGACAAATAGTGGCCTGGGCTTAAATAAGAGTTTGATTGGACTGTGGAAATTGTAAATAGAAGCCTGGGCCAACATTATGTCATTTATAAAATCGTCCATTAGTTTCATTAGCGTTGTACTTAAAAAAAAAAACCAAAATGGCTGCCATTTTTATCTGCTCAATAGATTTTTCTTTTTTCATTTTTTAGTTGGGCTTTGATTTTTAATTTTTTTCAATTTTTTTTTATTTCTTATTTTTTTTCAAATTCTATTTAAGTTTTTTAAAAAAATTGATTTGGTGTTGTGGGTGTGGCACATTACGGTATGTAAAATATTGATTTTTTTAATTTTGATTTTTAATTTTTTTTTACGATATTTGAAATACATTGTATCTTTGTAAATAGCTCTGTAGCCAGTAATGGAATAAATTTCCAGGACAAAGGCATTTTAAAAACAAAAGAAAAAGAAGATTTATTAGTTGTCGCCCGTTAAGTTAAGCAGCATTGGTCCTGACGGGAATTGCAATTGTTTCTCTTCCTTGTCTGATTAAGATACTGATTCTACGGCAAGAATGTCTAAAAGTGCATCGGAATTTTACGGTAATGCATTTTCATGTGCAATTCAAAAAAAGTCAGCGGCATTATCAACTATGGAGGCTGAATACATAGCGACTTCGAAAGCAATCGAATGTGTTCATTATTGACACCAGGCTGCGCACTGGATGGATGTATTTGTTTTTTCGCTCCGTGATTTTGGGGCCTATTTGTGCAAATTTTAAACAATTTGGCGGGCCATTCCTGTAAATTCTAGCATACTTCGGACCAGTGACTGTCGTGGATTGTTGGAGTACCGCTGCAGGTGTGTTTCTACTTATCTGTGCCCAGTTTTCCGTGTTTTGTTAGGCCTGAGCGCTCGGCCTTGCTTGGCGCGAGTGCTCGAAAATGTCGCCGCCTCTCGATCCGTGCAACAAGTGCAAGGCCTCCGTATTTGGGAAGCAGCCAGCAGTGAGATGTTCTGTTTGTGCGGTTAAGCACCATGCCGCATGTTATAAGGTCCGTGCTGAGGAGATTGGAATGTTTGAGCCTACTTTCAAATGTGATGCTTGTGTAAAACTGAAATACCAGGATGGAGCGCTCGCTACCGCAGTGTCCCGGTCGTCGAGTTCGGCTGTTCTCACGTCTGGTGTTCCCACTTCTTGCTCCGGCTTGATTAAGTATTTGGATGAATCGGGTATTGTGCTAGTGGACAAGAAACTTTTTGATAATTTATTATTGTCTGTGCAGGAGCTCAAGGTCGGACATCAGAAGCTGTTGGATGAGGTTATGGCTTTGCGCAGGGAAGGCAACTCCTTCAG
The DNA here is from genome assembly GCA_949358305.1 of Strigamia acuminata. Taxonomy (NCBI): domain Eukaryota; kingdom Metazoa; phylum Arthropoda; class Chilopoda; order Geophilomorpha; family Linotaeniidae; genus Strigamia; species Strigamia acuminata. The sequence continues at coordinate 5,155,783 of OX442320.1, read as the reverse complement.
GGGTGAAATGAACGTTGGCCTGCAGAGAGTTAGTGAGTGTATTGCTGGGAAGCCTGGTCCGGCCTCTTTTTCCGACACGCTTCGGCAGGGCCGTGTTAATACACCTGCTGGGGATAATTTGCCACCGCTGAGGCTTCGTACTTTTTCCACTGATTCCAATATGTCGGGGACCAAGCGCCAGCGTACGGATTCGCCAGTGAAGGAGAGGAGAGCGAAGACTATTGTCATCGGGAAGGGAGTTTTTGGTAAACTTAAAATTGCTAAAGTTGCGGATAATGCTTCATCTGCTGGTCGGAGTTTTGTTGGTCCGACGCGCACGGTTTTTGTTTCGCGCCTGGATGTGGACACGTCGGCCAAGGATGTCGCTGACCACATTGTGGAGAGCACGAGGGTCAGGGATATTGTGGTGCACAAATTAGTGACGAAATTTGGTTCTTATTCTTCTTTTCATCTGCGGGTTCGAGCGGACTGTTTGGAAACTGTGATATGTGCTGATTCTTGGGATAAGGACGTGTTTGTGTCGCCGTTTCTTGGCCGGCTCTATCCCGGTCAGATCAGGGAGTCAGTTGCTATTGGGGGACTTGATGTCGCCTGGGGGGTGGTCAAAGAGAGCAAGGGCCCTGGTGCCAATTCGACAGTTTTGCCACTGGGGGTGGTTGCTGATGGGCACAATCCTTTTGATGCTCTGCGCGGCAGTGCTGCTGCTGACGGTGATTCAATGATGCGCACGGAGGTAGGCGCCGACAAATTGAAGAATGGGACCTGATCGTGAATTTTTATCAGTATGGATGTTTTGGGCACCCTGGTGGTTGTATTCGAATCAGTGTTTTAATTTTTGGAAAAATTTTTGTTTAGTTTGTGATTGTGATTATTATTGTTATCGTCGATTGATTTTATTTATGTTGATTATTTTACTTATCTTGATTGGATTGATTATTTCATTTATTTATTTTGTATTGATTATTTCATCTGTTTGGTTATATTTTGCGGGTTCTTTATATTACGTTGATTATTTCGTTTATTCATATTATGTTGAGTTTGTTTATTTCTATTATGCTGATTATTTGGTTTACTTATATTTTTCTAATTGTTTTGTTTATTTATATTATGTGGATTATTTTGTTATTCTATTTTGGGGTATTTTAGGATTTTGGGGGATTTTGTATGACGCAATGGAGGGTTGCGTGGTCACAGGGTGTAACTTATGATTGTGAGTTGCTTTTACCAGAATGTGCGTGGTTTAAGAACTAAGTGTCTCGAATTTGTTATGGGTCTTACTGAGGTTGGCGCTGACGTTTACTGTTTATCTGAAACTTGGTTTAATGACGAGATTTATGAGGGCGATTATTTCACTAGTCAATTTAAGGTTTTCCGTAATGATCGCGACATTAATTCCGGCCTCACCCGTGGTGGTGGGTTGTTATGTGCTGTTAATTCCACGATTAACTCCTATCGTCGTTTTGATTTGGAGTATGGTGATCTTAGCTTATGGGTCGAGTTGGGTTGTGGATCTAGACGGATTTTGGTTGGGTGTTGTTACATTCCTCCTCGTACTCCGACTCTGGTTCTGCAGGCCTGCTTGGACCGGTGTCGTGAGTCCGTGGCGTCCTTTTCTGGGGATGTTATTCTGCTTGGAGATTTTAATCTTCCGGGGATTTCTTGGATTCCATTTGATCTTGGGCGTGCCTTGTCGGTGGTTCGAGCCTCGGCCCTTTCCTTAAATGAATTTTCTTGTTTTGTGGGGGTCTCTCAATTTAACCGAGTTTTGAATTGTCATGGCGATTTGTTGGATTTGATTTTTTCGAACTGCTCCGACCTGTGTGTTTCTCTTGCTGATGCTTGCTTGGTTTCTCCCGACAATTATCATCCGCCTTTGGCGTTTCGCCTGTCTATTGTTGGTGTCCCTGCTGCGAGAGGTGACTATCTTTGCTTTAGAGCTGGGGATTATCATTCTCTATATACTTTTTTGGCGGGCTATGATTGGTCTTGTGTTCTCAGCTGCTCTGATGTTAATGTTGGGGTTGGGATGTTGTCTGACGTTCTTGTGGAGGCGGTTCGTCGTTATATTCCGCGTAGGGTTCGAATGGATTCTAAGTTTCCCCCGTGGTTCTCCTTTGACTTAAGGGTTTTATTGAGGGACAAGCGTGTTTTTCATCGGAAATTCAAGCGTTATGGTCGTGGATGTGACTATCTTAGATTTGCGGAGTGTCGCAGGGGTGCTAAGGTTCAGATGAGGAGGGATCGTGAGGCGTACTTTGGGGTGATTGCGGATTCTGTCCGCTATAATCCTAGGAACTTTTGGCGATTTGTAAAGCCCAGGTATCGTGCTGCCCATTCGGACATTGTCCTGGACGATGGAGGGGTTTTGACCGCTGAGTCCGCGGATTTGGGAAGACTCTTTTGTCATCATTTTGGGTCGATTGTATCGGGCTATCACAATACTGCTGCGGTAAATGAGTATCTGGACTCTGAGATGGGGATTAAAAGCTCCAGTGATTCTTTTGTTGCCGATCGTCTGGACATTCCGGCTTTGTCTGGAATTGATGTTCGAGCGGCATCGGTGAAGCTCCGATCGCATGGTGCCTGTGGTTTGGACGGGTTTCCGCCGTTCATCCTTAAGGGATGTATTGAGGTGTTATTGGTTCCTCTGGTTTATTTGTTCAATCTGTCGCTTTCTTGCGGGGTTTTTCCGGTTGCTTGGAAGGATGCGTTGGTGGTCCCTGTTTTCAAGAGCGGTAAGCGCACCAGCGTATCCAATTTTAGACCTATCTCTTTATTGAGTAGTTTGGCTAAGTTATTTGAACTATCTGTGCTTGCCAGGATGAGCTCGTGGGTAGATGGATTTACTACGGATGCCCAGTTTGGTTTTACATGTGGGAAGTCTGTGGAGCTGAATCTCCTGAATTTTTATAATGAGGTATTCGACTCTTTTCATACCAGGGGCCAATTTGATGTCATCTACTTGGATTTCGCGAAGGCTTTTGATCGAATTTGCCACGATCTACTGTTGATCAAGCTGGAGTTTTACGGTTTGTCCCCGCGTTTTATTAAGTGGTTTGCTAGTTATTTAGGTCGGAGGAATAACTTTCTTAAGTGTAATGGGGTTACTACGTCAAGTTGTTACGTGACTAATTCTGGTGTCCCACAGGGTTCTATTCTGGGTCCTGTGTTGTTCAAGCTGTTTATCAACGATTTATCCTACTTTCTTCGTGGTCTGTCCCACTCGTTCTTTGCGGATGATACCAAGTTGGGCCGCAGCATTGATACTGTTGGGGATTGCGAGGATCTGCAGCGTTATTTGAATAGAGTACAATGTTGGACTGATGCAAACTGCATGAGCCTAAATGTCAACAAGTCAGTAGTGCTTTCTTTCTCCCGTCGTGCTGTGAAGCTTTTGCATCCCTACACGTTGGGTGGTGTTTTGATTCCACGACGTTCGGTGATAAGGGATCTGGGTGTGACTTTCGATGATTGTTTTATCTTTAGAAATCATGTTAATCGATTGGTCGGTGAGTGTACGAGGGTTTTGGGCATTCTCTTTCGTCTCTCTTTTGTTTTTACGTCTCCGGGTCCGCTTCGCTTGTTGTTTATTTCTTTGGTTCGTTCTCGTATTTTGTTTTCGTCTTTGGTTTGGAGGGGCTGTGCTGTCTATCTGCTTAACCGTCTCGAGGGGCTGCAACGTAATTTTGCTTGGATGATTTATAGGAGATATTTTTATCACCTATTTAATTATTCTTATTCGGAGGTGCTCGTGGCTTTGGGTTTGCGTTCTGTTGGTTCCCATATGATTCTTCTTGACTGCATTTTCGTTTTTCGTTTGATCAGTGGCAAGGTCGTGGCTCCCTGTCTGTTATCTTGCTTGCACTTTAATGTTCCTTGGGTGGGGAGGGAGTTGCGCACCCCACGTGTTACTTTCTCTGTTTCTAACTCTTACTCCCCTGTTGGGCGTTTATTACGGAGCGTTAATGTCTTTTTGGGTGATATTGACATTTTTAATTGTACTCTCTCTGGTATTGAGCATGCTTTTGTTGTTGGGTCTTGATGCTGATTTAATGTAATTTTAATTTTGATTTTTTGTTTTTGCTGTTGTGTTTCTTTTGATGTTCTATTTTGAATTATGATTTTTTTTTTTTTTTTTGATCTCTTTTTGTTTTTGTAATTGACGATGGTTGTTTAGGTGGTTTGATGGGTGTCCCCCCCCTGTAGGCTTCGGCTGTTGGGGGGCACCCTTCTTTTGGAAAATAAACAATAATAATAATAATTATATTAACAGAAAATGCTACTGGTGCATTTTCTGTTCATTAAATTAACAGAAAAAATTACTGTTGTATTTTCTGTTCATTATATCAACAGAAAATACTTCTGCTTCATTTTCTGTTTATTGCATTCTTTGTTCCACACGGTATCAAATCTTGGACCAACGTGAACAATCGACTTTCCATTGCCATGTGCTACCATATATAACCACACGGTATCCTGGGATGACAGCAGGTAACAAGCACGCTTAAGCTAGGTTCATACTTGTGTTCACACTAGACGCAACGCAAGACTTGCGTCCAAAAACTCTTGACGTTGACGCCAAGTCCTGCTTTAACTCCAAGTTGAAGTAAGCGACGCAACGCAAGGAAAGGTCTTGCGGCCAACCAATCACGGTCGACTCCAACTCTCGTCGATTCTCTTCTGATCGGCGAGACTTTGCCACATGCAAACAGGCCGCCATTTTCGGATTCTGCAACTACCGTATTACCTCGGGTATAAGCCGACCCCCCCATTCTAGGGCACCATTTTGCTAATAAATGGTAGCTCGCGGGTATAAGCCGAGTACGTCAAAATGTTGTGAAATTTAGTCGAAAATCAATGAAATTGACTACAATTTAGTCAAAAATTGATAATATTGACTACAATTTAGTCAAAAATTGATGCAATTGACTACAATTTGGTCGGAAATTGTGGAAATTGACTGATTGTTGGATGGCTGGTCGTATATACAATACAAATGTAACGAACGTAGCACGTACGTTAATTTTTTTTTTTTTTTTAACACGCGCGTATAAGCCGACCCCCCCAATTAGCGGCCAGGATTTTGCAAAAAGTTGGTCGGCTTATACCCGAGGTAATACGGTAGTTCTAGAACTAGATCCAATTCTAGGTTTCATCGAAACCATCCGATTGACCAGACGCAACATAAATTGTTTCAGCTCTGTTCACACGAGCCCTACACTGTGAACAGACTCTGCGTTGCGTTCGACTAATTCTTCCTTGCGTTGCATTGTGTCGATGCATCATTTAAGTTTGCATTAAAGCTGCGTATTCAAACGTTCATTCTGTGTTTATTTCTTCTTGACAACCACATATACAATGCAATTTAGTGATACATAATCAGGGGCGGATCTAGCGTTTCGCGGGCTTGGGGCTTGAGGTTTTTTCGGGGCCCCTTTATCGAAAATTTTAATAGCAACCTTTCATCTTTTTTGTTTTTTAGCGATTTTTTTTTTTTTTTTTTTTTTTTTTTAGTACATGGCCTTGCGTCTTGGGGGCCCCCTAGAATTCGGGGGCCCGGGGCTCAAGCCCCATCAGCCCCTATGTAGATCCGCCCCTGTACATAATCTAAACAATATTACTATATGACGGTAAGCAATGCATGACCGTGATTGCTGTCATCCAATCAACGCACAGAACAACGAATCAATAGGAAATAACGCACGCATGTGTGTCCATGTTATCATTGGTTAACGATGCTATGCGACAACTTGCCTATATAAACCAACGTTTGAATGCCAAGACCATCTGCTATCTGTCCCTGCAAGGTCGCCTGCACAAGCTTCTCTGCATTACTCTGCCGACTTCTCCGATTGTCCAACCACGTTTCCCCAGCTCTGTGTGCAAATGCAAAGTCGGCTTCTCAAGAAACTCGCGTCCAAAATAGATTTGTCCAGGTAAGTGCCGTGAATTCGCGTCACGCGCGCCCAAGCTTTGCGTGGGACGTCAAACTCTTGCCGATTGCCAAGGGAGAGACACCGCAACAAATCACTCTTAGCAAAGGCGTCTGAGCCGACTCAAGGACGCTGGCGGGCTCCAAAAAGTGCTCGTTCCTTACCTGTGCAAGGTCTACGTCTATTACATTTCACTTATCAATTTCTTTGTGTGGAAAAGTCGAAATATAGACGAGGTGCGCCTGCTGGCCTTCAGACCAATGGATGTGCGTCGGCCGACCGGCGCCGACCTCACTGCATCGATTTTTTTCGGGGCTGGGATTGTTAATGAATCAGTAGGCGCCAATAAATTAATTCGGTGGATTTGATGGTGTGGTTTGAGTGGTTTTGTTGAGTTGAGCGGTGGGTGGTTTGTGGTGAGGTGCTGGATGGAGTCTTGCTGGTAAGGAAGTGTTGGGTTTTGGTGTGTGGGGAGAGGTGGGGAGGGGTTGGTGGTTTGTTCTTCCTGGATGGTTAAACTATTGCATTATTCAAGAGTTTTTATTTTTATTTTTATTTTATTTTTATTTTTTTTTATTTATTTTGGTTTGTGGTTTTATGGTTTTGTTATGTGTGAGGACAAAATTGTTTGTTGTTTGTTTTTATTTATTGGTTTGGAATTTTGTTTTTGGTGCATAATTTTTGGTTGTGGTGCATAATTTTAGTTTTTGTGCAAATTTTAGTTTTTGGTGGAAATTTTGGTGGAAAATTGTCATTTTTAATGCAAATTTTTGGTTTTGGTGCAATAGTTTTGGTTTTGCTGCAGTATTTTTGGTTTTGGTGCAATAGTTTTGGTTTTGGTGCAATAATTTTGGTTTTGGTGCATAATTTTTGTTTTTGGTGCAAATTTTGATGCATAATTTTTGTTTTTGGTGCAAATTTTGGTGCATAATTTTTTTTTTGGTGCAAATTTTGGTGCATAATTTTTGTTTTTGGTGCAAATTTTGGTGCATAATTTTTGTTTTTGGTGCAAATTTTGGTGCATAATTTTTGTTTTTGGTGCAAATTTTGGTGCAAAATTTTAGATGCAAATTTTTTCTCTCTTAGGTACAAATGTTTTGTTTTTGGTGCAAATGTAGAAGCAAAATTTTCATTTTTCTTTAAACACGCCAATTTCCTAATCCAAAATCTCCAACTTTCTAACCGAATTCACATCAACCCAAACAAATTTAAATTTTTCAATGCAAATTCTCATCCAAAAAAAAAAAAAAAAAAAAAAAAAAATCAATCTCTTACCTTCAAAACATTCATTCCTTACCTCACCACTTTCCCAAAGCAGGAAATGACACACTTAAATTTTAAAAAACACAAAAACAACACGAAAAAACCACCGATTCCCCTCCAAAATCCCAAATCCCACTTAAAAACCTCAATCTTTCACCCCCAAAAACCTCCAAAACGCCCAAAAAATCCCAAAACTCCTCGATCATGACCACCCGAGCCGACCAACTCTCACTGTGATGTCATTGACAACCAAACTCGCGGATGCCGCCTGTCAAGGCTGCGCTGAGGCGGCATCCCTACAAGGGGTGAACGGAGAAACGTGAGTCAAGCGCTCGGCATGTTAATCCAAGCGGAGAGAGGGCGGGCGAGTCCGGACGGCGCCGCCACAACACTCGCTCAAATTCAAAACAAACGGCGCTCTTGTTCGCGACTCGCTACACTTGATGTTTATTTTTTTTCACAAGTTTCGTTGGGTTGAGTCGCGTGTGGTGAAAGGAAATGTTTTGCATTTGGTTTGGAATGGCGCTTCAATTGGGTTGCAATTATCCATTTGACGCTCATTTTGTTCGTTGTTATTAATTAAATATTTCGGACATGTCTAGCCACTGTATAATGTGCGGGGAATTTTGAGGCAAGTGGAGCGATGGGAGAGTGTGGAAAGAAGCGAAATGAAGTGCAATTTTTCTTTCAACGCTCGATGGATTTTTCATTTAAAGTTTTGATTTTTTATGTCAAGATTTCTACTTTTTGTTGTAAAATTTCCGCTTTTTTATTACAAAATTTCCACTTTCTAACAGAATTTGTACTTTTTTACACAACTTTTCACGTTTTTCATGTAAATTTTCATGTTTTTCATGTAAATTTTGATTTTTTTCTTGTAAATTTTCACTTTTTTCCTGTTAATTTCCACTTTTTAATGTAAATTTCCATTTTTTCCTGTAAATTTCCACTTTTTTCCAGTAAATTTCCTCTTTTTTTCTGTAAATTTCCTCTTTTTTTCTGTAAATTTTCACTTTTTTCCAGTAAATTTTCACTTTTTTCATGTAAATTTTCACTTTTTTCCTGTAAATTTTCACTTTTATCCAGTAAATTTTCACTTTTCCACTTTTTTAATGCAAATTTTTACTTTTTTCCTATAAATGTCCACTTTTTTCCTATAAATGTCCACTTTTTAGAGCAAACTTTTCATTTCTTTCCACAATCCTTTACTTTTAATGAAAAATTCCCACATTTCACACAAAACTTTCTAATTTCAAACGAAAATTCCACATTTTCCATCGCAAATTTTCACTTTTAACACAAAATTTCACTTCCCGTGTTAATTATTCATTTCTAAACCCAAAATCATCACCAAATAAACCTTCTTTACCAACCAACAAAAACAAAACCAACCCAAAACATATTTCAAACAAAACTCCCAACGCACAATCCGCAAATCACAACCAAACTTTCAAACATTCTCAATCGAATCTTTAATTTTTCTTTTCTCCCACAAGTGGGTCAAAGTCCAGATTCTCTGGCAAGGCCGAGTGCAAGGTGTTCAAGGTCCCTGAGTCCAATGCGCGTCCGACTGACGCCGACTCGGTGCGTGACCAAGCGTCGGCGCGCGTTATTTCCAATTCCACCACTCATTCGCGATTGAACTGCACACTCTCGACACTCCGTCGCCGTTCCGCCGATCACCGACAATTCCGCTCAAAAACAGCACAAAAAACGTCGTTTCGTCGCGATAAAACGCGTTTTATTCGTCCGCGGATGCTTAAAACGTGCTCTGGCGTCCAAATTCGCGTTCGGGGATGCTGTGCGGAGGATGCCGTGCATTTCTCGGGAAATCCCGCAAGAAAAACATGTCGGTCAAGGTCAGTCGGACAAACCATTTTTAATTTTTCATCAAAACGAATTTCGAAATTTTGTTCTATTTTTTTTTTTTTTGAAATTTTATTGATGAATGACGTCAATTGTTATCTAATCACTTCCGGTTGAGTGAATTTTGGTATTAAAACGACGTCATCGGTCGTTAAAACGAGATAATCATCGTTTTCGTGTCGTTTTCAGCATTTGTCAAGCAAAACGACGGATTTTTTAAAATTTCCTTGACGAGTGATACCTATTGTTACCTAACAACTTCCGGTTGAGTGAATTTTTATGTTAAATAACGTCATCGGTCGTTAAAACGAGATAATCGTCGTTTTGATGTCGTTTTCAATAAAATTCGAGCGAATTTCGAGCCAAAACGACGGAATTCTTTAAAAATGTCTACCTAACCACTTCCGGTCCACAAAATTCGTCGTTTAAACGATAAAATTGTCGTTTTCGTGTCGTTTTCAACAAAATTCGAGCGATTTTCCCCAAAATTTTAAAAAACATCTTTCACAAATGATGCCAATCATTATCTAACAACTTCCGGTCGACTAAATTTTGATATTAAATGACGTCATCGGTCGTAAAAACGAGATAATAGTCGTTTCCGTGTCGTTTCAAACAAAATCCTCGCCATTATCCTCTTTTTGCAAAACGAAAATTTTTTTTAAAAATTTATTTCTTTCCAATTTTCGTCTTATTCGGTTCTTCAGTCTTAAAATACCGCCCGCGTTCCAATTACGTAATTGAAGCCGACTGGCGGACGCCGCGGGAAATCCCAGCTAGAGGCTAGAGACAAATGGATTGGATTGGACATTGGACGACGTCCTGGACGACAACAATGCCGACCAACACGACGTGACACTCGATTCTAATCGCTCAATGGCAAAACCTTCGTTGTGTTAAGCCTCTCCCAGGCTTAGTCTGTCTGTTCCAATGGACTGAGTCCGAGAGGGGCGACATACAATGTAGTTGGAATCAATTTATTTATTTATTCGCACGTGTCAAAGGTAGGTTTGGTGCTGGTTTTGTGGATGTTAGGAAAAATTATGGGAAATTGGAATTTTTATACGTTTTTGAGTGGAAAGTGATGGAAAAATGCATGGAAATGGAATTTTTCTTTGTGTTTTAGTGAAAATTGTGGAAAATTGGATTTTTTTTTGTGGAATTTCATTGAAAAATTGTGGAAAATTGGATTTTTTTTGTGTTTTTGAGTGGAAAATGATGACAAAATGGAATTTTTCTGTGTTTTTTGAGTGGAAAATGATGACAAAATGGATTTTTTTTGTGTTTTTGAGTGGAAAATGATGACAAAATGGATTTTTTTTTGTGTTTTTGAGTGGAAAATGATGACAAAATGGAATTTTCTGTGTTTTTTGAGTGGAAAATAATGACAAAATGGAATTTTTCTGTGTTTTCAAGTATAAAATGATGGAAAAATGGAATTTTTCTGTTTTCTAGTGGAAAATGATGGGAAAATGTTTGGAAATAGAACTTTTCTGTGTTTTCAGGTGGAAAATAATGAAAATAAGCATTGAAAAAGAATTTTTAACACGTTTTCAAGTAAAAAATTATGACAAACATGCTTGGAAAATGGAGATAAATTCAACATTCAACATAAATTCAACATTTTCCAATGAAAAACAATGAAAACCACCTGGAAATTGACTTTCCCTCCACATTTCCACACCAACAACCCTTAAAAACTTAAATTTCATCCTTTTTCTTTGCTTATTCCAATTATACTTTATAATATTTGATTTTTTTCTCTGTTTGGTTGGTTGGATTCCTCAAGGTTTTATGGAAAGTGATTGAGATAAAATCGTGGGAGAGAAAACCTTTCTACTCATTTTGGATCATCACACGTCAAAAACTGTACAAAAAATAAAATATATAAATCGATTTATCTCAACGCAAAATTTTTTGTCAAATTCTTTCGCTAATTTAATACCAAATTCCTCAATTAAATTTCTTAATGAGATAATTCTTTCTGTTGCAAAATTGACTTCATTTTCCATTATGTTCAATTCCAATTGATGCTAATTTTAGATCTAATTTAATTAATACAGTTGTGATATGAATTTCTTTTCCATCTTAAAACGATTGATTAATCATTACACTGTTTATTCACATATAATTCTTTCTTTGAGTTTCTGTTTATGCTTTTAATAAATGAATCGTTTGAAGGCCGAGGAACTACGCCATTGAATATGCCTAATAATGGCGGCGGGAAATTCGAACTACGGAAGCCAAGAGGAAACAGCATTGACGGTAGCGACATCTAGTGCCCGAAAATTAAAACTCAATCGAAATTTTAATTTCATGTTTTAATTTGATTTTTAAATCTCTTTTTCTTTGTTTTCTTCCTTTTGTATTTTTCTATAATCAATAAAAAAAATACATTAGTGGTTTAAGATAATTCAGTTTCTAATTTTCACCACTACCTGATAGTGGCGCTTTCGTGCAACTATGGCGTCAGTTGGATTTACGCTACTCCTACAGTTGTTGAGATATCTGCAATAAACCAAGTGTTCCGACCACTTTTTCTCTTGAAAAATTCCGTTTTCCGACCATATCTCTGCAACCGTAGCAGATAGGCATATACATGTGATGTTTAATCGCTTTTCTAGATCATTTCCAATCGATTCAGCTCATTTCTGGGACTTTTTCAATTTTGGACCAATTTTGACAAAAACCCAAAGGCTAACCTATGGAGAAATGGCCAAAATCGGTCCAAAATTTAAAAAGTGCCAGAAATGAGCTTAATCGATCGAAAATGAGCTAAAAAATTGATGAAATACCACATTCATATGCCTAACTCCTACAGTTGTTGAGATAACTGCGAAAAACTAAGTTTTCTGACAACTAAAATATCGCCACCAGATGGCGCTGCTGAAAAGAAGTTTGAATGAACCTAATGGATATTTTGTTGCGCCATCTGGTGGCGATATTTTAATTCGTGACACCGCCACCAGATAGTGCTAAAACAGTTCGTTGCGCTATCTGGTGGCGGTGTCACGAACTGAAAGAACTAATAAAATTTTAATTGTTAATTTAGTTTGTGTTTATATTTATTTTTTTGCAAAAACGAACGAAGTAAATGATTTTATTTAAAATTTATATTTAAAAAAAGATAATACATAATTATAACAAATAAATACACATGATGACATGTAAGTTACAACGCAAGAGAAACATCTTTTTGGAAACAAGAGCCAGAAAAAGAAGAATAGAACAAAAGACAAAGAAGAATACAAAAAAAAACAAAAAAAAATCAAGAGCGAGCAGAAAAACGAGTAAAAGGAGAAAAACGACGAGTAGGAGAAGAAAAATAACAAAAGAAGAGAACAGAATAAAAATAAAAACTAAAATAAAATAATAAAAGCACAAGTCGAGTCATAAAAGATATTAAAAGCAAGAGAAAAACAAGAAATGAAAGAAGAAAAACGACGAGTGAGAAGAAAAAGCACGAGTAACAAATAAAATAACACTTTGTGAGTGTTCGGGTATCTCTTGCCATCAAGCACAGGAAGAAGGTCGGGAAGCAATCGTTCACCATGCTGATGCAGATTCAACTAACTTCCTTACTGCGGGGTCCACCACTTCCGGAAGTGGCACTTCCGGTTCCCAATTGTCGGAGCCAACGACCAACAGCTCCACCTGGTGCGGTGCACGAGAAACACACGAGGTGCGCGAGAGCTGTGGAAGCGCCGTGTGTTGCAGTGAAGTGACACAGACTGTGTGGGCAGCTGGTAGAGGTGAACAAGAGCAATTTACATCGCTTCGTGATAGACAGATCGTTCAAACTAATGATCGTAGATGAAATTTGAACCTCCAGAAGCAATGCCTGCAAAACACTTAAGAATAAATAATTAGTTCTATTTCCCTTCTCCATTTTCAAATTCAATTTCCATTTCCAACCCTTCGCCGATCCATTGGTAGCCGTCGGGACAATCACGCATGTATTTCCCGGCGCGTCGGCAGTGCAGTCACCGTGATAGCCGCTTCCCGCTTCGATGCATTCGTTATAGTCTGAAATGAAGAATTTTAGAGTTAAAATTTAATTCAAAATGGAAATAGGCCCAATCGACCTGAAATGACGTAAAAATCGTTTAATTATGGCATGAGGATGCCTATCTGGCTCCATTGCAGAGCTACGGGCGAAAAACCGGAAGAAAAGTCTTTGGAAGTCTGTTTTTGGTCGATAACTCGGCAAAGGAGCCAGATAGACATACTCATGCCATAATTAAACAATTTTTTACGTCATTTCAAGTCGATTGGGCCTATTTCCGGCACTTTTCAATTTTTGGCCGATTTTGGCCATTTCTCCATAGGTTAGCCTTTGGGTTTTTGTCAAAATTGGCAAAAATTGAAAAAGTCCCAGAAATGAGCTCAATCGATCTGAAATCAGCTAGAAAAGCGATTAAACATCACATGCATATGCCTAACTCCTACATTTGTTGAGATATCTGCAATAAACCAAGTATTCCGACCACTTTTTCTTTTGAAAAATTCCGTTTTCCGACCATATCTCTGCAACCGTAACAGATAGGCATATGCATGTGATGTTTAATCGCTTTTCTAGCTCATTTCCGATCGATTGAGCTCATTTTTTCAATTTTTGACCGATTTTAGTCATTTCTCCATAGGTTAGCCTTTGTGTTTTTGCTAAAATCGGCCAAAATTGAAAAATTGCCGGAAATAGGCCCAATCGACATGAAATGACGTAAAGAATCGTTTAATTATGGCATGAGTATGTCTATCTGGCTCCTTTGCCGAGTTATCGACCAAAAACAGACTTCTCCAAAGACTTTTCTTCCGGTTTTAGTGATAGAGTTCAGAGGGATGCAGGACGATACCTAATGATAGTGTACAACAACCAGCATTAGGACTACCTAATAGCAGAGTTTCAGAGATGTATAACTAGCAACAGGACGATACCTAAAGGCAAGGTTGCAATGGAGATTATATTAACTAGCAAAATCGCCATTTTCTTCTTTTTGAATAGTGAAGCTATGACGCACAGCATAGTGCTAGCTAGTGAGAAAAAACCAAAAATATGAAAATCAAACCAAAGATAAATCAAAATCAAACCAAAGATAAATCAAAATCAAACCAAAGATAAATCAAAATTTAGCAAACTACGTTCCAAGTGATTTCAAACTTACTCTCTCCTTTTACCAATTGTCCGAATCGCTAATATTAACTTCTTTAATCGATTCCAATCTGAAACTAACTTCTGGTAGAAACATGCATGATTCTCGATTAATGAATTTTTTCTTTAGTTTTCGCAGCTTTATAAACTACATCAGTGTTGGTTTGGAGATGTGAAACGTTGGAAATCTCCAGTCCATCGATGAAATAATGGATTCCTATATTAAAAAAGGCATTTTAGAAAGAAATCTTGACGAATAAAAAAATATTGGGTTTGGTTGTAGCAACAGGACAACAACCGAAAACATACATCGAAATTTGCGCGAGTGTTTCACGCAAAAATAAAATCAGACGACTTTAATGGCTTTCTCAGTTGTTTTATCCTTAATCCAATTGAACATTTGTGAGATAATTTCTTGATTTGGAACAAATAGTTCCTCTTAGATAGGGATTGCAGTACCGGACGGTTTTCATGGTACCGGTACTCGGTACTGAAATTTTTTTCCGGTACTATATTCGGTTCCGGTCCCGAATGAAAAATGGACACCGGTATTGGGGTCGGTACTACTACCGAAAGCGGTACTGACACCGGTATTGGTACCGGTTCTGGATAGTCAATCTATTTTTCAACAAAAATATTTATTTGTCATGTATAATTAGATAATACTGTAGTACTACAATTTATTCACCAGGCTGAAGTTTGCAACACCTTCACATTTGCCCAAACTACAGATAGAACAAATCCCAATTTTTTTACCAAGGATTTCAATGGTGTTTACACGAAAAGATAGAGGACTTTCTCCTAAACAAACCATGAACAGCACAAGTCTCTACTCCTCTTAGTTTTCGAGCAGCAAGCATTTGAATAAGGCACAAAAAAGACTTGTACTAAATTTCCAAATCTGGTGCCACAACTTCAAACCCCAACATCTCAACAAATTGATCACAGTTTTTTTATTAAAAAAACTAAATGATGTAAAGGACCTTCTCCTCTACAAACCCTAAAAGGCACAACACTCTAACCCTCTTAGTTTTTGAGCAGCAGACACTTAAACGCTGGGGAGCCCGCTGGGGAGCCCGCTGGGGAGCCCGCTGGGGAGCCCGCTGGGGAGCCCGCTGGGGAGCCCGCTGGGGAGCCCGCTGGGGAGCCCGCTGGGGAGCCCGCTGGGGAGCCCGCTGGGGAGCCCGCTGGGGAGCCCGCTGGGGAGCCCGCTGGGGAGCCCGCTGGGGAGCCCGCTGGGGAGCCCGCTGGGGAGCCCGCTGGGGAGCCCGCTGGGGAGCCCGCTGGGGAGCCCGCTGGGGAGCCCGCTGGGGAGCCCGCTGGGGAGCCCGCTGGGGAGCCCGCTGGGGAGCCCGCTGGGGAGCCCGCTGGGGAGCCCGCTGGGGAGCCCGCTGGGGAGCCCGCTGGGGAGCCCGCTGGGGAGCCCGCTGGGGAGCCCGCTGGGGAGCCCGCTGGGGAGCCCGCTGGGGAGCCCGCTGGGGAGCCCGCTGGGGAGCCCGCTGGGGAGCCCGCTGGGGAGCCCGCTGGGGAGCCCGCTGGGGAGCCCGCTGGGGAGCCCGCTGGGGAGCCCGCTGGGGAGCCCGCTGGGGAGCCCGCTGGGGAGCCCGCTGGGGAGCCCGCTGGGGAGCCCGCTGGGGAGCCCGCTGGGGAGCCCGCTGGGGAGCCCGCTGGGGAGCCCGCTGGGGAGCCCGCTGGGGAGCCCGCTGGGGAGCCCGCTGGGGAGCCCGCTGGGGAGCCCGCTGGGGAGCCCGCTGGGGAGCCCGCTGGGGAGCCCGCTGGGGAGCCCGCTGGGGAGCCCGCTGGGGAGCCCGCTGGGGAGCCCGCTGGGGAGCCCGCTGGGGAGCCCGCTGGGGAGCCCGCTGGGGAGCCCGCTGGGGAGCCCGCTGGGGAGCCCGCTGGGGAGCCCGCTGGGGAGCCCGCTGGGGAGCCCGCTGGGGAGCCCGCTGGGGAGCCCGCTGGGGAGCCCGCTGGGGAGCCCGCTGGGGAGCCCGCTGGGGAGCCCGCTGGGGAGCCCGCTGGGGAGCCCGCTGGGGAGCCCGCTGGGGAGCCCGCTGGGGAGCCCGCTGGGGAGCCCGCTGGGGAGCCCGCTGGGGAGCCCGCTGGGGAGCCCGCTGGGGAGCCCGCTGGGGAGCCCGCTGGGGAGCCCGCTGGGGAGCCCGCTGGGGAGCCCGCTGGGGAGCCCGCTGGGGAGCCCGCTGGGGAGCCCGCTGGGGAGCCCGCTGGGGAGCCCGCTGGGGAGCCCGCTGGGGAGCCCGCTGGGGAGCCCGCTGGGGAGCCCGCTGGGGAGCCCGCTGGGGAGCCCGCTGGGGAGCCCGCTGGGGAGCCCGCTGGGGAGCCCGCTGGGGAGCCCGCTGGGGAGCCCGCTGGGGAGCCCGCTGGGGAGCCCGCTGGGGAGCCCGCTGGGGAGCCCGCTGGGGAGCCCGCTGGGGAGCCCGCTGGGGAGCCCGCTGGGGAGCCCGCTGGGGAGCCCGCTGGGGAGCCCGCTGGGGAGCCCGCTGGGGAGCCCGCTGGGGAGCCCGCTGGGGAGCCCGCTGGGGAGCCCGCTGGGGAGCCCGCTGGGGAGCCCGCTGGGGAGCCCGCTGGGGAGCCCGCTGGGGAGCCCGCTGGGGAGCCCGCTGGGGAGCCCGCTGGGGAGCCCGCTGGGGAGCCCGCTGGGGAGCCCGCTGGGGAGCCCGCTGGGGAGCCCGCTGGGGAGCCCGCTGGGGAGCCCGCTGGGGAGCCCGCTGGGGAGCCCGCTGGGGAGCCCGCTGGGGAGCCCGCTGGGGAGCCCGCTGGGGAGCCCGCTGGGGAGCCCGCTGGGGAGCCCGCTGGGGAGCCCGCTGGGGAGCCCGCTGGGGAGCCCGCTGGGGAGCCCGCTGGGGAGCCCGCTGGGGAGCCCGCTGGGGAGCCCGCTGGGGAGCCCGCTGGGGAGCCCGCTGGGGAGCCCGCTGGGGAGCCCGCTGGGGAGCCCGCTGGGGAGCCCGCTGGGGAGCCCGCTGGGGAGCCCGCTGGGGAGCCCGCTGGGGAGCCCGCTGGGGAGCCCGCTGGGGAGCCCGCTGGGGAGCCCGCTGGGGAGCCCGCTGGGGAGCCCGCTGGGGAGCCCGCTGGGGAGCCCGCTGGGGAGCCCGCTGGGGAGCCCGCTGGGGAGCCCGCTGGGGAGCCCGCTGGGGAGCCCGCTGGGGAGCCCGCTGGGGAGCCCGCTGGGGAGCCCGCTGGGGAGCCCGCTGGGGAGCCCGCTGGGGAGCCCGCTGGGGAGCCCGCTGGGGAGCCCGCTGGGGAGCCCGCTGGGGAGCCCGCTGGGGAGCCCGCTGGGGAGCCCGCTGGGGAGCCCGCTGGGGAGCCCGCTGGGGAGCCCGCTGGGGAGCCCGCTGGGGAGCCCGCTGGGGAGCCCGCTGGGGAGCCCGCTGGGGAGCCCGCTGGGGAGCCCGCTGGGGAGCCCGCTGGGGAGCCCGCTGGGGAGCCCGCTGGGGAGCCCGCTGGGGAGCCCGCTGGGGAGCCCGCTGGGGAGCCCGCTGGGGAGCCCGCTGGGGAGCCCGCTGGGGAGCCCGCTGGGGAGCCCGCTGGGGAGCCCGCTGGGGAGCCCGCTGGGGAGCCCGCTGGGGAGCCCGCTGGGGAGCCCGCTGGGGAGCCCGCTGGGGAGCCCGCTGGGGAGCCCGCTGGGGAGCCCGCTGGGGAGCCCGCTGGGGAGCCCGCTGGGGAGCCCGCTGGGGAGCCCGCTGGGGAGCCCGCTGGGGAGCCCGCTGGGGAGCCCGCTGGGGAGCCCGCTGGGGAGCCCGCTGGGGAGCCCGCTGGGGAGCCCGCTGGGGAGCCCGCTGGGGAGCCCGCTGCCACGTTTTGGCACACATTTTACCACGTTTTAATCACACATTTTGCCAAGTTTTGGCACATATTTTACCACGTTTTTGCAGACATTTTACCACGTTTTTGCACACATTTTACCATGTTTTTGCACACATTTTACCATGTTTTTGCACACATTTTACCATGCTTTTGCAGACATCTTACCACGTTTTGGCACACGTTTTTTTTATCATACAACATCTGTTTCGGTTGCAGAGATATAGTCGGGTTCGAATCCGGACCAATCTAGGGGATTTAAAATAAAAATTTAAAATTTAAAAGTTAAAAATTAAAATTAAATTTTATCAGGGATTCGAACCCACTAGCCCAGAGTCCAAAGCCACCAAACACGTGAAGAAGATACCACACAGCTACAATAGCTGTTATGCTAGAATTATCTTAAAACTTATACTTATGCGAATAAACATCTAAAAGAAAACTAAACCTAAAAAATGCTAAAAGACTAGAAAAATTTAACCTAACCTAATCAAACCTAACCTAACCTCACCTCACCTCACCTCAAAAATACTAAAAGACTAGAAAAACCTAACCTAACCTAACCTTACCTAACCTCACCTCACCTCACCACACCTCAAAAATACTAAGAGACTAGAAAAACCTAACCTAACCTAACCTTACCTAAACTCACCTCACCTTACCTCACCTCAAAAATACTGAAAACCTCACCTCACCTCAAAAATACTGAAAACCTCACCTCACTACAAAAATACTGAAAACCTCACCTCACCTCAAAAATGCAATGCATATGCCTATCTGTTACGGTTGCAGAGTTGTGGTAAAAAACGGAATTTTTCAAGAGAAAAAGATGTCGGAAAACTTGATTTTTCACAGATATCTCAACAACTGTAGGAGTTAGGCATATGCATGTGATGTTTAATCGCTTTTCTAGCTCATTTCCGATCGATTGAGCTCATTTCAGGGACTTTTTCAATTTTTGCCAATTTTGTCAAAAACCCAAAGGCTAACCTATGGAGAAATGGCCAAATCGGTCCAAAATTGAAGAAGTGCCAGAAATAAGCTAAATCAATCGGAAATGAGCTAGAAAAGCGATTAAACATCACATGCATATGCCTATCTGTTACGGTTGCAGAGTTGTGGTAAAAAAACGGAATTTTTCAAGAGAAAAAGATGTCGGAAAACTTGATTTTTCACAGATATCTCAACAACTGTAGGAGTTAGGCATATGCATGTGATGTTTAATCGCTTTTCTAGCTCATTTCCGATCGATTGAGCTCATTTCAGGGACTTTTTCAATTTTTGCCAATTTTGTCAAAAACCCAAAGGCTAACCTATGGAGAAATGGCCAAATCGGTCCAAAATTGAAGAAGTGCCAGAAATAAGCTAAATCAATCGGAAATGAGCTAGAAAAGCGATTAAACATCACATGCATATGCCTATCTGTTACGGTTGCAGAGTTGTGGTAAAAAACGGAATTTTTCAAGAGAAAAAGATGTCGGAAAACTTGATTTTTCACAGATATCTCAACAACTGTAGGAGTTAGGCATATGCATGTGATGTTTAATCGCTTTTCTAGCTCATTTCCGATCGATTGAGCTCATTTCAGGGACTTTTTCAATTTTTGCCAATTTTGTCAAAAACCCAAAGGCTAACCTATGGAGAAATGGCCAAATCGGTCCAAAATTGAAGAAGTGCCAGAAAAAAGCTAAATCAATCGGAAATGAGCTAGAAAAGCGATTAAACATCACATGCATATGCCTATCTGTTACGGTTGCAGAGTTGTGGTAAAAAAACGGAATTTTTCAAGAGAAAAAGATGTCGGAAAACTTGATTTTTCACAGATATCTCAACAACTGTAGGAGTTAGGCATATGCATGTGATGTTTAATCGCTTTTCTAGCTCATTTCCGATCGATTGAGCTCATTTCAGGGACTTTTTTAATTTTTGCCAATTTTGTCAAAAACCCAAAGGCTAACCTATGGAGAAATGGCCAAATCGGTCCAAAATTGAAGAAGTGCCAGAAATAAGCTAAATCAATCGGAAATGAGCTAGAAAAGCGATTAAACATCACATGCATATGCCTATCTGTTACGGTTGCAGAGTTGTGGTAAAAAAACGGAATTTTTCAAGAGAAAAAGATGTCGGAAAACTTGATTTTTCACAGATATCTCAACAACTGTAGGAGTTAGGCATATGCATGTGATGTTTAATCGCTTTTCTAGCTCATTTCCGATCGATTGAGCTCATTTCAGGGACTTTTTCAATTTTTGCCAATTTTGTCAAAAACCCAAAGGCTAACCTATGGAGAAATGGCCAAATCGGTCCAAAATTGAAGAAGTGCCAGAAATAAGCTAAATCAATCGGAAATGAGCTAGAAAAGCGATTAAACATCACATGCATATGCCTATCTGTTACGGTTGCAGAGTTGTGGTAAAAAAACGGAATTTTTCAAGAGAAAAAGATGTCGGAAAACTTGATTTTTCACAGATATCTCAACAACTGTAGGAGTTAGGCATATGCATGTGATGTTTAATCGCTTTTCTAGCTCATTTCCGATCGATTGAGCTCATTTCAGGGACTTTTTCAATTTTTGCCAATTTTGTCAAAAACCCAAAGGCTAACCTATGGAGAAATGGCCAAATCGGTCCAAAATTGAAAAAGTGCCAGAAATAAGCTAAATCAATCGGAAATGAGCTAGAAAAGCGATTAAACATCACATGCATATGCCTATCTGTTACGGTTGCAGAGTTGTGGTAAAAAAACGGAATTTTTCAAGAGAAAAAGATGTCGGAAAACTTGATTTTTCACAGATATCTCAACAACTGTAGGAGTTAGGCATATGCATGTGATGTTTAATCGCTTTTCTAGCTCATTTCCGATCGATTGAGCTCATTTCAGGGACTTTTTCAATTTTTGCCAATTTTGTCAAAAACCCAAAGGCTAACCTATGGAGAAATGGCCAAATCGGTCCAAAATTGAAGAAGTGCCAGAAATAAGCTAAATCAATCGGAAATGAGCTAGAAAAGCGATTAACCATCACATGCATATGCCTATCTGTTACGGTTGCAGAGTTGTGGTAAAAAAACGGAATTTTTCAAGAGAAAAAGATGTCGGAAAACTTGATTTTTCACAGATATCTCAACAACTGTAGGAGTTAGGCATATGCATGTGATGTTTAATCGCTTTTCTAGCTCATTTCCGATCGATTGAGCTCATTTCAGGGACTTTTTCAATTTTTGCCAATTTTGTCAAAAACCCAAAGGCTAACCTATGGAGAAATGGCCAAATCGGTCCAAAATTGAAGAAGTGCCAGAAATAAGCTTAATCGATCGAAAATGAGCTAAAAAATTGATGAAATACCACATTCATATGCCTAACTCCTACAGTTGTTGAGATAACTGCGAAAAACTAAGTTTTCTGACAACTAAAATATCGCCACCAGATGGCGCTGCTGAAAAGAAGTTTGAATGAACCTAATGGATATTTTGTTGCGCCATCTGGTGGCGATATTTTAATTCGTGACACCGCCACCAGATAGTGCTAAAACAGTTCGTTGCGCTATCTGGTGGCGGTGTCACGAACTGAAAGAACTAATAAAATTTTAATTGTTAATTTAGTTTGTGTTTATATTTATTTTTTTGCAAAAACGAACGAAGTAAATGATTTTATTTAAAATTTATATTTAAAAAAAGATAATACATAATTATAACAAATAAATACACATGATGACATGTAAGTTACAACGCAAGAGAAACATCTTTTTGGAAACAAGAGCCAGAAAAAGAAGAATAGAACAAAAGACAAAGAAGAATACAAAAAAAAACAAAAAAAAATCAAGAGCGAGCAGAAAAACGAGTAAAAGGAGAAAAACGACGAGTAGGAGAAGAAAAATAACAAAAGAAGAGAACAGAATGAAAATAAAAACTAAAATAAAATAATAAAAGCACAAGTCGAGTCATAAAAGATATTAAAAGCAAGAGAAAAACAAGAAATGAAAGAAGAAAAACGACGAGTGAGAAGAAAAAGCACGAGTAACAAATAAAATAACACTTTGTGAGTGTTCGGGTATCTCTTGCCATCAGGCACAGGAAGAAGGTCGGGAAGCAATCGTTCACCATGCTGATGCAGATTCAACTAACTTCCTTACTGCGGGGTCCACCACTTCCGGAAGTGGCACTTCCGGTTCCCAATTGTCGGAGCCAACGACCAACAGCTCCACCTGGTGCGGTGCACGAGAAACACACGAGGTGCGCGAGAGCTGTGGAAGCGCCGTGTGTTGCAGTGAAGTGACACAGACTGTGTGGGCAGCTGGTAGAGGTGAACAAGAGCAATTTACATCGCTTCGTGATAGACAGATCGTTCAAACTAATGATCGTAGATGAAATTTGAACCTCCAGAAGCAATGCCTGCAAAACACTTAAGAATAAATAATTAGTTCTATTTCCCTTCTCCATTTTCAAATTCAATTTCCATTTCCAACCCTTCGCCGATCCATTGGTAGCCGTCGGGACAATCACGCATGTATTTCCCGGCGCGTCGGCAGTGCAGTCACCGTGATAGCCGCTTCCCGCTTCGATGCATTCGTTATAGTCTGAAATGAAGAATTTTAGAGTTAAAATTTAATTCAAAATGGAAATAGACCCAATCGACCTGAAATGACGTAAAAATCGTTTAATTATCGCATGAGGATGCCTATCTGGCTCCATTGCAGAGCTACGGGCGAAAAACCGGAAGAAAAGTCTTTGGAAGTCTGTTTTTGGTCGATAACTCGGCAAAGGAGCCAGATAGACATACTCATGCCATAATTAAACAATTTTTTACGTCATTTCAAGTCGATTGGGCCTATTTCCGGCACTTTTCAATTTTTGGCCGATTTTGGCCATTTCTCCATAGGTTAGCCTTTGGGTTTTTGTCAAAATTGGAAAAAATTGAAAAAGTCCCAGAAATGAGCTCAATCGATCTGAAATCAGCTAGAAAAGCGATTAAACATCACATGCATATGCCTAACTCCTACATTTGTTGAGATATCTGCAATAAACCAAGTATTCCGACCACTTTTTCTTTTGAAAAATTCCGTTTTCCGACCATATCTCTGCAACCGTAACAGATAGGCATATGCATGTGATGTTTAATCGCTTTTCTAGCTCATTTCCGATCGATTGAGCTCATTTTTTCAATTTTTGACCGATTTTAGTCATTTCTCCATAGGTTAGCCTTTGTGTTTTTGCTAAAATCGGCCAAAATTGAAAAATTGCCGGAAATAGGCCCAATCGACGTGAAATGACGTAAAGAATCGTTTAATTATGGCATGAGTATGTCTATCTGGCTCCTTTGCCGAGTTATCGACCAAAAACAGACTTCTCCAAAGACTTTTCTTCCGGTTTTAGTGATAGAGTTCAGAGGGATGCAGGACGATACCTAATGATAGTGTACAACAACCAGCATTAGGACTACCTAATAGCAGAGTTTCAGAGATGTATAACTAGCAACAGGACGATACCTAAAGGCAAGGTTGCAATGGAGATTATATTAACTAGCAAAATCGCCATTTTCTTCTTTTTGAATAGTGAAGCTATGACGCACAGCATAGTGCTAGCTAGTGAGAAAAAACCAAAAATATGAAAATCAAACCAAAGATAAATCAAAATCAAACCAAAGATAAATCAAAATCAAACCAAAGATAAATCAAAATTTAGCAAACTACGTTCCAAGTGATTTCAAACTTACTCTCTCCTTTTACCAATTGTCCGAATCGCTAATATTAACTTCTTTAATCGATTCCAATCTGAAACTAACTTCTGGTAGAAACATGCATGATTCTCGATTAATGAATTTTTTCTTTAGTTTTCGCAGCTTTATAAACTACGTGCTGGTTAGACGTAAAATGAGCTGAAAAATCGATTCCCGTGTGCGCAATTTGCATATCTGGCACTGTTGCAGAGATATAAGCAAAAAACTGACTTTTTGAACAGAAAAAGTGGTGTATCTCTGCAACGGTGCCAGATATGCAAATTCCGCCAACGGGAATCGACTTTTTAGCGCATTTTATACGTCTTAAGCATGTTTTTGGCACTTTTTAAAATTTGTCAAAAAAGCAAAGGCTAATGTATGGAGAAATGGCCAAAAATTGAAAAAGTTCCAGAAACGTGCTGGTTAGACGTAAAATGAGCTGAAAAATCGATTCCCGTGTGCGCAATTTGCATATCTGGCACTGTTGCAGAGATATAAGCAAAAAACTGACTTTTTGAACAGAAAAAGTGGTGTATCTCTGCAACGGTGCCAGATATGCAAATTCCGCCAACGGGAATCGACTTTTTAGCGCATTTTATACGTCTTAAGCATGTTTTTGGCACTTTTTAAAATTTGTCAAAAAAGCAAAGGCTAATGTATGGAGAAATGGCCAAAAATTGAAAAAGTTCCAGAAACGTGCTGGTTAGACGTAAAATGAGCTGAAAAATCGATTCCCGTGTGCGCAATTTGCATATCTGGCACTGTTGCAGAGATATAAGCAAAAAACTGACTTTTTGAACAGAAAAAGTGGTGTATCTCTGCAACGGTGCCAGATATGCAAATTCCGCCAACGGGAATCGACTTTTTAGCGCATTTTATACGTCTTAAGCATGTTTTTGGCACTTTTTAAAATTTGTCAAAAAAGCAAAGGCTAATGTATGGAGAAATGGCCAAAAATTGAAAAAGTTCCAGAAACGTGCTGGTTAGACGTAAAATGAGCTGAAAAATCGATTCCCGTGTGCGCAATTTGCATATCTGGCACTGTTGCAGAGATATAAGCAAAAAACTGACTTTTTGAACAGAAAAAGTGGTGTATCTCTGCAACGGTGCCAGATATGCAAATTCCGCCAACGGGAATCGACTTTTTAGCTCATTTTACATGTCTTAAGCATGTTTTTGGCACTTTTTAAAATTTGTCAAAAAAGCAAAGGCTAATGTATGGAGAAATGGCCAAAAATTGAAAAAGTTCCAGAAACGTGCTGGTTAGACGTAAAATGAGCTGAAAAATCGATTCCCGTGTGCGCAATTTGCATATCTGGCACTGTTGCAGAGATATAAGCAAAAAACTGACTTTTTGAACAGAAAAAGTGGTGTATCTCTGCAACGGTGCCAGATATGCAAATTCCGCCAACGGGAATCGACTTTTTAGCGCATTTTATACGTCTTAAGCATGTTTTTGGCACTTTTTAAAATTTGTCAAAAAAGCAAAGGCTAATGTATGGAGAAATGGCCAAAAATTGAAAAAGTTCCAGAAACGTGCTGGTTAGACGTAAAATGAGCTGAAAAATCGATTCCCGTGTGCGCAATTTGCATATCTGGCACTGTTGCAGAGATATAAGCAAAAAACAGACTTTTTGGAGTGTATTGTACTCCATACCTGTTTTGATATTTTGTGACGCTGCCCTTTGCAGCGCCACCTGTGTGTATTTTAAAGATTAAAGCACTCATGCAAATAGCCACCAAGGTGATGGTCAAAAAACCCTGAGTTGTTCCTGTCTCAATCCAACACCATCAATCCATCACAAAACCATCAGCAGAAAACACTACATTGGCGACGAGGATGCGACCACAATCCATCGCACTACACTGAAACCACCTCCATGCAAGTTTTTCCGAGCCTTTTGGAACCTTTCACCGATTTTCACACCACCACGGGTTAGGCCTGCGACCTTTGTTCATCGTTGTCACCGTTTTCCGCCATTTTTTTTTCGCTTCAACATGGCTACAACCGCAGTTTTCCACGAATTCAATCCAGCAGGCGATTGGGAGCTCTACATTGAACGGATGGAGGCGTTTTTCGGATACCATGACATCGTGGACGACAAAAAAAAGGTTAATTTGCTAATTTCGTGCGTTGGAGACGACAACTATAAATGCATGTCCGACCTTGCAAATCCAAAGAAACCAAGCACCATGACTTTCGCTGAGCTGAACGCATTGATGACCAAACATGCACGGCCCAAACCCATGATGTTGGCCGAACGAAATCGTTTTCAGCGGCGAAATCAAGGACCGACCGAGTCAATTGCCGACTTTGCTTTGGCTCTCCAGGCGCTTGCGAAGTCGTGTGATTACGCAGAAAACCTATCCAACACTCTCCGGGATCGTTTCGTGTGCGGTTTGCGTCATGAACGTATAATATCAACGCTTGTCCATCTGGCAGATATTTCCTTCGATAATGTCTACAAACACGCCATCTCCATGGAGCAGACGTTGACAGAGGTTCCGAATTTCCACCCAGGAACCACAACTGAAGTGCACAAAGTCGGCAACACCGAGAAGTCGCACAGCAACGGCAATCGTGCCTACACCAAATCCCGTAATTCGACAAACGCAGAAGCGACGCACCAGCCATCGGGCAACACCCAAGCGTCTGGCAGCGGCCCACAATGCGCTTCGTGCGGAGGAACGGACCACCGACGTGACGACTGCACGCATCGATACGCAACCTGTTACGGCTGCGGAAAAAAAGGCCACATCAAGTCCGCTTGCATGTCCGCCGGCAGACCCGCTACTGCTACTCCACAACCAGTCCACTACCAATCCACCGAGCCTCCTTTGGAGCTCACATTTTATTAATTCCACTCCGGAAACACTCCAAATCATCGGAGTGGGGGGAGAATCTCCACGATTTTCCCTTCCTCCCATTTCAAACATTCATGTGCGTTCCCGCTTCCACGCCGCGCATTCCGGCTATCACGCCACACGTTCCATCTACGTTCCAACAACGTTCCGTACGTTTCCGCCATCGTTCCACACGTTCCTGCTACTGTTCCACACGTTTCAGCCATCGTTCCATACGTTCCGGCTTCCATTTCCGCATCCAGCATCCGCTCAACCGCATCAGCATCCGCAAATGTTATAATTTAGTAAATCCTTTTTTTATGTAAATAATTCCTTCCACTTTTATTTGTTTTGATTACATGTTTAATCTTCCATCTTTTTAAATTGTTGTATTGTTTCTTATTACATTTCATGTTTTATTCCAACTGCAATATTATAATTGTTTTCCCTCCTGTCACACAATTGAGGGGATGATGGAGTGTATTGTACTCCATACCTGTTTTGATATTTTGTGACGCTGCCCTTTGCAGCGCCACCTGTGTGTATTTTAAAGATTAAAGCACTCATGCAAATAGCCACCAAGGTGATGGTCAAAAAACCCTGAGTTGTTCCTGTCTCAATCCAACACCATCAATCCATCACAAAACCATCAGCAGAAAACACTACACTTTTTGAACAGAAAAAGTGGTGTATCTCTGCAACGGTGCCAGATATGCAAATTCCGCCAACGGGAATCGACTTTTTAGCGCATTTTATACGTCTTAAGCATGTTTTTGGCACTTTTTAAAATTTGTCAAAAAAGCAAAGGCTAATGTATGGAGAAATGGCCAAAAATTGAAAAAGTTCCAGAAACGTGCTGGTTAGACGTAAAATGAGCTGAAAAATCGATTCCCGTGTGCGCAATTTGCATATCTGGCACTGTTGCAGAGATATAAGCAAAAAACAGACTTTTTGAACAGAAAAAGTGGTGTATCTCTGCAACGGTGCCAGATATGCAAATTCCGCCAACGGGAATCGACTTTTTAGCACATTTTATACGTCTTAAGCATGTTTTTGGCACTTTTTAAAATTTGTCAAAAAAGCAAAGGCTAATGTATGGAGAAATGGCCAAAAATTGAAAAAGTTCCAGAAACGTGCTGGTTAGACGTAAAATGAGCTGAAAAATCGATTCCCGTGTGCGCAATTTGCATATCTGGCACTGTTGCAGAGATATAAGCAAAAAACAGACTTTTTGAACAGAAAAAGTGGTGTATCTCTGCAACGGTGCCAGATATGCAAATTCCGCCAACGGGAATCGACTTTTTAGCGCATTTTATACGTCTTAAGCATGTTTTTGGCACTTTTTAAAATTTGTCAAAAAAGCAAAGGCTAATGTATGGAGAAATGGCCAAAAATTGAAAAAGTTCCAGAAACGTGCTGGTTAGACGTAAAATGAGCTGAAAAATCGATTCCCGTGTGCGCAATTTGCATATCTGGCACTGTTGCAGAGATATAAGCAAAAAACTGACTTTTTGAACAGAAAAAGTGGTGTATCTCTGCAACGGTGCCAGATATGCAAATTCCGCCAACGGGAATCGACTTTTTAGCGCATTTTATACGTCTTAAGCATGTTTTTGGCACTTTTTAAAATTTGTCAAAAAAGCAAAGGCTAATGTATGGAGAAATGGCCAAAAATTGAAAAAGTTCCAGAAACGTGCTGGTTAGACGTAAAATGAGCTGAAAAATCGATTCCCGTGTGCGCAATTTGCATATCTGGCACTGTTGCAGAGATATAAGCAAAAAACTGACTTTTTGAACAGAAAAAGTGGTGTATCTCTGCAACGGTGCCAGATATGCAAATTCCGCCAACGGGAATCGACTTTTTAGCGCATTTTATACGTCTTAAGCATGTTTTTGGCACTTTTTAAAATTTGTCAAAAAAGCAAAGGCTAATGTATGGAGAAATGGCCAAAAATTGAAAAAGTTCCAGAAACGTGCTGGTTAGACGTAAAATGAGCTGAAAAATCGATTCCCGTGTGCGCAATTTGCATATCTGGCACTGTTGCAGAGATATAAGCAAAAAACTGACTTTTTGAACAGAAAAAGTGGTGTATCTCTGCAACGGTGCCAGATATGCAAATTCCGCCAACGGGAATCGACTTTTTAGCGCATTTTATACGTCTTAAGCATGTTTTTGGCACTTTTTAAAATTTGTCAAAAAAGCAAAGGCTAATGTATGGAGAAATGGCCAAAAATTGAAAAAGTTCCAGAAACGTGCTGGTTAGACGTAAAATGAGCTGAAAAATCGATTCCCGTGTGCGCAATTTGCATATCTGGCACTGTTGCAGAGATATAAGCAAAAAACAGACTTTTTGAACAGAAAAAGTGGTGTATCTCTGCAACGGTGCCAGATATGCAAATTCCGCCAACGGGAATCGACTTTTTAGCGCATTTTATACGTCTTAAGCATGTTTTTGGCACTTTTTAAAATTTGTCAAAAAAGCAAAGGCTAATGTATGGAGAAATGGCCAAAAATTGAAAAAGTTCCAGAAACGTGCTGGTTAGACGTAAAATGAGCTGAAAAATCGATTCCCGTGTGCGCAATTTGCATATCTGGCACTGTTGCAGAGATATAAGCAAAAAACAGACTTTTTGAACAGAAAAAGTGGTGTATCTCTGCAACGGTGCCAGATATGCAAATTCCGCCAACGGGAATCGACTTTTTAGCGCATTTTATACGTCTTAAGCATGTTTTTGGCACTTTTTAAAATTTGTCAAAAAAGCAAAGGCTAATGTATGGAGAAATGGCCAAAAATTGAAAAAGTTCCAGAAACGTGCTGGTTAGACGTAAAATGAGCTGAAAAATCGATTCCCGTGTGCGCAATTTGCATATCTGGCACTGTTGCAGAGATATAAGCAAAAAACTGACTTTTTGAACAGAAAAAGTGGTGTATCTCTGCAACGGTGCCAGATATGCAAATTCCGCCAACGGGAATCGACTTTTTAGCGCATTTTATACGTCTTAAGCATGTTTTTGGCACTTTTTAAAATTTGTCAAAAAAGCAAAGGCTAATGTATGGAGAAATGGCCAAAAATTGAAAAAGTTCCAGAAACGTGCTGGTTAGACGTAAAATGAGCTGAAAAATCGATTCCCGTGTGCGCAATTTGCATATCTGGCACTGTTGCAGAGATATAAGCAAAAAACAGACTTTTTGAACAGAAAAAGTGGTGTATCTCTGCAACGGTGCCAGATATGCAAATTCCGCCAACGGGAATCGACTTTTTAGCGCATTTTATACGTCTTAAGCATGTTTTTGGCACTTTTTAAAATTTGTCAAAAAAGCAAAGGCTAATGTATGGAGAAATGGCCAAAAATTGAAAAAGTTCCAGAAACGTGCTGGTTAGACGTAAAATGAGCTGAAAAATCGATTCCCGTGTGCGCAATTTGCATATCTGGCACTGTTGCAGAGATATAAGCAAAAAACTGACTTTTTGAACAGAAAAAGTGGTGTATCTCTGCAACGGTGCCAGATATGCAAATTCCGCCAACGGGAATCGACTTTTTAGCGCATTTTATACGTCTTAAGCATGTTTTTGGCACTTTTTAAAATTTGTCAAAAAAGCAAAGGCTAATGTATGGAGAAATGGCCAAAAATTGAAAAAGTTCCAGAAACGTGCTGGTTAGACGTAAAATGAGCTGAAAAATCGATTCCCGTGTGCGCAATTTGCATATCTGGCACTGTTGCAGAGATATAAGCAAAAAACTGACTTTTTGAACAGAAAAAGTGGTGTATCTCTGCAACGGTGCCAGATATGCAAATTCCGCCAACGGGAATCGACTTTTTAGCGCATTTTATACGTCTTAAGCATGTTTTTGGCACTTTTTAAAATTTGTCAAAAAAGCAAAGGCTAATGTATGGAGAAATGGCCAAAAATTGAAAAAGTTCCAGAAACGTGCTGGTTAGACGTAAAATGAGCTGAAAAATCGATTCCCGTGTGCGCAATTTGCATATCTGGCACTGTTGCAGAGATATAAGCAAAAAACAGACTTTTTGAACAGAAAAAGTGGTGTATCTCTGCAACGGTGCCAGATATGCAAATTCCGCCAACGGGAATCGACTTTTTAGCGCATTTTATACGTCTTAAGCATGTTTTTGGCACTTTTTAAAATTTGTCAAAAAAGCAAAGGCTAATGTATGGAGAAATGGCCAAAAATTGAAAAAGTTCCAGAAACGTGCTGGTTAGACGTAAAATGAGCTGAAAAATCGATTCCCGTGTGCGCAATTTGCATATCTGGCACTGTTGCAGAGATATAAGCAAAAAACTGACTTTTTGAACAGAAAAAGTGGTGTATCTCTGCAACGGTGCCAGATATGCAAATTCCGCCAACGGGAATCGACTTTTTAGCGCATTTTATACGTCTTAAGCATGTTTTTGGCACTTTTTAAAATTTGTCAAAAAAGCAAAGGCTAATGTATGGAGAAATGGCCAAAAATTGAAAAAGTTCCAGAAACGTGCTGGTTAGACGTAAAATGAGCTGAAAAATCGATTCCCGTGTGCGCAATTTGCATATCTGGCACTGTTGCAGAGATATAAGCAAAAAACAGACTTTTTGAACAGAAAAAGTGGTGTATCTCTGCAACGGTGCCAGATATGCAAATTCCGCCAACGGGAATCGACTTTTTAGCGCATTTTATACGTCTTAAGCATGTTTTTGGCACTTTTTAAAATTTGTCAAAAAAGCAAAGGCCAAAAATTGAAAAAGTTCCAGAAACGTGCTGGTTAGACGTAAAATGAGCTGAAAAATCGATTCCCGTGTGCGCAATTTGCATATCTGGCACTGTTGCAGAGATATAAGCAAAAAACAGACTTTTTGAACAGAAAAAGTGGTGTATCTCTGCAACGGTGCCAGATATGCAAATTCCGCCAACGGGAATCGACTTTTTAGCGCATTTTATACGTCTTAAGCATGTTTTTGGCACTTTTTAAAATTTGTCAAAAAAGCAAAGGCCAAAAATTGAAAAAGTTCCAGAAACGTGCTGGTTAGACGTAAAATGAGCTGAAAAATCGATTCCCGTGTGCGCAATTTGCATATCTGGCACTGTTGCAGAGATATAAGCAAAAAACAGACTTTTTGAACAGAAAAAGTGGTGTATCTCTGCAACGGTGCCAGATATGCAAATTCCGCCAACGGGAATCGACTTTTTAGCGCATTTTATACGTCTTAAGCATGTTTTTGGCACTTTTTAAAATTTGTCAAAAAAGCAAAGGCTAATGTATGGAGAAATGGCCAAAAATTGAAAAAGTTCCAGAAACGTGCTGGTTAGACGTAAAATAAGCTGAAAAATCGATTCCCGTGTGCGCAATTTGCATATCTGGCACTGTTGCAGAGATATAAGCAAAAAACTGACTTTTTGAACAGAAAAAGTGGTGTATCTCTGCAACGGTGCCAGATATGCAAATTCCGCCAACGGGAATCGACTTTTTAGCGCATTTTATACGTCTTAAGCATGTTTTTGGCACTTTTTAAAATTTGTCAAAAAAGCAAAGGCTAATGTATGGAGAAATGGCCAAAAATTGAAAAAGTTCCAGAAACGTGCTGGTTAGACGTAAAATGAGCTGAAAAATCGATTCCCGTGTGCGCAATTTGCATATCTGGCACTGTTGCAGAGATATAAGCAAAAAACTGACTTTTTGAACAGAAAAAGTGGTGTATCTCTGCAATGGTGCCAGATATGCAAATTCCGCCAACGGGAATCGACTTTTTAGCGCATTTTATACGTCTTAAGCATGTTTTTGGCACTTTTTAAAATTTGTCAAAAAAGCAAAGGCTAATGTATGGAGAAATGGCCAAAAATTGAAAAAGTTCCAGAAACGTGCTGGTTAGACGTAAAATGAGCTGAAAAATCGATTCCCGTGTGCGCAATTTGCATATCTGGCACTGTTGCAGAGATATAAGCAAAAAACTGACTTTTTGAACAGAAAAAGTGGTGTATCTCTGCAACGGTGCCAGATATGCAAATTCCGCCAACGGGAATCGACTTTTTAGCGCATTTTATACGTCTTAAGCATGTTTTTGGCACTTTTTAAAATTTGTCAAAAAAGCAAAGGCCAAAAATTGAAAAAGTTCCAGAAACGTGCTGGTTAGACGTAAAATGAGCTGAAAAATCGATTCCCGTGTGCGCAATTTGCATATCTGGCACTGTTGCAGAGATATAAGCAAAAAACAGACTTTTTGAACAGAAAAAGTGGTGTATCTCTGCAACGGTGCCAGATATGCAAATTCCGCCAACGGGAATCGACTTTTTAGCGCATTTTATACGTCTTAAGCATGTTTTTGGCACTTTTTAAAATTTGTCAAAAAAGCAAAGGCTAATGTATGGAGAAATGGCCAAAAATTGAAAAAGTTCCAGAAACGTGCTGGTTAGACGTAAAATAAGCTGAAAAATCGATTCCCGTGTGCGCAATTTGCATATCTGGCACTGTTGCAGAGATATAAGCAAAAAACTGACTTTTTGAACAGAAAAAGTGGTGTATCTCTGCAACGGTGCCAGATATGCAAATTCCGCCAACGGGAATCGACTTTTTAGCGCATTTTATACGTCTTAAGCATGTTTTTGGCACTTTTTAAAATTTGTCAAAAAAGCAAAGGCTAATGTATGGAGAAATGGCCAAAAATTGAAAAAGTTCCAGAAACGTGCTGGTTAGACGTAAAATGAGCTGAAAAATCGATTCCCGTGTGCGCAATTTGCATATCTGGCACTGTTGCAGAGATATAAGCAAAAAACTGACTTTTTGAACAGAAAAAGTGGTGTATCTCTGCAATGGTGCCAGATATGCAAATTCCGCCAACGGGAATCGACTTTTTAGCGCATTTTATACGTCTTAAGCATGTTTTTGGCACTTTTTAAAATTTGTCAAAAAAGCAAAGGCTAATGTATGGAGAAATGGCCAAAAATTGAAAAAGTTCCAGAAACGTGCTGGTTAGACGTAAAATGAGCTGAAAAATCGATTCCCGTGTGCGCAATTTGCATATCTGGCACTGTTGCAGAGATATAAGCAAAAAACTGACTTTTTGAACAGAAAAAGTGGTGTATCTCTGCAACGGTGCCAGATATGCAAATTCCGCCAACGGGAATCGACTTTTTAGCGCATTTTATACGTCTTAAGCATGTTTTTGGCACTTTTTAAAATTTGTCAAAAAAGCAAAGGCTAATGTATGGAGAAATGGCCAAAAATTAAAAAAGTTCCAGAAACGTGCTGGTTAGACGTAAAATGAGCTGAAAAATCGATTCCCGTGTGCGCAATTTGCGGTTACGTCGGTTACGTCGGTTACGTCGGTTACGTCGGTTACGTCGGTTACGTCGGTTACGTCGGTTACGTCGGTTACGTCGGTTACGTCGGTTACGTCGGTTACGTCGGTTACGTCGGTTACGTCGGTTACGTCGGTTACGTCGGTTACGTCGGTTACGTCGGTTACGTCGGTTACGTCGGTTACGTCGGTTACGTCGGTTACGTCGGTTACGTCGGTTACGTCGGTTACGTCGGTTACGTCGGTTACGTCGGTTACGTCGGTTACGTCGGTTACGTCGGTTACGTCGGTTACGTCGGTTACGTCGGTTACGTCGGTTACGTCGGTTACGTCGGTTACGTCGGTTACGTCGGTTACGTCGGTTACGTCGGTTACGTCGGTTACGTCGGTTACGTCGGTTACGTCGGTTACGTCGGTTACGTCGGTTACGTCGGTTACGTCGGTTACGTCGGTTACGTCGGTTACGTCGGTTACGTCGGTTACGTCGGTTACGTCGGTTACGTCGGTTACGTCGGTTACGTCGGTTACGTCGGTTACGTCGGTTACGTCGGTTACGTCGGTTACGTCGGTTACGTCGGTTACGTCGGTTACGTCGGTTACGTCGGTTACGTCGGTTACGTCGGTTACGTCGGTTACGTCGGTTACGTCGGTTACGTCGGTTACGTCGGTTACGTCGGTTACGTCGGTTACGTCGGTTACGTCGGTTACGTCGGTTACGTCGGTTACGTCGGTTACGTCGGTTACGTCGGTTACGTCGGTTACGTCGGTTACGTCGGTTACGTCGGTTACGTCGGTTACGTCGGTTACGTCGGTTACGCCAACGGGAATCGACTTTTTAGCGCATTTTATACGTCTTAAGCATGTTTTTGGCACTTTTTAAAATTTGTCAAAAAAGCAAAGGCTAATGTATGGAGAAATGGCCAAAAATTGAAAAAGTTCCAGAAACGTGCTGGTTAGACGTAAAATGAGCTGAAAAATCGATTCCCGTGTGCGCAATTTGCATATCTGGCACTGTTGCAGAGATATAAGCAAAAAACAGACTTTTTGAACAGAAAAAGTGGTGTATCTCTGCAACGGTGCCAGATATGCAAATTCCGCCAACGGGAATCGACTTTTTAGCGCATTTTATACGTCTTAAGCATGTTTTTGGCACTTTTTAAAATTTGTCAAAAAAGCAAAGGCTAATGTATGGAGAAATGGCCAAAAATTGAAAAAGTTCCAGAAACGTGCTGGTTAGACGTAAAATGAGCTGAAAAATCGATTCCCGTGTGCGCAATTTGCATATCTGGCACTGTTGCAGAGATATAAGCAAAAAACAGACTTTTTGAACAGAAAAAGTGGTGTATCTCTGCAACGGTGCTGTTAAATTTGCATAAGTTTAAATCAATACAAATCTACCAAACAAATTTCCAAAGTCCTGGATACAAGTG
Source organism: Strigamia acuminata (assembly GCA_949358305.1). Lineage (NCBI taxonomy): Eukaryota > Metazoa > Arthropoda > Chilopoda > Geophilomorpha > Linotaeniidae > Strigamia > Strigamia acuminata. The sequence goes on along the minus strand of OX442320.1, from coordinate 5,120,479 downwards.
GATGAATAAAGTTGAGATGGTGGTGAAATTCAAAGATGGCGTTGGAGCAAAGTAAAAGCACAACCACACGTTTTAGAGGTAAAAAGTACACTGGTTTTTATTCTTATTTTAAACACAAAAGGAAAGGTAGAGGAATGTGGATGACGTGTTCAGAGCACCAATGAAAACGGTGCTTGCACGTTAGGAAAAACCCCACCAATTAAGGGATTAACGTGGGGATAAAACATCAGTTGAATTTGAAACAGGTCACCACACTCGAAATAAAACATCAACATAAATCTACAAAAAATGTAATATTTAAAAGTATAAATGTGAAATATATCAATATCAAACTCAATCAATTAATTAGAAATATCCAATCACCAATATAAAATGAAACAACAAATCAAGTAAAATATGGAAATACAAATAGCAATGTAATGTAAAATGGAAATACCAATATGACACAATAATCGAACAATAATTCACTTTACGCGTAAAATCATCCGATTTTCACACTGCCGGCGGGGAGGGAGTTGTTTGACTCCACCTCCAAGCGCACAAGACGTTGTATTGGCCTACGCAATTTTTCTCCATTAGCGAGCATCAACTCACATGATCGGACTTTATCGTCCCGACCTCGTCTGACCTCGACCACTCGACCCATTTTCCACTTTAGGCGTGGTTTAAACGGCTCTTCCACAATAACGAGGTCGTTCAATTGAAGCTCCTGCGTGTTTGACTTGCCCGTCTGAATTTTTAGGTCTGTCAGGTACTCGCGAGACCAACGCGTCCAAAATGACAGTAACACACGCTGTTGGTAGCGCCACTGTCGAATAAACTCTTTCTGCGTTGGCTCGTGATCCTCCGTCGCTCCTGAATCAGGCAGGTGAGTCAGCATCACGCCGGTCAAAAAATGTGCGGGTGTGAGCGGTTCGATTTCCTCCGGATTGTCGTAGACGTAGGTAATCGGCCTACGATTTATCACGGCCTCGGTTTGCGCCAGAAATGTCCCGAGTTGATAAAAATTCAGGTGCGCGGATCCGATGGCTTTTCGCAAACACCTTTTCACAGTTTGTACCATCCTCTCCCAAAAGCCGCCCCACCAAGGTCCATTCTCGACGATAAACCTCCATTCGATTCCCTTTTGGGCCAAATAGTTCTGGAAAGTTTCGTCCTTCGTATGGTTCAATAGTGAGGCCAACTCCAGGTGCGCGCGGTGGAAAGTGGTTCCGTTGTCACTGTACATGATTTTCGGAAGCCCTCTGCGACTAATGAATCGTTCGAATGCTCCCAAAAAGTCTGTTGTTGCCAGCGAGGGTACCAACTCCAAATGAACGGCTCGGATGGTTGCGCATGTGAAAACTGCAATGTAAGATTTAGTTTTTCGCCCTTTTACTATCACTGGTCCTGCGAAGTCGACTCCGGTGACGGCGAACGGTTGGCATCTGGTTGTCCTGTCGGCTGGGAGGGCGCCTGGCACTTCTCGCATCAGTCGACCATTGATTTTTTTGCAAATGGTGCATCGATCCAACATCGATTTCAAGGTCCTCCTTGCGGATGGCGTCCAGTAAACTTCTCGAAATTTAGACAGCGTGGCTGTCAACCCGCAATGGAGGACCTGTAAATGAGAATGTCGCAAAATTAGATTTGTAAGTTCGTGTTTAGGAGGTAAAATCAAAGGCTGTGTAGCAGTGGGCACGTCTCGTGACTCATGCAGTCGATTTTGCAATTCGATTAACCCCATTTCGTTCAGGCGTGGATTCAAATTTCGTAGTTTGGAGTCTCTCTGAACTTGTTTGCCGTCCTTCAGTCTGTCCATCTCACAGCCATAAATTTCTGCCTGTGCAACTCGAATTAAGTTGAGTCTCGCACGTTGCAGCTCGGCTGCCAACAATGGGCCTCGACCTCGGTGGCTGGCGTCCTCTTGTCGTCTCCCTGCGTTATCAGCGAACCTGAAAATCCATGCCAGCGTTCGGATTGCCTTTGAAAGCGATCCAAACCTGGCAAACGGAAAAACATTAGTTATCGTTGTCTGCACCGCCTCGACGTGGGTTTCCGTCATCTCGTCTTGTTCTTCGACCGACTCCGTCGGTAGGTTTGGCCAATTTTGGCGACTTCCGCGCAGCCAGTCTGGTCCTTCCCACCAAAGTCGCTCGACGATCATCGCCTCTGCGTCCATTCCTCTTGTTAGGCGGTCGGCAGGATTTTCAACGCCCGGTACCTGTTTCCATTCGTCGACTTTTGACTTCTCTCTTATCTCCAGCACCCGATTATGCACGAAGGTTGGCGGTCGTTTGGATGTGTTTTTTATCCAATGTAGACAAATCTGCGAATCCGTCCAAAAAAATATTTCGCCTGGCGTCGCTAATTCTCTGATTTGATCGGCGAGACGAACAGCAATCAGAGCTCCCATGAGTTCGAGACGTGGCAGAGTAAGCGGCTTAACAGGAGCCACACGACACTTTGATAAAATGAAATTAGTTTCAATCAATTCACCATTAGAGTTCTGGACGTATGCCACGGCCCCGTATGCCTTTGGACTCGCATCGCAGAATATGTGCACTTCGCACTGGTCAAATTCGTCCAATCCCAACCATCGTGGAATTCGAATTTTTCTCAGGCTGGGAATTTGGTCGATCCATTTCTTCCAATCAGTGCGCAACTCGATTTCTAATTCATCGTCCCATGGCAAATTTCTGAGCCACAGGGACTGGAAAAACATGCGCGCTGTCACGGTGAATGGTGTGGCAAATCCTAAGGGGTCGAAAATTTGAGCCGTTATTTTTATTACCTCCCTTTTTGTCGTTTTTTTGCAAGGTGGACAAGTTTCATCGACCGTCAGTCCCAATTCGTCTGAGTTCGGGTTCCACTTGATTCCCAACACCTTTGTGTCTTCATCTAACGCCAGCAGAGTGTCGGAGGGGCATTCTTCGCGAAATTTGGCTCTAAGTTGCGATGAGTTGGTTTGCCACTTGGCGAGTTCCATGCCGGCTTCTGTAAAAATCAGGTTAGACTGGCGGAATGTTACCAGTGCTTGAGCGACGGTTTTGAGGGATGAGATGAAGTCGTCCACGTACAGGCACTTTAACAACAGTTTTACAGTTTCTGGATATTTTTCTTCGTATTTGCGCAAGTGATGGCGAATGGTGGCGCTCAGCAAAAATGGGCTTGGTGTGGCGCCAAATAAAACTCGAGTTTGCCGCAATATTTTCAACAATGCCTTTCCTACACCGTCCCAGCATTCATCAATCCAGAAAAATCTCGTTGCGTCACGGTCCTTTAAAGCGATCTCGATCATGTGAAACGCCTTTTTGATGTCACCTATCATTGCCACTCTCCCAAGACGAAATCCTAGCAACATAAATACGAGTGAAGGTAGAAAGTTTATACCTTTTGACAGGCAATCGTTCAAGGAAAGGTAGCCTTTTCGGTGTGATGATGCATCAAATACGACTCGTAATTTTGTGGTGACGCGTTCCTCCTTGATCACTGGGCTGTGAGGCATATAGTAGACTGGTCCTGTCGAAGTTTGGTTCGGAATTTCTTCAACAATTCCCATTTTCAACTGCTCGTCGATAACCTTCTTATATTCTAAGTAGAGGTTTGGTTGTTTTCGGAAGCGACGAATCAGCGACATGATGCGTTGTTCTGCTCCTCGATAATTGTCGTCGAGCTCGCTGGTGTCCACGATCCACGGCAGTTCCACGGAATACTTTGAACCCGTCCATTTGATGGTTTTTTCGAACTTCTGCAGCGTTTCAGCGTCGTCGTTGTCTTCGACCGACTCGTGGCGCACTCCAATCGGTTCCAGTTCCCACATCCGGCGTAAAAGGTCATCTGTCGATGGAGTAAGCGTAATTTTGTTAATTCTTACCGGCGCAGCAATGACTCTTGTCCCATTTGTGGTCTGTCCGTGTAGTGTCCAACCGAATTTGGTCTTTACTGCAATCAAATTCTCCTCCAAAAATTCCGTTTGGCCTGTCATTACACGCCAGTAATGGTCCACTCCAATTAATAGGTCCACTTCCTTCGAATGCAATGCGACTTGTTTACAGGCCACCTCGATTTTTCTTCGATGTAGTTCGGCTTTAAGTTGCGCATTTGGCTGCTCTCCGGGCGTGGACGTGACGTGGGCAGTTTCAATGGCCTCGATCGTGACAGCTGGTGACTTCGAATTGGCGGGGCTGAGAGTTAATTCGACTCTGTTGCGTATTTCTGACTTCGGCTCTTGTCCAAACACGGCCAAGTTGATGGTTTCTGTCCCTAAAATTTTTAAGTTCAGTTTTTTTACCAATTCGGACCGTATGAATGTGCGTTGAGCTCCTCCGTCGATATAACACACTCCCGACGTCGACAGTTTTGGTCCGGCCATTTTCACCATCTGGACCATCAAAAATTCGGACTTGGGTGGACAGGTGGTGACTACTGAGTTCGAATGGGTGACTCCCTCGACGACCTCCGTAGATTTTGGCGTGTCGCACACGTGTGTGTGGTGCGCTCCCTCGCAGCTGTAGCATTTCATGCGAGTCCTGCACTCCTCAGTTTTGTGGGGTGCTTTTCCCAAGCATCGCAAGCAAATTCCCTTTTTTTGCAACTTTTTACGTCTCTCTTCCATCGAGAGTGGACATCGCTTTCGGTTGTGTTCTGTGGAATCACAAAATTGGCATTTTATTATTATTACCGAAAGTTGTGACGCTGATCCAGATCGAGGCTCCTTTTCTTTTCATTTGAATTTTCCCTTATTGTTGTGGGCGTTATCCGTGAATGACGATTTGTTTGTTGCTGCATCAGGTTTTGTTTGAGTTTTCATCATGTCGTATTTGGCGTGTTTAGCGATGTAACTGCTCAGCCAATCCATTAGCCTCGTTACCGACCTCTCTCCGTCGCAGTCTTTGTCGTACTCCATAATCACGTTGCGTGGTATGGCGGACGACAGCACGGGAAAAATGGTACGCTGAATTTCTGCCAATGGTACTTCGATGTTCGCCAAATTCTCGATGTTGATTTCTACGTGTCTGTGCAGCTTCTGGAGCCCCATCCTATCTCGATCGCTGTTGACTAAAGGTAGGTTAATTAAATTTGACAAATATTTGTTTTCAAGCACGATCTTGTCGCCATATTTTTTTTGTAGACGCGTAATCGCAATATTATAATTGCCAGCTGTGATCTCCAACGCTTTGATGTCATTTAACGCATCTCCCATCAAATGCGTCCTTAAATGTAACAGTTTATGTGTCGCATCCAGTTGCTCGTCGTCGCCAACCTGAATGGAAAATGTTTTCCAAAACCCTCCCCACTCCTCAGGTTTGCGCCCGTCGAATTTGGGAATCTCCAGCGGTTTGCGTTTGATGAATGGCTGGCCGTTTGTCGGGGTCACACGTGGCGTCGCCGCCGACACTGCTGCGGTAATGGCCGCCGCTAGTGCGTCGATGTTCGTCGCCGGTGACGCGTCCGCGTCCGTTCGTAAATTCTGGGGTGGAACGGGCGGAAAATACGCTTAAATGTACCTTGTTAATTCCGCTCTTGCTGCTGCCAAACGGTCCTCCAACGCGTCGAGTGCCTGCACCGTGGTGTCGATTTCCTGGTCAGATTTGGCTTGATCCAAGGTGGCGTCGAACGTTGTTTGAGCTCATTTGTGTTTCTGCTCGAGCTGCTGCATCCACAGTTCAATCGTGGCTTGCGGTATCGCTGCTCGTCCGGTCAGCGCGGTGGTTATCGTGGTTAAGAGCGTCTCGGTGACCAATATGGCCGCTCTGAACGCCCTGTTCTTCAACTCAAAAACTCTCACCATTTTGTAGATTTTGATTAGATGGGAAATTGAAATACTTCCCGGGTTTCGGCACCAATGTTAAATTTGCATAAGTTTAAATCAATACAAATCTACCAAACAAATTTCCAAAGTCCTGGATACAAGTGGATGAATAAAGTTGAGATGGTGGTGAAATTCAAAGATGGCGTTGGAGCAAAGTAAAAGCACAACCACACGTTTTAGAGGTAAAAAGTACACTGGTTTTTATTCTTATTTTAAACACAAAAGGAAAGGTAGAGGAATGTGGATGACGTGTTCAGAGCACCAATGAAAACGGTGCTTGCACGTTAGGAAAAACCCCACCAATTAAGGGATTAACGTGGGGGTAAAACATCAGTTGAATTTGAAACAGGTCACCACACTCGAAATAAAACATCAACATAAATCTACAAAAAATGTAATATTTAAAAGTATAAATGTGAAATATATCAATATCAAACTCAATCAATTAATTAGAAATATCCAATCACCAATATAAAATGAAACAACAAATCAAGTAAAATATGGAAATACAAATAGCAATGTAATGTAAAATGGAAATACCAATATGACACAATAATCGAACAATAATTCACTTTACGCGTAAAATCATCCGATTTTCACAGGTGCCAGATATGCAAATTCCGCCAACGGGAATCGACTTTTTAGCGCATTTTATACGTCTTAAGCATGTTTTTGGCACTTTTTAAAATTTGTCAAAAAAGCAAAGGCTAATGTATGGAGAAATGGCCAAAAATTGAAAAAGTTCCAGAAACGTGCTGGTTAGACGTAAAATGAGCTGAAAAATCGATTCCCGTGTGCGCAATTTGCATATCTGGCACTGTTGCAGAGATATAAGCAAAAAACAGACTTTTTGAACAGAAAAAGTGGTGTATCTCTGCAACGGTGCCAGATATGCAAATTCCGCCAACGGGAATCGACTTTTTAGCGCATTTTATACGTCTTAAGCATGTTTTTGGCACTTTTTAAAATTTGTCAAAAAAGCAAAGCCTAATGTATGGAAAAATGGCCAAAAATTGAAAAAGTTCCAGAAACGTGCTGGTTAGACGTAAAATGAGCTGAAAAATCGATTCCCGTGTGCGCAATTTGCATATCTGGCACTGTTGCAGAGATATAAGCAAAAAACAGATTTTTTGAACAGAAAAAGTGGTGTATCTCTGCAACGGTGCCAGATATGCAAATTCCGCCAACGGGAATCGACTTTTTAGCGCATTTTATACGTCTTAAGCATGTTTTTGGCACTTTTTAAAATTTGTCAAAAAAGCAAAGCCTAATGTATGGAAAAATGGCCAAAAATTGAAAAAGTTCCAGAAACGTGCTGGTTAGACGTAAAATGAGCTGAAAAATCGATTCCCGTGTGCGCAATTTGCATATCTGGCACTGTTGCAGAGATATAAGCAAAAAACAGACTTTTTGAACAGAAAAAGTGGTGTATCTCTGCAACGGTGCCAGATATGCAAATTCCGCCAACGGGAATCGACTTTTTAGCGCATTTTATACGTCTTAAGCATGTTTTTGGCACTTTTTAAAATTTGTCAAAAAAGCAAAGCCTAATGTATGGAAAAATGGCCAAAAATTGAAAAAGTTCCAGAAACGTGCTGGTTAGACGTAAAATGAGCTGAAAAATCGATTCCCGTGTGCGCAATTTGCATATCTGGCACTGTTGCAGAGATATAAGCAAAAAACAGATTTTTTGAACAGAAAAAGTGGTGTATCTCTGCAACGGTGCCAGATATGCAAATTCCGCCAACGGGAATCGACTTTTTAGCGCATTTTATACGTCTTAAGCATGTTTTTGGCACTTTTTAAAATTTGTCAAAAAAGCAAAGGCCATGCTACAGCAAAGTGACACAATGTAACGTTGTATACAAAATACGGGACGCCATGTTTTATTGAGTCGGGCTCAACAACTGAAACTACTCATTTTAATTCCCCCACGCCACCACTGGTGGCAGCACTTGTTGCAATTGCCTGTTGGTGCAATTTCTTAAGGTGGTACTCCAACACCTGGACCCGAGTTTCCATTAATCTAAATACAAAACATTGAAGATTATAATTTTTTTTTCAATTTATTTCACTCACTTGACGAGCGGCGAAATGGTCAAATCCAGAGAATGTCTAGCGAGCATCCCAATTACGGACAACTGGACGGCAAAAGTCGTCTTCGTCGTTCTCCGAAAACTTCTTTTAGTTCGCACCCTCGTTGAACAGATAGTTTAAAAACGCATAAATCAACACAAAACGTTCAAATAACACGAGGCAGTTGGAACAAATCACACTTAAACTGACATTTAATTAATTTCTTATTTTTAACTCGAAAATACGACGCCATGAGGGTTCATGGCATGTGGTGCCACCTGGTGGCAGAATCACACGGAAACCAAAATGGCCGAACTAATTCACAGACTCAGACTCCTTTCAAAATTTCCGCACCGTTCCAACGATCTTTTTTTGAATTCGGATCAGCCGAATTTTAATTGGTCGACGCGCCGTTACCCGGATGCTGACGTCATTCAACGGGATTTTTGTCTGTGTGTGAGGTCGCCATTTTTACATCGAAGGTGAGCATCTTGATTAGTGATTTTAATGAACTTTTGAGACAAGACGGACTTGACTTAGTTGCAAACGTGAACTACTGTAATTTGTCCGTAACCATATTTGATTTGTACACGAAGGCCAGCAACATTTACATCCGTCAAAAAATCCAAAAATAATATTTATTTTCATATTTAATAATTCCTCCGTTGCAAATCCGATTTTTATTTCTTTATCAAAAAAATCCGTCGTTATTAACCCCAAAAATAATTATTTACAAACTGAATTGTCTACATAAATTAACACAAAACCAATTACGACCTCTAGTGGCGGTTCCATCAACGTCGCAACAATCCAATTTCTTCTTTTGTCAGCAGATCATTGCAACAATGTCAAAAAAAAATTAATAAACACATAAAAAACACATAAAAATACATTCTCCAATTATTTTTCCAACACAAAATGACATTTGTTGTGTTTGTTATTTAATTTTGATCAAGTTTCACATTACAATCCGATTCAAATCAATTTTTAATTAATTAATTAATTTATTTATTTATTTATTTATATTTTTATAGAAAAAGAAAAAAAATGATTCCAGTTTTGTCCACGTTAAACCGAGGTTTGCTTTGGTCTAATTCAAATATTAGCACAACCAGAAGCAGTAAATTAGAGAGCAAGTATCATCCTTTTTATCAAGGGCATTGCCCTAGATTTAGGCCTAACTAGAAAAAATAGAAAGTGTTGTAATAGCACGCGGGTGATCAATAGACCATTGGAAAATGATGACGTAATGCAGTTTGGAAGAAGAAAACTACAAATTAACAATGTTATAATGTTATTTTAGTCGTTTTGGTCGATTTAGACTCGCGTTGTAAAGGATACTGCGTTGAATTCGCATCCCGCGTGCTATTAGAGCGTTTTACGGTAATTTAAATACGAAAACATTAATTTTTTCAATTATTCCAGATCAAATGAGATGAAAAATATTTTTTTTTAAATGAAATTACATTTTTTTCTGTTTTTTCACGTTTTTTTGGATTTTTGATTAATTTTTTTAATTTTTTGTTATTTTTTTCCTGCAGTTTTCGGCGGGTCAGTAACATAAGTGAGTTCGTTGAGGTAATACCAGTTTTCCGAGTCCTTACAACGGAAGTTGGTCATCCAATCACAGATGCGGAATTCTTGGTTGAATCCGGTTCCATCGCCGCCGCAAATGTGAGGTATGCGGCGTCCGTCTTCGTCGCACATGTGGAAGATCATGCACTCGAATTCGAGATCGGCGTAAAATCCGACCGCTCGGCTTGTGCAGTCGAAGTGGAACGTCACGTTCGGCAGTTCTTCCCATCTTTTCGCCTGGCTCCACGAAATTTTTGAAAATTTTGATGGAAAAATGAGAAAATTTTAGAAATTTTGGATGGAAAATGGGAAAATTTTAGACATTTCAGATGGGAAATGGGAAAATTTTAGAAATTTTTGATGGAAAATTGTAAAATTTTAGAAATTTTGGATGGAAAATTGTAAAGTTTTAAAAATTTTGGATGGAAAATTGTAAAATTTTAGAAATTTTGGATAGAAAATGGGAAAATTTTTGAAATTTTTTATGAAAAATGGGAAAATTTTTGAAATTTTGGATGGAAAATGGGAAAATTTTAGACATTTCCGTTGGAAAATAGGAAAATTTTAGACATTTCCGATGGGAAATGGGAAAATTTTAGACATTTTTGATGGAAAATTGTAAAATTATAGAAATTTTGGATGGAAGATGGGAAAATTTTATAAATTTTTGATTGAAAATGAGAAAATTTTAGACATTTCCGATGGGAAATAGGAAAATTTTAGACATTTCCGATGGGAAATGGGAAAATTTTAGACATTTTTGATGGAAAATTGTAAAATTATAGAAATTTTGGATGGAAGATGGGAAAATTTTATAAATTTTTGATTGAAAATGAGAAAATTTTAGACATTTCCGATGGGAAATAGGAAAATTTTAGACATTTCCGATGGGAAATGGGAAAATTTTAGACATTTTTGATGGAAAATTGTAAAATTATAGAAATTTTGGATGGAAGATGGGAAAATTTTATAAATTTTTGATTGAAAATGAGAAAATTTTAGACATTTCCGATGGGAAATGGGAAAATTTTAGACTTTTTCGATTTAAGATGGAAAAATTACTCACTCTTAGATGGGGAATGTCTTGTCTTGGGAGTTGGACGTGTCTTCCGTAAATATAAACGACGAGAGCTGCGGGAATTTGAATTATTAGGTTGGGGTTGTGAGCGTGTTAGGTTGTTTTTCAAGGACCAGTTAATGAGATGATTTGAGAGATTTTTGATAAATTATCAATTTTGGAAATTTCTAATGGATTTAGACAAAATTTTGATGGATTTAGACAAATTTTCGATGGATTTAGACAAATTTTCGATGGATTTAGACAAATTTTCGATGGATTTAGACAAATTTTCGATGGATTTAGACAAATTTTCGATTGATTTAGACAAATTTTCGATGATTTAGACAAATTTTTGATGGATTTAAACATTTTTAATGATTTTATACAAATTTTTAATGGATTTAAACGAATTTTTAATGGATGTACACGAATTTTTAATGGATTTGCACGAATTTTTAATGGATTTAGACGAATTTTTGATGAATTTAGACACATTTTTAATAAATATGGATAAATTTTTGTGGATTTAAACAAAATTTTGATGAATTTCAACAAAATTTTGATCAATTTCAACATTTTTTATGAATTTCAACAAATTTTTGATCAATTTCAACAAATTTCGTCAATTTCAACAAATTTGGAATGCCAAACCGAAAAATTGCTTTAAACAAACAATCACATTTATTCTATATTTTATCTCATCAGCCTTGAAAACACCTCCTGAACAGGTTGTTTCACTGCATAGACTAGACACAGCAGACCACAAAATGTCTCTCAAACGATCCCAACTCTCAACCGGTCTTTAAAAAACCTGATAAATTTCACCAAATTCCCCCAAAAAAACTTACTGAAAACTAGCACACACACTAAAACTTGACGTAACATATTAGGATTTGGATCAAACCTGAAAAAAAAAATTTTAAAAAAATTAATTAAACAATTTCCATGAATTAATTCATCCAAAACTAAACAAACAGGAAGTAGAAAGAAAAATTACAAACTTAAAAATAAAGTATATTTTTATATATTTTCAGGTTTGTTATCATTTAATTTAAAAGATAAAATGACATTCAGCAGTCAGCACAAAGATTGATGACGAGTCAAGTCTAATTTATCAACAAATCTTGAAAGGTCCACACTCCACATCAAGTATAACTCACATTTTCCTCCGATGAATAATGACCAAACATGTTTTGAAACAATTTTTTTTGATGGGATGTAATAATTTGGCAAAGGAGGAAGTTCAGGAACATTGAAAAAAAAATAACCTAAGGAAAAGGGGTTGCAGGATGTAGCACACATTCCATCTAGCTATAAAACCAAGAAAAAGGTGAATGGTCAATGACAGAAGGTGGATTTTCAAGAGCCATGAAAAATGGTTTAATTTGTTTACATTGATTGTAAATTGCATGTTTTACATGTCAAACCAGCCGCTAAACTCAAACCGACGTGCGAAATACAGTCGAAACTCTTTATAACGAATCGCGATATAACGAATTCTCTTTATAACGAATCGCCGTATAACGAATTATCTTTATAATTTTTTACAGCAAAACCAAAACCGCAAATGCACCGGCGCCAATGGAACGTATCTTTACTCCATCGGAGTGCGCATTAATAAATAACCTATTTTACCGATTAAGAGTCGCTCTCGAATAATAGCCGCGGCTATATATCTTCAATGAACGTAACAGTGAGATATCGGCCACTATTTAAAATAAGAGCCTCCCTCGATTAAGAGCCGCGGCTGAAAGTGGCAGTTTTGAATAAGAGCTGCGGCTCTTACTCGGAAAAATATGGTACGGCTCTTACTCGGTAAAATACGATAATAATAATAATAAGAAAAGACGTTAGCCAAGCAAGAATTAATTGTCGACAATGAGCCGGGCCGGCAATTAATTGGGCATTGTATAAAATTTAGCCGTTCGATGTACAGGCCACCTTTACCATTGGGCTAACTGGGCTGCAGCCCAGGGGCGCTGGGCACGGGCTCGATGGGCACAGAAGGGCGCCGGGCACAGAAAAGTGCTGGGCAAGGGGCACCTGAGTTTTATTAGCCGAGGGCGCTGAAAAGTGTAAAGACGGCCCTGTTGATGTAACTAAAGCTTGTGGTTGACTCGTGTGCTTTTGAGGTTTGCAATACGTTGTTTGTTATATCACTAGGGAAGCCAGAGGATCTTAATCCTTCTGACATACATTAAGTTTATCGACAATTGCATCTTGTTCAGGGCTGGTAACAAGTCCATACACACTTTAACCTTGGAAGAGATGAAGGTGCAATCTGTATCTGGAAATGCTAAAAGGTGAGGGCAGAGGTCAAAGCAGGAAGTGGGAATTTGCACAGTGCATTGTGGGATGGATTTTAAGAAATATGTGGAGCAGCTTTAACCCTTTGGAATGCAGCTACTGTTTTGCATTATCCAACTAGAGCAAATTAACTCGCTGTGCAGCACCTTGCAATGTCATTAGTTACTTTTATGGGAACTTATTACATATTTAAGTGGTTTTGTATGTTTGAAAAGAAGAGGGAAACGCGACTTTATTGTTAAATATCTTTGACCCAGATGTTGTTACATGGATCTTGTAGTGACGAGAATAGCTGCAGACGAGGTCACCTTGTGTTATATAAGACCGAAAACAATTGGCGTGTAAATTGTAAAAGTGGAAAGTAGTACTATTAAAACAATGTTGTGGATTGTCACGTGACCTGAATCAACCAATCGACTTGCTGCGATCGCTGCCAAAAATGCAAACCAATTCAAAGGAAACGCTAAACGTTTCGTGATTCCCAACTCGCCGGAAATAACGTATTTCTTCGATTTTAAGACGCAATTTTTTGCGTCCTTACAATCGAAGAAATACTTTGGTTTGAAGGAATTGGAATTGATCTAACTGCTCTCGTAGTCCGTGCGTTTTAGCCGGAAAAAAGGAGAAAATATGAGGAAATTCAGTAGAAAAAGGAGATGACCTTTTTCATCTGAATATCTGCAATTCGGAAAAATCGTGATGGCGAGTTGGAGAAAAAAAGCGAAGTGGAATTTGTGCGATAGGGAAAAATAGGTCACGTGTTTGAATTTGATTTATACGGGCTTCTTTGGAGATCTAGATTTGCTTTTTTGGGAAATAAATGAAAAAATTGTTATTTCTGGAGTTAGATTTAAAAATATATGTATTTTCTATTTCTAAATGAAACTGGTAAACATTTGTTGTGAGAACTGATGAGCAGTAGACCTTGGCCTAACTTTTATATCTCTTTCTATAGTAATTACCAATTTTATAATTCAATGCATTTGGGGGGAGGTCTCATTCACTTATGTAAAGATGAAATTAATAAATTGTAAACATTATTTTTATAAAATTAAAATTTAATTTTTTTTGTTGTTTTTAGTGTGTTGGAATGGAACGGTAACCAAACTAAACCGCTTACAAAAGCAGAAACAACAACTAGAGCCGTCTCTCAGGTTTCGATTTGTATGGCAACTTGGATGAAGCTATCTACATGAGGATTCCTAATGGCTGGGAAACCCACGCGTTGTTCTAATGCTTGCGGGTGAAGCCCCCACCACCAAAAACCGTGAGTAAAAGTAGAATAGCGTTCAAAAGTGGGTAAAAATGATGGAATTTTAAATGCCGATAACTAAAAGCCGAAAAATTAAAATCTGAAAACGCAAAAGTGAGATCTGTTTTTGCTGTTTATGAAACTCCGGAAAGTAACGGAGATGCGAAAGTGGTTTGAACGGACTTACCTTTGTCAATGAGAGTTATCAGATTGGTGAATGAGATGGAGAAACTGGAGTTTGGCCAGGTGACATCCTTTTATTTGGAGGAGGGGTGGGGGCGGAGAAGGGTTAGTTTTCGCTTTCAACGTCATGGTAACCTCGGGGCGAAGAGGCAGTGACGTATGAGTTTGTGACCTACAGCCGAGAGCAGTGGCAATGTGCAGAGATGATGATGATATAAAGTTGTGTGGGAGTAAAGGGTTGTGAGCTCGAGTTTAGTGCTGACTGATGGGGATTTAGATTGTGGTTTTAACATGTTTATTTTTGGATGTTTTTATGTCGATTGGGTGGATTTTTTTTTTTTTTGATTTATTTAAATGGATTTTGAGATGTTTTGGTTTAAGTATTGATGTGATTGTTGATGTTTTGTTGGATTTTTTCAAATTTGTTTAGAATTTTTTAAATTTGGAGGAAGTTTCCTAAATGGTCTAAAATTTGCAATACAATTTTGTAAGTATTTTAAATTGTACAACACAAACAAAATTCTAAGTTTTTAGACACGATTTATCGATTTTACAGCACAGTTTATAGATTTTACAACAATTTAAAAATTTAACAACAAAATTTTTAAATTTAAGATAATTTATAGATTTTACAACAATTTATAAATTGTACAACACAATTTTTAAACTTAAAACAATTTATTTAATTTAAAACAATTTATAAATTTCACAACAATTTATAAACTTTATAAATCAATTTACAGATCATAAATTCTACAACAATTTATAAACTTTACACCAGAATTTATAGATTTTATAAATCAATTTACTGATTATAAATTCTACAACAATTTATAAACTTTACACCAGAATTTATAGATTTTACAACACAATTTACAAATTTTGCACCAAAATTTATAAATTTTACATTAAAATTTATAGATTTTAAGCACAATTTATAGATTATAAATTATATAGCTACAACTCTTAAGGTTTGTTGAATTAGAAAAAAAGGAACAACTAGCATAAATTAGCATAAATTTAATTTTTTTTCACTCATATAGAAAGATATAGGCTTAGCTGCAATGTCTATATAATAAATGGTAATAAAAATCAATGTTTAATGCATTTATGGATTTTATTCAACCAGCTCAAACAAAAGAAAAGACTAAAGATGTAAGTTTGATGTTATCTTGCTGGGCTCACTTCTTGTCTTGTCTCCACAGCTTTGCTACTTTTGGGATGATCACTTATCTTTTGACAAGTGACAAGCCAAGGATAATGAAAATGGATGATACATGGTAATCACGTAATATCTTTCCGAGCAGCGAAATATCAAAAACAGATTAACGGTAATTGAAAAGGACATTACAAGATTTTTCTTTTTATCCTCCTGTCATGTTAATGGTAAATATTGACCAATGGAGCCTTGTTACAGTTTTTTATTTGGGCTAACAATGGAAGGTCAGTGAGGTGGATTTAAATGCCTCAATATTAAAAATAAGCAGGGGAAAATGAGTATTTATGGACAAAATCACCTTTTTCTGCAGTGCGACCAAGGTGAGCAGGTAAAACATATCCGCTTCTTTGTTGTACTTTGTGAAACCAATAGGATTTAGTCTAAGTGGATATTAATGATGTAATGTGGGAAATTTTAATACTTCTTAGATCATCTACCAGCAAGCCTTGATTTTGGAATCACTCTGGTGGCAGCTCAGAGTGAGTTATGAGGCTCAGCCAATCGGAAATAGGCCCAAGTTACACATGGACAGAGTATAGCTTTAAGCCTAGTACTCATAACACCATTCCGTTCTTGGAATGGTAACAGGAATCAAAGTCTTAAGTTTCCTGCCAAGGGTGGTACTCATAAAAATATTGTTTAGACTCTGAATCAACCTTGCAAGTGGAAACGAATTGTTTCCGGCCCGATGGTGAACGGAAAAGTTTAATTGTTTCAGACTCTGAATAAATTTTGTCTACCCAGAATTCCCTTGTTTTTTATCTAAAATTTGAAACTGGTCACAGCCGGTTAAAAACAAAGACACCCAACTACTACAATTGAACACGTTTGTTAAAGGTTAGTAGAATTATATTTTTGCCTGCATTTCAAACAAAATAAATGCTTTTTTAATTGCAAAAAGACCAAAACTGATTTTAAAATTATTTAAGTCAGAAAAGTCGGATAAAGCTTCATTGTCATTTACCATGTTTATATGGTCACAGTTTTCCAGATAAGTGAATATTCGGATTTTATTTATCTGGATAACCGTTTGCGTTTACATGACGTTAGTTTTCTGGTAAACGTGACGTCATACGAGAATTACCCATACTGCCCTTTGATTATCTGGAACAACAAAATGGCCGTTGATCCATTTCAGCCAAACAAATGAAATAGTGGTTAGGAAAGAGGTTTTTGCTCGAATCTTTGCAATGGTGCCTAATATGCAAATTCTGATCCCAAAAATAGTGGTTTTAGCTGATTTCACATTGATTTCGGTACCAAATGTCGTTAGTACATAGGCCTAACGTATGTTTACTACAACAATCCGACGATATCTCGATCCAAGTTTTTGAATTTTCGCGTGCACGGGTGTTTACATGCAGTTTTCAATGCGCAAAACTCCCAAAATCTAGCTCGTACAACTGGAATTTAGTTTTCCAGATAAGTCTGTCTTTTCTAGAAAACTGATTTGTTTACATGATCAGTTTTCCAGAAAAGTAAAATTCGCATTTTCACTTATCCAGATAACTGGATACATGTAAACATGGTAATTGCCAGCCATTTGCAAAACAAGCAACAATGACTCACACAGTTTAAGAGTACAGAAATTTTCTGGTGACAATTTCATGAGTACCACAAATTTATCAGACTCTGAATAATAAGAGGATAAAACATTCCGCTTAAAATGGTGCTGTTGAAAAATTAAGACTGTAAAAATATTTAGACTTTGAAAGCGTATGAGTACTAGGCTTTAGTCTTCTACAGTACTAGACATGCGGCCGTGAAATTTGAAGTTAGTATCTCTGAAAGTTTGTAACTCGAATGTTCGTATGTAGGAGAAGTAAGGAATACAACCATTTTGAAATATGATTATTACTGTCAAATGGATATGGTCGGTTTTTTCCAAAATCGCCACTTAACACCCTTACCGAGACACCGTAAAACCTAAACGGTAATGTCGTCTATAAAGATGTCAGTGGAATTTTAATGCTCCCCACATTTGGGTAGAAAATTTCACTCAAGGACCAAAGGTGGGAATAACAGATGACACGTGGTCATTTTGAAGGTGGACTTGAGGGGTGTTTATCAAGAAAACTATGATACTTAGACGAACCCTCAAGGTTAAATTACGCATGCGTGATATCACGCACTTCTCTGCCAAGGTTAGAGACCACAACCAAGGATGGAAAGCGTAATGTTTTCAGTAATCACAAAAAAGAACAAAACAATACGAGGGTATTCCACAACAATTGTATATTATATTACCGTATTTTGCGGACCGTAAGACGCACTTTGAAAAGTCGACCAAAAATTGGGGTGCGTCTTATAGTCCTAACTTGTGTGATAAGTGGCAAATCGGGGAATTCCATAAAATTAATTCAGGCATTCCCATGAAAATAAATTGGGGGAATTATGAAAATAATAATTAAAAATGTAATTTAAGAATTGTGGTATATTGACACCACAAGGATGAAGTCAAATGCTAAAATAAGAGATTGATTGTCAACCATAACAACCGTGAAACTTCCACATTTTCCCCTTAGAAACGGTTGACCGGATAACGGATCAATAAAAGGGTATTCTTCTGTTAGTGAAGAATAACATTTGTTTAATGTAACAAACGAAATAATATTTAAACATATATTTAATATTAAATATTTAATATATTTAATGCAAAACGCTTCCACATTTTTGCGCATTCCTCTACAGTCTGAACGTCACGAACGAAGCGAACGTTCATCGTTCGTGAGGTTAAATATGGAAACAATACCGTACTTTTGCAAAAATACGGAATTCTGGGTGTCTTAAAATATGCAATTTAAGCCAATTTCGGCTATATATGCAATATACATATGAAGCATGCATTTATGCATTTATCCGGGGTCTATTTATAACTGTAGTATAGATTCATAAGGAAGTTTTTGTATGGGATACGGAGCGTTAATATAATTAAAAAAAAATTTAAAAAAAGATTTCTTAGCTAATTTGAAAATAGGGAGTTTTTATGATGATAAATTAAATGATAATTATAGTAATTGGGGAATTAGACACGTGTTTAGTTATTACGCCAATTATAATATTTCCGGTAGAATTTATTCAAGGTGTCTGTGAGTTGTTGCGAGTGTCGTGATTTATGTTTTTTTCCTTTAACTTCGTTTGATGCAACTCGTTGACCTTGTAACGACACTTAATGGAGATAAAAAAAACTGAAAGAAAGGTATTTTTCTTGTTTCATTTTTTTTTTTAAATTCATTAATTTATTTTATTCAAAAATATTTATATAAATTTCCAACGGGATTAAAAATTTTTTTTTTAATTTTTAATAATGTGTGTCCAATCAAACTAGTTTGTGATAAATTTGTCAGAATTTGGTTTTTGCTGATTAATTTGTAATTAACTTTTAAAATGATTTAAATGTAAAACTATTCCACGCATAATTCTGACTGGTTTATTTAGGCCGGGGTCTTTTTTCCTTGTAGTCTTTAATGGTCTATGGAAGGACTTTTGTTTTTATTCTAAGGTTAATAGTTGCATGAATTCATTATTTGTCTTCTACTTTTGGCTAGAAAATTAGAAAATTTGAAAATGCCATTTTTTAGTTTTCTATGTCACTCCTGTGATTTCTTTAAATGTTTTTGGAAAAGAAGAGTGACCCACTGACATATTTCAATGTTAAACTTAATTTTTTCCAATTTAAAATGCCGGTGAAGTCATTAAATTTGGTCTGAGAAAGCCGAAGGGCGCTTCGGCACTTCGGTGCTTATTTATAATTGTCTGAAAAGGAGTTGTTAGTGCCGAAGAATGCTTAAACTAAGGAAAAGAGAGTCGGTTGTAAATTATTAAAAATAAATAAAAGTCACGTGACATGCAGAATAATCACTTGGACCTGGTGTGGGTCCTCAATAATGCAGTGATTGTGATTATTGGAACAAACACTTCAGCGCCTTCAGCGTGGTTAAATTAATTATAAAGTGGTCATCTTTATAATGAACCGAGCCGCAATTTGAAGCTTACGTTATGTGGAAATTAAATAATAATATTCCTTATATCGTTTTATATCGCTTGTTTAGTTTAAATGCATTATCGAATAATATCGCCAGCTATATCGAATAATATCGCCAGCTATATCGAATAATATCGCCTCATTGTTTTAATATCGAATAACAAACTCTGTACTTTGTACTTGTACTTTGACCAACCCTTCCCTAATATTATTCACCAGAATAAAACTCACTAGTTGCTCAATCTTCAATCAACTCGGTTCTCACACGTTAATCAATAATAAGAGTGAATAGAATTTGTATTGATTTTACCATTTAGAGACGTCAACCGTTGTAACATGGGATATCCCATTGATATATGGTTGCATTGGCCTTGCAACATTCAACAATAACAGAAGAATGTACACAATCATGAGGTTTATGGGGTCATGACCATTTGAAGTGAAATTGTAACAACATTGTTTCAGGTTTTCAAGATTGTAATGCAATGATGTGGAAGTAATAAATGGGAGTGTGCTGAGAGAAGAATGGTAATTGTATAATTAGCATATGACTTTGCCTTCAAAGCTTAATGGTGGGTGTAACAGGACAGTTTAGTTGACTCTTATTACTCCTAAATACCCTTAATTTGCTCAAGATTCTTATAAGGAGGCTTTATGACAGTGGAAAAACAAGACTTTAAATTATTTTCAAGCTTTCTTCTTCATTTCTCCATGTTTGTGACAACAGAAGGTGATGCTGTTGCATTTTGGTCTTGAGTGGAAGTAAATAAATTTCACTTTCAAGATATTTTTCATTAGTTTCAAGGTTGATTGAAGCTACTGAAGTAATGGGGAAAAAAAGCTGAAAATACTGGTATTTATCTGAGAGATGAACATGACTAATTTGGAAATTTGGAACAAGCCACTTATCAAAAAATGCAAGATAGCAGCTAAATCAAGAAAAAACAAACACACAAAAAACAAGTTGCAACTCATAGCCGACAAACAGCCATTTATATGCAAAATGAATTTTCTATAAATGAACTCACAAAACAACAATTTCAATCTTTTCATGGACTCCTGCTGATTTCAGACCAATAAAAACATCAGAATAAATAGAAATTGAAAACTAGCACATTCTACATAAAATTTATACCAATTACTGAATAGAATAGCAACAGAATACATTAAAAACAAGCAAAGTTTATTCCATTTGCAGAATATGATAACTCATTTAAATCCAAGTCCTATGTAATTTGAGCTTGTTAACTGTCTTGAAAATTGAGGAGGAGGAGTTCAAGTAAGATGAAGAGAAGCCAAGGCATGCTTGGCATCAAAAACTCTACAGATGCCCTTCTGGCCTTTAACTACAGAAGGGGTTTAACTTTTGGATATAAATTAGTTGGACCTGAATGTATAGGAGTCCTTGATGTGGCTGCAGTAAGTTGGTTTTTCATAGTTGAGTTGTGAAATTAAATTAATGAGATAGTTCCATCTAGTGTAATAAAAATGTGAGACCTTCACATTTTTATGCTAAATATTGTGGGTTAAAATAACTTTATAGTGTAACTCGGCAGTAGTTGAGTACTTTGACCCTTGAATTCACTTTGTGGTTGGAAAGTCAATTTTTATTTATTTTTATTTTTATTTCGCAGACACTGTTTCCAACAACTTTGAAACCAGCGGCTTATCAAACTACGTAATATAGCAGACCGGTATTATATTTGGTTCCAACTTTTCTTATTTGACATTCAGAGCACTGGGCAGAAATCACGTTGCGTCAACCGAGCTTCGGCCGTCGCAATGCTTTGTTTTAATTAGACAGTCGGATTCCCCCGATCCATGCTAGAATTGAACGCATCTCTCGAGTTGCACTCAAAAAGGCACCTCACAATGTGTACTCCCATTGGTCGAGCCAGTTTACTACTAACTCCAGACTGTATACTACTACTAGGAGAAGTAGTTTTGTTTTTTATTTATTGTTGTGATTGTTATAACTAATTTAGTTTGTTATTTTGATTTTATTTAATAAAAAATGTTATTTCCATCATTAAAATGAAGTTTCACACATTAAAAAATGTCAAACTCATTTTTGTTGTGTTTATTGCTTACATCGTCTGTAAGTTTGAATTTTAGGCCATTGCCTAGGCAATCGATTACAATGTCTGTACATTGTAATGCAATTCTGGGTTTGGGTCTACTTTTACGGATCACTACACCAGTAAACTGGCTCGACCAATGGAAGTACACATTGTGAGGTGCCTTTTTGAGTGCAACTTGAGTATATGGCTTTTCTACGGTCTGGTGGTGAACCGGCAGTCTCTTGCTCACGAACCAGCACCGGTCTCCGAACCGTAGTTTGAGAAGCGCAGAGTTAAACAACCGAGGGAGTGGGAGACATAAAAATACACCAATTCTGTTTTTATACGATTTCTTTTGATTTAACATTTTAAAAGGTATACACAGTAGATGCATTCCAAAAGTTGTGATTTTGGTGTTTGTACGTTTGTTTTTGGCGATTTTGAGTTGAAATTTTGACATTTTTTGAGACTCGAGCTGGCATTGCACAACTTGCAAATATTAACTGTGTGCTTTCCAACGAAGCATGGGGATCCTCCTGTCAACATGCTGACCAAATTACAGAGGATTTTGTTGGTTTTGAGTGTTTGTCTCAACTGCGTATTGTGCCGACCAATCATGTTTTTTCCGTTTTCTTAGGTTTTTATGTGTTTTTTTTCTGGATCTCGATAAAAATTTTCAATAGTATCCGGACCCCACTTAAAATTAATTGCCGACCCCTGGTATAGATTTTGGGAAACTTTAACATTGGGTATCGATCCGTCTGTAGACTATCACGAATGTAATGTTGTGCAAGTTGGACTGATGGACCTTTTAGCAGAGCCGTAGTCGGATATTCTAGCTTAAGTGTGCATCAGTCAACAGTTAATTGCATCTAAATGCTTTTCCCATTCGATTCGCTTCACAATATCTCTATCGTAGGCAAAAACATGGACCGGTAATCTAACACGGGTGTTAAATCATCCCGTAGTAATTACACGTGGAGTTGGTTTTTCTTTTTGAACTCGTAACCCATTTTGGTGCACTAATTTAAAATAAATTTATTTGAAATACAATTTGTCGACGTGACCTTTATCTGCGTGGTGCACCATCCAGTCGTGTTGTGTTTAAATACGACTATTAAGGAACCCGCGAGAGAAAGGGCAAAAGAAAACTATTAATCACACTTTCCAAAAATTCTAAAACTTCCTCAAAACTTGACCCATTTGTTTGCATTAAAAAAAACTGTACCAAGTTGACGATCGACTCTAGACAATAATTACAGTCATACCAATTGCATGCATTTCTGTTTGCAAATAGCTTAAATCCGCCTTATAGGTGGTCTTAGCACAGTTTATCAATGCCAAAATGTAGCTGGAAGAAAAGAAGGGAAAAAAATTGAAGAATCCTGTTCGAATAAACCTGTTTTTTCATTCTTAACGGATTTAAATCCGAAGCATCAAAATAATGCAATCATCTTGAATTTTTATTTATTTAGTCTTAAATTTTTTTTATTTTTTTTTGTGTGTGTGAAAAATGAAATAAAAATTGGGAGCTTAAGAAATTTAAATGTTTTGATGGGTGAGTTGGTCTTGTGTGGTATGCATGTTAAGCGAGATCTGTCAGGGAGAGGAAAAAGGAACTGTTTTTTGTGTGCCAATGATGAGGTTAACCGCTTAATATTTTGGACAGAAACTTGTGTGACACTGATCGATTGGATTTTTATTTTTGTTTTATATTTTCTTCTGGAGAACATTGTAAAAATAAATTTTTTTTAAATGAAGGTGGAATATTTTTGGTGAAAAATTGCTTTATCATTTTTTTTATTTGGATTTCAGGTGTTCTTTATGCCGTTTGGGGTCCTTCCAGGGGTTACGACAATCAGAATCTGCGTGTCAGAGATTGGAATCATTCGGATGGAATTCGGTTGGGATTCGGATAGATTTAGATGATTATTTTAATACGGAGTATAATTTAACTAAATTATATTAATTTTGTATTTTTATAATGATAAATATTATATAAAGCCTCAAATGTGTACCGTAATTTGGGACAGAAATAATACCAGAAATGTATACCATAGAGGCCCGAATAAACACCGGGTTTCTAATTGACGCCGGGGGTCGGCTCAAAAAAACTATTAAAGGTCAAGTGCACTGAGTGGGATTTTTACATTTTATGAAAGCCCGTACTAAAAAACCAATAATCATCATAAAAAAAATTAAATTGTTGCGGTAATTATTTTATAATAACAATCCAAAAACGTAAGAATCAAACAGCAATGCGTGATGGGAGTATGACGTAGTCAGTTCTACAGTTCATTTGACCTGGATCTAGTTCTTGGATCTGGGTGGATCCAAGATGTCCGACCTCAATCAATCCATTGTTTTTCAATGACAGGATTGATTTTAAATTCTTAAAAACATAATTTTGTCCTAGTTGCTATCAATGCTAAATAAAAAAAACATTTTTGAACAATCTTGAATCATTTAAAAATTTACGAATCGAATTTTGAATCGACAGTCAGTCTGCGCGTGTGCATGACTGTCTGATTCGAACTGATGACGCAGGGCAAGACGTCTGCGACCATCATGCATTGCTTTTTGTTAACTACGTTTTTGGATTGTTATTATAAAATAATTACTAAAACAATTTAATTTTTTACCCGATGATTGTTAGTTTTTTAATATGGGCTTTCAGAAAATGTAAAAATCCCACTCAGTGCACTTGACCTTTAAACACCCGAGCATTTGAATTTTCGACATAAAATTCAAAATTTTTATAAAACGTAAAGATTTGGGATTCAGAGATTGGGGAATTCGGAACGGGATTCGAAAGCCCATGTCGGAGATTCGGTCGAATGTCGTACCCCCTGGTCCTTCTCTTGCGAGAACTGTGAGAAACTACGGTAACTCCCATACACACGAAAGAGTTATGCATTAGATTGAGTAATATCGCTAGTAATATCGCTTTTGAATTTTACTCGCTCTGTTGAACAGATTAGGTGCCGTAGGAGCCATTTTAAGGAGTATGATATGCAGAATGATGCAGCATAAATTATGAATGATTGTATAGATTAAGAAGTTTATTAACTTTGCTTATAAATGTGTGTTTTTCAGTATTTTATCCTTAATTGTGGGAAGTTTATTGTCCTTTTGTTGATTTTCCAGTCTGGGCAGATTTAGGTGAGATTAATCTCTAAGTGTTGTTATTACTATCCTGGCAAGAAAGGAAACGTCAAGTGTGCATGATAAACAGCATTTTAAAGTAGCTGAAAGATAAATAACAAAAAAACTCACTCCAGATAAGGTCATGTGAAAAGTTAAAAATGAGCTCAACAACTATTAATTCCAGTCATAGTATTAACCCTTTAAGCTGATGAAAGCTGCTGCTGCCATCTGTTAGACAAGAATTGAACAATGGATGAATATATTGAATACAGAAGTCATTAACATATTTATTCACACAATTATATCAAGTTTGCATCTGTTTTTAGGTGATCTTGAAGTAAACTATGTTTTAAATTGAGTTTTTGGAGTTAAGTTATTGCAAATTTAGATCTCTTCTTGATGAATGTTCACTGCAGTGCTTCTGGAACCAGTGGTTCACTGAAAGTGCATTTAAACAATGTTGGGATTAATTAATTGAAGTTATTAACTGCTTACATTGGCACATGTCACTGCAGTAGTAGACCGGTTTGACCCAGCGTTGTTCGACACATCTTATTAGAAGGAAATGTTAAAGTTGGATCTTGTTTTTCTTAATTATCTTAAATGTGGAACTTACTTGGGGCACATTCTGAACTTTGTGTAAATAATTTCAACAGCCTTACAGTGGGCACACATTTTTCTTTTGGATGAAACATCTTTTGCTAGGTCAGTTTGAGTACTATTTAGAGTCAATTGAATGTCAGAATTCTCACTCTGAAATCAGTTAAGCGTATAAGTTTTTATATACACAAGATTCTGATTAATCTCAATAAAAGTTTCCGCTCCGCAAGACCTGCAAGTGCTAAGTGTCTGTGCTTTCGTGAACTGTTAAGGTGGGTTCCCACTTGAAAGTAAAGTACGCAAAGGTAAGGTAAGCTTAGATGAAGTATAGTGGTAAGGTAATGCAAGTCTAGCGAGATTGAAGTCGCTCCTGATTGGTTGGATGTAAAGTTGTTGTGTTGCATTGCAACCTACACTTCCTTAGCATTTATGAATCAGTTCTACCGGGTGTCCCAAAAGTCTGAACCCCCCCCCCCCCCAAGTAATTTTCAAAATACTTGAGATATCAGAAAACCGAAAAAAAAACCCATATAGGAAATCATCCGTTGCGAATCTGATGGCATCCTCAAATTTGACCTCTGACCTTGGGAAGGACAGAATTCAATTTGGAACTTTTGAACGCCAAGCGATAAAGCAATAATTCCAATTAGAAAGTGGTAGAGCATGGCCTAATTAGTCTAAAAACATGATTTACTAAAAATATTTCTCTACGTAATTTTTGGAAAAACCTACTAAAATTGTCTCTACAGCTGCATGATGAAATTAAGTAAACACAGTAAATAAGCTTTAGAAGTTGCCGTTCCGGTCCTACTCTTGGCAGAACGTTTCTAATTATCATAATCGGTTGTCTTTATCATTCTCATAGTCATCGGGGCCCATTTAACCGCCGGGGGTCAACGGCGATTTAGGGAATTAGCCCGATTAAGTGCCGGGCTTCAAATAGGCGACGGGGGAGTCAGGTTTGAAAAATTAAGAGAGGTTCTCCTCGGCGTTAAAGCCGAACGGCTGACGCCAAACGTCATCACTTTTTGTGTTGAAGTCACGCAGGCGGAGCTAAGTTTGCCGTTGCGCGAAGGTTTTGTTCATAACGACGTGTAATTGTTGATCCAGACGTTGTTGGAGAACGGGTAAAAACAACGGCAACGTGTGGGCGGAGCTAATTCTTCCAGTTGCTGTTGCCGTCCTCCGCCTAGCAGCCCAGGAGAAAAAGGTTCTGCAGAATTCTGCATGCTCTGCAGAAAAATTTTCTGCAGAAAAAATTACAAAATTCTGCAGAATGCTGCAGAAAAATCTTAACCTTTTCTGCAGAATATTTTCGGCTGGCAATTTTTCTGCAGAATTCTGTAGAGAAAAAAGATTTTCTGCAGAATTTTTTCGACAGGCAAATTTTCTGCAGAATTCTGTTGATTTTTTTTACTGGGAGAACCTCTCTAATAAATACCCCAGTGTTTATTTGAATCAGCGCCATATGTGTTCTTTGAACGACATTTTGATTATGTTTGTATCGTGCTCATTAATCAAATGTATATACCAGAGCACTAAATTCCTTGTACATAGGAAGTTCATCGAGCCTTGCAACTTTATCCCGCATATGTTCCTTTCGTAGCCTCATAACTTTACTGAGGTTGTGTGTGTACATGCAGAATGCGTTGCCGTTAACGTTCTCTTTCAAGTTCATCGGTCCTTGATGCAGAAATGTGATTATCCATCGCGGGATCTTGTTGTAGCTAAGACCGAGCAGTGTGATCACTTTTTCCTTCCATTCCTTGACTAAGTATTCCTCTAAGATTCCTGGTTTGTATTTGAGATTTAAATATTCAGGTGGAGATTTCCAGTATGTTTGAGTTTTGCTGTCACAGGTGTCGGCGTAGATCCATTTGTAGAACATCGAACAAAGAAAGGCTCCGAACATCATGTCGGAATACTCTTGTAGCTGAAAGAGATGAATGGCAATGAAGATAAGTTCAAAGTTGGGATAGATGGTTTTGTATGAAGATAAGTTGGCAGTTTACCAAGGATTTGAACTTGGGTTTGATCTGGTAGTCTTCGAAACCTGTTTTGTTTGTGTTTTCTGAAAAAATTTCCTGAATTGTATGTACAAAATAGTGAGACACATGTTTGGACATACCAGGTGCTTGTAAACTGCTTATTGCTTTCAATCCGTAGCTTATTGCATCTTCCATTGAACCTGAAACATGCTTAAGAATTAAAATTAATTCATTGGCAGGAAATGTATTCATTTCATAATACCGTACCGCCCCGTTTAATAGCCGGGATTCATTTAATCGCCAGCCCCGTTTAAGCGCCGGGCATTTACAGCTGGTCAAAAACAGAATTAAACGCCCGGGCTATTAAACGGGGCGGTATGGTAGGCTTATATTTAACAAAATGTATTATTATTTGCAAAACCAACAGCATGCAAAAATGTATTACAAAATGCATTTTAAAATATCGTATTTCTTCGATTAACAGTTGGGCTTATTCAATCGAGCTTCGTTATATCAAATTTTTTTAACATGGTGTTCTAGGGCCAATCAACCTACCAAGCCATTTTTAGGTATTTGTTATAACAAAAAATTCGTTATAACAAAAAATTCATAAGAACAAAAAATTCGTTATAACAAAAAATTTGTTATAACAAAAAATTCGTTTAACAGAAAATTCGTTATAACAAAAAATTCGTAACAAAAAATTCGTTTAACAGAAAATTCGTTATAACAAAAATTTCGGTATAACAAAAAAATAGTTAAAACCAAAAAATAGTTAAAACCAAAAAATTCGTTATAACAAAAAAATCGTTTTTCAAAAAAATCGTTAAAACCAAAAACTTCGTTATAATAAAAAAATCGTTATAACAAAAAATTCGTTATAATACAGCTCGTTATAACAAAGTTCGACTTGAATTGCCACGACCTATAATAAATGTTTCTTTCACAAAAGAAATTCCATGATCCAGTAATTTTTTGTGAATATTTTTGAATATTGGCTGCAGCTTGTAATCGAAAGCGGCTTGCATTCGAGGGTGACTTAAATTCGACGAAATACGGCATATAGCAATACATTACAGTATAATTTCAACGTATTTTTGATACCGAAGATAGTAGGTACCTGTTAAAAATTCATTGTGTATTTCAACATTTGCCCAACAGCTTGTTATTGGCCACTGATCTTCCAGCTACTAGTGTACAATTTAGGTAAAAATTTATATAAATACACAAACATTCAATTTATAGTTACCGCTTTGAGCAATGTGCAGCAAGGATTCTTGCAAAACGTCAACCACAATCTAAACCAAAAAATCATTCCCTGCAATAATAAAATGTTTCATCAAGAGACACTCAACTGTTGTTGCTCAATGTCAATTACTTGATCTCTGATCATTAGCTGGAAATCATCCTGTCTATTGAGAACAAAATTAGGCCCACAACCTTTCACTAGTATGGATTCAAAAGGATATTCTTCAGCTTCTAAAACTATGTATCTCATCTTGTTTTCTGGATATAACTGACTCAGATCTCACTAATGACACACAAAATTTAGATGAGACACAGTAGGTGTTGGAGATATTGTTTGTATTCTGCTTGGATTTACAATTTCTTGAACTTCATTTTGATACTGAAGAGAAACCTAGTGGCAAAAACACTAAAGTCATTGTTTGCAAATTTTATTTTTTTATTGAATTGAAAATGATTTTTTCATTTTTTCTTTATTTATTTATTTTTTCAACAGATAGAAAATAGAAGTTAAAATTGTGGTGCTGATAATTCATGGTCTTTGTAATGAAATCGAAACCAATCTTCCCCTAAAAACACAAAAACATAATTACAAATTGGCAAGACAAGTGATAAATGATGAGTGACTTAGGCATTCTAGGTTGCAGTACCATCTTGGAATCGGCCAGTTTTCTTCGATACATCTAGAGAAATGAAGAACTTTCTATAGGGTGTCCCAAAAATAACGCAAGATTTGAATTAGCCGCCATTCGTGCAGTAAATTTTTGGCGACCCTGAAACAACAACAAATTGACAGCTAAGAGTTTAGGGTTAGGTTTAGGGTTAGTGAAAATGGAGTGTTACACGATACAACAACGTGTTTAGGGTTGGTAAACATGAAGCATTACGCGATACAACAACGTGTAACAATACAATTACTGCAAGAGACATTTCCTGGTCGTGTACTCTCTCGTTTCGGTGATCAGAATTGTAATGCACGGGTGGTTGTGGGCTTGTTGACATAGACCTTTGAATTCAAATAACCCCATAAAAAGAAATCTAATGGTGTTAAATCACACGATCTAGGGGGCCAATTCTGATCACCGAAACGAGAGAGTACACGACCAGGAAATGTCTCTTGAGTAATTGTATTGTTACACGTTGTTGTATCGCGTAATGCTCCATGTTTACCAACCCTAAACACGTTGTTGTATCGTGTAACACTCCATTTTCACTAACCCTAAACCTAACCCTAAACTCTTAGCTGTCAATTTGTTGTTGTTTCAGGGTCGCCAAAAATTTACTGCACAAATGGCGGCAAATTCAAATCTTGCGTTATTTTTGAAACACGATAGAAAGATTTAGAGTCTTTAGGTCTACGTTAAAAATGGTGTAACTCAAAAACCGCAAGAGCTAGGTGTTGGTATTGGCCGATATTCGGTTGCCGATTATCGGTATCGGCGATACTTCAAAATATCGATATCGGTCAAAGTCTATTAGAAACGCTAAACTAAGTTTCGTCAAAATTTGAGCGTCGGATTTCGAGATAGACTTTTTGTACGTTAAAATTGGCGTCCTAGGACCTATACTCTGGCCCACTATAAGATTGGCCTTTCTCCCATTGGCCAAGCCTCATTACTCCTAACTGTAGACTGTGTCATACCACCAGGAAAAGTAGTTTCTTTTTTTTAAAAAAAAATTTGATTATTGTAATGATTAAAATGATTTATTTTTATTTGTATTTTATAATAAAATGTTGTTCCCATTCATAAAATTAAGTTTTATGCTGTTTATATTTCAATATTCATGTTTGTTCAGTTTATTGGTTGCTTTGTCAGGAAAGCAAACAATTTCTGAATTTTTTTTTCGATTACAATGTCTGAACATCAAGTGCAATTCTGGTGTTTGGGTCTATTTTTTGGTATCACTACACCAGTAGAATGGTTTGGAGAAAGGCCAATCTTATAGTGTGCCAGAGTATAGGTAAAAGCCTAGCTTGCCTACTTCTAAACAGAACCACCTTAACCATTGGGCTAAACGGGCGCCGGGCACGTTAGGGCACCAGGTACCAGGGGATCACCATCCTCCGACGGAGAATCATGAGGGGCTAGCGGCACCTGATGTTTTTAGAGAGACTCTTCATAGCTTACACTTTGCAGTATATGTGTGTAGTAGGTTGTTGACCACAGAAGGAACAGGGTTTGATGTTGCTTAGTTCTAATGCCAAGTCACTCCACCTCCCACTTTTCCATTGTGTAGTGACCTCATGTGTAGTCGGATGTCTGACGAGTGGCTTAATTAAAGAAAAACTTGATATAGTTAGGTAAGCATTACAGTGTACTCTGTGTAGCCCGGACATAAGACGGGTCCCAGAAAGTTGTCCGGCGTAAGATTTGCTTACTGCGGTCCTTCTGTCCGGTCCGTACAGAGTTCATCCGGAAGAGCACTGTCGGTTCCGTACAGGGTTTATCCGGAAGAGCACTGTCGGTTCCGTACAGGGTTTATCCGGAAGAGCACTGTCGGTTCCGTACAGGGTTTATCCGGAAGAGCACTGTCGGTTCCGTACAGTTTATCCGGAAGAGCACTGTCGGTTCCGCACAGCGTTTATCCGGAAGAACACTCGCAACCCAGGAGAAAAAGGTTCTGCAGAATTCTGCAGAAAAAATGACAAAATTCTGCAGAATGCTGCAGAAAAATGTTAACCTTTTCTGCAGAATATTTTCGGCTGGCAATTTTTCTGCAGAATTCTGCAAAGAAAAAAGATTTTCTGCAGAATTTTTTTGACAGGTAAATTTTCTGCAGAATTCTGCAGATTTATTTTACTTGGGATAGTGTACACGGTTGCAAAACCGGTTACGCTAAAATTCAAGGGTGCGGTGAATATTGTGAATCTAAAGCGATATATTCTGACCGAAATCAAACCGGTGTGGCCAGTCGATGACGGTGCGGTCCGTACAGAGTATACTGTACATAAAACATTCAACAAAACTTTCATAAATTACCAATTGAACAGCCATTCTTTCTCTAATATCTATCCTCAAGGGTTCGTCAACCTCTTTAATCTTTATCCTCCAGAAATTCTTCCGGACATTCATGACTTTTGTAATTTTTTCGTCGTACAACACCGAATCCATTTTAAGCACCGGTATGATCTCCGTCGTTCGTGAACAATCATTCAACAATTTTTCCAGCCAAAGTGGCTGAAACTTTTTGTGCAATCCAAGCAGAACCAATATACGGTTCTTCCAGTTATCGACTAAAAATGTTTCCAGCACTCCTGGTTTGAAGTCCGGTTCAAGGTACTGTTGAGGTAATTCCCAATACTCGCGGCAAGAGTTTGTCTCTTTAGCTTGTGACCAGGTGTAGAAGATTGAACACAGAGCAGCACCAAAGGTCATGTTGGAACATTCTGTTAACTAAAATTCAAAATTGAATTTAATCATTTGTGGGAATAGGCTTAAAATAAAACTGGGTTGCGGTTAGTTATTGTTGCAGATGATTTGGTGGATTCGGGTAAGATGAAATTTGTTGTTTTTATTACTTCTCATTGTTACCACTAGAGGTGGTGCTAGTGCAGAAATAAATACAGTCGAACTTCGTTATAACGAACCGCGATATAACAAATTTTTCATTGTAGCGAATACTTAAAAAACGTTTGGGTGGCCATAGAACACTATGTTAAATAATTTTGATATAACAAAATTTCGTTACAACGAACTGATTTTTTTGGTCCCTTTCGATTCGTTATAACGAGGCTCGACTGTACTCACTTTACTTTGCCCATAGAAATCACGTTTAGAATCTCTAACCGCTTCCATCTCTACCGTAGATTATACTATACCAGATTGATAAATTGTTCTTTGGGGGTTTGAAACATGAATTCGCAATGTTTTATGGGGTCATAATCCTCATCTGATTAAAATAGATTCAAAATTTTATTAAGAATGCAAGTTTTGTGGATGCAAAACTGTTTACAAAAGAAGCGACAAAGTTTCTTTCGACAAATCCAAAAGTGCAAAATTGTTAAAATTGCAAAATTGTTAAAATTGCAAAATTGTTAAAATTGCAGAATTCTTAAAATTGCAAAATTCTTAAAATTGCAAAATTCTTAAAATTGCAAAACTGTGAAAATTTCAAAATTGTTAAAATTGCAAAATTCTTAAAATTGCAAAATTCTTAAAATTGCAAAATTCTTAAAATTGCAAAATTCTTAAAATTGCAAAATTCTTAAAATTGCAAAATTCTTAAAATTGCAAAATTCTTAAAATTGCAAAATTCATAAAATTGCAAAATTCATAAAATTGCAAAATTCTTAAAATTGCAAAATTCTTAAAATTGCAAAATTCTTAAAATTGCAAAATTCTTAAAATTGCAAAATTCTTAAAATTGCAAAACATTAAATATCATTGCCGAACCGTTGTCGCTTCATTTATAAACACATTTAAACAGATTCACATACGGTGGTATAAACTTTTAACAGCTTTGTTTAAGCAAAAATCTATTGATTGGTCTTGTGAACCTAAAAAAAAAAAACAAGCAATAACAATTAAATCCAAAACAAAATCAAAACAAAAACCTTGTAAAAATTTTTCATGGATATTGATATAAGCCCAAGCTTTAATTTTGGGCCATTCTTCGTCAAACTAAACAAAAACAAAAACAAAAAAATATTAAACATGATTAAACAATCTTTAATTACCCTCCGACTTTCACTGCCTCTGTACTCATTGCAATAGAGGAGCCAGAAACGGAACCAAAATCGAAAACCCTGAAATTGACAAATTGACACATCGATTTAATCAATTGCTTTTCCTTTTACCTGACTCCGTATCATGTGTTCAAATTCAGCCCGCCTGTTGAGAACATAGTTAGGCCCACATCCATGTCTTATCACAAACTCATATGGAGATGAAGTTTTTTCGTTTAGTTTGATGTATCTCATGATGAGATGTAAGTGTAGACTTGAAATTTAGTATTTTTCCTGCAATGGAGTTCATCATTAATGCTTTTAGTAGAGAATACTGCTTATCCCATACACAGCAACCTTTTTAATGTGTTGAAACGTGATCTGGTGGTAAAATTTGTTAATAGTTGAATAAAGACCAGCCAAAGCAAATTGTTTCACTTTTTTCCATTTTTTTTATTGACATTTGTGTTTGCTATTTTTCTAGGAACAATAATAATTATATTACATGTGGTGCTTGAAATGAAATTGTTTTTTGAAAAGTCTTTAGCACAACTTCTGGAAGGTGGAGATGACCAAAAACAAATGGCCCATTGAATTCTAATAAAAAAAAATTGCATTAAGTAAATTTACAAACACAGCAAAATATTTCAATGGTCAATAAATTTAATTTTGAGGAATTACCTTTGCAGGAATTGCCAAACACAATACAACTTTTTACAGATTCACGAGAGATGTGTGTTTTGTTTTCAATTTGCTTCTAGCACTTGTTCCACACAAGTCCAAAGATGGTGGTTGGTTACACAACCACACCTTCCACAGTACACATAAGATCTTCGGACTTTACCTTAATTAAATTAAGATATGATTTAGTAAAAATGCAGTTTTTGCCTAAATATTGTGAATTTTTCCTCAATAGTGCGGTTTTTGCCTAAAAAGTGCAATTTTTGC
Source organism: Strigamia acuminata (assembly GCA_949358305.1). Classification (NCBI taxonomy): domain Eukaryota; kingdom Metazoa; phylum Arthropoda; class Chilopoda; order Geophilomorpha; family Linotaeniidae; genus Strigamia; species Strigamia acuminata. The sequence goes on along the minus strand of OX442320.1, from coordinate 5,086,374 downwards.
CTCTGAAAAGCAATTTTTACAGGAAAAATGCAATTATTGCTTTAAAAATATCATTTTTAAAATAAATATTGAATTTTTATTGTAAAATTTGTGTTTTTTAGGTAATAATTGCAATTTAATAGTGAAAATTAAATAATTTTGTATAAAAAATACAATTTTGACCTATAAATGTGAAGTTGTTGCACTACAAAATTCAAATAATTCTAATTTTATCATTATTATGTATTCGGCCGAATACATAATATTCGGTTTTTAGGCTGAATAGGCTGAATAACCGAATATAAACCGAATGTTTGGTGCAACACTACACATGTCTGTTTAGTTTATTGATTGCTTTGCCTGGAAAGCACATCATTTTGAATTTTGCCAGTTACCTAGGCAATCGATGTCTGTACATCTATTGTGTTTCTGGTATTTTGGCCTACTTTCATGTATACCTACACCAGTGAAATGGCTCGGCCGATAGGAAGAAGATACACTCTTACGATGAGCCAGAGTTTATGCATTTTCTAGATCAGGGGTTCCCAAACTTTTTATCATCGCGCCCCACTTTTTAAGCAAGGCGATCTTCTGCGCCCCACTTCATCTACCAGCCCAGGTAAAAAAAATCTGCAGAATTCTGCAGAAAATTTGCCAGCCAAAAATATATTGCAGAAAAGGTTAACATTTTTCTGCAGCATTCTGCAGAATTTTGTAATTTTTCTGCAGAAAATTTTTCTGCAGAGCATGCAGAATTCTGCAGAACCTTTTTCTCCTGGGAGTGCATTCAATTTTTAAAAAATATACTACTAAAAAGAAAAAAAGAAATTTTTATATAATTTTGCATAAAACTTTGTATAATTTTTTATACAATTTTATATAATTTTGCTTAAAAATTTACAAAAGTTTGCAAAATAAGCTTGTTTTATTTAGGCGTGTATGATGGGTGCGCCCCCCCCCCCCCAATAATCAGCTCGCGCCCCACCGTTTGGGAAACCCTGTTCTAGATGCATCAACATTACCGACGTACTGTTTGCACACTCGGTAGTAGGTAATCTGACAGCAAACTTTCATCTCTCTTTTTAATCCTTATCCGCCAGTCGTTCTTTCGGATTTCCATGACTTTTATGTTTGTTTTGTTATACAAGGTCGATTCGGTTTTGAGCGCATGCTTGATGTATGTGATTTCTGGCGTTGAAGCCAACGTTTGACGGAGCCAAGTGGGCATAAAGGATCTCTGAAATCCAAGCAGATTCACTGCATGTCCTTTCCAATAGTTGATTATGAAGTTTTCTAAAATCCCTGGTTTGAAGTTTGGGTTGAGGTAACGTTCGGGCACCTCGTAATACTCGGTGTTGCCTTTTTCGATCTCCTTAGCTTCCAACCAATAATAGAAGACCACACAAAGAGAAGCTCCAAAGGCCATGGTTGCACATTCCTTCAACTAAATTAAAAGTTTGAACAAATTGGACAATTAAAAGTTATACGGTATCCTACTACCAAGTAGATGAAATGGTCTCTCGGTGAAGAAAATTTCCACTGGTAATCTTCAAGTGATTCTGCTTAAAGGAATTCAAAATTCAATTTTCAATAGTTCGATGGATGTTAAACTGTGGACCAACGAAGCGACAAACACATCTGACACACATTGGGCAAGAAATTTATTTGTTATAACGAAAGTTTGTTATATCAAAAAATTTTAACACAGCCATTCCTTATCATTCGTTATAACGAATAATTCGTTATAATGAAAAATTCGTTATGCCGCGGGTTGTTATAAGTTATAACGAAAAATTCGTTATGCCGCGGGTTGTTATAAGTTATAACGAAAAATTCGTTATGCTGCGGGTTGTTATAAGTTATAACGAAAAATTCGTGATATCAGAGTTCGTTCAAACGAAAAATTCGTTATATCATAGTTCGTTATAACGAAAAATTAGTTAAACAAAGTTTGTTATAACGAAAAATTCGTTATATCGTAGTTTGTTATAACGAAAAATTCGTTATATCATAGTTCGTTATAACGAAAAATTCGTTATATCATAGTTCGTTATAACGAAAAATTAGTTAAACAAAGTTTGTTATAACGAAAAATTCGTTATATCGTAGTTTGTTATAACGAAAAATTCGTTATATCATAGTTCGTTATAACGAAAAATTCGTTATATCATAGTTCGTTATAACGAAAAATTAGTTAAACAAAGTTTGTTATAACGAAAAATTCGTTATATCGTAGTTTGTTATAACGAAAAATTCGTTATATCATAGTTCGTTATAACGAAAAATTCGTTATATCATAGTTAGTTATAACGATGTTTGGTTGTACTCAAAAGTCACCCTGCTTAGATTAGATCTTGTGGTCAGTGCAGGTTTGACACTTCATTCGTTAACGCTTAAATTTCTACACATACGTTTATACAGACTCTTGATTGCTTTATTTAAGCAATAATTTATTGATTCATTGACTGAACCTAAAGAAATTTTTAAAAAAAATCAATAAATTTTTAAATTTTCTAAAAATAATCCAAAGAAAACAAAATTAAAAAACCTTGTAAAAATGCTTCATGTATCTTGATGTTTGCCCAAGCTTTTGCTTCCAGCCATTCATTGTCCAGCTACACAATAAAAGATATTAAGAAATATGCAATTGGAAAAAATAACAGTTTCCTTACCCTTGCTATTTCATCACTTTCAGATTTATTACAAAACATCAGCCAAAATTGGAACCAAAACCTGAAACCCTGATGTGCTTTGTTGAATTACAGGTGGAAAATAAATTGATTTGCTTACTTGAGTTCTCATCATGTCTTCAAATTCAGGTATTCTGTTGAAGACAAAGTTAGGCCCACATCCTTTATTTACGAGTTTAACGTATGGTGATATGCATCTTTCTTTTAGTTTAATGTATCTCATGTTTTGTGAACTTAAAATTTGGAATTTTGGATTTTTTCTGCAATGAGAGTTGTAAAATAAGCTTTTGTGGACAATATTTCATGTTTTTCAGAGAGCAACCTTTTTCAGGTGTTTTAAAATGATCCTGGTGGTGAAATTTGTAAACAATAGTGAAGAAAACAAAAAGTTCAAACTTTTACAATTTTTATTTTACATTCAACATCATTGTTATTTACAATTTTTATACAGACACATATTTATATTATATTTGGTGCTTGGAATGAAATTTTCTGAAAAGTCTTCAGCACAACTTCAGGCAGGTTCAGACCATAATGCTCTCTGTGATGCACCAGAAACAAGTGCTCCACTAAAATACAAATATTATTAAATATTGCATTAAATAAGCAAATACATCTGATAATAAACATATTACATCGGCAAGTATTTGAGCAGTAATATCTTGGATCATGCCACTTAGCAGCTTCACAACTAGAAAAAAAAATACATTCAAAATTAATTTTCACACAATAAATAGCAGGGATGACCCCCAAAAGTTTTACAAGGTTTACAAGGTTTACAAGTTTTACAAGTTTTACAAGCCGGATGAAGACACGAGAGAGGATTAACTGGAAGCCGCAAGTACTCGGTGTCTAAAAGCTTCCAAACTCTCAGGAAACCATGTTGGCAACCGCCAAACCAAATATCAGAGAAATCGGATTGATGGATTGAGAGATAGTCAAACCTCGTTATAACGAACCGCGATATAACGAATTTTTCGTTAGAAACGGACCGCGAAAGAACGATTTTTTCATTATAACAAACTGTTATATTACGAATTTTATGTTATAACGAATTTTTCGTTATAACGAGCCGTGATATAACTAATTTTTCGTTATAACGAACCACAATATAACCAATTTTTTATTATAACGAACCACGATATAACGAATTTTTCATTATAACAAACTGCAATATAACGAATTTTTAATTATAACGAACTGCGATACAGTCGAAACTCTTTATAACGAATCGCAAGGGACCGAAAAATCGATTCGTTATAACGAAATTTTTTAACATGGTGTTCTATGGTCAGCCAACCAAACCAGCCATTTTTAGGTATTTGTTATATCGATAATTCGTTATATCGCGATTCGTTATAAAGAGTTTTGACTGTATAACGAATTTTTCATTAACGAACCGCGATATAACAAATTTTTCGTTATAACAAATTTTTCATTTTTCATTATAACGAACCGCAATATAACGAATTTTTCGTTATTACGAATTTTTCATTTTTCATAAAACGAATTTTTCATTTTTCATTATAACGAATTTTTCATTTTTCATTATAACGAATTTTTCATTTTTCATTATAACGAATTTTTCATTTTTTATTATAACGAATTTTTTATTTTAAATTATAACGAATTTTTCATTATAACGAATTTTTCATTTTTCATTATAACGAATTTTTTGTTATTACGAATTTTTCATTTTTCATTATAACGAATTTTTCTTATAACGAACTGCGATATAACGAATTTTTCATTATAACAAACCACGATATAACAAATTTTTCGTATAACGAACCGCTATATAACGAATTTTTCATTATAACAAACCGCGATATAACGAATTTTTCAGAAAACGAACCGCGATATTACGAATTTTTCATTATAACGAACTGCGATATCACAAATTTTTCATTATAACGAACCGCGATATAACGAACCGCGATATAACGAACCGCGATATAACGAATTTTTCATTATAACGAACTGCAATATAACAAATTTTTTTCGTCATAACGAATACTTAAAAACGGCTTGGTTGGTTGACCAAAAAACACCATGTTAAAAAATTTTAAAAAACAAACTTTGTTATAACGAATTGAATTTTCGGATCCCTTGCGATTTGTTATAACGAGGCTCGACTGTACATCTGTGCATCGCGGGTGGAAAAACATTAAAAAGCCCTGGTTTAAATGAACCTATCCCTACATCGCTTGTGTGGACTTAGGTTTATCGTACGCTTACTGCTGGCATATGTTTTTCGTGATAACAGACGACGGCTTTTCGCAGAAAGAACATTTGAAGCGCGAATGGTCTCTGAAGGAGCATTCGGAGTCAACGACTCTGCAATTTTCCATTCTTTGGGCCTTGTCCTCTTTCTCCAGATTGACGAAAATGTCGCCCAGCTTGAGCACTTCGTCGGTGTATTCGATTTTCTTTCGCCAAGAATTTCTGCGGTAAGTCAACGTCTTGCCCATCTTCTGCAGGAATATCCCTCTCGCGTGCTTGAAGGAGTTGTCGTGGACCATGTTGAATGGCAGAGGACTGGACGTGAGGTTCACCAGCCAATTGGGGATCTGGCTTAGGCTTATTCCGAGCAGAGTCACGAGACTTTCGCCCCATTTGTTCACTAAAAAGATATCCAGCACTCCTGGCTCGAAGTTTTCGTTTAAGTATTTTTGGGGAATGGTCCAGTAATTCTCCGATTGGGACTTCGCTTCTTCTTTGGCGAATAACCATTTGTAGAAGACTTCGCACAGAGCCGCACCGAATGCCATGTCTGAACATTCTTGAACCTATAGACGAAAGTGTATTAAATGTGATATAGGGCCCATGATGTCACAGTGGCTAAACGCCATTTATGGATGATTTATTGAACTAAATTAGATCAAAATGCGACATCAATTTACCACGACATCTATGTACCGCGACATCAATGTTAGGTTAGGTCCGCGGAGGGTCAAGGGGGGATGTAGCCCCCCTTTTTAGAAAAAAGAAATAGTAATACCCAAGATATACGTAGTCGCAGTTTTCGGAGTCACGATATATTGATGTCGCGGTAGTTATTGTATTTTTACACAATTATTGGATTTTTTTTTTTTTTTACTAGATTTTCGAATTCTTTTTTTGTCATGGGTGAGTTTGCATCTCTTTGCTGTGCTTCATCTAGCAAAGAAAAATGTGGAATAAATTTTTGGGGAGTTTGAATTGTGTTTTGTGCTTACTTGCAGGAATCACCAAACGCATAACGGCTTTGTATAGACAGTAATGTGTTGCCTCTTCAACGGATCCTGATGTGACACCGGATGGAAATAGAAAAGATTAACTGAATTGTGAATCGATTTTGAAAATTTTGGCAAAATTTATGGATATTTTTCGATTATTTGTTGAAATTTGTTGAAATTTGTTGAGATTTGTTGAGATTTGTTGAAATTTGTCGAAATTTGTTGAAATTTGTCGAAATTTGTTGAAATTTGTCGAAATTTGTCGAAATTTGTCGAAATTTGTTGAAATTTATCCAAATTTGTTGCAATTTATCCAAATTTGTTTAAATTTGTCCAAATTTGTTTAAATTTGTCCAAATTTGTTTAAATTTGTCCAAATTTGTTTAAATTTGTCCAAATTTGTTTAAATTTGTCCAAATTTGTTTAAATTTGTCCAAATTTGTTTAAATTTGTCCAAATTTGTTTAAATTTGTCCAAATTTGTTTAAATTTGTCCAAATTTGTTTAAATTTGTCCAAATTTGTTTAAATTTGTCCAAATTTGTTTAAATTTGTCCAAATTTGTTTAAATTTGTCAAAATTTATCTCAAACTTTTCAAATTTCTCGAAATAAATCAAACATTTGAATTCATTGAACACCAATTCCCAAATTAACCAAAAACCCTTCAACTATACCTTGAAGCAACTGGTTGTGGATGCTCATAAGAACCGTTGTTCTCAAATTCTTTAAAGTTTGCACCTAGACACATCAAAACACCAAAATTCAACCCCAAATAAAAAAGAAAACAACTCCCAAACATCCACCATGCCTACATGAACTCAGTTTTCCAGAAAACTTAAAATCCCGACTTTATGAGAATTACCCATAACCCATTTTGATTATCTGGAACAACAAAATGATTGTCGATCTATTTCACCAAATTCCGACTCCGGAAATCATGTAAAATCCACATTCTCATCATCTGGATAACTGTACATGTAAACATGGTAAGTGTTTCACCAACACAACCTCTTTGTTGTTATTGTTAACCGGTTGACCACAGAAGCACAGCCAGAATCTGAACCAAAATATAATTCCCTGCAATAAATAAAACAATTAATTTCCACTCTGCAAACTCAATTCTATGATAAATTTCACTTGTTCCTTGATCATTAATTCAAAAGCATCTCTTCTGTTGAAAACAAAATGGGGTCCGCAGCCGAACTGTAGGATTGTTTCAAAAGGCGACGTTTTTTCTTCGTTTAATTGAATATGCTTCATACTTTAATCCGAGAGGAATTGATTTAATTGCAGGGATGTTGTCAACACACGAATTTTGTCTTGAAAGCGAATTAGGAGTTTGACATGGATGGAATTTTGAATTAGGTTTGACCAAAACCGATTGTTATGGAAGAATCGTGCGCTACGTAACGTTTATTTATTTATTTGATTTATTTATTTGAAAATATGAAAATTTGATTTTTTTTTTTTTTACATTATTTTATTTCGTTTTAGGTTTTTTTTTGTTTTTAGATTGATTACTTTGCTTTAATTTTTATAAGTTGACGGTTTTTAAAGACTAAATGCAGACCGATGCAGGTGGTATCCGTCTTTTGTTAGACTTTTGTGAGACTTTTGCGAGGGGTGCGACAATCAGAATCTGCTTGTCAGAGATTCGAATCTTCTTTGGGATTCGAAAGATTCGGATGGGATTCGGAAAGATTCGGAAAGATTCGGGGGATTCGGCTGGGATTCGGGGGGATTCGGATAGATTCGGGGGATTCGGGGGGGATTCGAATGAGATTCGGGGAGATTCGGATGGGATTCGGTGGGATTCGGCGGGATTCGGTGGGATTCGGCGGGATTCGGATGGGATTCAGAAAGATTCATATGATTTTTTTCAAATAAATTTAGTGAAGTGGGAATGTTTTTTAATTTTAATTTTAACTCTTAGTGAAATGTGGTAAAATACGAGGTAAAATAGCACGCAATCAAATGCAATCACAATTGCGAACAATGATGAATTCCGGGCTCGATTCCGGGATTAATTTGAAGTTCGCGCTAAATCGTAAATGCGCATGCGCAGATACCGCGCAGCGAGGTGCGCAGGTATAATTTCTTCCGATGATGATTTTACGGACAATTTCAAGGACAATTTCAAGGAAGTTTCTCATTTTTTAATCATAAATTTTGTTTTTATTTTTCTCGATTTGTATACAACTTAAAGATTCGAGATTCGAAGATTCGGTGGGATTCGGAAAGATTCGGGTGGGATTCGGAAAGATTCGGGTGGGATTCGGAAAGATTCGGGTGGGATTCGGAAAGATTCGGGCGGGATTCGGAAGCCATTGTCAGAGATTCGGTCGAATGTCGCCCCCCTCGGACTTTTGACGATTTTACGAAACTACAATTTGAGGTATTTTTAAAAAAAATGAATATAAAATTGTTATTTATCACATATTTATTCCATTTTATTGCATTTTCTGAGAACAATTACAAAACATTTTACACTCGGCTAACCGAAGGACTAATTAAAATTAGAATAAATCTGTGTCAACGCCACCTTGTGGGAAACAACCAAACTTTAGTTGCAAATTTACTTATTTAACTTCTGTGGTAAATTGCCTAAAAAACAAAAATAAATTAAAACAATATACTTTTACTTGAAATTAGATTGGCCACATTATAGACGTGCTGAAAATGCGTGTTCTGTCTCTCCAGATGTGCCTGCATACACAATAAATATTAAACAAATATATAACAATAAATATAATTCAATACCTTGAAAATCTGTATCAAGTGTGGGCACTGTGCACCTGAAATTATAATAAACAATTATTAGAGAATATGACTTTAAAATATTGGAATATTAGAATTATGGAACAAATTATGTTACTTGAGTCTTGATCTAGACCCCAATAGCATTGCCAAACTCTGAACCAAAAGGAGATAATCTGGAATGATTTGACCATAAAAGAATTGTTTTGTATTTTATTTTGTATTTATTTGATTTACTTGTTGTTTTATGCTTTTGCAGCCCTGCTGCAGCAGTGATTCATCTTCTGTTTGTCTGTTTAGATGCATGATTTTTTATTCAAAATAAATGAGGTTTCAACATTGAAATTTTGATGTTTGACCAAAACTTGTTCTTGGAAATTTGTGTTTACTAGAGATTTTAAGCCCAAAATCAATTGTTATGTGATTAGTGTTAAGAGTTGTCAACAGGTGTCGCTTTAATGAGATTGCTAACAACAGAGTTATGTTTATAGTTAAAATAAACACAAAATATTGAAATAAATAATAACAATTAAAGATTTATTTAAATTTCGATTTGATTTTGGATTTTCTTTAGTTTAACAATAAATATAAAATTTAATTCATTCTGTAACATCGTGTTTTGGTCTGTTTCTAGCGTTTATTTACCCCACGCCATCTGTCGGAAATTGGACGAATTGATGTTTGGATTTTGAGAAACGAGTTAAGATTTTTCATGAATCAATTACTTGCATTTCAACGTCAAAATGATAACAATCTGCACCAATAGCAGAGTTCTAGCAACACGTAGTTTCTTCAAAGCAGCACATCTGCTTAAAACGGTAAAATTAAATAAATTGAATGAAATAAATTTAAAAATTCATTTTTGTTGTTGTTTTTTACAGATGGCGACTGCGAGCGACGATGTGCTTTTTGAGAGGAAGGGAAAAGCAGGAATTATCACGTTAAATCGACCGAAAGCGCTGAATGCGTTGAATTTATCGATGGCGAAGAAAATCTATCCGCAGTTGAAAGTATATGAGGGATTTGTGTGTTGTTGGTGGAAGTGTGTGATTTGATTGTTGAATCGTGTAGAAATGGGAGTCGGAATTGTCGTTTGTTGTTATTAAAGGAAGTGGTGAGAAGGCGTTTTGTGCGGGTGGAGATATAAGAGGTACATACGTAGTAGAGAAGGTTTGGCTTGTCGGGGTTCAAGTGTTTGATGAATTCAAGTTGTTGATGAAATAATGGATTTTTTAATGATGAAAAATTGGATTTGTGTGAAAATTGGATTTTTGTAATGAAAAATTGGATTTTTGTTATGAAAAATTGGATTTTTGTTATGAAAAATTGGATTTTTGTTATGAAAAATTGAATTTGTACTGTGATAATCTGGATTTTTACTATTGAAATTGGGTTTTTGCTGTGAAAAATTGCGTTTGTGCTGTAAAAAATTGGATTTTTTGTTACGAATTATTCAATTTGAAACCAAATTTGGTCATTTTTACATAAATATTCAATTTTTACACAAAAACATTCAATTTTTACCGAAAAATATCCAATTTTTTCACAAAAAAATTCAATTTTTACACAAAAAAATTCAATTTTTACACAAAAAAATTCAATTTTTACACAAAAAAATTTAATTTTTACACAAAAAAATTCAATTTTTACCCAAAAATTCCAATTTTTCTCGAACACTCCTTTTGTTAACATCAATTCAATCCTCCGAGCTGATAACATCAGAAATTCATAATTGAAATACCGAACACTTGGCAGCCATCTAACAATCTTCAACTTTATTTCCAACAACAATTAAACATACATTTTATTTATTTCAGCCGTTACCGAAGCCGGTAAAAACAAAGATCCATCAGCAGTTGACTTTTTCAAGACCGAATATCTCATCAATAATTTAATAGGAACATTCAAAATCCCATACATCGCTTTAATTCACGGCATAACAATGGGCGGTGTAAGCAACACCAAAAGAAAAAGAATTTACAATTTTGATGTAAATGTCGTTTTCTAGGGTGTGGGTCTCTCGGTTCACGGCAAATATCGCGTGGCGACGGAAAAAAGTGTTTTTGCAATGCCCGAAACTGCCATAGGTGAAAAGAAATCTAATTTAATTTTTTTTAAAATTTATTGATTGGATTGACAATAATTTTAGGTTTATTTCCCGACGTCGGCGGGTCCTACGTCCTACCACGCTTGCCGAATGAACTCGGTACGTTTTACGGACTCACCGGTTATCGATTAACCGGTTTGGACGTGTGGAAGGGCGGGATTGCCACACATTTTTGTGATTTCAAGAAAGTAATTGAATTTTTAACTCTCTTTGGTATTTTTTTTAAAAAAAAATTGGTTTTTTTTCTATACTTTTTGGTAATTTTTTGAGATTTTTGGTAATTTTTTGAGATTTTTGGTAATTTTTTGAGATTTTTGGTAATTTTTTGAAATTTTTGGTAGTTTTTTGAAATTTGTGTGTATTTTTTTAAAATGTTTAGTGATTTTTTGAAATTTTTGGTAATGTTCTGAAATTTTTGGTAATTATGTTTTCGAATTTTTTAGATGTCGAATTTAGAGCAGGAATTGTTGGCGGTGACCGATCCGACCGGAATTCGGCAGATTTTGGATAAATATACAAATGAAGTATAAAAATATTTAATTTTAAATTAAATTTTTAATAATTTAATTGAATTTCTAGGCTTTGAAAATCCACGACAAAGAATTCAGTCTGAAAGCGAATTTAAATCAGATTGCAAAACACTTCGCATTCAACACCATCGAAGAAATTCTCGCAAGCTTAGCCAATGAAAACTCCGACTGGTCGCGCTCACAGATAGAAACACTCAACAAAATGGTACAAAATTAAAATTTAAAAAAACTGCTTCAAATAAACACTCGGGTGCCTATTTAAACCCCGGCGGGTTTTATAAAAATGGCGATTTTGTATAAAACACCATTTTTTTCAAAATGGCTGATTTTTTTTCACCCATCCGGCGCTTAAACGGATCCGGGCCCCAAAATGAACCCGGTGCCAATTTGATATTTTTTTTTGTGTAAAAAATAGAAAGTTGAAATTATATGATTAAAATTTTTTAATTTCTGTCATAAAAATTCCATTTTTAAATTTTTCTTGTAAATGTTTCATTTATTGTCTATTTGTAGTCGCCGACGTCGCTGAAACTGACGCTGCGCTTGATCCGGGACGGCGCCAACATGTCTCTGCAGGATTGTTTGGCAATGGAGTTCCGTGTTGTGACGAAGGTTCTCGGCGAGAAGGACTTTTACGAAGGTGTTCGGGCGCTGTTGATCGACAGGGACAACAAACCCGCTTGGGATCCGGCCACGCTGCGACAAGTGACCGACGAAAAGATACAAACTTTTTTTGACATTTTGCCAGCGAACGAAGAACTGAAATTGAGAAATAAGTTGTGAATTTAAATTATGTGAGATTAAAAATAAGGTAACGTAAAATGTTTTTCATAAAATGTTATTTATTGACGTGAATGTGAAATATTGATCACCACCATCAAAAATCGCATTGTTTGGCACAAAAGTTTATTTTTAGATACAAAAATAGACATTTTAAGACCCAAATAGACATTTTAAGACCCAAATAGGTATTTTAGACTAAAAAGTAGACATTTTAAACAAAAGATGGACATTTTAGACTAAAAAATGGACATTTTAAACAAAAGATGGACATTTTAGATCAAAAAATGAACATTTTAGACCAAAAAATGAACATTTTAGACCAAAAAATCAACATTTTAGACCAAAAAATGAACATTTTAGACCAAAAAATGAACATTTTAGACCAAAAAATCAACATTTTAGACCAAAAAATCAACATTTTAGACCAAAAAATCAACATTTTAGACCAAAAAATGAACATTTTAGACAAAAAATGAACACTTTAAACAAAAAATGAACATTTTAGACCAAAAAATGGACATTTTATTCCAAAAAATAGACAAAAAAAATGTACTTTTTTAACCTAAACAGATGCTCTGAAATTCAACAAATCGCTTTCTCGAAAATCGTCAAAAAACGAACAAACTCCGTAAATGACCCATAATTCAAAGCGGAGGAAATGACATGTCTTTGCTCGTCGTTCCCTGCAATATCTTAATCGAACTAAAAAATAGGTAAATAAAATCGCTGTTATTGACAAATTATTCAATTTACTATGAAAAGAATTAAAAGGATCCAACATATTGAATATCGGTTATCTGGAATGATTTGGTAAGAAAAGATTTTTGTTTAGTGTGTGAAAAGGTGTTGTTTTCTTATTGTTTTTATATTTCTGCAGCACAGCTGTAGCAGTCATTCAAATTTTCCTTCACACAATAATTGAATTGTTTCTATTTTTTGTTTTTAGTCGTCTATACGCTTGATCTGAGACGCCGCCAAAATATCGCCACTTAATGTTTCAAGATTATTCCGCAAGATTATTCTGCTAACAGAAATGTATAGACTTGACAGAAAAGCATATCAGAATCATCTGGTAGCAGAACATGTGCCAGTCTGTCACGCCAGACTTTTTGTGGTACTCACAGCTCCGTGCAACAGAAAAGAAACGGTGAATGGCCATGAAAAAGAAACAAGATGGATGCCAATAAACATTTTTAAGGCAACTTTTGGAGTTAGGATGAATAGGATTGCTAGTTCGTTTTTAATTTTAATTTTTATTTATAAACTATACTCTTTCCGCACTCAAGAGTGACCCTGGAAGCTGGGCTCCCATTGGCCGAGCTATTTCACTAGTGTAGCAGTAGTTGCATTGCAGTTCTAAGTAGACCAATGGGAGCTCAGCTTTCAGGGTCAATCTTGAGTGCGGAAAGAGTATAATAATCTATTTTTATAAATAGAATATACAGTTGTTTGCATTTGTTGGCAGAACTGATTGCTGCTATATTTGAGTCTGGTTAAAAAAAGGCGCGCTCTACCATAGATATGCCGTTGCGCGATGTCTCACTCGGTCACATGCCCAGTATAGTTGCAACTGCGACGTCGCACCAGGGAATACTGATAAAACGTCTACGCGTCTGACCGAGTGCGACGTGCTACAGCATTTTATTGCTGCAATTTCAGTTTAAGGTGGTCATGATTCCAAACCTTTTGCCAGGGGTTGTATACTGCTAAATACAATTGGGGGCAGCTGTACTATTATTTTGCTGTCATATAATTATTTTGCCATCTGTACTATTATTTTACTGTCATATAATTCTTTTGCCATCTGCTAATTACTGAGTTTTTACTTTTCTTTTTAGAATTGCTGTAAATTAAATGCTCAGTAGTATTTTATACTGAGTAATTCATTTCTAATTGATTGCAGATTGTTTTAAAATATGCAATTAGTGCATAGACTTGGGGTGAGAGCATTATTTCTATTGTTACGCGGTTGGCGAAAACACTGTGAACCAGTTGTCGCCACCATGCTTCCGTATTTAATCAATCTGGATAACCCCTTAAACTCTTGCTAGAGTTCGCCTTAAGCGAATGATGTAATTGTTTTACCCATTAGTTGATAATAGAATAATCTAAGTTTACTTAATTGATAACGAGAGCTGAATTCTCAGTTCTCTTCAGGTTATGATACGGCGAGGTAGTCAGCTAGTGAATAGCTCGGCCCCTTTAAGTTCATAGAAAATCATAAGTGTTATTCATGCTCTTAGACTTAAGTTAGGTTTAAGATTTAGTCTTAAGTTTGATTATTATTTGAAGTGTCATTGCTTTTATGATTTGAATAAAGATATTTGTTATTTTGGAATATAAAACAATGAGTCCTTTTCATTACACCCCTAGTTAATCAATGCAATAGCTTAATTTAGATAATTAACAAAAGTAAAAAGTAAGTCCATCAATAGTACTTTGGGCCACGTAACACTATGGATTTAATTAATTTTTCAAATCACGTGCACAGTATTTTCCAACTTTTAGATTGGGCATAGAAACATGCAGTATTGTTTTTTACAAATAAGAAAATTTGGAGAAAAAAATACCAAAAATTGAAAACTCTGAAGACGGTATTGCAAAACAATGAGAAAAGTAAAAACTCAGTAATTAGCAGATGGCGAAAGAATTTAATTTTAGGGTATCAATAACCCAACATAAAATTTAATAGTACAGCTGAGAGCAATTTTATTTTGCAGTGTGTATATATACACCAAAGATTCTGCCAAATGCATCAGTTCTTTTTACTAGAACGAACAGGGCAAACCACTACTTCGTAGCCTGAAAACAGCACATCTGCTTAAAACGGTAAAATTAAATAAATTGAATAAAATAAAATTAAAAATTTATTTTTGTTGTTGCTTTTTTTACAGATGGCGACTGCGAGCGACGATGTGCTTTTTGAGAGGAAGGGAAAAGCAGGAATTATCACGTTAAATCGACCGAAAGCGCTGAATGCGTTGAATTTATCGATGGCGAAGAAAATCTATCCGCAGTTGAAAGTATATGAGGGATTTGTGTGTTGTTGGTGGAAGTGTGTAATTTGATTGTTAAATCGTGTAGAAATGGGAGTCGGAATTGTCGTTTGTTGTTATTAAAGGAAGTGGTGAAAAGGCGTTTTGTGCGGGTGGAGATATAAAAGGTACATACGTAGCAGAGAAGGTTTGGCTTGTCGGGGTTCAGGTATTTGATAAATTCAAGTTGTTGATGAAATAATGGATTTTTTTTATTATGAAAAATTGGATTTTTGTGGAAAATTGGATTTTTGTTATGAAAAATTGGATTTTTGTTATGAAAAATTGGATTTTTGTTATGAAAAATTGGATTTTTGTTATGAAAAATTAGATTTTTGTTATGAAAAATTGGATTTTTGTTATGAAAAATTTTATTTTTGTTATGAAAAATTGGATTTTTGTTATGAAAAATTGGATTTGTACTGTGATAATCTGGATTTTTACTATTGAAATTGGGTTTTTGCTGTGAAAAATTGAATTTTTTGCTACGTAATATTCAATTTGAAACCAAAATTGGTCATTTTTACATAAGTATTCAATTTTTACACAAAAACATTCAATTTTTACACCAAAATATTCAATTTTTAAACAAAAATATTCAATTTTTACACAAAAATATTCAATTTTTACACAAAAATATTCAATTTTTACACAAAAATATTCAATTTTTACACAAAAATATTCAATTTTTACACAAAAATATTCAATTTTTACACACAAATATTGAATTTTTACACAAAAATATTGAATTTTTACACAAATCATTCAATTTTTACACGAAAACAAGCAATTTTCCTCGAATACTCCTATTGTTAACATCAATTCAATCCTCCGAGCTGATTACATCAGAAATTCATAATTGAAATACCGAACACCTGGCAGCCATCAAACAATCTTCAACTTTATTTCCAACAACAATTAAACATACATTTTATTTATTTCAGCCGTCACCGAAGCGGGTAAAAACAAAGATCCATCAGCAGTTGACTTTTTCAAGACCGAACATCTCATCAATAATTTAATAGGAACCTTCAAAATCCCATACATCGCTTTAATTCACGGCATAACAATGGGCGGTGTAAGCAAAATCAAAAGAAAAACAAATAAACATTTCCAATTTTTATTTAATTATCATTTTCTAGGGTGTGGGTCTCTCGGTTCACGGCAAATATCGTGTGGCGACGGAAAAAAGCGTTTTTGCAATGCCCGAAACTGCCATAGGTGAAAAGAAATCTATTTTAACTTTTTAAAAAAATTTGTCGAATGGATTGACAATATTTTTAGGTTTATTTCCCGATGTTGGCGGGTCCTACGTCCTACCACGCTTGCCGAATAAACTCGGTACGTTTTACGGACTCACCGGTTATCGATTAACCGGTTTGGACGTGTGGAAGGGCGGGATTGCCACACATTTTTGTGATTTCAATGAAGTAATTGAATTTTTAACTCTCTTTGGTATTTTTTTTTTAAAAAATTGTTTTTTTTTATGATTTTGGTAATTTTTTGAAATTTTTGGTATTATTTTGAAATTTTTGATAAATTTTTGAAATTTTTGGTAATTTTTTGAAATTTTTGATAATTTTTTGAAATTTTTGATAATTTTTTGAAATTTTTGGTAATTTTTTGTATTTATTTGTATTTATGTTTTCGAATTTTTTAGATTGCGAATTTAGAGCAGGAATTGTTGGCGGTGACCGATCCGACCGGAATTCGGCAGATTTTGGATAAATATACAAACGAAGTATAAAAATATTTAATTTTTGATTAAATTTGAATTAATTTAATTGAATTTCTAGGCTTTGAAAAACCACGACAAGGAATTCAGTCTGAAAGCGAATTTAAATCAGATTGCAAAACACTTCGCATTCAACACCGTGGAAGAATTCTCGCAAGCTTAGCCAACGAAAACTCCGACTGGTCGCGCTCACAGATAGAAACACTCAACAAAATGGTACAAAATTAAAATCACAAAAAAAATGCTTCAAATAAACGCCCGTGTGCATATTCGGGCCAGGAGGGTTTTTTCAAAATGGCTGATGTTTTTCTCACCCTTCTCTTAAACGGATCCGGGTCCCAAAATGAACCCGGCGTCAATTTGAAGCTTTACGATATTTTTTTTTGTCTAAAAAATAGAAATTTAAAGTTATTTGATTAAAATTTTTTAATTTCTGTCATAAAAATTCCATTTTTAAATTTTTCTTGTAAATGTTTCATTTATTGTCTATTTGTAGTCGCCGACGTCGCTGAAACTGACGCTGCGCTTGATCCGGGACGGCGCCAACATGTCTCTGCAGGAATGTTTGCAAATGGAGTTTCGTGTTGTGACGAAGGTTCTCGGCGAGAAGGACTTTTACGAAGGTGTTCGGGCGCTGTTGATCGACAGGGACAACAAACCCGCTTGGGATCCAGCCACGCTGCGACAAGTGACCGCCGAAAAGATACAAACTTTTTTTGACATTTTGCCAGCGAACGAAGAACTGAAATTGAGAAATAAGTTTTGAATTTAAATTATGTGAGATTAAAAATAAGGTAACGTCGTAAAATGTTTTTCATAAAATGTTATTTATTGACGTGAATTTGAAATATTGATCACCACCATCAAAAATCGCATTGTTGGGCACAAAAGTTTATTTTTAAATACGAAAATAGACATTTTAATACCCAAATAGGTTTTTAAGACTAAAAATTGGACATTTTAGACCAAAAAAATGAACATTTTAAACAAAAAATGAACATTTTAGTCAAAAATGAACATTTCAGACAAAAAATGAACATTTTAGACAAAAAATGAACATTTTAGACAAAAAATGGACATTTTAGACCAAAAAATGGACATTTTAGACAAAAAATGAACATTTCAGACAAAAAATGAACATTTTAGACAAAAAATGAACATTTCAGACAAAAAATGAACATTTCAGACAAAAAATGAACATTTTAGACCAAAAAATGGACATTTTAGGCCAAAAAATGGACATTTTAGGCCAAAAAATGGACATTTTAGGCCAAAAAATGTACAAAAAAAAGTACGTTTTTAACCTAAACAGATGTTTTAAATGCTCTGAATTTCAACAAATCGCTTTAATCGAAAATCGTCAAAAAAACGATCAAACTCCGTAAATGACCCATAATTCACAGCGGAGGAAATGACGTGTCTTGCACGTCGTTCCAAGTTCCAACTTGTCATTTATCACGTATAAAAGACAAGTTCCAACTTGTCATTTATCACGTATAAAAGACACACTACTATCCAGTTAAACGCAAACGACATCGATGGCATCGTTTAGTAATCAAATTTCCCGAACTTTGTTCGTTGATCCCACCAGCGCCCGATTCTCCGACAATACGGGGCCGACGAACGGCGCCATTTACTTCGCCAATCCGGGCACAGGACAATTATTGTTACGAATCGTGCACGTATCCACCTGGTCCGATCCGCTCGGCGCTTGGAGTGCGGCCGAAGAAGTGTCCGCAATCATCCGTTCCTTGCCAGTCGATGAACGACCCAAGCAAATTCTCACCCAACTGATCGACGGCTTGGCCGAGCATTTAGCCGATTTGCGCGACATCGTCGTGATTCGGGGAATGCAGCCATTCCGAGCCTCCGTACGTGTAGAGAAGTTTCGAGATTTGATCGCGGATGCAACGGAAACGAAAACGGTTCTTTTCAATCTTTGCGACGATTGGCTCGCATCCAATTCGCCGTACGCGGTTTTAATTCGTCTCAATTTGATCACAAAGGCCGTGATGGCCAACGCTCTCGAAGCGGAACTCAAAAACCTCATTCTATAAAATTTGCAAGTATTTTAGCAATATGAAGTCTCAAATGCCTGTAATATCTTAATCGAACTAAAGAATAGGTAAATAAAATCGCTGTTATTGAGAAATGCAAACAAACCAGACCATAAATTGGATTAAGACTAAAATCCATCATGAACATCAATCGGAAAAATATTCAATTTACTGTGAAAAGAATTAAAAAGATCCAACATATTGGATATAGGTAATCTGGAATGATTTTATAAACAGAATCTACAGTTGTTTGCATTTGTCGGCAGAACTGATTGCTGCCATATTTGAGACCGGTTAAAAAAATTACGACCGGTTACAAATTGTGAAGACCGATTGCTGCTTTCTGTGCCACAGAAGTTTCTGTGCCTGGAAACGAAGATCAGCTTTCCGTTGCATCGACATGCCAAAGAGTTATTTTTTTATGTCACAGAACGTATCTGACAGACATTCCAAGACTATAATGAAATTTGTGAGTACCAGTTTTTTCTGTAGGCAAAATTTCTGTGGGCAGACTGGTTTACTACGTAGGAAACTTCTTATGAGTGCTAAGAATGAATAAACCAGCAGATTGCAGGGGAAGGGTTAGTTTTTAATGGAGAACAAATTCGATTACAAGAGAAATCAAGTTAAATGTCGAGGTACATTTTCAATTTATACGATATCGGCTGTCATTTTTTAGTTTTGTAACGAGTGCATACACTATTGTGGCAAAAGGAATTGTAGCTGTCGCAGCATCGGAACCACGAGCAGGATTGTCCAGGATCGCTACAAAATAGTGCGGCATTGGCCTCACTTTAAAAAAAATAATTACTGAGTTTTGTTCGATGCTTAGAAATGCTTCTTATACTTACAGTATCATGGCTGACACAGCGAGGAATAAAAACAGCAAAGCCAAGACAGTTGCTTTCATTTTCAGAGCTGGATGTTGATGTTTGGTTTTAGTTGTCGAATTGCGTTCGCTTATATACAATTTGAGTCTAGTTTACGACGACAACACCTGCTTTATTATATTTTTATTCTATTTGATCGTTCATAATGGAAGCTAATTAGGTAAAGCGCATTAGGCCATTAAGTTGGGAATAAAATTTATAAGCAATGTAAATATAAAATATTTTATAAATATATATACTATTTTATATATATTGTATAATATATATAAATTTATCAAGAATTAAGCAAAAATAGTAGAAATTAAAGGAAAATTATTGGAAATTTGAAAATAGTTGGAAAATGTGCTAAAATCGAAATAAATTGGTAATTAAGTGATTTAATTTCGTTAAAATAATCAGATGTATGTTTTTTTTTCTTATAAATAAAATCAATCCGTCAAAGTCTTCTTGTTAGCCATGTTCGATTCTCATTTCGGCCTTTCGGGTATTTATTAATCATTTTTTTGAATGTCCAGAAATTGATCATGTCAAAGTTGATGCTATTTTGACGTTTTAGAAATAGTTTCGACTGAAAATTTGACTGTTTTCGAAGGAATTAAATCACCAAAGATGAGAGAAATGATTTTTTAATTTTTATTTTTTATTTTTTTTTTTTCTTCTGACTTTTCATTTCACCAACTTGTAGATATTTCTTGACCCAACTCTATAAACATTACTCAAACTTAAACTGTACCAGTAATTCTTTTTAACTAATCAAAATTAACAAAAATTATGCTGTTTACTTTACTGTACCGCCTCGTTTAAACGCCCGGTTTCATTAAGAGGTGCACTGTTGTGCCAGCCTTTTTCTTCACCGGCCTTCTGCGGTTTAGCCTTTTTTTATTTAGTTCTACAATATATATCTGACAGTTGCAGAGCGTAGTTGGTAACTTGGTGCAATTATTTACAAAAAATTAAACACGAATTATTACAAAAATCACAAAGAATTTATTGACGCAAATAATTATTAGTATTCCTATATGTATATTGAATTATTTTTGGATTTTATACAAACACTGGGCATTTTTATACGAAAGAAATGGACGTTTTAAATGCTCTGAAGTTAAACAAATCACATCAAAATTTCAGCAGAAAAGCCGGCGATAACGGCTCGAAGTAAGAATCGAGTTTCTCCTTACTCACTTTATGCACCGAAGATGGATACCACCTCGGCTTGAAATCCTTATCCACTAAAACAGCCCTTGTTCCTTCATAGAAATCACCTCTCTCTTCCAGGAACTTGTAGCAAATTCCCATCTCCATATTCAAACATTCCATCAAAGTCTTTTTCTGTCCTTCCTGAATCATTCGATGGATCACTTTCAGCGATGTCGGCGACTTAAAACAAAAAATCAATAAAACCAACAAATTCCCATCTAATTATCCACAAAATACCATTTTCTGCATGATTTTTAGTTGTTTTAATGACCACGCCGAACCGTCCATTTTGAGGGCCTCAAAAATCTCTTCAACGCTATTCTTCGAAAAGTGTTCCTGGATTTTACCCAAGTGACGGCGAAGACTAAAATCGTGATTTGTATCCTTTAGGTACTGTTAAAACGAAAAGAAAACGTAATTTTTAGTCGAGTTAAATGTTTATTTCGTCTTTGGCAGACATTTTTGCCAGGGCTGGACTGGAAAGAAATTTAGTACCGGGAAATCTGGACACGTCGGGCCACGGGATCAAATTCATACCGGGAAATCTGGATAGGTCAAGGACACTCTGATTAGGTCAAGGGAACTCTGGAAAGGTCAAGGGCACTCTGGTTAGGTCAAGGGCACTCTGGTTAGGTCAAGGGAACTCTGGAGAGGTCAAGGGCACTCTGGTTAGGTCAAGGGAACTCTGGAGAGGTCAAGGGCACTCTGGAGAGGTCAAGGGAACTCTGGTTAGGTCAAGGGAACTACTGGATTGTACCTATTCGGTCCAGTAGACTTACTGTTTCAGTATAGTCATCTAACATCTCTGTTATTAGTTTCGTGTCGGTTATGTTTATCAAATCTTTCTCCACAATTGGTAACTGCAAGATTTTACAATATTTAGAATTGTTTTATAGAGGTTGGTTCAAATGATTGTATATATACCTTTGACCTTTCGCAATAATGGGTCGCTATTCCACCTTTTAGCACATCCAGACCGGTCAACCTGTGGCCGGTTAACCCATAAAATGTGCCGAGCCAGTGCGGCAAGCGAGGCAGGAAATGAGATGCACCGACGTCGGTAAACCAACCTGGAAATACATATTTATCTTGTTGAAGTTTGTAAATAAATATTTTAAATTTAAAGATGTGACATTCTGTTCTGGGCATGATCCCACACCTCTCGAGAACTGTGTGGGAACAATTTTAGTACCAGAAAATCTAGATAGGTCGGGCCACGGGAACAAATTTTACTGGGAAATCTGGACAGGTTCGGCCGCGGCAAAAGGAAAAAAATTGATAATGTCTAGCACTGTCTGGGAATCACTAGAACTGCCTTGGAGTTTACTAGAACTGTCCAGGAACCACCAGAACTGTCCAGGAATCACTAGAACTGTCCAGGAATTACTAGAACTGTCCAGGAATCACTAGAACTGTCCAGGAATCACTAGAACTGTCCAGGAATCACTAGAACTGTCTGGGACATTATTAGAACTGTCTGGGACAGTGTTAGAGCTGTCTGGGACTTTATTAGAAATGTCTGTGAATTACTGTAACAACCGTAACTACCATTTAAATTAAATTTAATTTAAATTTAAATTTAGGATAATATGACGCAAAGTAAATAATAAAAGAAATGTAAATATTACCAATGACTACTTCCGGCATAGAAAAAACAGTTTTTTCTGTGGCTATCCTGTGAGTACCTTGTAGCGAGAGACCAACACCCTAGGTAAAGCAAAATTCAATGAATAATTTTTACAATTTGAGATAGTTTTCCTTTCGTTTATTTTTTTTGTTATAGAAAATAATATTATTTTTTCCATAATTTTCAGAAAGATATGACGCTTGCATGTTTTAGTGTTTTATCGCCAGGTGGTATTTTTACACCGTTTAGCTGTCGCCATTTTGTTCCCGCTTCTTCAACGGCCGCAATGTGAAAACGCGTACGTATTTGTTAAAAAAACACGTTTGAAACAAAATAAAAACTGAAATATCTTTTTGAATTCAGGTGTTTGTCAGTGGCAAAAAGTTTATGGTGGTTCAATTCTTCTCCGAAGGTTAAAATGAATTTTACTTACGCCGCCCATTGTCAAGCCGTCGATGAATGCAACGTACGGGATTTTCAACGTGTCAACTATATTCGCGATTCCGTAAATCCCTCGAAAGAAGTCGTGTGCACTTGGATCGTGGACTTTGGCGGCTTCGAAAGCGGCTAAATCATGTGTAGGTATATTTATATCATCTTTTGAATTTTTAGTGTGAAATTTGAATGTTTCATACTTCGAACGTCTCCGCCTGAGCAAAATGCTTTCCCGCCACTTCCTTTGATGATTACTATTGGCACTTCTCGTCTCCATTTCTAGAGAAAGATTTAAACATTTGTTTGTTATGTGGTGTTTAAAAACAGGAGGGTTTGCAAGGCTGGGTAAAGGGTATGGAAAATAATAATTTTTTTTTAGTTTTTAGTTAAAACTGAATTTTAACGTGGGCATTGTGATTGATTTATTGGTAATATTTGATTTTTCATGCATATGTTTGATTTTCTCATGAAAATATTTGATTTTGCTTGGAAAAGTTTGGTTTTTTAAGGCAATATTTGGTTTTTATTGGTAATATTTGGTTTTTATTGGTAATATTTGGTTTTTATTGGTAATATTTGGTTTTTATTGGTAATATTTGGTTTTTATTGGTAATATTTGGTTTTTATAGGTAATATTTGGTTTTTATTGGTAATATTTGGTTTTTATAGGTAATATTTGCATTTTCTAGGTAATATTTGATTTTACTCGGAAATATTTGATTTTACTTGGAAATATTTCATTGAACTAGGAAATATTTTATTAAACTAACATGTAAGAAATATTTCATTGAACTAGGAAATATTTCATTGACAGGAAATATTTCATTGACAGAGGAAATATTTCATTGACAGAGGAAATATTTCATTGAACTAGGAAATATTTCAAATATTCAATTTTTGTTGAAAATACTCAATTTTGTGGCTGAAAATAGTAAAGTACTCAATTTTGTGGCTGAAAATACTCAATTTTGTTGTTGAAATTATTCCATTTCCTTTTGAAATGTTCAATTTTGTACACAAAATTTAAATTTTTATCCCAAATTCCCATTTTAAATTAAAATTACCAATTCTCAAATTTATTTCCCACAAAAGAACAAATTAATTCAACTTTTTCCTTCCATCATACCTTCCATTTCTAGAAAAGAATCAGAAATTTCAATTTTTGACCCAAAAAATTAAATTTTGTACACAAAATTTTAAATTTTTCACACAAAAATGCCAATTTTCACCCATGATTTTTTTTTTACTCAAATAATTCAATTTCAACCCAAAATCCATTTTATAAATCATAAAAATACCAATTCCCAATTTTTTTTCCACAAAAGACACAATTAAATCAACTTTTCCCTTCCATACCTTCAGCTGGAACGAAATCTTATTCGCCATTTGCAGATTAAAAGCA
The DNA here is from genome assembly GCA_949358305.1 of Strigamia acuminata. Taxonomy (NCBI): domain Eukaryota; kingdom Metazoa; phylum Arthropoda; class Chilopoda; order Geophilomorpha; family Linotaeniidae; genus Strigamia; species Strigamia acuminata. The sequence continues at coordinate 5,061,933 of OX442320.1, read as the reverse complement.
TTCATCAATTTCGGTCTATTGAGAAGTATCACACCCGCTTTTCCATTACGTTCGAACAGCACATCTTCCCGAATATCATATTCCTCTATTTTCCCTTCCACTTCTCTAGTCGCTGGAAATTTTGCCGAATGAATCCCCGTGTCCATTCTGTTCGCATACCAGAAATTCCCACAACAAGACGTCCGAAAACCACGTTGAAATTCACTTATTAAAACCTTCAAAATAAATTAAAAAAAAAAAATTTTATATCCAAAACCAATTTACATCCAATTATGCCAAATTACATGAATTTATACAAATTTAAACCAAATTTAAATCAAAATCAACCCGTTTAATCAAAGATATTTACCTTTTTACAAACACTTTCTATCCCTGGTCGCATCATGATCACCAAATGTGATACTACTATAATCTCACACTGAATATATATTTCATTTAATATTTAAAAAAAAAAAAATTGATTTAAGGTCCAACATGTTGAAATTAAGGATACAAACTGCATCAAATTAGTTTTCTAGCCATAACTCTTTGCTGTCATTAATAATTGATGAAATTATTTAACGGCGCAATTCATTGATTTTTTTTAATTGTAAATTTTGTACAAAATTAAAAAAAAAAATTATAAAAAAAAAATAGCCAGACTTTATAAAATCCATTTCAATGATCAACTTAGACTGGAATTAAAAATGTTGGTAAAGTTAACGACCGGTTATCCGAACAGCAGTGATTGGTTTTTACTTTTACTTATTTTTTAATCGATTCCTAACGATTTTTTATTTTCCTATACACAAATTCCCTAGACACGTTGGCCAACTGAGTTTAAGTTCTGAAACGGCATCTCGATTGCGAGTTTATTATTAACTTGGTAAGTTTATTTATACAATGTGCACAATTCAGTTGTACATAAACCTTGCGACAGATTATGCGAACAAATCGGTTTTATGAACATCTGTATCCCAATTAGTTCGGGTAATCGGCGTTTTACTTTAATTATCTTCACAATAGACAAAGGTGACTTATATAACAACATTTAAGTGAATGAATTTGTTATTGACGTAAAGTGACATTGCTGAATTTTTATCTCGAGTCCAATTTGTGGACATTGAGTCCCGGTTTCATTCTAAGGTCAAGGAATTTTAACCAATTTTGATACATTTATGTTGATAGTTGCAGATATGTAAATTCGCGCAATCAAAATGATGTAGGCAACTGAAAAATAGTATAATAAGTGTAAAAACAAAATAAACTCATAATTTTGTACTAACTTTGCTTGGATTAGTATCAGAATTGTAAGGAACAGTAGCAAGATCAGCCATTTTTTCATCTCTGGGTAAAGCCGGATGTTCAGAATGAGAGAGACCAGATGGAATTTTTATTTGAGTCTTTAATTTCAGGTTGTTATCGAAATTCGATCGCTGCAGTGCTTTGGTTACTCGAAGACGATAACATCATTGCAATATGATTGTTTTCAACGCTCTCCACCAGATGGTGCAAAAACTCATTGATTTTTTGTGACATTTGTTGGCCGCTAATTGAATGCAGTATTTGTGACAACCGATCGAATTCAATTCTTAAAATTGACCAAAATGACTGAATTCAATATCTAAATTGATCAAACACACTAAAATAAGCACTCTGTATTTAAATTGACCAACTGAGTGGATTCAATCGCTAGGTTTCGTCAATAGAGCGCGGGTGTTCTTTCAGAGCCCCGGTCTCTTGTCTTGCCCTAACAACAGTATTAAAAGATAGACCTGGCAAATAACAAGATGGCTTGTTAACCTTTCCATAGCCATGGCTGGTTACTACACATGTGTAGCTGTGGTCGGTCATTTCTGTCTTCTTTTCAAAAATCCTTCTGCACATGTGCACAGTTACTTTTTCGTGGTGCAATCCCATTTTTCCTGGTAAAAGCACATGTTTTAGGACTAATTTTAATACGCCACCTAGTGCAATCGGATGGCAAAACGGTATACGGCGCTCCCATTAAAGGTGTTTTATGTCATAAATATTAACTTATCTTATTAATAATTGAAAAACTATTCGTATTTAGATATTATAAAATAAGAAAAAAAAGTTTTCGAGGAATAAAAGTTGACTTCCTTAATTAATTTTCAGGAAAAAAGAATTAGTTAGTTTTCCACTTCTGTAATTTTTTTTGACCCACCTTGGTTATGGGAAGATTAATACGAGGAATCATTATATTAATTGTGTCTGTCTGTCCGCCAAAAGTGAATTATGAATTTCTCAACGAGCGAAGTAGATGTGGCGGGAAGATTTGGCCAATGGGATCGGCCTGATTACTCCATTCAATTGCATGGGAAGATAAGTGGGCAATTGGATACAAGTGTTGTTAACAATTAGAGTAGACCTAATCATTAACCTAATGAGTGTAGATTAGCTTGTCTCTTTCGATTTCTGAATTTTAAGCCTTATTCAAAATAATTACAAGAATTGTGCAGTGTCCTTCCATGTGCTGTTGAAACACTGATTTTATGTATTGCAGATTGCAGCCATCTGGTGGTGAATTGACAACCCTTGAAACATTTTTTGATCACTTAAATTTTGGGTGGATAAATTCTGGACAAGTGCAACCGGCGATGAAGTAATCGACAACAGTTTTTGGAAATTGTTGTAGATATTTTTAATTTGATGATGGATTGGTATGAAGTCTGTTTCGGTGTAAGTATGGAACAACTCCTATTGGCTAGCGCGAATTTTAAAAATTGCGAAACAAAAATTGCGCGCTTTGTCATTTTCAACAAAACGGAAAAATGAATTGCGTGCAATTTGTAACGCGACTGCCAGAAGTGCGCGTGCCAAACGATGCTAGTTCTCAACCCTTTCATCGCGCGATATTGCATTCGATACAGATTACGTGACCATCTTGGGAAGTTGAGTTTTGGTAAATTGTTCCCATTGGCTGAGATTTTTCACCACGTGCAATAGAGAAATTAATTTTAAAAATTCTGAAAAAAATTGAATGAACTCGACATTTATTTCTTAGTTTGCGTCCAATTTTCCAATACTAATGTTGATGTTTCTATCAACTTTTTTTTAACAACCTGTTTCCTAGACGTTCGAGCAGCCATTTTGAAAATGTGCCAGCGACGTCACTAGCGACCTCTCACATGAAAATGGCAAAGCGAAGCTTTAGTAGCCAATAGGAAGAGTGCCAAACTTGATGTGGTGAATCCAACGAGACGTGTTTCGTCACTGTAGCATTGTTGCAACGTTGTTTTTCAAGTTGTTGCTTAATAATCGACAACGCTACAAAAAATGTCAATTATAAAGCTGTAGAGCATCATTTGTTCTGTGCATTGACGTCACCACGTCAAAGCATCGACAAAAATATCAAGTTGTGACGAGCACTAACAAAGCAGCCAGGCGGCGGATCAAGTGTCACTTAAGAATGACGGGTTTCTTTTGCATTTATTTATCTGAAGGATTTTTAATGAATTTCTTGTTACTGCATTTTAATTGTTGGCAGTTAGAGGAAATTTGTTGGTAATTGGTTTTGCTCATTTGACTCTTTCAAATCCCTAATTCATCTGTCAAGAACTTGTCAAAAAGACATTTAATTGCTTTGCTTGCAGAATGCATTAGCTGCCTGTCATTCTAATTCCAGTTGTTATTTAGCAGTATTAAGCCTAATAATAGGCCTAATAATGCTGAAAATAGGGTAAATAAATAAAAATATTTGGTACTATGCTGTAAATTACTTTTAATAATGAGTTTATTGTTGTACTATTAGGCCTAATACTGCTAAATAACAACTGGAATTAGAAAATCGTCTGCGCGGAATGGGATGCGCAGTATGAATTTAGCGTCCAGATACCGGGCGCGAACTATAGGTAATAGTCAACACGAGAGATTAAGTCTTTAGTGCCACAGCTGGTTCCAAGGTAGTCAATGGTTCTTTTTGGGTTTGTTACCAAGGCTACAGCTGCCACCAATTCTCACAATTGAAATGTGGACAGGGAAAAATGGGCATTTGAATTGTGTTATTGTTTAATATTGTATTGTTTACATGAAGAATTGTTATTATTATTCCCCCAAGTATTCAAATGTGTGCTGTTAGGACAAGTGTTGGACTGTAATTTATTTTCTTTATTTATTTTGTGATGAAAATAGAATATTTTGTGTTGAAATTCACATGGAATGGAGAGAAATCATGAATATATTCATATCTGAGGTAAAATAAATTTGCAAAATGTTGAAAAATGCAGTTTTTATGTAAACAAATGGGCTGTGGACAAGGAAATGTATTTTTAATATGCAAAAATAAACATTATAAGCCCCAAAATTGATGTTTTTATGCAGATAAATGCATTTTTTCATGCAAAAATGAAGCAAAATTAAAAGGTGCATGGTGCCCAACAAGTCATTAATGATGGGATATTTGTACTTCAAAGAGACTGGGTAGAAAAATTGCTTTTGCATTGTTTTTTTTTTAAAGAATGGAAATGTTTTGTGACAATATGAGAAAACTGATGGTCACATGATAAATGTGTCTCCCTGGATTTAAACCTACCCCTTGTTTTGACAGCTGCTCAGGCTTAGAGTGTGGAAAAAAATAAATCTTATTTCTGTTTCAATCATGGACTGAAACAAAGGCAAGTCACTACATACTCCCATCTTGGGTTCCCAGGATTCAAGAGATGTCAACAATGCCCATTTGTTTCTTTGATTGCTTATTTTTATTCAATAACATTTTCTTTTTCATGCTTTTGCAGATCAACCAAAATGGCAACCGCAGAATCCGATCTACCAACCGTAAGTCTTCAGTTTGTTTCTTTTTTCTGTCGATTCTTGGGACGATCACTACGGGACTTGCCATCCGCCATTTTTGTTTTACTGAAAAAAGAAATTAACATGTAAGTCTATGGGAAAACAGTGGCTCCATCTATATTTCAAAGTTGGCGTGAACTAGGTTACAAATTCTCTTAGGATGACACAAGTGAAAAACTTAAGTATTTTGTCCATAGATGGCGCTGTAATCACACGACAAATTATTTCATTTTTAAACAATAGGCGCGTTCAAAGTTTCGGTTTTTACGGTTTCTACCGTTTCCATAAACAAAATGGCACCGAAAACCGCCAAAAACTAAAACACACGACTGGAGTGGTTTATGAATCGGTTTACGCCGGGATTTGGTCCCCTAGTGATCGGCCATCGCAATCGGATCTATCGCGTGTTTTTTCTCCTGCGAAATGAAACGCGAGATAATGAACAAGTTAATCAGCGACATCGGATTTAGCCGGAAGTTAATTTAATGCGTTACTCTGGAAATATGAACGTGACTGGCCGGTTGCCGTGGTTGATTGTGAGCAACTTTAGATATGATTGTGGATGTGTAATAGCCCATGATTGGATGGCATCAGTGGTCTCCGTTGGCGGAGAATGTGTGTGGGGCATAAAATTGCAGATAAAGAGGAATTAAGTGAGAAACATGATCGTAAAGCGAAAAGCTAGTCGTAGCAAATGGCTGGCCATTGCCAATTATATTGGCTCAGGCGTGTTGCAATTATGGCAAAAATAGGGGGATACTCAAGATATCTTAATTGATTGAAGGGATACAAATGATATAAATTGAGGAGGTTTTGTCTCGCTTAAACGGGCAGTAAAACCTTTCTCGTTGCACAGGTTAAGACAACTCAACTGCTAATGAAAATCATTTGATTGTAAAGGGTGGAGAGTTGGGTTTGTGGGATTATTTTGGTTTTGTGGGGGGTTATGGTTTGGTTGTTGGGTGTTAGGGGTAGAAGGGGGTTAAAGGGGTTTGTTTTTACTTAATTGACGAATTATGGAAGGGTTTGGAGTACAATTCTGGTTTTATTTGGGTTTTTGGTGGCGGTGGTTTAGTTTGTTAGCGTTGTAACGATTGGAAGTTCAACTGTGATCGAGGGGTATGTGGACCTAGATTTTGAATTTTTAAATCAGTGATGTTTTATGAAAGCTTCGAGATTCTAGAAATCTCACGAAATCTCCGAAATTGTAGAAATCTCATGAAGTTTTCGAAATTGTAGAAATCTTACAAAATCTTTAAAATCCTGGTAATTTATGAAATCTTTCAAATTATGTCGCAAATTGTAGAATAATTGAGAAAAATGTTTCAAGAAATCCGCTTGAAATTTTGATAATTCCGCCTGAAATTTTGATAAATTTGCCTGGAATCCTGATAATTTGCCTGGATTCCCGATAAATTTGCCTGAAATCTTGATAAATCTGCTTGGAATACTGATAAATCTGTCTGAAATCCTGATAAATCTGCCTGAAATCCTGATAAATCTGTCTGTATGATAAGTATGATAAATCTGCCTGAAATGCTGATGAATTCTGATAAATCAACCTGAAATTATGATAAACCTACCTGAAATCCTGATGAATCTGCATGAAATCCTGATGAATCTGCCTGAAATCTTGATGAATCTGCCTGAAATGCTGATGAATCTGCCTGAAATCCTGATGAATCTGCCAGAAATGCTGATGAATCTGACTGAAATCCTGATGAATCTGCCTGAAATCCTGATGAATCTACCTGAAATCATAATGCATCTGCCTGAAATCCTGAAATCCAAAAACTCATTGTAAATCCCTGTAATCTTCATACATTGAGTATACAGTATTTCAAAATTGCTACAAATCTTGACGACTCAAGGAATCATACACAAGACAATACATCTGCTCGATGGAAGCAGGTCTTCGATCGCTTTAACATCACCCAGAGTCGATGTGGTGCTTCAAAGTGGCGCCACCTGTGAGAACTCATCTTGGCCACTCTATTCAGACATCATGATTGCAGCAAAATTTACTAGTGCCATTTAATCTAGTTACAATCTGACATTCTGCATTGTCAGTTTGGGCACATGTAGCTAGTGCTGCGGCTTGAGCGAGGCACAGGTGCAGTTAAGCTTTAACATTTTATATGTTGAAGCAAAAGGTAGCATTCAGTGTTTATTGTATTCTGCATGTTGCAGCTGGAGATTTGAAATTGCAAATCCCACCAATGATCAAATGCAGTTTATTGGGAAGAACATGACAGGAATTTTAAAATTGAAAGGACAAAAGACAAAAAAATCAATTTTCTTTGTCTCTTTTTGCTTCGACAAAGAAATTGATAATAATTGTGATTAAATCCAGTTTGATGGGGAGAAAATGTTTGGTTTTTTCTTCTTCTTTTTCTTTACTTTCTTTCTTCAGACTATTGTTTTTGAGAGGTCTGTGTGAAGGGTTTGTGAAAAAGAAATGTCAAGAGTGGAAACTGTTGTTGTCTGTCGTTTATCATCATCTGGAGATGAAGTTCTGTCGCCAATGTTTGAGGCTTCTATCCGATTCTGACACTTAATTTCACTTATTACTTAACCCTTTAATACCCTTTATTGCAAAGAAGCATCTTGTGGAAAAAACATTCGCTGATCGAATGTTCACTGTTCACTGTTCACTCGTCAATGTAAAAGTTCATCAAGTTTATTTATCTATCACTTTTAAACTCACGAAGTTCATAATTTTTTGCCACTTTTCCTATCGTATGAAAAGTAACGGCGTCCCTAAAGTGAAATCCGTATAAACATGATCAATGCCCAAGGGTTCGGCATAGGTGAAAAACGTGTACGAGATTCCACAGATTCCAATCTCGGGAATTCCTGAAATCTCGCAAAATCTCACGAGATCTCATAAATTCTCACGAGATCCCGTAAAATCTTACGAGATCCCGTAAAATCTTACGAGATCCCGTAAAATCTTACGAGATCCCGTAAAATCTTACGAGATCTCGTAAAATCTTACGAGATCTCGTAAAATCTCACGAGATCCCGTAAAATCTCACAAGATCTTGTAGCTGGTGTAGCGTGCCTAACAGCACAGCGACACAGTAAGATAGGTGACCCAACCCCTAGACAACGATTAAAGGCCAAAACCCAACAATCTGAGTCCCTTTCTTGTTATTACGTGATGTATGCGTCCCTCCCGCTGTGGTAAATCCCCATATCGCAGTCACAAGCCAAATTCCGAGATTCCAGATTCCAGAGATTTCCTAGTGGAATCTTAGAGGGTGTACAAGATTCCAGTCGTTTGTCGAACCCCTTGTCAATGCCGCAGTATTGAGAAGTGGGTTTCGATGTTTTAAAAGCAGAACGACGAGCAAAAGGGCGGGAATTGTTTTAAACAATGTTTTTCTTGACTTGCCACCTTGACCAGTGCCCGAAGTGCAAGCGCGGAAACTAGCCCCCATAATGAAATTCCCTCTGATTAGATCATGTTTATACAATCAATTTGAAAAGGCACGGAGATTTCACATTGTGTTGCAGTGGAGAGGAGCTGCTGTCAGCATCGATCCACTCAAACACAATTACGATTGATTGCATAAGGGGACCTCAGCGGCGCTACTTTGGAAATCCCATTCAATGAATCTTTTTTTATTTTCTTTTTTTTGTAACTTTTAAAAATAACTCGTGGTTGTTGAATTCGAGATGAGATTTGCATTTAAATTTCTTCTTTTTCTCTCGGTTATTGTGTGCATAAAAAGTTGAGATTTAAATTTGGCTTCATTTAGGGTTCTTTCGGAGAGAAATTTAATTTGATTTCGCACTAGCAAAGAAAAAGTCAATAAGATGTAAATTTAATAATAGAAAAATAAAAATAATAGTTGGGATGAATTATTGAGTGTCAACTTGTCAATAGAGTGCATTGATAAATGAGTATAAGTTAATTATGGGAAAAAATGAGAGATGGATTTTTCTATTTTTTTATTTATTTTTATTTTTTTAAAATAGTCAATTGTCATGACTCATCTTTCCTGTTAATTAAAAGATGAAAAGTTAGTAAATTAATTAGTAATCCAAATAGCAATAAACGTCTTGTGCTTTTCATCGAAACCTAACGGAATCTATACGGTTGAGCCGGATTACACTACGCGGAAAAGTAGTTCTGTTTATTTTCAATGAATTTTAGTGTAAAAAGTGATTAGAATGATGGATTTTTTTTAATTGGTAATAAAATGTTTATTAAATTCGCTAAATCTGTTTTTTCCCCTTTTAATCAATCAAACATTAGCTGCGTTTAATTCTAAACAGTTTTCCCCGTTTTTGTCGTTTTCGCCTTTTTCCTATATCGGATGTAGACGCATTTGACGTCACATTTCGGAAATTGGTTTTTCTGAAAACCGATTTCATGAAAACCAGAAATTCGTGGGTTTCGTCGATTTCAAATCGTTTTCCCGGGCCGCCATTTTGTAATCGAATAGATCGGCGGTTGAAGCTGCTCAATGTTGAAAACCGTTTTCATCGTTTTTGGAAAACGATAAAAAACGGTTTTTGAAAGCTATTTTAGAATTGAACGCAGCTAATGTTAGCATGGTTTGTTGGTTTCTTTTGGCAAGTAAGCAAAGGTTTAGTTTTTTATTGGTTGTTTTGCCTAGTTAGATTACAATTCTGGTGTTACGGGCTACTTTTTTGTGCCACTACACCAGTGAAACGGCTCAACCAATGGGAGTTAAAACGACATTGTATCAGTTTGGAATATATGTAAAGATTTAATATTTTGCCACTAGGTGGGGCTTGAGTCAGTTGATTGTTGGCACACATGTCAATATTTCCAAGCTCAGGAGAATAACAAAAGGTCACTTTTTATTTGAAAGAATTCCTTAGTCTTATTACCTTCCCCACCCCGTTTATAGCTATATCGGTAAAGTACCTACCGCAATGTGTTTCTTTGGCAGCGTGGAACGTAAAGTTTTGAGTTTTATTTCACTTTTTTTTTCAAAGTTGAGTGGCAACCGCGGTGTTGGGTTTGCTAGCATTATCCCTATTGTGAGCTAAGTTTGCACAGCCATAGATAAACATTAATGTCTCCTGTTAGTGTTGAGAGGCCGCTCAACTTGGACATGGAGGCATAGAGCGAATGTGCCAAGGTCGTGACAAAGTTGGCTCTCTTTCTGTCGATAATAAAGCGAGGAAAGTAGGGCGAGTTGTGCAAATACTTTTCCTTCCATTCCCTCTCTCTTTCTCCTTAGTGCTTGTGAGATGTGAGTAGGTGGCACTGTCTCCCAAAGGAGTTAGAGCAAACAATTGCCTAAACGGAAACCAAAGGGCAGCTGGAGAGACCTTCTCTTGGAGCGTATAATGAGTCAACTTGACGCCGACAAATGTATCGATCTTCGAGAAAGTTTCTTGCTGTAAGAAGTTGATCAAGAGCTATTTTGTGGGGTAATCATTGGACTCTTTTTACCACGAGAGGCATTTTTTTATTATTTTGCTAGATGGATTTTTTTTTATTGTTTATTTATTTTTTTTCTTCGGTGTGGTAGAAATGCCGCTGAATGGGTTCTAAATTGGTGTTGAGTGTTGGCTAAATGGAAGTTTTGTTCAGTTATGGACCAAGTTGGACTTGCTGTGTTTTTACTCATTTTCAAGTGGATTGGGACGATTACTTACAGGGCTCAACATCTGCCAGGTTCAATAAAATTTGCAACGGCAAAAGTGGAGTTCTCAAAGCGACGAAAGTGACGTCTTTCTTTGTTTATGCCGACAAATGAAATGTTCTCAAAACGTTAATTTACCTAATAGCATACAACATACAACTTGCTAAACTGTTTGAAAAAACTCTACTTTTTGTACAATGCTGAAATCTCCTAGAAACTTTTTAGACGCCTGAAGCATTCCTGACATTTTTCAGAAGCTCGAAGGTTTTCAGAAGCTCGAAGACTTTCAGAAGCTTGAAGCCTTTCAGAAGCACGAAGCCTATAAGAACTTCGAAGCCTTTCAGAAGCCCGAAGCCTTTCAGAAGCCCAAGCCTTTCAGAAGCCCGAAGCCTTTCAGAAGCCCAAAGCCTTTCAGAAGTCCGTAGCCTTTCAGAAGCCCGAAGCCTTTCAGAAGCCCGAAGCCTTTCAGAAGCCCAAAGCCTTTCAGAAGTCCGTAGCCTTTCAGAAGCCCGAAGCCTTTCAGAAGCCCGAAGCCTTTCAGAAGCCTGAAGCCTTTCAGAAGCCCGAAGCCTTTCAGAAGCCTGAAGCCTTTCAGAAGCCTGAAGCCTTTCAGAAGCCCAAAGCCTTTCAGAAGTCCGTAGCCTTTCAGAAGCCTGAAGCCTTTCAGAAGCCCGAAGCCTATAAGAACCTCTAAACCTTTCAGAAGCCCGAAGCCTTTCAGAAGCCCGAAGCCTTTAGATGGTCGAAGGCTTTTGATGCCTGAAGTTTTCAGAAGCTTGAAGCCCTAATGGCCTTCAGAATTCTGATGGCCACAAGCCTGAAGCCTTCCAGAAGCATTGAATGCCTGAGACATTTCAGCAGCCAAAAGCTTTTCAGAAGCTGAAAGCTTTTCTCATGCCTCGGGCTTTTCAGAAGCATGGGGGCTTTTCTGGAGCTTGGGGATCTTCTGGTGCACCAGGTGTTTCAGAAGCTCGAGGTTTATAAGATGCTTGAGGCTTTTCAGAGGCCTGAGCCCGATAGGTTTTGGATCCAATCTTGAGGCTACGAGAAAGCAATATGATGGCATCGGCTAATCGACAACTGGCTTTTATTTTCGATGGGTTCACACACTGGATGCTCGATTTAATTGAGACATACTGAAAATGTACAAACAAAAAGATGTCTTTTTTATTGTGTTTAGTCTTTATCACCTTAATTTCAGTTCAGACTTTCAGTTTTATCACAAGTTATGAATAGACGTTAGAATTAAAACTTGTCACTAACAGAAAAATAGGTCTAATGAAGATCGCCTTCTTATCAGCTGTTTTACAACAGGCATAATAAAAGGAAAAGATGTGAAAAAGTTGATTGATTTTTCTTTAAGCTTAATCCATTGTTGTCAAACAAAGGAGAGACTTTGTAATCAGTTAAAAATCTGCCTTTCAGAACAGAAACTTTGATTACACGAAGGAATGGGAGTAAAGTCGATGTATCGGCTTAACAAATGCAAGTAATTCTAATCAAGATACAAAACTGACTTCAAACAAAGTGGTATTTAGACCCAACACTCTTGACATCATCTTTAAACTACCATTACTTCTGTTTGTTGCAATTTACTCGAAGACAGTGAGTCGGCGCAGAGACCATCAGCCAAGTTCCTAAATTAAATTAATTCCAGATTACTTATTTAAAGGAAAAAAATTGTTTAGGTTGGTTTCAGTTTGCAATTTCACCTCATGAAGAAGAAAAATTTAATGCGATTATATTTCAATCTGATTATCCTGCAAATTAATGCCTCAAAAAGGAATCAATTTTAGCAAATTAAAAAGTTTGAAATTAACATTTAGTGTTAAAAAAGTTAAGGCTCGTTTACATTGTTGCGAAATTGCGTTCGAATTGATGCAAAAGTTCGTGTGGCAACCCTTCGCACGCGAAATTTCAGAGTAGACTTTAAGTCCACTTTTTCGCTTCGCTTGGAAAGTTTGCACTCGTTAGCCAATGATAGACGAGATAGTGTATGTTGTCACCAACTTCACAATTGAAACGAGACTTCACTTCATCACTTCTCTTTGCTTCATTGAGAACCTGAAAAGCAAATTTTTTTATTTTAATTTTTGGGCGTGACCATTTTGAGTGCTAAATTTCGCAACAATGTAAACGAGCCTTTAATCTTTCAGGAAACTATGGGGAAAAAATTAAATGGTGGATGCACAGTGGACAAAAGTTTGTGAAAGCGCAGCTGGGCACAAGCAGGGCTTTATTGACGTTCATACAATGTCCAGTGAAGCAGGACACTCCGGGCAATCGAAGTGGAAGGGAGAAAGTGGTCAGATTGCTGACTCATTGCTACCCATTTACTCTAAGGGGGCTCAAATGTGCAAAAATGAAAGGAAGAAGGAACAAAGTGGTGTCTAGATTGCTTTAATGATTTCATCATTGCTGCAGTGTGTTATAAGCGAATGTTTTGTTGGAAAGCCAGAAAAAGATTTGTTCGTATGTTCTCAACTTAATAATTTTGTTCTATTGTGGAGGCTGTAGCCTTCGTGGAATTATCTTTCGGTGAAGTCTATTCTGGGAAGATGAGTGATTTATTCTCCTGCAAAGCCTTAACAAAGGCCGTTATTGTTGAAAATGTGATGTGATTTGGTGAATTCATGAAGGCAAAACAGATTTTTCAATGTGCTGTGAAAAAACCAACATGGCAGCTAAACTTTATTCCACCACAAAACAAAGGAATGAACCAACTGGGTTCTAGATTACAGCACATGGACGCCTGTTTTTTCATTTATTGTTGATATTTTAAATAAATATTATTGAATCAGTCTGAAAATGTAATCAGACATTACTCGAGTGGTACATTTAGTAATCCTAAAAGGAAAATTAAATCAAAATATTGGAAGTTAATTTTTTTCAAATTTTTTGTCATTTCATAGACTTTTCAGACGCACTTTATGTCACGTGTGGATAATGTACACCCCATCGTCAGAGGACTCATATACACGGGATGGAGAAAATACATTACTCATTGCATGTGATATCGTAAACAACTATATACAGGCTAAAACGGAAAACCCATGACATTATTAAACCGTGACATAATTGTCCTAAAACCGATTGAAAATCTACATTCTGTTAGTATTTTATGTCACCTGACTTATTGTATCGTTAAATCCCGAATGAGGGTCTACCACCGCCAGGGGGAGTTGGGTGTAATACCACGAACCAATCACGTTGTCACGTGACTTCCGGTCACTTCTTGTATCGTGAGAACAGCGTGCGGTTCGTGTTCAATGTGTATGCGCAAATAAACCAACCAAATCTCCTAAGATCGAAGCGATCGTTCTCCACTCATTTACAAAACATTCCTCTTGGCAATTATGTCACATATCGAATATATGTTTGCATAAATTGGTGAGACGTGGACGGGCAAGCCATTTCGTTAATGTCTTGGGAATATCAAGTCTACTATCAGATATATGAATACAATTGTGTCGCGGCTTTTCTTCAAGATTCTTCGTTAGCTTTCCTAGAGATTTTGTTTTGCCGAAGGCTTACCTGACCGATGGAAATAAAACTTTTTAATTCTCCAATTTGCCTTGTTTTGTCTGTAAATGCAGACGCAGCAAATGCTGGAAGCGCTCTCGGAGATTAAAGTTTGCATATCCTATAATGTCTCGCACAGTAGGTGCATTCAATAAAGAATTACCACAACATGAGAATTAGCACTAATTGTTAATGTGAGATTATGTTCTTAATGTAACTTGTCCTACAAGCCATAGTGAGAACTCCAAAAATATTAGTGTACTTAATTATTTTTATTATTGTTAGTTTCTGCTTTGTGGTAAGCTTAAGTATGAATCATGTTATACGAATAGACCGACTAAAGCTGTGTACTATGTACCCTCACTTGTATATCCTTATCTGTATAGCAGACAAGGGTATACAAGGATTAGCACCTGTTGATGTCTGGCGTTTAACCTAGTGGCAAAACACGAAATTACTCACAATTTTAATAGCCAGCATAGAGTGAGGGTCCAGTTTTTTTGAACAAAACTAAATATACAACAAAAAGGCACTGACGCTCGGGCACCGTACATTGACCCCTGCTCTCAGTCCACGACCTATCTGTAAGGGGGCACCTCGTTACTGAAAGGGGTTTTACGAAAACTCGTGACATATGACTCTCCAAAGGTCATGCTATTTTTATCGTTGGAGGCATTTGGTGGTCAAAGTTAGTTTTCGCAAATTAGGTTACCGGACTAGCCACTATTGATTTGTGGGTAATGACAATTAGCATTTATCAGCAATGCAGTGGAGTGTTGTTGAGACTGTGATGATCATTTCCTTTAAGACTTCCGATGAGTTTCCTGTGATTTGTGTTTGTTTACTTTTCTTGGGGTTACTCGCCGGTCCGAGTGCAAATAAGAGAGCCTCGTTTTGGGCCGAATGCCAGCAAATCTTGCACTTCTTAGTGAGGTGTAATTACATGATAGTAAATTACACCTAATCCTCCAGACTCGAGAGTGCAGTTTCAAGCCAGGGCATTGGGAGTGTTTAAACATGTAAACAAACAATTTTCTTTACTTAGGATCATTTTTCAAAGGGAATATCTAACCTAATTACTGGAGAAAGAAGTAAAGTAGCTGCAGTCGAAAAGTCATTTAGACGAAACAACAGTTTTAAACCAACGATAGGATAACACCCTTTTTCTTGTATTTTTACTCCATCGGAGTGTCTAATAAATAATAATTTTTTTAATAATAATAATAATAATAATAATGAAATTAAATTATTTGTACACTATTTTCCCTTATTTTTTACACCAAAAATTCCTGACTTTTACACTAAATTTCTGAATATCACTACTATTTTCTCTTATTTCTACATAAAATAAATTCATACACATTACGGACTGATATAGGTGAGGTTAGGTTAGGTTAGGTTAGGTTAGGTTAGGTTAGGTTAGGTAGAAAAAAGAAGGCGGGGTCGTTTAAAAATTTTTTTTGTGCAAAAATAAGGAAAAATAGTGTACAAATAAATGGAACCCAATAATAATAATACAATAAAGAATTGACGTGCGGCTTGCATCGACAACTAGCAGTAGTGAAATAGAAAATTGCAATAATAAAATTGGTAGATAACGGCACCAAAAAAGTAGAAATTGAAAAGCAATTCTGAAGTATCGAGAAAAGCCGTTCGAAGAGTATTACAACAACAATGGTAAAATCAGCAGTAAGAAGTTCACCACAAGAAATGGTTTAGATTGTTTTGAACTGAGGATGTATTGTATTGTATTGTTAGCAATACAATCAAAGAGGCCATCATGCAGCTTCCATATTTTTTCCTTAGCAACGGTTGGCCAGGTGATGAATACAATAAAGGGTTATTCTTTTGTTAGTGAAGAGTAACAATTCACATTCACTTTTAATAGAAATCTTTGTCTGCCTGACTTTTTTGAGATTGATTGCATTTCTTGGACAGGATATGGAAGAAAAACGTTTAAGAAATGGTTCAACGAGATAAGAATTTTTCGAAAGGAGCGGTAGCGTAGTGATGCGCTACTTTACGAAGAAAGGGTATTGTTACGCGTACGGACCCTTCCGCTTATTGGGCAATCCATATCACTCATATTCGATTAATTAGTTGTTAAATTTCGACAATATTACAAGTATTATCACCTGTCGATGTCTGGTGATTAACCTAGTGGCAAAACACGAAATTACTCAACAATTTCAATTGCCAGCCTAGAGTGAGGGTCCAGTTTTTTTGAACACGACTGCACTTATAGGTGAGAGGACTTGCAGTGAAGGAATGCAGTGAAGTAGGAGAATCAGATGTAAATGCGATGCAAGTACTGCGTTGCAAGTTATTCATTATTCACAATGATGCGATTTTGCAGGGCGAAATGGAAGTCTGTCTTTGCTTTTCCTGCCTGGTTTTTTCTCTTTCTTTTCTTCTTTTTTGTGATATTGAAGACTGATAAGTGCTCAGTGCTTTGCTATCTGTTCAAAGCCAATACACCTTTGAGAATGTGGTAAAAGAAGTACAATGGCTTTTTTTCTTCTTCTACTTTTCTGCTTTATTTCTGGATTTCTTTCTTTTTTTTTCTTCTTTTGAATTTCAACTTTTCAAGCAAGATTTTTTAAATTTTTTCTTTTGAGAAAAGTTTTGATAATTATCCTTGGAAATGATGGCTTAACAGGCAACTTAATGGTTTTTTTTTGGAAAGTTTATGGATTTTTTGAGCCAATATATGAATATTTTGGGGAAATTTATGATTTTATATTCAAACTGATGATTTTTCAGGCAAAAATAATTTTACATGTAAATTTATGATTTTACACCCAAAGTAATGATTTTATAGGCAAATTGATGATTTTATAGGCAAATTAATGATTTTATAGGCAAGTTGTGATTTTTCCAGGTAATTTGATGATTTTCCAGGTAAATTGATGATTTTTCCAGGTAAATTGATGATTTTTCCAGGTAAATTGATGATTTTTCCAGGTAAATTGATGATTTTCCAGGTAAATTGATGATTTTCCAGGTAAATTGATGATTTTTCCAGGTAAATTGATGATTTTTCCAGGTAAATTGATGATTTTTCCAGGTAAATTGATGATTTTCCTAGCAAACTAAATGCAGTTGCATTTTGTTTGGGGCTTTCCACAAGCCCATTGCATTGAGGATTATCTGTGAGCAAAATTGATTGTTTGCTGCCCTTATCTCTAACGAGTGAGTTTAACTTTAAGTTTAACTTTAACCTAACCACGTCCAGTTGAATTGATGTGCCACATGGTGCAGTTGGCACTGGACTTGGGAATCATCGGGAATCCATTGGGAAATGAAGGATTGTTTAGTGATCACTATTGCCCAATGGTTCGGCCAACTCATCTAATTGGCTCCGGCCTGACAGTTTGTTGCAATTGCTTCCTCTTATGGAAGATTTAAGAAGCTTGGCTTCAAAATGTTGATGGAAGTGCAATTCAAGTGGATAATTCAACCGAATCTCTGACATCGGCTTTCGAATCTCCGAATCTGCCGAATCTCCGAATCTCTGAATCCTGAATTTTTACATTTTATAAAAATTTCGAATTTTTTGTCGATAATTGGACAAAAGTTAAAATATTTTAGACTTTTTTATTAAAATAATTATCTAAATCTTTCCAAATCCCAACCGAATCCCATCCGAATCCTATGAAAGATTTGAATCTCTGACGCGCAGATTCTGATTGTCGTAATACCTGGTAATTTCACTGTGGTTGTTGGGAACCAATCAGGGAGCGGGATTATTCAAAAATTGTCCAATCAATGGCAGATTATCGGAGGTTATACAATACTCTTGCGAGATCAAAAACGAGATTTTGGGGGATTAGAAGCGAGATTTTTTTGTGAGACGAGATTTTGCGAGAGGGGGTGCATGGTTCTACGACACTGGATGAAAATTTGCACGAGAGTTTGATAGATTTCACGAGATTTTTAAAGTTTGAACGGAATATTGCAAGTTTGCACGAGATTTTCAAGTTTGCACGAGATTTTCAAGTTTGCACGAGATTTTCAAGTTTGCACGAGATTTTCAAGTTTGCACGAGATTTTCAAGTTTGCACGAGATTTTCAAGTTTGCACGAGATTTTCAAGTTTGCACGAGATTTTCAAGTTTGCACGAGATTTTCAAGTTTGCACGAGATTTTCAAGTTTGCACGAGATTTTCAAGTTTGCACGAGATTTTCAAGGTTGCACGAGATTTTCAAGTTTGCACGAGATTTTCAAGTTTGCACGAGATTTTCGAGTTTGCAAGAGATATTTAAAGTTAGCTCGAGATTATGCGAGATATTTAAAGTTAGCACGAGATTTTGCCCAATTTTGCGAGATTTATAACAGTAAAACGAGATTTGCACGATTTTTTTTAAAGTTAAAACAAGATTTTACACGATTTTGCAAGATTTCGCGAGATATTTAAAGTTAGCACGAAATTTTACACCATTTTGTGAGATTTAAATATGTATGCACGAGATTTATTACGATTCCGCGATATTTGGATAATTAAAACTAGATTTGTACCATTCCCCGAGATTTTGAAAGTTATAACCAAACTTTGCATGACTTTGAGACATTTTTTAAAGTTAAAACGAGATTTTCCAAGATTTCGCGCGATTCTCATCGAACATTACTACCCCAACACGTATTGTAAACCATTCTAATTCCTAGGCACTTTATTCCTTCTTTTCACGTTGGCAACTTTAATATTTCACTTGAGTCGCTACTTTGCTTACTTTGTTCTCGACATGCAAATAATAGAGGCGAGTGAGTCCGCTTGCCCATTCGAGTTCATTTCTTATGCACCGGTGCCTTGCATCTATCCGTGCATCCGAAATGAGCCGCCGCTGCTCTGCGCTGGTTTGCTTTGCTTTGCTTTGCTTTGCCTTGGTCCCCTCTATTGATTTCTGGTATCCTCACGAGTTTCTCTCTTTCGACAGATTAAATTAATGCGTGAAACGTGACATTTTCCATCCGAAGTGACAGCTTAGGACGAAAGGCGGCGTGTACATTTCCATTTTATTTTATTTTAGTTTTACATTTTATTTTTATTTTTTTTTTAATTCTGATGAATGAATTCGTTGAGGAGAATATGCACTGAGGGGAAGAGTCACTAGGGGGCGAAATACGTGGGGATATCTGTTGAAATCTGAAAGAAAAAATTGTGGAATCTGGAAAAAAAATTAAATTTGAAGAAATGTTGAAATCTGATGAAATCTTGTTTGAATCTTGGGAAATGTTGCAGAAATGTGCAAAAAAAATTAGTGAAGAGTGAAAAATTTATAAATTTTTGAAAATTTCAGAAAATCTTTTATTAAATCTGAGAAACAATTTTTTTTTAAATTTGAGCAAATCTTATTTAAATCTGAGCAAATTTTATTTAATCTGAGAAAAATCTTATTTTAATCTAAGAAAATCTTGTTAAAATCTGGGAAAATCTCGTTAAAACCTGAGAAAATCTCGTTAAAACCTGAGAAAATCTCCATAAAATCTGAGAAAATCTCTTTAAAATCGGAAAAAATCTCGTTAAAATCTGAGAAAATCTCCTTAAAATCAAACAAAATCTCTAATTAACTTGAAAAACAACATAAAAAAATCTTGTTAAAATCTGAGAAAATCTTCATAAAATCTGAGAAAATCTCCATAAAATCTGAGAAAATCTCCATAAAATCTGAGAAAATCTCCATAAAATCTGAGAAAATCTCTTTAAATTCGGAAAAAATCTCGTTAAAATCTGAGAAAGTCTCCTTAAAATCAAACAAAATCTCTAATTAACTTGAAAAACAACATAAAAAAATCTTGTTAAAATCTGAGAAAATCTCCATAAAATCTGAGAAAATTTCTTTAAAATCTGAGAAAATCTCCATAAAACCTGAGAAAATCTCCACAAAATCTGAGAAAATCTCCATACAATCTGAGAAAATCTCGTAAAAATCTAACAAAATCTCGCTAAAATCTAACAAAATCTCGTAAAAATCTAACAAAATCTCGCTAAAATCTAACAAAATCTCTCATAAACCTGAAAAACAACAGAAAAAATCTGTTTAATTTCAAATCACACACAAAAAGACTCCAAACCACAAAAATAAATCAACAAACCCACAAAAAAACAAAAAAAACTTAAATCCCCTTACAAATCTTTAAAAAAAAAACACCTTTAGATCCCCCAAAAACCCCAACACCAATCCCCCTTCCCCCTCTCCACACCCCCACTCTAAACTAATCTCCCAACACAGTGTCACCAAACCCCACCACCTACCACCCACCTCCTCCCCGTTTTAATTTCGATCTTGTTCCTCAACCCGAATCTCCCGAGTCCTCCACGAGCGGTCAAGGACAAGATAAAACCTGTCACTCGCAGCCCAACACCAGACGGCGCAAGTCGAGATGAAACGAGGCTAATAAATGACCCCTAGTGGCGCTCTTGCCACTCAAACGCGGATTAATTAGAGGTGCGCGCACCAATTACTCAATCGCACCGATATTGGGCACCGGGCCCCGCCGCGCGCGCCCCGCTTAATCCCCCGACGCCCACGCGGCGTCGCCAGCATCTGTTCTCTTATCATCTCATCACCCGGCACAGATTGGATGGGGAGTCAGCAGTGCGGGATGAGTGTAAAGGGCGGGGTCGCCACATCCTTCCCACCGCGGCCGAGCGGCGTCATCCATCAACTATTGGAACCGAAGGAAGTGGACTTTTTTTTTTTTTTTTTTTTTTTTTTTTTTTTTTTTTTTTTTTTTTTTGGTCGGGGGTGTTGGGGGGTGGGGGGCATTGAATTGATAGACGGTGACTTCTATAGTCGTGACGAGGGCAGCGCGGGGTCAGAGAGAGAGACGCTCTCCCACCTTATAAATATCAAATAAGGGAAAAGATTTTTTTTTTTTTTGGTTGGTGGGGCCGTGAGATGCTATTTCTATTCAAGTCAATCTCCTTGGAGATGAGTAATGGCGTTTCGGATTTGAATGATGGGGCAATGGGTGGAAAATTTATAGGTAATTAAAGGGGAGAGGAAGTGGTGGTTTGGTTTGATTTTGGGGCTTTTTGGGGCTTTTTTGGGTCGTAGTTTGGGTGGGGAAGTGGAAATGAAGGGTCACTTATTTTTTAAACAGGGCCCAGGGTGCTTGATTTTGCATTTTGGGCTCTTTGATGCCTTTTATGGGCTCTTTGGGGCTTTTTTTGGGCTCTTTGGGGCCTTTTTTGGGCTATTTGGGGCTTTTTTTGGGCTCTTTGGGGCTTTTTTGGATCAAAATTGGGGTTGGGCAGTGGAAAAGAAATTCCAAAAAAAAACAGGGCCCTAGTTGCTTGATTTTGCGCCTTTTGGTGCCTTTTTTGGGCTTTTTTAGGTTTTTTTTTGGGCTCTTTTGGGCTCTTTGGGGCTTTTTTTGGGCTCTTTAGGGTCAAAATTGAAGTTGGGGGAGTAGAAATGATGGCGTGTGACCGCCCAGAAATTTAATTTCATAAAAACCGAGCCTAAGTTGCTTGATGTTGCATTTTTGGCCCTTTGGGGCCTTTTTTGGTCTTTTTGGGCCTCTTTTGGGTTCTTTGGGGCTTTTTTTGGATCAAAATTGGGGTTGGGGGAGTGGAAATGTATAATGTCAAAAAACCTGGGCCCAAGATGATTGATTTTGCATTTTGGGCCCTTAGGGGGGCCTTTTTTGGGTCAAACTTGGGGAAGTAGAAATAAAGGCCCCCTCACCAACCAGAAATAAAATTTCCAAAATCATTTGATTGATTTTGCATTTTGGATGCTTTGGGGACCTTTTTTGCTTTTCATCCGAGGGGGGAAGTGGAAATGGAGTACCCAGACAACCCCCTGTTGAAAAAAAAATTTAAGTTGTTTTTTTTCTTTCTTGTTGGGTGACCCCTGGAGGATTTAAGGTTGGGAGGGCTTGGGACAGTTAGGATTGCAAGTGGAGGTTAAGCTGTGTGAAGATGATGGATGATCCTGGAATCAGTGTCCACAAGAAAAAGCTTTTCTCTCCTGCGCAATTCTATTTCACGGGGTGTGTGATATATTTGTGTACGTGGCAGACACTTTGCCCATTTGTTTCCGGGAAATTGGAGTGGAAAATGGTGGAAATGGATCAAAATTGGATGATTTTTATAGCGTGGAAATGACTTTTCAGCTCTGGAAATTTTCTGCTGCGGAAACCTTTCTACCGAGTTATTCGGTCAGAGTGGTTTTAAATTTGTTTGACGATTTTAATCATTGAAATGATGTAATGTTGTTTGTATTTTCTAAGAAAATGTATCTTGAAGATTATGTTGGTTTATTTCAACATTCCTGTTTATTATGTTTATTGCTTGCTTCTTCCAGGGAACAAAACAATTTTCGAATTTTTTTATTGGTTGTTTTGTCTGGACAGCATTCAAAATGTCAGCCAGTGTTTTGATCTATTCTTTGGTATCACTACACCAGTGAAAAGGCTCAGCCAATCGGAAATAGGCCCAAGTTACGCGTGGACAGAGCATAGTTTGCATTTCTGCGGCGAGATTTAATTATTGCGTGAAGTTTCCGTCTTCAATGCAGCGAAGCAAATTCAGAATTGAAAATTTTCAATACATTTTTCTTGACAAATTTAAGCGCGAAATATTCTGTGTTTATTTTTTCGTGACAACACACATATACAATGTGTTAGTGTAACCAATCAGTGTTTAATGTGTCATTAGTAGGAAATTGCGCGTCATCAGACGTCATGTTTAGTTTTGTTTATTGTTTTGTAACTCATGTATAGTCGTCTCATGAAGTAAACCTGATTGCTTGCGGTCTTGTATGTTTCAAAAGTGTTTTATTGCTTTATTACCTAAACTCCCACAATGCAATTTAGTGATACCATAGCTAAACAATATTACTAACAAAACGTATTTCACTAAATGAACCGACCCCGCTAGAGTTGTGGGTGTATCGGGGGTTTTAACGAGGGAGAAATACTTGTCGCAAACTCCGTAATTGGCAAAATTTCATTTTGTTCAACACTGATTAACTTCCAGTGGTGGATTCAATTCAGACCCAATAAAGTGTAATGTGAGTCTAAATATAGATGTTTTTCTTGTCCTTCAGCGTTATCACAAGGGTAAAAAGCTTATATCTAGTAATTATCCTTTGATGGCCTTGTTTTGGTAACAAGTTTCAGTTTATTAAAGAATATGGCCGTCTAAATTATCATTAAATTAAAAAAAAATCAAAATGGCAGATTTTATCTCAATGTGTTTCTGCAGTATGAATTTTTGCGTGTGTGAAAAAGAGAAATATGTGGAGAGCGTGTTCCAAGCACGTCTTTGTTTTAGCGGGAAGGAAAGGAATAGGGGATTTACAATGCCAATCTGCTGGAACTAAGGAAACGAGCTCTACAGACATGGGGGGTGTGAGATTCAATTGAAAGAATGGCTAGTCTTGACTACACCTACATCTAGACATTTTGTTTCAAGTGTATTTATGGGAAAAGATGAAAAACTACATGGGGATTTTGTGTGATTGAGGTTCCAATCGGCTTTTGCTTGAATTTGATTAAAGGGCTCTGGTTTTGCTGCAAAGATTATTGAGGAAAAACTTGCCTTTAATTGAGCATCGCATATAAGTTATTTTTAAGTTATTTTCAAGTGCAGTAAAAGATTTGGTATTTGTCGACAATTTCAGCACCAGGTGCCTCTACTGATGTGGTCAGCTGATCACATATCATACATCTTTGTCACATGTCCTTGAAAAACTGAAGGTCAAGAGGTCAAACTTACAGAGGGTATACGCTGTTTACTTTCGGCTTTTCTTATCACCATCAATGCAGGAATTAATTTTACCTTTGATGTTGGAAATCTGTGATCTTATTCATTCTGCTCCAAGTGGTGCAATTCTCTCCCAAATTTATGGTTGAAAAATGTTGGGACAATGTTTACATGGCAATACATTATTCTTGTAGTGAAGTGCCACACCGATTTCGGTTAGTCTGCTTCCTTGTATCGTGGTACGGTATCGCCCCTATGTATATCCATTTACTTTTAGATTGAATAAAGAAACCCATCTAGAAAGAAATGCTCCGAGCTTAATCCTCGGTACGCGATTCATTTTTCCGCTTTGTTGAAAATGACCCAAGTCCTAAGAAATGACCTAACCTATAAGTTGGGTAGTATTAATTTGATGGTGCTCTACAACTTTGTAATTGGAAATTTTGCTGTATCTTAAACGGTTTAAAAGTTAGAAAGTGAATGACCTTGAAGATGACCTTCCGGGTTAAATTTAAGGTCACCACCATCAACTTGCTATACGACCACATCAATAGAACTGATAAATCTTCAGTCATTTTCAACGGAGTGCCGATTTCCCGGGAAACCAGTTGAAAAATCACAGGACCGTTAGTGGCAAAATTTAAAACTTTTGTTTTTATTTATGATGAAGTGCCAATAATGCCATAAACATATTTCTAAATACTATCAACAATATAAACAATATCCCCAAAAATTATTATTAACAAAAAACAAGGTCAGCTCGACCTGAAAGGGCACCTCCACGGACTCCTTCGCACGTTTATTCTCAATGAACAAAAGAATGTATAATTTTCCTGTAACCCTTTACTCCTTGGGAGAGACTTTAATAAATAAATAAATAAAGAATGCAAATGGATGTCTGGGTTCTCATTTGGTTAGTAATTTTATAAGAATGACTGCTGGACTGCTGGACTGCGGAAGTGTTTCTTTAAGTTTTTGTCGAGACGGCTTCGATCGAGGTGATGCGTGGAACTAATCTGGACTCATTGCGGAACCATAATGAGAGCCAAAGAGGCTCTTTTAGGCCAGCGCGGTGCCAGCAAACACTCGGCATTTGAACGCGGGTTGGAGAAATTTATTCTCAGCAGACGCTGCGTCTCACACTCTTAAACTCTCCACTGCATACACCTCGATATACCTGCCAACGCCAGCACAAACTTAACTCCCCAAGTGCAGATAAGCTGCCTTTCTTCTCCACTCGTACACCTCTATAAATTGCATCATTCTACACTGCATCGAGCATTGTTGAGTGTTTTGGAAATATTGTTTTGGAGATTCACTCGTCGTGATTGACGACGGGCTTGCTGAAAGCCACACTTATTGCGCGGATTAAACTTGTATAAACATCGCTATATAAACAAAGATTTGTTTAGTTTTCTCTATTTTTGGTCCATTCTTCTGATTGGTCCAATTGCTTGTTGGTGTACACTTTAGCTTTCAGGTCGGACGAATAAACAGCGATTAAAATCTATTCATTATCCTTGTCTAGACACTGATTAAAGGCCGAAAACCATTAATACAGATTAAGTGTCGCCATCGAATTGTAGCCGCCATCGAATAGTAGCCGCCATCGAATTGTAGCCGCCATAGAATTGTAGCCGTCCTAGATAGGCTTGTGCGATTAATTTTTGTCGCAAATGCGATTGGGATATTGGATTGTTGCGATTTTTTTGGGATACATTGCATTCGCGATATATCGGGATATAATCGTAATAATTTGCAATAATTCGCAATAATTCGCAATAATTCGCAATAATTCGCAATAATTTGCAATAATTCGCAATAATTCGCAATAATTCGCAATAATCGCAAATCGCGATGCGATATATAGCAAACAACAGCTAGTGAATTAAATAGCTGCGATATTCAACCAAAAAAAAATCGCATTACGATTAATCGCAAATTCGCACACGCCTAGCCCTCGAGTAGTAGCCGCCCTCGAGTAGTAGTCGCCCTCGAATTGTAGCCGCCTTCGAATTGTAGCGGAATTGTAATTGCTGACAAAAATGGCAGTTTTGAATAAGCGTCGCGGCTCTTAATCGATAAAATACCGTACTTCAATTTTACCGGCAAACGGAATAAATTCCATTCAGGTTTAAATCATTTGATTAAGTGGCTACTAAGAATTTCCATTTTTCCCATACTGTTGGGGGATAATTACAGCGCGAACTCATTAGTGAACGCCATTTATATAAAAAAAAAAGGAAATAACAAAAAAATAAAAAATAAAAAATCAATTTTTTTCCTCCCCCCAACACTTGGACCGCAATTGCTTCATTAGCATCATTTACACCTTAAAGACGAAGCATTTTGGCACCCCGCGCTGGATGTGAAGAGTAGAAAAATGAGGATGATAAATTCGCCCAATTTGACAAATGTAATTTTCTTCAATTATTTGAGCCGTTAGAGACAGGTGCACTGTTTAAAAGCTTGATTAAAAGACACCCATTGGCGTTTCGTGCGCTTTCGGCGTGAAGGATTTCACTGCTCGGTGTAAATTCCGATCCGTCTCGCGCCGTCACCTCTTTGATCCCCTTTACGTGCTGCCGCCACTCGTAATCCCCACGTCAATCGTTTACAAACGCACGTCGCACCCAGTGACGTCGACCTGCGTCATAAATCTTAAAATGTGCAATTTTTACATCGATTTATCCGATTTCCTTCCCCTCACGAAATGACAGGAACGCGTCTTTGGCGGATGGAGACGCCCATTTCGTCGACTGTGGGGGTTGGGGGTCCACCAAAGCGCGCTAATCACTATAGCAACCGTTGTCTTGGATTTGGGTAGGCACTGCCCCATCTGCCGCCTTCTCACAGTGGTTGCTATGGTGACAAGGTGCGTTGGATAGGGGGGTGGGCAATCGATGCAACGAGCGAGCGATGGGGAAGAGCAATTCAATTACGGTAGAGAAAACAGCCGCGGACCAACCCAAGCAGTGAATGAAAACTTTAAGGTGCAATTAGAAAGTGGATCTTGAAATGAATCCTTCATCGGTGGGCTTCGCGGGGAAAGGCAAGGCCACCATTTTGATGAGAGGAAGCCTGTCTTGCGGCTAGTTGCCTTCATTTGATAATAAAGGGAGGGAGGTGGGTGGTTGGGCAATCTTGTTGATGTTTTTGTAGGTGTTTAGAATTTGACGGAACTATGCTCTGTCTGACCTTAAGAATAGAGAAAACTCCAGCCTTATTACTCCTTACTGTGGAGTGGGTGATCGCGATCATACTATTCACACAAAGAATTCCATTAAAAACAACAACGAAGTGCTTAATAAAACCTGATGTATTATTAAAACCTGGTGTATTGTTCTACTTTTAGGTATCACTAAACCAGTGAAAAGGTCTCGACCAATGGGAGTTTTCTCTATTCTTAAGGTCAGATCTTGATGAAAATACATCGGGTAACGTAATGGGTAATGAGAAAAGGGGGTCTGGTCATTTCGTTGTCGATCATTTCGGCGCTGACTATTTCTCAGTGGATGAAGATTAGTTTAAAAAAGCTAGTTTGGTTTGGGGGGTCAAGGGGGTGTTAGCCCCCCCTTGTTAAAAAAAGAGAAAAAAACCTTCAACGTGAGGCGGATGCAGTCTAAAAAACGCGGTGACGAAATGAAGCGACTTCGAGAAAAAGGTTATTTTTTTCTTTGCTTGCAGCCTCTTAAAATTTGTCGCCCTAGGCAAGGGCATAGTTGGCCTGTGGGGAAATATGGCTCTGCTTTGAGTGGTGATGCCTACAGCCATACCAGTTTGACGTTGTTAATTTGTTCCAGAAAAGAAGAGCTTCGGGCGAAATCAGCAAGGGCGGCTTTAGAAGCGATCGAGCGGTGCAATTGCACGAGGCGCCAAAACGTATGGGGCGTATTAATGATTCCCAAATTCACTGACTAGCTGTAAAGTTGTGAACTGAAAAGACAGTTTTTAGTTTTTGTGTGTTGTACATGGTGCTGATAGATTTAGAGTCGGCCATGGAAGTCGGCGTAGAATCGGTCACCCGTTTACTCGGAACACAGAAGTTAAGCGGCATTGGGTCTAGTTAGTACTTGGAAGGGTAACCTGCTGGGAGTCTCAGTTAGGGGTGAGTTAATTAAATGTTTGACCAAATATAGTGTTGGAATGTTGGGTATTCTGATTATTTAGTCTACTTATGTAGTGTCATGTAACCATGTCTCCACCATGTGCAGTTTTAACCCCCAGTCTGAATTAAGCCACCCATAGAGTAAGACGTGCTCAGAGTTTCTCACTCCAAGAAGTCAACGACGTCACTAACATACGGCATATAGCAGGTTAATTTTTAAGTTGATAATTTTGTAAGAAGCACCATGGAAACGACCTACCGGCAGGAGATATTTGAAACAACTTAGAGGTTCTTTACTATTGCCATCAGAGGCTGGGGTTTACTCATCCAGGAGGAACCTCATCCAAATTTCATCTTTGAAAGTAACGACAAAGAAAAGCTTGTCAACTTGTTCGGTTTGCCGGGGAAGATCCATTGACCTTGAAATAAACTTGAAGGTTATTTTAGAAATATTTAATTTCCAGCCTTTGTAGTTGCATTGGAGATACCTCCAATGAGCCATTGATTGACCATCCAATTAGCTCAATACAAACAACAATTAGCCAAATTGACTTACTGTCCAATTACCATTAGGAAAAGTTGACTCGACGAACAGATAAATACCGACCGACTGCCATTATATCAACTCATCGGCTTTTCTGTTTGTCGAAGCTCATTGTCAGCAGCCAGGGGATGATGATGTATAAATTGGAAAGGAAGAAGCAGCACTCATTGCTGTCTGATGTCGAAAAATCCCCTTTTTTTGATATATAGATCCGCTTTTAAAAGAATGGTTTTGGGGTGCAGCTGTCAGCCGACAAGCTTTCATAACCATTTGACGTTGATTTGTCGAGGGTTAGTGCATTATTCAGTGTGGCAAAATAGTTGAAGGACATTTCCTATCCAATTTACTGCACCATCTAGCTGAAACAATGTCTTTAAATGCATTTGAGGGAGTTAATTTGATGGAAAACATTATCTCCTGATATACTGCTGTGAGAAAATGGCAAACTTCAATAATTGGGTTAATAAATTGAAAGTGGAAGGACTTGGTTACCTTTTCCGTGTTAAGTATCCAACACTTGACCATGTAGTTAACTTGACCCTTGCTAGTGACCTGCAAGTTGAAGAGCGAGCCACCTAAATCCGAGGCTTGTTATTAAATGGGAGAGACAAGGAGTGGTTGGGAGCAGATGGTGTTTGTGTTGGTGCTGACAAAGCAACAGCAAATCTTCATCTCCCTGTAGTTGGCACTTTGCCTCCTATTCAGCTCGGCGTAAATTTCTAACGGTGCAAAGTGGACACGGGGGGATGTAAAAGGGCTGGATAAAGTTTTAGTAATGATTAAAGAGGCTTGTCGGTTAGGATTCACATAAAGAAGGTGTTAAAATATATTGATTTATTTCCATCACCAACCGCTAGGGTATTATGTAGCTCATATCCGGGCATCTTAACTTATGCATCTGTTAGTAATTAAATAAATTCCTATACCGGTACTTCTCTTTGTTCGTTATAACGAAAAATTTGTTATGTCTAACAATTAACCCTTTCTGGCTTTAATATACTGGGTGGTCCACATAAAATTGGCTCGTCAATGCAAGGAGGGTTACTATTGGCGGATCGGTTTTATTTGATGTTTATTTTGTTAGAGGTAATTTGAGTTTTCCACAAGATTGTTGTTGTTGTTGAATTTTAAGAGTTGGTTAATGTTATCGTTGTTACTTTTGAGATGTTCTGAGAACTAGATGTTAATGTAAATCAAATTAATGAGCAATATAGTTAATTTGGAATAATAAACTTTCCTCTAAGGGGCATCTATTTTGTTTGAATTTGCAATTGTTTAAAATTGAGCACATCTAGCCATTGTTTTCTGTGGGTCACCTGGAGAGGGTCCCTTTAGGCCTCCAAAAAGTTCACATTTGTCGACTTGCTGGAGTCGGATGTTCCTGCACTGCCAGCAAGTAAGAAAGATGCATAGAACAAGCAGACAAGGTTTCTTTGTTACTTTGCATTCTAGTGTAGACTGGGACTTAACAGTGAATTTGTAAGCGTTTAAAGCCGTGATCTTTTCACATGCCAAACATTTTCACTTCAATTGCTGCTGCTGATTTGGTCCCCTTGAGAGGAAAGTGTTGACACAACTTGTAGTTGATGCAATCTACTAATCATATTTCTAGGATCCCAAATGGTTTTGGTCATTGGATAATGAACTAGTGTGAACACCAGCTAAGTGACTTCCTTGGTTAAACCAAGCATAACATGGATAGTTGATTATGAATTATGAGTAACTATGATGTCACATGTTACATGTCCAGCAGCCTATTCACCAAGTGTAATGATAATATTGGCCTTTTTACTCAAAAAATAAAAAAGTAGTTTTACAACACACAAAAATGACGTCAGGTCACACCGGATTGGCTCCGATCAAAGTCGCAGACCAAAAGGTACAGTCGTGAACAAAAAAATCTTTCCTTCAGTTTAGCTTTTTAAGTTTATCCATCAGTATTTGCCAGGTCTATCTTTTAATACTGTTCCTAGGGCAAGACGAGAGACCGGGTCAAGATTGATGTCATTGAATTTCATTGGATTTTTATGCCACCTGGTAGATGAAATTAAAACAGCTAAACTGAAGGGAAGTTTTTTTTGTCCACGACTGTACCTTTTGGTCTGCGATTTTGATCGGAGCCAATCCGGTGAGATCTTTCATCATTTTTGATGGCGTCAAAAGTGCTTTGCAACGCGATTTGCCCCGCAATGCTCCTATTGTGTCTCAAACATTAGGATATACTTTTTTTAGCCAATAAAAGATACTACTACAAACGTGAAAATTTTTTTAATTCACTGTAAAGCTAGGGCCACACTTGTGTTCACACTAAACGCAACGCAAAGAAATATTAGTCAAACACAACGCAGAGTCTGTTCACACTGTAGGGAACGTGTGAACAGAGCTGAAACAATTGATGTTGCGTCCGGTCAATCAGAAGGTTTCAATGAAACCTGGAATTGAATCTAGTTCTAGAACAGCGGTCGGCAACAGGTGGACCGCGGTCCTTATCCAGACCGCGAAAGGTCGAAACTTGGACCGCCAAAGGTGTAGGGTGTAATTTCTCGCATTAATTTTTTAGAATACCTACCTATTGTGTTTTATATAATTACTTAAATGAGTCAAAAAATAAAAATTTAAAACTAGTAAGTATTAGGATTTTTTTTTTCTGGACCTCGATAAAAATTTTCAATAGTATCCGGACCGCACTTCAAATTACTTGCCGACCCCTGTTACAGAACTAGTTCCAGAATCCAAAATTGGCAGCCTGTTTGCACGTGGCAAAGTCTCGCCAACCAGACGTGAATCGACGAGAGTTGGAGTCGATCATGATTGGTTGGCCGCAAGACCTTTCCTTGCGTTGCGTCGCTTACTTCAACTTGGAGTCGAAGAAGGAATTGGCGTCAACGTCAAGAATTTTTTGACGCAAGCAGTTTGCATTCCGTCTAATGCAGGGGTCGGCAACCTTTTGAGACGGAAGAGCCAAAAGTTACAATTTAGGATTAGGATTAGGATTAGGTATATAGGTATCTTGACATCGAAAGAGCCGCAGGTTGCCGACCCCTAGTCCATTGTGAACACAAGTGTGAACCTAAGGATATACTTTTCCGGGATCTTTTAACGCATTGAGAATTTATCTGGGAGCCGTTAAATAGGTGTTTGGACGTTCCGCGGACATCCCAATAATCGAAAGACATTTACCGGAGACTGCAATGCAATAGTACTTCGTATGTGGCAATAAAACTAGACTTTTCTCTGGGGCCACTTTTGCAAGCAACAGTCAAGTTGAGAAGTGATGCAGGAAAGTTGGTATGAAAATTTATTTCTCCCAATATTAAAAAAGGATATATAGAAACCACTTGAGTTCCAGATCAAAATGCAATTCCAACACTTGGGGGGGGCAGTTTTGGAATTCAATTTCACTTGTGTTCTACTCTGAATTTGAGTATTTATACTTAGGATTCAGCCTGTTTATCTTTAACGCAAGTTTTACACTTGATATCTTGTTTGGTAATCGATTAGGCACTGCTGTTGCCTTCAGGTTCAAAAACTGCACTCCTTTTATCTTTTGACATTGCATTTATTTTCACATTTCTCATGTCCCAGAATATCCAGTTGACTTTTATGATCTTTTGGGTCACACTGGGGCCCTGCATTGGCGTTTTTTTTATTGCTATTTTTATGTTATTTTATTTTATTTTAAACTTTTTTTGAATAATTGATTAGGAAATGATAATGGGAAAATATATTTAGGCCACTGGCTTGGAAAATTGCAATTTTGAAAGATAATAATGTGCAGTATAAATGATTGGCCTATAATGTGCATTTGTGTGTTAAAAAAAGCACTTTTATGGACAAAAATGCATCTTTTTAGACCAAAAGTCTCATTTTTATTGCAAAAATTTACATTTATAGACCCAAAATTACCATTTTAGACTCAAAATTACCATTTTAGACCCAAAATTACCATTTTAGACCCCAAATCCCATTGTTTTTGTTCAAAAATGTCATTTTAGTCCAAAAATTTACCTTTTTAGACAAAAATTCTTTATTTCCAGTTCAAAAATTCAACTTTTAGATCCAAACTATCTATTTAGACTCAAAATGTACCATTTTAGACCCAAAATTTCCCTTAGTCCAAAAATTTCATTTTCAACCATGCAACACTTAAATTCCCCTACAGACAAAACCAAGCATTGAATCTCGCTAATCCACCTTTTCGATAACGCCAACCAAACAAAAATGGCGGCGCCCACCACCAACTCTCACCAAACAACTCGCAAACAACATTGAAAGCCAACCACCACAATCCACCAACAACCATCGAAGAAACCAAACACAATATCAAGTAAACACCCAAAAAAAAACCAAAATGGCCACTCATTGTATTATTTCGCATCTAAAAATCGAAAAACACACAGCGCGGGTGGCCGGAGACGTTATTTCTTTTCTTAGCGCCCCTAATTTGAGCTGACGGCGAAAATCGGTTGGCGGACCATAAAAACGCCACTTTGCCAGCCCTGGACCCATTCATCTTGTCGGCAAAGCCCCGCGTTCCATCTGCAACACCTGGTTCCACGTGGAAAGGCGTCCGTGTGCACGCGCATGCGCCGTCTGGCGGATCGTGGTGTGTAGAGCTCGATACAGGGGACGGACGTGGCGCGAATGGTGGCAACACGTCGTTTTCTATTTATTCAATATGATTGAGGCTGTTGAGAGAGATGATGTTACTCTATTGACCCCCTGGATGGCGTTTTGCGTGATATCAGATGGTTGGAGTTGGATGTTTGCCAGAGACTTATCCCCTGGTTCGGCTTCTTCGTTAGGCCGGTCGACAACTGTCGTATAAGCACCGTTCAAAGCGGGATGGTTTTTTTTTCTTTTTTTTTTCTATTTTTTTCTTTTATTATTATTCCATGTCTATTCAGCAGTTTTTTTGGATGGGTTGGGTGTGTGGGGAGTTGGTTTTTTTTTTTTTTTTTTTTTTTTTTTGGTTTGGAGAAGGTGGTCGTGATTGATTGGGGTTGGGATCGATGGTTTTGGGTGGGTTTTTGTGGCGTTTGAGTCGGTTTGATTGAATTTGGGGTAAGTGGAATGTAGATTTGATGGATTTGTTGTGATTTGATGGATTTGGTGGAATTTTTGTGTAATTGAGTAGAATTTTGGTGGAATTAGTTAAAAATTTGGTGGAATTAGTTGGAAATTTGGTGGAATTAGTTGGAAATTTGGTGGAATTAGTTGGAAATTTGGTGGAATTAGTTGGAAATTTGGTAGAATTAGTTGGAAATTTGGTGGATTTTTTTTAGAAAATTGGTGGATTTTTTTTTAGAAAATTGGTGGATTTTTTTTTAGAAATTTGGTGAATTAGTTGGAAATTTGGAGGAATTAGTTGGAAATTTGGTGGAATTAGTTGGAAATTTGGTGGATTTTTTTTAGAAAATTGGTGGATTTTTTTTTAGAAATTTGGTGAATTAGTTGGAAATTTGGAGGATTTTTTTTAGAAATTTGGTGGATCTTTTTAAGAAATTTGGTGGATTTTTTTTTAGAGATTTGGTGGATTTATTTTAGAAATTTGGTGGATTTTTTTTTAGAAATTTGGTGGATTTTTATTTAGAAGTTTAGTGGATTTTTTTTAGAAATTTGGTGGATTTTTTTTTAGAAATTTGGGGGATTTTTTTTAGAAATTTGGTGGATTTTTATTTAGAAATTTAGTGGATTTTTTTTAAAGAAATTTGGTGGATTTTTTTTTTAGAAATTTGGTAGATTTTTATTTAGAAATTTAGTGGATTTTTTTAAAGAAATTTGGTGGATTTTTTTTTTAGAAATTTGGTGAATTAGTTAGAACTTTGATAGAAATGAATATAACTTTTTTTAAAATGTAAAATGAACCAAAAAAATGCAGGAAATTAGCTTACATTTCTATAAATCTACACAAATTGTAATAATAACTCTCATAATACAGTTGAGCCTCGTTATAAGGAATTGCAATGGACCCGAAAATTAGTTCGTTATAACAAAAGTTCGTTATATCAAAAATTTTCAACAACGTGTTCCAGGCCAACCCACCAACCAAGCCATTTCTAAGTATTCGTTATAACGCAAAATTCGTTATATCGCGGTTCGTTATAACGAGGTTCAACAGTATCTACCAAACTCAAATTTCTGACCCAAATTCCAATATAATTATTCATCCGGTCGTATTTAGTTGTTCGCTTCCACCAACAAGTGCACACCGGCATGCCGCTTAAAGCGAATAAAGAAATCCGGCAACGACCGAACATCGAACAAACTTGTTGACGTTTTAAAAAAAAAACTCTTCGATTATTGTCAGCACGGGGTTATCCGAGCGATTTCCCCAAGATACAGGAAAGATTTAATTTCCCAAAAAAGAAATGTTGACGTCCATTGCATTTCATCCGCTTCTTATATGAAAACCCATGTTTTTCTTGCAAGAGCCAACCGTGTTTGTGAAAGGGAATCAGGTGGGTGTTCTTCCGGTCCTGTACAGATGAAAGTAGTTGTGGGGGTTTGGCGATCCCTGAAGAAAGCCTCCGGTAATGCTTGTGGGCAGCTTGAGGTGGTTGTAACCAT
The DNA here is from genome assembly GCA_949358305.1 of Strigamia acuminata. Lineage (NCBI taxonomy): Eukaryota > Metazoa > Arthropoda > Chilopoda > Geophilomorpha > Linotaeniidae > Strigamia > Strigamia acuminata. The sequence continues at coordinate 5,027,053 of OX442320.1, read as the reverse complement.
GACTACCAAGCTCCATCTCAAGGTGGAAGCCGCTATTTGAGCCTCTATCACTTGAGTTTTTCTCTTTTTACTCTGGCTACATTTTCTTGTATCTCAGATTAAATGTATACACCAGGCGGTAGCTAGGTTTCGTCGAAGCGGGGTTGCCGACATATTTTGTAAATTATTTTTTCTCTAAAAGTAGCAAAACATGGCAACACGACTATTATAGTGGGTGGCATTGCTAGGCCTAGTTGAAAGGTGTCATAAATTTAAAAAAAAAATTTTTTTTAAAAAAAATAAAAAACACATTAAAAATGGCGATTTTTGGTCCTAAATTATCAAAAAGGTGGGTAGGGGGACGTCTTCTTCTTAGATCCCATCCCATCAGTCAGTGCCGTACACTCCAAAAAATATTCCTGGCCTAGGAAAACAAATCTGTTGTTTTTCTTTGCACATCAAATGTGAGTTGTCCTTGTTAGCTGCTTTAACTGTCTGTGCAAAGCGGGATTCGCAGTTTGAATTTAGCTTAAAGTAATTGGGCACGCCTGTACGAGTAATAACGAATACTCTTTAATTGCCGTCAACTTTTAACCCGCACTCCAAACGTGGTGCCTTGACCACTCGGCCATCCTGAAACGCATATGAAATTAGACGTGTTTTTGCTTTTTAAGAAAACGTCGAAAACATTGCAGTCGAGCCTCGTTATAACAAACCCCAAGGGACCCGATAAATCGGTTCGTTATAACAAATGTTCGTTATATCAAATTTTTTTAACACGGTGTTCTGTGGCCAATCAACCAACCAAGCCATTTTAACAATTTGTTATAACGAGGTTCAACTGAAATTTGGGCGCAGACCGGGATGCACAGTTTGAATTTAGATCAAGTTACCTGGCGTGAACGGTAGTGTCCATATCGGCAAATTTCCCACGTTTAGAGGTGGCGAAAAGCCGCAAATATTCTCTTTCGCTTGAAATTTCTATTTTAATCACCGAAGTTGCTTTGAAAAGCATTGGCAGTTGACAAAATGATTTTTTCTTTTTTACTTTTCTATAATTGGTTCTAAATTGTGGAGAGACAGTGAAATGTAAATTGGAGTTTTGAACGTAACTTTGGCATGAGTGGGCTTTTTGCTTGTCACACTGTGTTATTAATTTGAGGTTGGGTGCCAAAGAATTTGCTTGTCAGTAAAGTTGGCTGGAAATCAAGGCGTCAAATGGATGCGCAGCAGTAAAGTGGGTTTTTAAATGTATTAATAATGCAGACACGATAATAAATTGGAGTGTTGTTAGTGGCATTTTAAAATTGTTTGCTTTTAGTTTGTTATAAATGATCAGCTTGTAATAAATGGCAGTGTTTAATGAAAGGTTTTTGGAAGTCGGCGAGAAATAATGAACATGTGTCTAATTTCTTGAGTAATGTTAATATTAAAGAGCTGTGAAGTTGTTGAAAAGTTGTTATTAATATAAATTGACTTGAATTTTCCAGTTCATATGGTTTTGATCTTTAGGCAGCCAAGTTGAAGATTCATTAGTGAAATGTCATTATTGCTAACAACCGTAGTCTCTTTTGAAAGGTTAGGACAAAATTAGTACTCCGGCAAAAATCTCTCCGAAAGCCGTGCTGCAATTCCACAATGCAAAGGAAGCCGCTTGCATGTTTTGTTTTTATTCAATCATCTGGGTACCAGAATTGGCAAAAGATATTTGAGCTATTCCCTTTGATAAATCCTGGGCACATGCATGCATGCATTGTTGGAATGCAAATCTGTGAGATAGTTTTTCCAGACTCTGTATTTGGTCCCTGTGGACCTTTGGTTCATGATAGTTGTGTTGCAAGGTGCTGAGTTTGTTGGAAAAAGTTTTTTTTCATGGGTTTTAGTTGGAGGCAATTTGAGCATTTAGGAAGAACAATTTCAACTCATTGTTTCTAATTTTCTTGGAATTTGTAAGTGTTGACATTATGGGTTTGTCCTGGCAAAGGTGATTACTGTGGTGGTGCCAATTGTGTACAATTAGCTAAAATATGTGGTAGGCAGTGAAACGATTTCTCGGCTTTAGTCGGTGAGAATATCCCTTTGGGTTGACGGATGAGGTAAAAAATCTCATCTAATGTACAGGCCTTTACAGGGTGTCCCATGAAACGTGATCTTTACAAATTAAGAGAAATTGGGCATAGGTATGAAACTTATTTGAGTGTATTACTTGCAAATCAGTGTGCCGAATTTATTGGTAACAATAAGGGGTTTCATAAATGATGTTATGTTATGTTATGTTTTAAGCATGAAAAGTTCCTTTTTCAGTGATTATAAATAAGCGCTGAAACGCTGAAGCTATTATTCATGTGATTGGCCCACGCAAGTCACATGATAATCGCTTCAGCAGAATAATCGTCATAATCGCTTCAGCGCCTTCAGCGCATCATTTATGAAACCCACTAATGAAAATTACCTGTTGATTATCGGGTTGATTATCGGGTTGATTATCGGGTTGATTATCGGGTTGATTATCGGGTTGATTATCGGGTTGATTATCAGGTTGATTATCAGGTTGATTATCAGGTTGATTATCGAGTTGATTATCGAGTTGATTATCGAGTTGATTATCGAGTTGATTATCGACTTGATTATCGACTTGATTATCGACTTGATTATCGACTTGATTATCGACTTGATTATCGACTTGATTATCGACTTGATTATCGACTTGATTATCAGATTGATTATCAGATTGATTATCGACTTGATTATCGACTTGATTATCGGATTGATTATCGACTTGATTATCGACTTGATTATCGGATTGATTATTGGGTTGATTATCGGGTTGATTATCGGGTTGATTATCGGGTTGATTATCGGGTTGATTATCGGGTTAGGTTAGGTTATGAGGCTATGAGGCTCAGCCAATCGGAAATAGGCCCAAGTTCAACTTTGACAGAGTATACAGTTCACACCCGTTATCTTGATGTTAAATTCACACGTTACATCCCATTCTGCACAGATGATTTCTTAATTTTAGTTGTTGCTTTAGCGGTGTTAGGCTTAATATTAGGCCTAATAATGCTAAAATAAATTAAATAAACAAAAACAAACTCATTAACAAAAGTAATTAACAGCATGGAACCAAAATTTTGTTTCTTTATTTCCTTTACATGCAACAGCCATGTTAAACGCATGCGCAGAATGTGATGTGCAGTTTGAATTTAGCATCAAGATGCCGGGCGCAAACTGTAGTTTGCGTCTTTTACGGATGTAAAAGCGGAGACTCCGGAGAACGAATGTTTTGGAATGCACCTATTGATTCGGTGGTGAAGAACGTACTCTTTTTACTCCATTCAACAGCTATGGTACCGGTTCTCTCTCTTGCTGCAGGCGTGCGAAGACAAAAGTGTGGGTTTCCGGCCATGTGAACTTTGGCATCAGGGCACTTAATAAACTTATATCAGAGAAGTGCAGCTTCCGTGCTCTGCTTGAGACTTTCTTTAGGATTTTATTCTTTTTTGAAAATCCTCTTAAGGATATTGCTGACTCTGGATTTTCCATCTCAGACATTATTCCATTCACTACAATGGTTGTAGGAAATTAAAACATGTTTGGGTTGGAATCGAAAAGGAAAAGAATGAAAAGAAGACATGCAAGGATTGCTCAAAAGTCGATCTGGTGGTGACAAGATTTTTACTTAAATTTTCAACGCCCGTTCCCATTTGAACACGCGAGTTAAGCAGCATTGGGTCTGATTAGTACTTGGATGGGTATCTTATCTAGGGCATTCTTTAACGGCTATTCAACTTTAACTCGGTTTTCTGTGGTTTTCCCAGTTCTCGGTGAGAATGCAAGGATGGATGTATCAAAAAGTAGTCCCACAGGATGCGACTCACGTGTCTTGAAAAGTCTCACAAAGGATGTTCGGGTGTTATGGATGAAACTTTAAACCTAAAGACTTTTGCTGCTTCCAGGCCCAGTAAAGGTGTGCTCCCACTTGTGTTTATACATAGATTCAACGCAAAGTTTATGTGAGTTGCATTGTGGGATTGATTTAGCCATAACCAAGGGAGATGGCTACTTTAAATTTGTTTTGAAGTAGGTTGCAATTCAATAAACTTAAGCTATGCTCTGTCTGACCTTAAGAATAGAGAAAACTCCAGCCTTATTACTCCTTGCTCGCGATCATACTATTCGCACAAAGAATATCATTAAAAACAACAACGAAGTGTTTAATAAAACCTGATGTATTATTAAAACCTGGTATATTGTTCTACTTTTAGGTATCACTACTTCAGTGAAAAGGTATCGACCAGTGGGAGTTTTCTCTATTCTTAAGGTCAGACAGAGTATAGGTTTACACTTGTGTTTACACTAGACGCAACGCAAACTGTTTGCGTCCAAAAATTCTCGACGTTGACGCCAATTTTTGCTTCGACTCCAAGTTGAAGTAAGCAAGGAAAGGTCTTGCGGCCAACCAACCACGATCGACTCCAACTCTCGTCGATTCACGTCTGGTTGGCGAGAATTTGCCACATGCAAGCAGGCTGCCATTTTAGAATTCTGGAACTAGTTCTAGAACAGGGATCAGCAAGTAATTTTAAGTGGGGTCCGGATACTATTGAAAATTTTTATTGAGGTCCAGAAAAAAAAAATTTCTAATACTTACTGGTTTTAAAATTTTTATTTTTTGACTCATTTAAGTAATTATATAAAACACAGTAGGTAGGATTTCTTAAAAATTAATGCGAGAAATTACACCCTACACCTTTGGCGGTCCAAGTTTTGACCTTTCGCGGTCCAGATAAGGACCGGCGGTTCGCCTGTTGCCGACCGCTGTTCTAGAACTAGATCCAATTCCAGGTTTCATTGAAACCTTCTGATTGGCCAGACTCAAAATCAATTGTTTCAGCTTTTATTACAGTCGAGCCTCGTTATAACGAATTGCAAGAGGCCCAAGAAATTGGTTCGTTATAACGAAAGTTCGTAACGTCAAATTTTTTTTAACTTGGTCATCCAATCAAGCAATCCATTTTTAACTATTCGTTATAACAAGAAATTCGTTACATCGCGCTTCGTTATAACGAGGTTCGACTGTACTTCAACTTCAAACAAGTATGATTTTATTTGCGTTACCTTACTACTACTTTATCTGAGCTTACCTTGTCTTCGCTTACTTTACTTCAAAGTGGGAAACCACCTTAAGAAAAGCACCCAGCATCTGCAGATTTTTGGTCGCGAAACTTGTCGTTGAGTTGTCTGGGACCTGTTTTGTACATTTATATATTTATTCAAACACATTTATGACTGGTCTGGGTCTCATATCACCTCTAAATGGCCCTAACTGCTTCTGTTACTTTCAAGTCGTCTGCCCTTTCTCGCTACATCTACTCTGTACAACACAAAGTTGCATCGTCTGTTCCACGAGTAGACAAATACAGGGCGCCCGGTCGCCACGGCGCCTGAAAATTTTAACCTGGCGCCTGAATTTCTTACAAAGAGACAACAGGAGTGTGTAATCCACAATTGTTAAAATTTTTTTAAAACATAATATTGTTATTATCTAAACAGTCAATACTTTCTTTATTTAAATGCATCACTGTGGAGACGTTTTAGCGATGTTTTAGCGATGTTTCTTTGTTTTTTTTCTTGTTTTTACTGTTTTTTTCATGTTTTTTAGGTTTTATTGGTAATTTTTGGGTTGTGTGTGTTTATTGGGGGGTTTATTTGGTTTTTAAGTGTTTTTTTTTTCCGTTTTCTTAGCTTTTTAGGTGTTTTTTTTTCCGTTTTCTTAGCTTTTTAAGTGTTTTTTTTCCGTTTTCTTAGCTTTTTAAGGTTTTTTTTTCCGTTTTCTTAGCTTTTTAAGTGTTTTTTTTCTGGACCTCGATAAAAATTTTCAATAGTATCCGGACCCCACTTAAAATTACTTGCCGACCCCTGCTTTACAGTAACAAATTATTCTCGTGTAATTAGATAACGCATTTTTGAACCCCTTTAACGTCACGACTGAATATATTTTTAAACGCTAATTCCATGCCCGTCCTTTCCTTTAAAACTCTCTTCTAATGGACCATCCTAATTACTGCACCGACATTACATTTTAAGCCTAGTTTCATGCTATTTTCCAACCGGATAAAAAATCCAAACAACTCGAAAAAAAATTATAAAAAAAGATAAAATTTTATTATTCAATAATAACAATAATAATAAAAAAAAATAATAAAATATCTTATTTTCTGCCCTTTTCTTCCCTTCAGATGAAACGAAGCACGACGAGGCGCACATGTTGCCATTCTAAGGGACTAAACTCGAATTGAATCTGTTCCGCCTACAGATGATGCTTTTCGCATGGCAGGTGCGCACTTCTCAGGTGAGCGCCGTAGACTGAGGCCCCCAGATGCTGCACCGAACCGACTCGTGTCTCGAAATAGAACGGAGCCTCATCTCATGAATCTGACGTCATGGGATGCGTCGGATGGACGACAGGTGCCTCTCTTGTTGCCATCTCATACGGATGAGCCTCCACATGGTGCTGGAATCGCGTCTTGCCCGCCTCAAAACCACGTCCAAAAGGTACACCCACGTTTTTACGTAATCACGTGAGTAAATATTTAAATTTTTGGTTTTTTTAAATTTTTTTTAAAAAATAAAAAAATTGAAAATAATTTAATTTTTGTGTTTTGGGTTAAATTGGATTTGTTGTTTAGTGTTTGGAGGGCAGGGGGGGAAAGGTCATTTAAATGGGAACTCGGTTTAGAAAATAGAATTGGAATGAGTATAGAAGGGGAAGGGAAAAATAAAGACGAAGAAAAAAAAACACAATTTATTTACCGGTAATTGGATCAGTTTGACATGGTATTTTTTTTTAAGGGCAATTCAAGGGGATGGAATGGGGAGTTTTTGTTTGGTTAAACATAATTGCTTTTAGAGTTTTTTTTTTATTTTTACCTTGGAAAGGTATTTTTGTAGGGTTGCCGTAAACAGTCTTTTCTCCGAACATCCCATGGTTTTGGGATCTTAAGTTTCCGTCCGGAAGGATTTAAAAAAAAATTTTATCCATTACTTTTGCTTTCAATCTCAATTATTTATGTTGTTTTCTTTTGACAAATATCGAATTGGTTAAATTTCTTCATAAACATGAAATACTGTATTTTATCGATTAAGATTTTTGTCGGCGATTACAATTTCGGCTTTTCGTTTGTTACATTTTGAAGCGAGCGATCTAGCACCTGTGTCGACTCGAGGTGGACTAACTAAGCGTGATTTAACCTCTTTTTGAGAATTGCTTGAAATTACTGTTATTTCTTACTTACTGTGTTTATTATCCTCTTTTATTGTAATTTATTGCTATGTTCGTACATTCATCATTCGTGAGGTTAAATGCGGAAACAATACCTTACTTTTGGAAAAATACGGTATTCTTGGTGTCTCAGCCGCGGCTACTATTCGAGGGCGACTCTTATTCGGTAAAATACGGTAGTCAAAGAACAAACGGCAGGGCTGGGCCTCTTTTCCTAGGATTAGGTATTAGGCGTTGGAGAGGACCTTGCGACGTTTGGAATTTATTTTTTTCAAGATGGAAATGGTTTAGCCGTTGGGAAATCAAGATTGGATTATTGAGAGAAGTGCCAAGAATTTTGATATTTTTGGGATCGCACAAGCGATTAATTGTTTTTGGGAGGTTCTTAGGTGCTTTTATTTGCAACGTCGCAATTAGGCCTAAAAAGTTTGGGCGGCGAAAAAGAAGAAAACCGGTTTTGTTGTGCTGGTAAAAAAAGCTAGCTTTGTTGGTAATTTTTTCTTTTTTTGAAAAGTCGATTCAGTTGCCAAGATATAAATTAAATGATGTCACTTTCTTTTTTCCTTTGAATTTAAAGCCGTAAAGAAAGAACTTAACTTGTTTTACTTGTTTATACTACTAATTCACGGATTTGTGAGTTTTTGGTTTCCGCGACAGAAATTATGTTCGTTAAAGTTTAGTACTCATAAGATCATCTGCTAACAGAAGTGTATGCTCACAGACTTTTCTGTGTGTATAGACTTGAAAGAAAAGCCTATCAGAATCATCTGGTAGCAGAACATTTGCCAGTCTGTCACACCAGACTTTTTGTGGTACTCACAGCTCTATGCAGCAGAAAAGAAATGGTGAATGGCCATGAAGAAGAAACAAGATGGATGCCAATAAAAAATTTTAAGACTTCTTTTGCAGTTTGTCGTAAAGAAGGAAAAAGGTTTTGTCTAGACTATGCAATGCAAATTGTGTTAGTAATGCGACCAGGTTGTGACTCGCGATTGTGTATTGAATTCTGTCCGTCAACGTACTCACAAAGTACGATTCACTGCACAGTAGTGGTTTTGTTGCACTGCAAATCCCAATGCGCAAAACATCTTGTGCCACGAGTTACATTCGAGAATGCCGTCTCGTCTTAACAAGTTGTGTTAATTCTTTATTGGATGCGCCTTGAACTTTTTTCGACGGATTCTGTGGTTTCCGATTTAACCTTTGGCGGGGATTGAATTGTTTCAGGTTTCATGAAGTTGTTGACGTCACTCGGCAGTGCGGTTTCACATTTCATCTGCAAACTGCTGTATTGGTTAGCGTGGAATGCAAATATCTCTACATAATTAAAAATAAGTCAAAATGCCCCAAACATACAAAGCCATTCACCGGTTTCCATCAGAACACAGGAGTTAAGTAGCATTAGATGCTTGACCTATGGGGAATGCCAGTTGTTTGTCCTCCTTGTCTGATTGAGCTACTCTTTCTATGGAAGTCTCTTTGGACTATGTATATTTTTGTATTGCAATTTCAATATTGGCTTGTATTTTCAATTGTTTTGCAGATGCATTTTAATTATTCTACTGTGCTAACATTGTTTGATTGATTGCAAAAAGCAGATTTAGCAAATTAAATAAACATTTTATTACCAATTAAATAAAATCCATCATTCTAATCACTTTTTACACTAATAAACAATAACTGCTTCAAAATTGTACTTACGATCGAGATGTTTGCGACCGATCTATCGGAAATCCAAGATGGCTGCCAGCAATACCCGATTTGCACGAGTTTTCTCGTTACACGAAGATTTAAACGACCTATTTAGGTCGTTTATTTTCAGCCTGTTTAAACCCATTTAAACGAGCTTTGAAACGAGAATCTCGTTTAAAAGTTTGTGCAAACGGGTTTAAACGATCGTTTTAGAGTTATTGAATGCGCCTACTGAAATTCATTGAAAATAAACAGAACTACTTTTTTGCGTAGTAGAGCACAGTCTAGAATTAGGCGTAATCCGGCCTAAGCAATAGGAGTTTGGAGAACGTTGTATCGGTTTGGAGTATTCTCGGGAGAAAAGGGGTTGCGAGTGGAAAACATTTAAGAAGACCTGATCTAAGGGATCACAAGCATGCTAGGCGTCCAAAATACAAATACCTATGCAAGACTGCAGCGGGTTTCTTGGATTGGAACTAATTGAAAAGTTGCAGGATCGATCGATATTTCGCCAAGTACACAAGTTTTCTTAATCCATTCGTGTTTGGCAAATTGACATCCGTTGGTGAATAATCCTTTAGTCCTTGTTAGCATTTGTCTCCATGGTGACGTGCAAGGGAAGGGTCAAGTGTGCAACACGTGACTCAATCTGATAAGGCAAATGAGAATTAATTCACTGGGTTAGAGGGAACTTTATTTCTGTCCATTTTGACCTGTGCAAGAGATAAAAACAGGGAGTGGTGGCTTTTTACATTTATTTTCCATAGTGAAAGCAATGGATGGATGGAATTTATTTTATTTTGTTTTTATGGTTTATTGGAAAAAGTGAAGGAAAAAGAATTGGCATTGGGTTGATGTGTTGTGGAGTAGTCATAAAAAGGGGATGAGAGAACTGATGGGAGTGTATTTGGTTATAATCTGTGAGATTGGGGTCAGGAAAGAGTGTTTGTGGTATTGTTGCAATCAAATCATTCTTTGGAATTCTGTGTGCAGAATCGTGTTTTGGGGTCATGGTGATGTGACCGGCTTTGATCAACTCTCTCTTTTTATTGAATTAAATTGAAGGTGTTGGATTCTGGCGTGACGGCTTTAGCATCTGCGAGATCCTAGGCAAACATGAGGAGCTAAATCACGTTTTACTAATGCCGACAAAACATGATTGAATGGATATTGGGGGTTCTGCGGCCTTAGGAGCCTAGCAGGAAAGAAAATTTGGGATCCTTTGGGTCAATAATTTTTTATATTTGTCTTAAGCGTGGTTTTATCCTCCATTTTTAATTTTTGAACTATTCCAAACTTTTTATACTAAGTGTTATTATTTTTTATTTTTTTTTATTCTTACTTAAATTTGCATATTCATTTTCTGTAATTTATGCGCAAAAGATTTGTGCGCATATAATTGAATATTTTGCTAAGTTATGACGCAAAATATGAATTATATAAAGAGGCAATAAATGTTGTTAACTATAGGCTTGTCCAATTAATTAAATATTTACTAGTACTTAAAAGAAAAACCAGGTGGAGGGCTTGACCTCTACTTATGGTCTAGCCCGAGACCTGACCCCCAGTCCAATTTTAAGGAACTGAGGAATAAAACAAGTAGTTTCAGAAATAAAACTTTATTTACTGAAAACATCAAGGAGAGGTGACGGATCGACTTTATTGGCGATCTGAAAATACAATAAAAAACCATAAACAAATGTTGTTAGGGTGGTCAAGATATCTATCAACCAAAAACATAAAATCAAAATGAGGGTGGGAAATAACAACATTTATTGCCTCTTTATATAATTCATATTTTGCGTCATAACTTAGCAAAATATTCAATTATATTACAGCTTAGGCAATAAATGTTGTTAACTATAGGCTCTTCGTAGCCTCTAAAACAGTAGAAGTAAAATCAGTCGAAATTCTCTCGACTGGATGATTATAAAATTTGAAAAATATCGAGGCAGAGGACCAATCCGCCGCTCGAAGGATGTGAGATAAATTAACTCCTTTTGACCAAGCAAAGGAAGTGGCGGCTGCACGGGTAGAATGGGCCGAAAAAATAGCAGTGTTTACTCCTGCCATGGACAAGGTTTCCTTGATCCACCTGGCAATAGTGGAAGAAGTGACCGGTCCAAAAGGACGTGAGGACGCCAAAAAGAATTGAAGAGAGGATCCGCGAAAAGCGGCTGAGTGTTTTAAATAAAATTTAATGGCCTCGACCGGACATAATTCCTTGTCCTCGAAACGGGGTAGAACGAAAGGGACTGTAGAGGAGGATTTTCTCTTCCCTAGGAGAGGAAAAACACAAGAGTTAGCTGAAAAAACTACTTTGGATGATAAGAGTTTGAGATCTGAAGCCCTTCCTGCTAAGGAAAGGGCCAAGAGTGTGGCGATATGACGATTAATCTCTAACTTGGAGAAGGTAGGAAGTAAAAGAAACCGTGACTTAAGGAAGAGAAGAACCGGGCCTACATGCCAAATGGAGGAATATTTCGGAATTTGTGGACGCGAATTGGCGATGCCTTTCATGACGCGCCTGATAAGTGGGTGAGAACCTAGATCAATTGAAGAAATTAAACTGATGGTCTGAGAAATAGCCGAACGATGGGCATTTATTGTGCTAAGCGCAAAATTATCAGTAAAAAGAGAAGAAAGGTAATTTGCCAACTTTATGGCAGATGGGCGAAGAGGGTCAACATTGTTTCGTGTAGACCAGTGGAGCCAAGACTTCCAGTGTCCGTCGTAGATCTTATTTGATGAGGACTGCCAGGAACACCCCACCAATTTGGAAGCGTTCGTTGAAAGACCTCCGTTTCCGAGGGAACCGATGACAGTTTCCATGCGGCCAGCTGCAGGGATCGCGCTAGGAGAAGCGGATGGGGTTGTTTCAGCGCATTCGTCAAAAGATTCGGGAGTTGGGGCAACCGTATCGGGGATTCCGTCGATAGGGACCAGAGAAGCTGAAAAATAAATCTCGATTTAGTAGAAAGAAAAGAACAAATTTCCTGAATGTGGAATTACCGGAAACCAAGCTTGGCTAGGCCAAATCGGGGTGATCAGAACTATTCGAGTAGGTGTCGAAGCATTGCGGATTTTTTGAAGGCATTTTGGAACGAGGCAAAAAGGAGGAAAAGCGTAAGAAATTCCTGATCCCCAGTCCTGAACTAAGGCATCAAAGGCCTGAGCAGCAGGGTCGGGCTTCCAGCTAAAGAAGTTTTCTAATTGCGCATTATGCATTGCCGCGAAAAGGTCTAAATAAAAGGGACCCCAAATTTGATCAATGGAGTGAAAGACCTTATGATTCAACATCCAGTCACCTGAGTCTACGATCTTACCCCTAGAGGCCGCGTCCGCTTCTATATTGAGGCGACCCGGGATGTGCTCCGCTTGAACAGAGATATTCCTTTCCATAGCCCAAGACCAAAGGTCTTGTGCTACGGCAGTAAGGTCTCGGGATCTGGGGCTGCCCAGATGATTTATGGAGGCAATCGCTGCAGTATTGTCCATTCTAATCTTAACTATACTATCGGATAAATCCTTAGCAAAAGACTTGAGACCCCAAAAAGCAGCTAAAAGTTCAAGAACATTGATATGTTTCTTAACAAGGAGAGAGGGCCAGGAGCCTCCTATACTAACGCCTGAAGAAGTTGCCCCCCATCCTGTTAGGGAGGCATCGGAATCAAAGCATAAGAGACAAGGTTTAGGAAGAAGAGATCTGCCCTTGCAAAATCTCAAATTATGTTTCCACCATAAAAGCTCTGACCTAGCTTCTTCTGTTATAAAACATGTGGATTCATAATTTCCGGTGAAATTACGGGCTTTTAAATGTTGCAGTCCCCGATAATGTAAGGGCGCAGAGGAAATGGCAATTGTTGTGGCGTTAAGTTTGCCGATAATAGAAGACAGTTCTCGTATAGAACAGGTTTCTGATTGAAGCAAGTCTTCGAGGGAGGAAAGAATATTCTGAACTCTGTCTGGTGGCAAGGAGACGCTCATAGAAACTGAATCAATTAGAAAGCCTAAAAAGGTAATCGAAGTAGTGGGCTCAAGGATCGATTTTTTCAAATTAATGATAAAACCCAGAGCGCGAAAAAGAAGGCAAACAAAATCCCTCTGTCGTGTAAGAAGTTCGTGAGATTTATTTATAAAAAACCAATCGTCTAAATAGACTGCTAACCGAACGTAAAGAGATCGAAGGAAAGTTGCTACAGCTCTACACAATTTTGTAAAGTAAAAGGGAGCGGGACCTAAACCAAAGGGAAGCACTCCTAGTTCATACAGAACACCTTCCCAGAAAAATCTCAAAAATTTTCGAGATTCTGGGTGTATGGCCACCGAAAAATAGGCATCAGATAGATCCAGTTTAAACATAAAAGCGTCTTTCTCCACCAGAGACAAGGCGGTGTGAATATTCTCCATTTTGAAATGGTTGAAAACCAAAAAGGAATTGAGGGGTTTAAGATTAATAATAGGCCGAAAACCGCCATCTTTTTTAGAAACTAGAAAAAGAAAACTAATTATTTGATCTTGGCAAGGAAGAACCGAATAAGCGGCCCCTTTAAGGATCATGGCCTTAACCTCCTCCCTGATTAGTTCATGTTTAATCTGATCGAAAACTGGTGTACGAAATTCTGATTGAATAGGTGGACTTAAAAATTCCAATTTTATCCCTCTGACCGTATCAAGAACCCAAGAATCTGAGGTGATAAAGGACCAAGTGTCGTGACAAAGGGGTAAACGTCCAGATGAAAGACAGGCGTCAGGAAAGGAAAAGTGGCTACACCAAGCCGTTACCGTTTCTAGTGAAGCCGCCACGACCCCTTCCCCGGTTGCTGGGGAAGGGGTTTTTACGAAAGGGCTGTTGCTGCCCTTTGTTGTAATCCGGGTTACGAAAGCTTCTACTCTGATCTCTGTCGTCCGGTCGTGTGTGGGAATAATCCCTGCGCTGAAAACTCTCGACGGGGCGACTAAAACCACGGCGGAAACGATTATCGCGACGAGGACCCTTCGCGGGATTTTTACTTCTCGCTCTGTCCACTGATGCGAATTGGTCGGCTTGCTTTTCTGCAAGGAAAAACAATAAGTTGTAAGACTCTTAAATTTTTTGTATCGAAAATATGGGTTACTGAATCTCTCAAAAAATTGCCCTTGAAAAAGAGTGTCTCCCTCCGAATTTCGAAAATGCTTCACCATGTCGGACTTCTTCGTACCCAAACCTTGAACGACATTGAAACGTCGTTCGTCGCTAATTGCGTTCATAGCATTTCGAACTTGTTGAAAAATGGCTTTGTTGGCGTAAAGCAATTCGTCTTTGTTCATGGGGTCGTTTGTTGACGAACGATCGTAGATTCTTGCCGTAATCGACCCAACGCGCGCCATCATGCCGTTTAAGCGACGCAAAAAACGTTCTCGCGGAATGGAAAAGGACGTGTTTCGTGCCCCCACATAGGCCTCCACATCTTCGTCCATTTTCTTCTTTTTCAAAAAGGGAACCTGTCGAGTCGGGCACGGAAAATCGGCCTTAAAACTGTTATTTTTGGCCGTCGAAACTGGTTTGCTCAAAATTCGAACTATTTCCTTGGCGGACGATTCGTGGAGAAAAGGCGCATCTTCTTCGAGATCATCGGAGTCGTCCGACGATCGGTCGGATTCCTCGTCCTTTCGAGACGGCGATTTTCGCGATTTGGCGTGCGGTTTGTCTCTTTTCTCGAGTTCTCGTCGGAGACGTATAATTTCACGGTCCTTACGAGACAGTCTTGCGGAAAATTCTCGCTCATCGTCTGACGAGCTAGAGCGTGACGAACGGTCGGAATCATACTCTGAAACATCTGACTACAACCAGTCAGTAACAAGAGTGAGAATTTTATCTACAATTCCGCATGAGAATTACTTACTTGATTTTCAGACTGAAATGTGCCCCACTCGTCTCTACGAGATCGAGACATTTTTGGCAATTCGGTAGACCCCTCCCGCTGAAGAGGGGCCCCACCTGTCTGATTCTGCGAGAAAGCCATAAAGATGAGCTTCTCGATGGCCTGGGAAGAAAGTCCCAAGTCGGGCGCCTGACTATTCGCGACTTGCGAGGCGGTAAAGTCGGGCCCTCTCGGATCCCGTACATCATTGTTTCCAAAAGATTCGTCAAGGCGTTCTATCGTTTCAACTGATGGTGTGGGAACGATGGAATCATCTAATAGGATCCTCGATTGGAACGAGGAAGGCGGCGCGATGGGCTCGTGGTGAGTTTCAACACGCGTGGTGGTGGTGATAGGCTTAGTGGTGTTGGTGCGACCACGCGGTGGTCGTGCTTTTTTGGAGCTTAAAGAGTCATCTGCTGTCTTCTTACCTCTAACTTTAGTAGGGCTCATCGTAAAAGGTAGTCAAAGTGCAAAAAAGCGATATAAAACTAAAAAATAGCCAAAATTTTCTTGAACGCGAAAAATCACGTGTGGAGAACTTGGCTAGTAAAATTGGACTGGGGGTCAGGTCTCGGGCTAGACCATAAGTAGAGGTCAAGCCCTCCACCTGGTTTTTCTTTTAAGTACTAGTAAATATTTAATTAATTGGACAAGCCTATAGTTAACAACATTTATTGCCTAAGCTGTAATATAATTACTGTCAACTTTACTGTTTTAGTTGGCGTGGCTTGTCAATCATGTGATCAGAGGTGTCTTATGGGCTACACTACCTTGATTAAGGCACTTACCTGTCAACTATACTCTTGTTCTTCTCCCATTGGCCGAGCCACATTACTCCTAACTCCAGTCTGTATTACTACCACTAGGAGAAGTAGTTTTTATTTTTATTATTTTTTGTGATTGCTATTACCATTTAAGTTGATATTTTTAGGGTTGCATCGAATATTAAAAAAGCCGAATACCGAATATTCGGAACCGAATACAGTGGCTGAATATTCGGTATGCGGCCGAATAACCGAATAATAAAAAATAATAAACATTTGCGGTGAAAAAAGTTATTTTATGGTGGGAGAAGTCATTTTATTGTGGAAAAGTGTTTTTTCATTGAAGAAAAAAGCCATTTTATGTCGTCGTTATGCTTAAAAAGTCAAATTTGCTATAAAAATTCAGTTAAAATCGCAAATTTTAATGTAAAAATGGCTTTTTAAATATAAAAACCGCAATTTTTATGTAAAAATGACATTTTAAATGTAAAAACGTCATTTTATACGTAAAAACGTCATTTTAAACGTCAAAACGCCATTTTAAACGTAAAAACGTCACTTTTTCACCGTAAAAACGACTTTTTCCCCATATGATGACTTCGTCAAGCCAAAATTAAAATTATTTTGTCAAAATTGCATTTTTTCATCGAAAAATATAAAGTTTTCTGATAAAATGCAATTATTATAGTAGAATCTACGTAACATAATCAGTATTTGTCCTAAAAAGGCAAAACTTACCATTTAAATGTGCAAGTTATTCTAATTTTCTAATTATTATGTATTCGGCCAAATATTAGGTTGATATTCGGCCAAATACTTAATATTCGGTTAACCGAATATAAACCGCATATTCGGTGCAACCCTAATAATTTTAATTGTATTTTATTATAAAATGTTATTTCCATTTAGGAAATAAAGTTTTATGCACAAATAAATGTAAAACTCATGTTTGTTCTGTTTATTGGTTGCTTTGTCTGGAAAGCACGATATTTTGAAATTTTGGCTGTTATCTAGGCAATCTATTACAATGTCTGTACATTGTAATGCATTTCTGGTGTTTGGGTCTACATTTTTGGATCACTACACCAGTGATACAGCTCAGCCAATGGGAGAAGGCCACCCTTTTGAGTCGAACAAGAGTATAGGACTCATCTCCTTTAGACAGTGAGTGAGAACGTCATTCTTTTCGACTAACTTAGGCGCGACACAGAACCTCGTGTAAAACCGAGTAAACTGTTAAGTGCATGCTAGAGGCGGAATTCATAACTGAATAATCCTCTATCTTGTTCTATCTGCCCTAAAAAGCGCCATTCATCTTCAACTTGACCGATTCGCGCTTCGTTGTTTACCACTTTACCATGCTCTTGAGTATTCCTCACCATTTGAAGTTGAAACCTGAGACATTCATTATTCCTTTACATTACTTAACCCTCGCGTAATCAAAAGATCTTGTAATTTACAAATAGTTGTTGTCATTCAATGAACAGGAATTCCTCACCGCGTGCGACGGCAGAGTCGAAAGGTGGCTATTTAAGAATTCCACGGACCTGGACCCATGCGCGATTAATTTTGCGCGTATATATGTTATTTTTATATAATTTTGCATAAAACTTTGTATAATTTTTTATATAATTTTATATAATTTTGCATAAAACTTTGTATAATTTTTTATATAATTTTATATAATTTTGCATAAAACTTTGTATAATTTTTTATATAATTTTATATAATTTTGCATAAACCTTTGTATAATTTTTTATATAATTTTATATAATTTTGCTTAAAAATTTACAAAAGTTTGCAAAATAAGCTTGTTTTATTTAGGCGTGTATGATGGGTTCGCCCCACCAATAATCAGCTCGCGCCTCACCGTTTGGGAAACCCTGTTGTAGAGGGCGGCTCTTATTCGAGGGCGACTCTTATTCCAAGATTACTCTTAATGGGATAAATAGGATAAATCGAAAGCATGGAACCCTGCAGCTGACAAGGTGTTAGTCCACGCGCCTGTTTGCGAAGGATCACTTTTAAAGCGTCGTTGTTTATTCGCCGCGCTAATTCGAGCGTCGCTTTACAAATCCAATCAAGAAAAGTGACCGGAGAGTTTTTCCAATTGTTATTGGACCACCTGGTGGTGATTTTTGGCGATTATTTGCGCAGTGATTGTGGTTTGCTTAATGAATTTGATTAGCAATGAAATTTTGCTAATTTTCACAGCCGGTATTAAATTAGCTCGGAGAAACCCTTTTAACCCGCACAATTTTTATTGACTTAAAAGTCATTAGAGAGAGGCCGAGGTGCGCTGAGCGGGATGGCCGTAGGTGGAATCATGGGATTTGCTTAAAACCCAGTTAAAATGAAACAGCAGGCGGATTTCAGGCGGGTCGCGGGAGGAAAGGTTAAAAGGATTAATTAATTTACGTATGATTAGGTTGTCGGAAATTTGATCGAGGAGTTGAATTTGTTGGCATCGATTGCGCTGCAATGGGATATTGTTTGGAGACAGTTTTGCAAAGGTCGCGCGCACCTTTTAGCTCTGCAATTGGAGCTGTCTACCTGAATAATTGATCGGCTTCTTGCTGGGACGAGTTTTCAGGGTGATCAATAGGTATCAAGTGCGTCTTGTTAATTATCGCTGGTGGAATTAATATTTTGGGCTTTTTTGTTTGTGTTTGTTTTTTGGATGGGGAACTTATGGGTGTATTAGATTTCTAAAGATTTTTTGATTTGCAGAGATTTTTTTTAAATTTTGTGAATTTGCAGAGATTTTTCGAAATTTTTTGAATTTGCTGAGGTTTTTCTAAATTTTGTTAATTTGCAGCGAGTTTTCTAAATTTTGTGAATTTGCAGAAGTTTTTCTAAATTTTGTGAATTTGCAGAGGTTTTTCTAAATTTTGTGAATTTGCAGAGGTTTTTCTAATTTTTGTGAATTCGCAGAGATTTTTCTAAATTTCATGATTTTTGCAGAGATTGCATGGAATTTTATGAATTTGCAGAGATTTGCATGGAATTGCAGAGATTTGCATGGAATTTTATGATTTTTGCAGAGATTGCATGGAATTTCATGAATTTGCAAAGATTTGCATGGAATTTCATGAATTTGCAAAGTTTTGCATGAAATTGCAGAGATTTGCATGGAATTTCATGATTTTTGCAGAGATTGCATGGAATTTCATGAATTTGCAAAGATTTGCATGGAATTTTATGAATTTGCAAAGTTTTACATGAAATTGCAGCGATTTGCATGAAATTGCAGAGATTTGCATAAAATTACATGAATCTGCAAGAAATTTACTTAGATAAGCAAGGAATGTACATAGATTTGCAAGAGTTTATTTGTATTTCTAAAGATTTGCAGAGATTTGCATGGATTTTTAACTGATTTGCATGGATTTTTTTATTGATTTGTTTGGAATTTTTGCTGATTATTTTTGAATTTTTGCTGATTATTTTTGAATTTTTGCTGATTATTTTTGAATTTTAGATGATTATTTTTGAATTTTAGCTGATTATTTTGGAATTTTAGCGGATTATTTTGTAATTTTAGCTGATTAGAGTGGAATTTTCGCTGATTTGTTTGGCATTTTTGCTTATTTGTTTGGAACTTTTACTGATTACGGATTTTCAAGGATGTTTATGGATTTTCAGGGATTCTATGGATTTTCAAAGAAACTTATGGATTTTTAAAGACTTTTATGGATTTTCAAGGATTTTTATGGATTTTCAGAAGTTTTTATGGATTTTTCAGGGATTTTTAGGGATTTTTTAGGGATTTTTATGTATTTTCAAAGATTTTCAGGGATTTGACATTGATTTTTATACTTACATTATTTATGGGCTTCGACAATTTTTGTGTTTTTTCAAGGATATTCTCTAAAATAGATTTTCACCAATATTCACAAAATTTCATGTTTAAAAAAAAATTTATTTATTTTAAATGCTTCGTGAAATTTAAATCCAACAATCATTAATTATTCAAAATTTCATTGAATCTAGATTTAAGAAAACCAAAAAAAAAGCATCTACCTAGACTGCACATATCCCCAAGCACATACAAATCTAATTTTTCTTCTTAAACTTACTAATGAAAATTAACGACAAATGTCAAATAAAAAAATAAAAAAAGTAAAAAAAAAAAAAAAAAAAAAAAAAACTTAAAATGCAAATCTTAAAAAATATCACTTTAAACACACCCAAGTTGTGAACAAGAAAAGTCACTCACCTGCATTACATCAGTGGAAAATCATTTCCATCTTCGACTAAAAATGCAAATTTATAAAATCCAATAAACAAAAAAATTCTACTTTTATATAATACATCAAAATATTAGAATAATGCTTCAGATTTTTACTTTTGAACATGATCCTTGCATTAATTGCATTAATATACATTTTATTTTATTTTTTACACATTTTGTGTGCAATTTTATTCCATTTCATTTCTTTATTAAAGAACGGATAAAGTGGGATGAAGATGAGTGACACTGAATCTGCAGGATTCCAAGCGTGAGATGCAGCTGGGAGTGGAGTGCCTTAGACATTTAATCCTTTCGATAAGCCCGTATCGTGATTGTTCTTATTTGTTCGCCTAAAAGAATGGATTACATTTTAAATTTTCTAATTAAAAAAACCTGAGTGCTGTTTCTTTGATGAATTTCTTTTACTTTAAAGGTCACGCAGGAAAAGAAATAAAAAATTTCTCTAATCTCTTTAAAATAACCTGGAAAAAGGTTACGTAACATTTTAAACCGTCAAGCTAGGTTTACACTTGTGTTTACACTAGACGCAACGTAAGCTGCTTGCGTCCAAAAATTCTTGACGTTGACGCCAAGATGTTCCGCCATGACGATTTTCAAAAGTTTATAAATACTGTCACTAGGTGGCGTTGTTTTTACGTCATCGACGACAAACACGCAGGTGAATTCAAGCACAAATTTGCGATTTTAGCATGTTTTTATTACGCGTTAGTGATGAAGGAGATGATGATTTGCTTGTTTAGCTACATCGGAGGTTCCATGTTATACTTTAAGCCTAGTACTCATAACACCATTCCGTCTTTGGAATGGTAACAGGAATCAAAGTCTTAAGTTTCCTAACAAGGGTGGTACTCATAAAAATATTGTTTAGACTCTGAATCACTCTTGCAAGTGGAAACGAATTGTTTCCGGCCCCGATGGTGCCCGGAAAAATTTAATTGTTTCAGACTCTGAATAAATTTTGTCTACCCAGAATTCCCCGAGATTTCGCGAGAATTAGTGCGAGAATTCGCGAGAAGTAGTGCGAGAATTTGCGAGAAGTAGTGCGAGATTTCGCGAGAAGTAGTGCGAGATTTCGCGAAAAGTAGTGCGAGATTTCGCGAGAAATAGTGCGAGATTTCCATCCTCATAATTCTTTTTATTGCCCAAGTCTAATTCCGAGTCCCTGCACCTTGAGTGCAAAACACAACTATAAACTCCGACATTCACAATCGAATCATTCTCTTCGCGGTGACACATGCAACTAACATTCACCAAAACAACCCCGATAAATAAATTGACAACTTTTCTGTTGCCATTTTGAAAAAAAGAAAAGAAAAAAAGAAAAAAAGCTTTTGATTCAATATTGATGTTTACTTTGCTTTTCTTTGCCGACAGGGGTCGCACGTAGTCACGTGATTAAAATAGAATGCACTCAAACTCCATTTTTTATTTCGTGACAAACTCACTTCCACTCTTGATTTATTCCGCGACGGTGGCGCAACGAATGACGTCATCTCTAAAGATAAACTCTGCGGGGGCACCGGGGCAGAAAGGTGACGTCTTCCGATGCCCCCCTCGTGTGTCTTAGTGACCCCTTTTGGCGAACAATTAATCTCCATTATTCAATTGATTAAAAAAAATTTTTTTTTAATTAAAAAGGAACCGGAAGTGATGATTTAATTAGTTTTTTTGATGATGCAATGAATTGTGAAAGTGGAAAATAATTTTCTTTTGTGATTCGTTAATGCTGAGCGAAAAATGCAAAAATGCCGGATATGCAAATTGTTGGGATGGGGAAAGTTGTTTATTTTTATTGCGTTTTTGAGGGAACGTTAAATGAATTGGAAAATTATTTTGTGTGGGATTTATTTTTTATTTTATGTCATTTATTTGTTATTCATACAATTAATATTTTGATTCATAAGTTTGCAAAATTTGGATTTTTATTTTGTGTTTTGGAATTGGTGCTTCACTGCAGTGTTTGTGTGGGAAAAGATGTTGTGGGGGAAGGTTTTGACTTTTTTAGGCTTTTTAGGCGTTTTTTAGGCTCGGGGGTGTGAGTTTTAGGCGGAAGGTATGTTTTAAAAAGTAGAAGAGGTAAAATAAATATTTTTAGACCGAAAATGTATTTTTTTAGGTCGAAAATACATTTTTTTAAACCGAAAAGGCATTTTTTTTAGACCAAAAATGTTTTTTTTAGACCGAAAATGCTGTTTTTTTTTAGACCGAAAATACATTATTTTGGACCGAAAATGCATTTTTTTTTAGGTTCGAAAATACATTATTTTGGACCAAAAATGCATTTTTTTAGACCGAAATTGTGCATCCATTTTGTATGAAAATGCTTTCTGGTCTCGAAAATAGACCTTTTTAAAGTGAGGAATTCAAGAATAGAGCCTGTAGGAAAAAATGCATTTTTTAACATAGGTTTATAAATTTACAATTTTAGACGTACAAAAAAATATAAGTCTAAACATGCAGTAAAACTATCTATTTTAGGCTAAAAATATCCATTTTTAGTCAAAAAATGTCAATTTTACACAAAAACTATCAACTTTAAGACAAAATTCAGGCCAAAAATGCATTATTTATGTTAAAAATATTTTTTAGCTCCAAAAATAGCCTTTTTTAAGAGCATAGGCCCATAAAATCACTCTTTTAAAAAAACAAAAAAAATCCCTAATTTAGACCAAAAATGCATTATTTTGCTAAAAATTCCTTCCCACCTCCAAAAACAAACCATTTTACACCAAAAAAAAAAAAAAAAAAAAAAAAAACCTTCAAAACCACACTTAAACGCAAATTTTAGACCCACAAAATAGACCTTACCTGCAAAAACACATTTTTAACCTTCAACATTTTCCCACCCAAACAAACCTCCACAAAACCCCCCAAAAAAAACCAAAAACAAAAACCTCCACCAATTGGTCACCTAAAAATCGAAATCTCCACAACCGGACGTCACAAAACGCGCGAAATCGAACATCACCAGCAAACAATTTTTCCCAGTTTGCCCCAACTCGATTTCACACTCATTAAAGACAATTAAATTGAGGGACGCACGAGACGCTGCGTAAAAGTGGCAGCATCCATCCTCTCTCGCTCCCGCCTCTCCTCATCCTCCGCATCGCGCTCCGAGTCGCATCCCAGGCTCGAACGCCGCCGTGCGTCGTTTGCACACTGATCCCCGATTGGCTGATTGCACGATCCGTTGCCCGGATGCGGTGCGCGGGGGCCGGGAAGGTCGTAGCTCGCAACCCAAGGAGAAGTGGGTCTGCTACTGACTTCGATGGTGGTTCTCTTCATCGCCAGGTGATGACCAACCAGAGATTCACGTTCGGTAAGTGATAGCACTTGCTTTTAATTAACAAACGTTGATTTAACACATTTGGCGCTCTTGTTGGCGCCGTTTACATGCGCTTGGGTGTCGCGGTGCGTGGGAATGCGCTGCAATTGCAAATGGGCGAATCAATTGCCATTTTTTTTCGGTTTTTTTTTTTTTTAAAGAAATTATTTTGGAGGAAAAATATTTATTTTTATTTTTGTTTTTGTTTATTATTTTTTTTTTTTTGTGGTTAATGGAAGGAGCGATTTTGAAATGAGATAAAGATATCGATGTGTGTGAGATAATTGCGGGGAAAGTGTAGAAATGCACAGGTGTGTTGCGTTGGGATTATTTTTAGGGTTGGCTGGTTGGGTGAGTAAGTTTTTTTTTTTTTTTTTTTTTTTTTGGTGGGGGGTGAGTGGTGGAACCCATTTTCGAAGTTTTGGGTTTTTTAATTAGGGTTGGCTTTGCTGCATGGGTTGAGTTTGCAGTGAAGTTGTTGTTGCAAATCAGGCGGAGCTTTTGTTTAATTAAAAGTGTTTTGGGGGTGTTTTTTGGGAATGGGTGGAATTAGCAAAGGGGTAAATTGATAAATTTTTTGTACATTAATTGGGAGTTTATTAAATTAATAGTTTTTTTTGGGGGGGGGGGGGGGGTAAGTGTTTTTTTTTTTTTTGTGTGTTTTGGTATTCGAGCCAATTGAAGTCAAGTTGACGCTGATGTTTTGCTTTCAATCTTGCTGATGGAGTGAAACAGGAGTCCTTGAGTGAGAGCTTTGGCTCTGTGCTATAAAAACAACACGCTGAGATCCAATTAATTTTTTTTAGGTATAAATTTTTACTAATAGTTTTTTTTTTTAAATTGAAAAAAAAAGACACTTATTGTTCTATTTTATGTTTTAAGAAATGCAGATTTAATTTTATTTTTTGGTTCAAAATTTTTGGAATAATTCAAATCGTTGTGAGTGCATTGCAGGGAAGCTCGTGTTTTTAATAAATGAAAAATGTTGTTACGGGTAGTTGTTGGTTTGGAAACCATTGTACACTTTAGAAATTAATCAAAACATGATCATTATTGGGATGTATTATATGCAAATTGTGGTGTAACTATGGCAACACAAATAAATAAGTGTATTTTGAAGTTGGAGAGTTGAAACACGTAAAAATACACTTAGGAATAAATTAAGGAGTACAATTGTATCCAACAGTAGTATTATTTTACTTTTCTTCAATTTATTTTGCTTTATTTTAACTAATTTACATAATTAATTAACTAAATTAGTTTTAACTAATCAAAAACTAACTAGAACATCCTGAAAATCAGCAAAAAGCACTAAAAGCACCAAAAATTAAATTTTTAAATCACATTTTTGGGATTGGCACACTAAAATGACTTAAAATTGTTTGTTTCTGTCGACATAACTTAAATTTCTTTACTTTACATAAATTTACTTTATATTTAATAAAATTGGACACGCCTATAATAACAACATTTATTGCCTCTTTATATAATTTATATTTTGCGTTATAACTTATTTTTATTGCGTTTTATTTTATTTTATTTTATTTTATTTTATTTTATTTTTATGGAGTTCAAGGTTAAGATCGGATTTTCCTCGGGACTCGGTGAGATGTTTATAAATGGTTTTGGCGACGAGTTTGGTAGCAGTGACTGGGTCTCCCTACGAATCGCAGTGTTTACGAGGTTGACTGCATTTGTGCCCAGATTGTAGAAGAAATATCCATTTATTTTTCCTCGGCCCTCTTTTGTCGACTCCAGGAATTTCACCTGAATGGTCATTTTGTAAACAACTTTTTTTTCTTTTTTCTTTTTTCAAATAATTTTTATTTTGCGTGCCGCTTGCTCCACATTGCAATTACACAAATTACACATGCTAAAGATGGACAATAATACAATAATGGCTTTTTGTGTTTGAATGGGGTTGAGTGAATATTGAATTATTTTTTTTTTACCATTTATTATTGGTGTCATTTTGCAGGTATTTGGTTTGACAAATTGGCAGGACATTTATTTTTAATGTTAACAACTGCTGAAGAAAATGGTGTGTGGAAATGGAATCTTGCAAAATAGATTAAAATGGCTCGGCTTTTTTGGGTTTCCTGTTTGTAAAATCCAGATTTGGATTTAATGTTTAGTAATGATTTCAATTTATGTTTAATTTTAGTGTTTTATTTCGAAAAGTGTTTTAAGTCTCTTTGTAATTGTTTTTATCGAATATCGAATTGTATTGGTAATGTTTTAACGACAATAGTGTTTTTTGATCGAGGGACACCAAGAGTGCCCTCTGGTGTGTAATCTGTAATTTTGACCGGTCCTTGTTGACCGGAAGTTGACCCCGTTTTTGGGATTGACCACCATCTTTTTTACCTGTATCATCGTGTGTCACCACGCGATTTTCCTTGTTAAAATCTTCAACGATTAAAATTAGTTAAGTTTAAAAATACGTCTCAAATTGTTGCTCGCGCGTGCTGCAATCGCAGCTAGATTATTTCGAAGTCTCGAAATTGGTGCCGAAACCCGGGAGAAAAATCCAGGAACCTGAAGAACTGAAATCTATAAAAACCGCAAGTAAAATTTGAGAAAAATAAAAAATGGCCGAAGATCTCAACGTGATCAAGTCACAACGAACAGTGGCCAGAAGAATGACGACCGCCACTATAACCAAGGCGAAAACGATTCTTGCGGCAATACCACAGAATGAACTCGAACTAAAAAAAATTAAGGCCAACCTGAAGGCCAAGTCCGCCGAATTAAAGGCGTTAGACGGAAAAATATTGGCGGCGTTGGTTGACGACGACGAGATCGACCAAGAAATCACACAGTGCGAAACTAATTATAATGAGAAGATAATCGACTGCGAGGTCGAGCTCGAAGAAGCGCTGAAGAAAATGAATGCGCTGGCAATCGCCCCGCCACTCGCCCCGATCACCAACAATTACCATGGTACCGTTAATGCCCCGCACGAGACGACGATGCGACTCCCCAAGTACGAGGCCATAAAATTCAGTGGCGACCCCCTCGAATGGGATGATTTCTGGGGGAATTTCGAAATCAGCATCGATTCGAAGCCTAACATCACAAATAAAAGCAAGTTGGTGTATTTAAAGTCGTATTTGGACGGTGAAGCGGCGCTCGTGTTGAAAGGACTGCCGCCAACTGATGAGAATTACCCCGTCGCCAAGGAACTTTTAATTGAACGTTACGGGCGAAGTGACGTTATTCTCAGTGCGCACATGAGAGCGTTAATGAAAATGCAACCTGTAAAAGATATTTTAGACCCCGTGCCTCTTCAAAAGCTCTACGACCGCTGCGAGTCACACGTGCGCGGATTGTTGGCGTCAAAAATGAACACTGAAGCTATCGATGCGACAGCTTGTCCGCTGATATTGGGTTTGGTCCCAAAACAAATTTCACTAGACTTTTCGCGACAACACCCTGATGGGAAATACAAAGCAAAAGACTTATTGGACATGATTCGAGCTGAACTAATTCATCATAGCAAAATTGATAGTTTTCAGGACCTGCATCGCACTAAAGACCAGGAGAAGTCGGGAAAAGCAGAAAAACAGGACACGGAGAAGACATTTCGCAAGAACAACGATCGTGTCCCGTCTGCTCGAGTATTGAGCACGATGATCGCCAACTGCATGTTTTGCAGTAAGACCCACGAACGTGACGGCTGTTCCACGACTGCAGCGGAGCGAAAAGAATACGTGGTTAAAAATGGACGGTGTTTTAAGTGCTTAAAAAAGGGGCACACGTCGAAAACGTGCTCCTACCGAATCACGTGTAAGATTTGCCAACGAAATCACAATCCTTTGGTGTGTGATGGAGCGAGGAAAACCGTTAATGAAAGTTTGACCACTCACGTGGCTACGTGTGCAGAATTATCAGCGTTCGTCCCTCCTCCTGCTGCAGCGTTGGCGTCAATTTTTGTGCGTGTTGTGCATCAATCAAAAGAAGCGATCGTGCAGTGTCTTCTCGACCCCGGCAGCCAAACGACATTCGTGTTGTCCAGTCTTGCTAAAGACTTGGGGTTGCAATCGAAAGGAACTGAAAATTTGTCCGTACTGACTTTTGGCAGTCAAGTGTCGCAAAGTGCAAAGCGAGAACGATTCGAGTTGAATTTGTGCAACGTGGACGACAAGAATAAATCGCTCACGGTCACAGCAATCGAGACGCCGTGGATAACGCGGCCGATAAAAACTGAGTTGCAGGCTGGCTTGCGAGCCGCCTTAGCACGCAACAATATTGTAATAAATTTTGAACAATACACTAATTTTGATGTTTTTTGTTTGATAGGCGCCGATAATATCGCTAAAATTTTGACTGGACGTCTCGAGAAGTTTGAAGAGGATCTGGTGGCAATCGAAACAATTTTTGGCTGGGCGTTGATGGGTAGCTCGCCCAACGTGACGACTTTGTCTACAATGGTCACCCGCGTATTCAACGTGCGGCTCGACGACCGCTTAGATGACCATCTTAAACAATTCTGGGAACTCGAAGCGATTGGAATCCGACACGAGTCCATTGACGAGTCGCCAACAGATCGCAACACGTGCACAAAGCGCTTCCGCGAGCTGGTGACGCGAGAGGACGGACGATATGTGGTGCCACTACCGTGGTTAGTCGATGCCAGTCAACTCAACAACAATTTTGAAGTAGCCAAGCGGAGATTTTGGCATTTGGTGCGCAAGTTCAAGAAGAACCCCGGCTTTTATCAAGCTTACAAAAAAATCTTCGACGATCAGCTGAAAAACGACATCATCGAAGAAGTGAAAGTGCAAGACCCAGAACATTCATATTTTATGCCGCATCGTGCAGTTGTGCGAGAGGATCGTGCGACGACAAAAATTCGTATTGTTTTCGACGCGTCATCAAAGGGAAAGAACGAGCTTTCGCTGAACGATTGTTTGGACAGCGGCCCCAATTTGTTACCGGAAATATTGAAACTTTTGGTGCTATTCCGACGTGAGCTTGTAGCGTACATCTCGGACATCGAAAAAGCATTTTTGCAGCTTCTGCTAAGACTTTGCGACCGGAACTTTGTTAGTTTTTTGTGGGTACCAGAGAATTGGGACGGTTTGGAATTCCTCGTGCCAAGAATTATGCGTCAGAAGCGAGTCACGTTTGGAGTCAGTTCCAGTCCCTACTCGTTAAACGACACGATCCTCATGCATCTGGACGAAATGGAGAATTTGTATCCGGACACCGTCAAGCAGATTCGAGAGAAATTTTACGTGGACGACCTTCTGGATTCGATGCGAGCTGAAAATCAAGTTTTGACCGTTTTTTATGAGGCGCGGAAGTTGATGATGGACGCGCATTTGCCTTTAAGAAAATGGCATTCGAATTCTCCACGACTACGAGAAATATTTGCTAAGGAGATCCCCGAAGATGAAGAAATTATCGCCGCCGAAAATGGTCAAACTACCGTGCTAGGTTTGATTTGGAATTACGAGACCGATAGACTTCAACTCGAAATAGGAGAATGGGCTGAAAAGAAACCAGAAAGCGGTCAAGGATCGAAGAGGGCGATTGTACAAGCAGTGGCGAAAATTTATGACCCGTTGGGCTTCGCCTCACCATTCGCGATCGTCGGAAAACTCATGTTTCAGGAGTTGTGGTCCAGAAAAATCGATTGGGACGTCCCCTTGCCCCCCGACATTGCCAAGCGGTGGTGTGAATGGTACGAACAGGTGACAACATTACGAACAATCTCAGTCAAACGACCGTACAGTCCAAACTTGAGCGACAACTCTCAACAGGAAATTCATCTCTTTTGCGACGCGAGTCCGAAGGCGTACGGCGTCGTAGTTTACGTGCGCACAGAAACAAATGGAACTGTCGACGTGTCGTTGTGCATGTCCAAGTCACGCGTTGCGCCGTTGAAGCCACTTACTTTGCCAAAATTGGAACTCATGAGCGCCCTTTTGTCATCACGCGTTGCAGTGAAGTTACGAGTTTTGGAAATCAAGAAAATGCATTGTTGGACCGACTCTTCAATTACATACTTTTGGATCCAACAGCAACAGAAGAAAACTAATCCTTTCATCGCGAATCGAGTACGGGAAATTCGTACAAACACCGACGTCGAATCTTGGCGACACTGCCCCGGCAGGGTAAATCCTGCGGATAAATTGACGAGAGGGATGGAAGCAGTGAAACTGGTTGACGATAACGAGTGGTGGCAGGGCCCCGAGTGGCTACGAAAAGGTGAAGAACATTGGCCACAAGAAATAAGCGCAGAATTAGAAACCCAACTTGAAGAGTTCGAAGAAAATTGCACGAGCGTCAACGCGACTCGATCGGCGGAAAAAATGGAGCCGATATTCGCCCTGGAAAACTACAGCAGTTGGACAAGAGTCGTAAGGATCACAGCCTGGATGCTACGCTTCATTCGAAACTCGAGAAAGAATCAATCAATTGTCGGACCGCTGAAAACTGAGGAAATCGAGGCAGCAGAAACATATTGGTTCCGCCATGCTCAGCGTTCAAGGTTCGCAGAGGAATTGGATTGCGTGCAGAGCGCTGTGAAATTAAACAGAGAATCACCGCTATCGCAAGTGGAATTAATCATCGACGAGAGAGAAGTACTAAGAATAAATTCTCGAATTCGCGACCACATCGGATCGAAAAACTTCATTTATCCAGTCGTATTGGACGCGGACTCGCCGATGACCAAATTGATAATAAGGGACTGTCATTTACGTGCCTTGCATGGAGGACTGGGAGATACGTTGGCAGAATTTCGCTCAAGATTTTGGACCCGAAGAGCCAGAAAAACGATAAAAAGTTACGTGTCCAAATGCATAACGTGCCGTCGCGTGAACTCGAAGCTGATGACACAAGCCATCGGGCTTCTCCCTTCTGACCGCATCAATCGTGCTGCCCCCTTCCAGATAATAGGCGTGGATTTCGCGGGCCCACTTTACATGCGGAGTGGCGAGAAATGTTATATCGCATTATTCACCTGCGCGGTAGTACGAGCCGTACATCTGGAGTTAGTTTCAGACCTGACGACAGAAAAGTTTATTCTGGCATTCAAACGTTTGATATCACGACGAGGAATTCCGAGTATCGTGTATTCGGACAACGCAAAAACGTTTAAGCGGGCAGAAAAGGATTTGGCGCTGTTCATAAATGGATTTGCAGGCGAAGAGTTCCAGGGATTTTTATCTCACAACAAGATACAATGGAAATTCATTGTCGAGTTGGCTCCTTGGTGGGGAGGCTTTTGGGAGCGCCTCGTCAAGACGGTCAAATTGAGTCTGAAGAAAGTTCTGGGAAGATCGTCGCTTTGTTTTGAGGGACTGACAACTGTATTGACGGAGGTCGAAGCAATAATAAACTCGCGCCCTATAACCTACGTGACGGACGATCCGACAGAGCAAGAACCGCTGTCGCCATCACATTTTTTGATCGGGACCCGAATTTCAAGTTTGCCCGACATTTACAACTCGGAGCATCACGTCGATATTTCGAAGAGAACGGAGTTAGTTAAACGATGGAAGTTGCGCCAGAGATTTACAAATTTATTGTGGCGTCGTTGGTCCCATGAGTACCTCGTGGAGTTGAGGGAATTTCGACGAGTACGAGCATCTAAAGAGATTTGCGTTAACGATTTAGTCCTCGTGCAGGAACAGGGTCAGCCACGCATGACGTGGAAGACGGCGAAAATTACGAAGACGTTTGACGGTAGAGATGGGAAAATTCGATCTTGCGAGATGATGCTGCCGGGAGGGAAAACGTTAAGAAGACCGGTGCAGAGACTTTGCTCGTTGGAAGTCGCCGACGACAATTAGATTTGTGGTTTTTTCCCCCGGCAATGTAAAATCCAGATTTGGATTTAATGTTTAGTAATGATTTCAATTTATGTTTAATTTTAGTGTTTTATTTCGAAAAGTGTTTTAAGTCTCTTTGTAATTGTTTTTATCGAATATCGAATTGTATTGGTAATGTTTTAACGACAATAGTGTTTTTTGATCGAGGGACACCAAGAGTGCCCTCTGGTGTGTAATCTGTAATTTTGACCGGTCCTTGTTGACCGGAAGTTGACCCCGTTTTTGGGATTGACCACCATCTTTTTTACCTGTATCATCGTGTGTCACCACGCGATTTTCCTTGTTAAAATCTTCAACGATTAAAATTAGTTAAGTTTAAAAATACGTCTCAAATTGTTGCTCGCGCGTGCTGCAATCGCAGCTAGATTATTTCGAAGTCTCGAAACTGTTAAAGCTGCTCTTGTCATTTGTGCTGTTTTTACAAGTAATTTTTAATGCTGGGGAAATTTAAATGGAAATATTTATGAGCTTTAAGTGAATAAATATGGATGGGTATGATTTATTAATTATAAAAATATGTAATATCCTATATACATACATAAATATAAATATAAATATAAATATATATGTGTGCTTTAAATACTGGCATTTGGATATGTGAATGCTTTTGGAGCAAATTAATGATATTTAATTAATATTTATGCATATTTGACATTGGCTTTTAAGCTAAGTCTAATTAAATGTCCAAATAAACCCAATCTGAATTGATTTAATTTTTAGTCATTACAAATTACAAAATGGCTGT
Organism: Strigamia acuminata; assembly: GCA_949358305.1. Taxonomy (NCBI): domain Eukaryota; kingdom Metazoa; phylum Arthropoda; class Chilopoda; order Geophilomorpha; family Linotaeniidae; genus Strigamia; species Strigamia acuminata. Next base: position 4,995,258 of record OX442320.1, on the reverse strand, counting down.
TAATGCGGCCCAACACATATGCTTAAAACATTAAAAGTTTTTTTTTTAGATTCTAGTGTTTGCTTTCTTTGGATAGCAAACGGTACAATAACAACAATTAGTTTATATGAAAATGAAGAAATTTTTTCTTAGACATGAAAACCGTATTTCAGGAATTGATAAAATAAAATTGTTGTTCTTTGCGGTAACTTTTATGCACTTAGCGTGGATAATTTCTTCCTGAATGCAAGCAGAAATATTAGCACAAGGTGCAGAAAGGGTAATGTATTTTTAGTGTGGCTCAAGATAATTCCTCTTCTTCCAACGTGACCCGGGCAAGCCAAAAGGTTGGCTTCCCCTGCGGTAAAGCGGCATCGTATCCGTTTAGTGACCTGGACTTGTTTAAACGCCATTTTTTTTTCAAACTGGAATTATAATGGAAATACATATTTCCATAGTTAACAACATAGTGAACAACATTTATTGCCTTTTTATATAATTTATATTTTGCGTCATAACTTAGCAAAATATTCAATTTACAGTATTGGAAATATGATGGAAATATAAGTTTCCATACATGAACTTTCCATACAAATTTCCACAATGTGGAAAGATGATCTTTACACACTATATTTCATATGACTTTCCACATGGAAATCTCATTTTTTTTGCAGTGACGGGTAGTCACCGGCAATAAAAGAAATAAGTCTATTTTAGGATGTGGGGTAGAGAATAAAAAGTAATTAAAGCGGTAAAGGGATTGCGGAAATTAAACCCTAATTTCATTTAAATCACTTATAATGGCGTCAAATAAATCACATTTCATCATCGTCATTAAGACGTGTTTTGTTTTGTGTATTGGCGTTTGGAAAATGAGAGACAGGAGCCTTGACGTGGTGAAACAGTAAATTCCAACGATGTGTGTCGATTGTGTTACGCAGGAAAGCAAAATAACCGGTCTCTTTAAACAACGGATCAATCAAAATTTATTATTTATAAATCCAGCAGGCTATGGAGTGTACAATCAATATCTAAATAGGCAGTTATCTGAGAGAACCGTGTAAACTCCTAATTTCTACATTGCTGACAGAAACAACCGGTTTGTCGAAAACCTCCTTGATTGAGTCGCATGTAGCCGATGCTATTTTTTATATAGATTTTCTATTGCTGGGTTTTTATTTGCAAATGGATGTGTTTTTAACTAAGATGGATAGAAATGGGAGGAAAATGAGATGGATTTTTATAATTCCGGCCTCCACAAAAGGGGAAAAAAAGATTGTCATTATGGGGAGGGAATTCCATAGTAGCTGAATGCAGAAACCTGATAAATTATGGGCATGTTTTCAGCGGGTTTTCAAAGGCATTTCTCGTGGTGGAACAGTTGGTTCGTGTTAGCGCTTAAAGTGTACAGGCAACATTCAGTCATTTTCTCTCGCGCTTGGTAGAACCCCTCACCGTCATCTTAACTTGTCCTTCAAGAAGCATCTTCGATTTTGTCCATGGTGGACTGGCCGCTGACCCTGCCAGAGTCAATAGTTGACTCTTTTTTTATTCCTTAGTTGATCTTGTTTTAAGCTGAAAGAATGGCCAAATATAGTTGCAACATGAGGGCTTTAGCATTGTTGGAATTGCATTGCCAGGCATTTCCTGCAGCTTAAGGGGTTTTGTATTGTTGAGTCCTTCCTGTGGCCTAAGGGGTTTTGTATTGTCAGGCATTTCCTGCAGCTTAAAGGGTTTTTTATTGTTGAGGCCTTCCTGTGGCCTAAGGGGTTTTGCATTGTTGAGCCTTTCTGCAGCCTAAGGGGTTTTGCATTGTTGAGCCTTTCTGCAGCCTAAGGGGTTTTGCATTGTTTGAATTGCATGTTGCTGTGTAAACAACATGGACGTTGGGCACTTGAATGTACAGCACTCTTAACTGGTGATGAAAAGTGGAATGTAGAATTGCAGTTGTAAAAGTTATCGCTTCGCTCAAGGCTGCTTTAGGGTGAAGGTGACAATTTTTATGACCGCAATTGTACTTTGTAATTGAGTCTTGTTGATCTGTCATTAACTACAGATTTAAGCTTTTGACCACTACTGATTAGCGAAGACACATTTTCAAGATTAGCAAGGATACGGAGCAGGCTGGAACATGTGGGTGGGGTTTTACTCCCAACATCCAACATGCATAATGATTGTGATATTTATTTTGTTAGTCGTCGAATTTATTCGGGCGAACCCTATCTTTTGCTAACCCAGAGGAAAATGGAGAACTCCGAGCACTTAGTATACGCTAGACTTATCTATCTATCTTTCCGCGTTGCAATTTGTTCGAGTTAAAGGCGAAGGAAAATGAAAGTTGTACAGCATTCATCTTTGGGCACGACGAGTTTTCCGTATTTCACAACAATTTCGCTTTTCATGTTTTAGTCGTCAAGATTTATGCCATACACCGGTGCATGCGGAGAAATAAGTTAGCGAGACATTTCTTTGTGCATTCCCTCGTATGGTTTCTGCAGGTCCCCATTGTGTAAAAGACACAAGCACTCGATGGACGATAAAAGAAAACGTCCGTGCTGAATACATGACAATAATCCACAGATATGCTTGTCCGCTGTTGTCATATTTTTCTTCTCTTTTATTGTTGAAATAGAGAAAAAAATCCAGCCGGCCGCGTCTTACGGATTCCTATTTTATTTTTTATTTAGTAGTGGCAGGTGGGAGTCCTAAAGGGATGTTTTTGTGGATGTCAAGTGGACCTAAGGGAGCAAATTGGGATGTTAGGCAAGGGGGCACCTTGATGTTGGAAATGGAACTAAGTATTTAGGATGATTGTCTAGAGGATTATGGTGACAAAGGAAATATTTAAGATGGTTAGATGGGATAAGCCTAAGGGAAAAAGAAGTTTGTGGGAATGAGAAACAAGCCTGAGGTGAAATGAGGTTGGGTGAGAAATAAGCCAGAGGGGAAAGTGGGAAAAGGGATAAGCCTGAAGGGTTTTTTTTTCCAGGAGGAGGAAAAAACAAACCATGAGAAGGGAGGAATAAATTGAAAAAGTTGTTGCCTGGGGAATTGTGAGTGGAATACATTTACATGGTTGAAAATTTTATGGTGTAGTGAAATATCTTATCACAGAATTTTGGAGAGAAATCTGTGTTTACAGGCACTGGGATAGTTGAGTCATCTGAGATAACGGTAACCGGTGAATTTAAAAATAGTTCACTTTAAAGCACTTTTCACCCAGGGAAAGTGTGGAAGTGGAATGATGTTATGACATTCAGTAATTTTTTTCCCTGGTGTACTTGGCCCATTTATTCCATTCAGAAGAGCAGTCATCAATAGCTAAAATTCAAAATAGCCGTCGACGAAATATCAACCGGACTAGAAATAGTCGTCGATGAAATATCAACCGGACTACCGGTAACTTATTGTGATGTATTGACACCACAAGGAATTATTCAGGTTTAAGTGCATTGAAAAAGTACATTGTATTGGCTAACAATACAATGTATATGACATCATGCAGGTCCCATCTTTTTCCCCCTAGTGACAGTTGGTCAGGTTACCAGACAATAAAGAATCTACTTCTATTAGAGAAGTAGAGGGCAAGAATAAGAAACTTATCCTCTTTGCACTTTACTTGCATTCATGTTCTAACGTTGACGGGTTGTTACAGTAGGGTTTTGCAGGTAAGCGAAGTATAAGTAAGGTTAATGTGACACTCGACATGGTTATGGTCCTGTAAGTAGAGTGCTTGTCTGGAGATTTACGCCAAGACGTCATTTTTGTCACCTCTACCTTCCAGGATTAAATCATGTGGATAAACACCTGCAGAACGTAAAGGCCCAGCTTTGTTGCCATCTTGGCATTATTGCTTTGTTTGAAGTCGGCATTATTGCTGTAACCATGGCAACAATTCAGTCTGTTATCGTTTCATGATTGTCTAGTGTTGTCTTTGTTGTGTTTTTTCTTCTATCAAGCCTGTTCTACATATTCAATCCTGGCTAATGCTTCATTAGAGCAGCAAAATCATTTAAGCGTTAACTTGAATGTGTTTTGCATCATGATTAATACACTAAGGGGTTTCATTAAATGAGCGATTATTGTGATTAGTTGATTATTGCAATAATCGTAATCACTCAATTATTGAGGGCCCAACAAAAATCTGATTTTGTGATTATTGCTCCGATGGGCGGAATTGTTTAAATTGTAGCCGAAATACATTGCAATTGTTTAAAAAAAGTTCCTACAAATAATAATTGCAACTACCTAACTCGTTTCATGTGTTTAGTTTAACCTAAACTGAGCAGACTTTGTTATATTATGACCTTGTGTAGTTGAAGTGGGTGTGGTGTCGCCATGTTGGTTTCAGTTGAGAGAGCACTTATAATCGGCCCAAGTCAGCAGAAAATCATGGTTTAGGGTGATTACTTGAGTAGTTGCTTATTTGATGAAATGATTATTCTCGGGATTGGTTGAATCTAGTCACATGACAGACACATCAAGTAATCGACTAATCAAAGTAATCAACTAATCGCTCATTTAATGAAACCTCTTTTTAATGCAAAATGCATCATATAGCAGAGCTTCGATTATCCAAACTGATTGTGGGGTTTGTATGCGTAATCAGACAATTGTGTGTGAGTGAACGGATGCCATTAGGGCACGGGAATGCCTAAACAGCGACGGATACACGGCACCTTAATAGAAATGATCAGAAGAGACTGTATTAATGGTTATTGGCCTTTCTTCAGTAACACGAACGTACGATCGCTCTACTGTACAAGAGACTAAAGTTGTTATTGTTGCTTCGGGCTTCAATATTGAATGCAGCGTAGAAAAATATGCGGTAGTATGGAATTTGCGTAAAATTGCAGTCCTGTCGTGTAAGCCAAGAGAATGTGAAAAACTAGCCCCGGGGCAAATTAGATAAAAGGGAAGTTAGCAGATAGCAAGTGGAATTCAGCTTGAGGGTGACTCGGTAGATACATAGAAGGAATGTTGCAGCTTCCTCAGGCTTTCCAGGCTCGAGAGTGACGGCTTTTATTCACAGCTGAGCTGGAAGTGGCGTTTCGCTTGAATGTCGGAGCGGCGAATGTTCTCCAGAAACATTTCAACTCGCTGGGAGTATTGACCATTTTTGGCAAGACGACCTTGGTGGGAGGAGTGCTTTTGCCTCGCGTTTCCCGCGATTCGACGAGATTTATGGTCCTCCGGTGGGGAGTGACAAAAGTAGTCGAACGATGTGCGGCGCGGGTTTTTCCTCGGCTTTCATCTGGGTCGTTGGATGGATGGATAATTTAGGAGATTGTGGTTGAAAGATAGGAAAGACAAAGAATCACTTCTACCATTCTTTTTTCCCCCACTCCTTTTTTTCATCTATATCCTGTCTGCTTCTTTTGGCCATTGTCTTTCGCAGACAGGTGATGTTCTTCTCACAATGAGATTGCAATAAAAGTGATAAGAGTTTTAGTTCTGTGTGTTTTGATTCTATGGATATGAGCAAAGCTTTAGTGAGGAAAAATGCAGATGGAGTCCCAAAATGTGGTAATTTATATTATACTTCCCCTTTTTTGTATCCTTCTTCTCCGGGTGGTTTGATTTATTTGAGAATTTAAAAAAGTTTGAAGAAAGTGAGCACTGACTATCTTATCTTCTTTCCTTTAGGCCAACTTGCCTGTAGGACTTAGAGACTCTTGTTCTTTTAATTAAGTCCCAGAATGCCTCTTGAATGGGGCTAAATCTGAGCCACATCCAATTTGAGAGCTCGGGGTTTCGAGTGAGCTATGTCAACAAAGATATTACATGGGTATTATCTCTTAGAGTTTACATGAACAGAGATCACTGCAAAATTGTAATGGAAATTGGGGTGTTTTGCAACCCTCAACTTTTATGAGTGTATTTTTGTTTGTGTTATCTGGTGATGCCACCCATGTTGTGTGTCACCCTCCTTGTAAAAACTAGGTAATAAAACCACTTAGGTAGAGAAGCTCAAGCTGCAAGCATCGTTTTTTGAAAACCTCTCTCTATCTCTGTCTACAAATACAACTACAACAGAAGTACAGTGTGTAAAAACAGAATCTGTCTTCGCTTGCGTGAGGTAGATTTTGAGTGTTTTGCGTCTTGCAATTTGCAATGTAAACACGGGCGGCGGAAAAGTGCCGCGGGTTCGTCGAGATGTTGCCTTCTATTTGATAAGGCATCGACTATTGTATAAGACAAATAACAATTAGGTGAGGAAATACATCAGTTGGTTTGGGTTTGTTAGGGAGAAGTACCTAATACACATGTTTCCAATTTTATCTCTTCACCCAGATATGAAATACAGGCTGAACCTTGCTATTGCGAACCTCGTTATAACGAACTTCTGTTTGGTGCTTTCCCTATTTCTCCCACTATAAATTATTCCACTACAATGGACTTTGTTATAACGAAACAAATAACATCATTTATTTGTTATTCATACAATTAATATTTTGCAAGATTTAGAATTTGCATGTACGTGCGTCCTTTCAGTCGTCTAAATCCGAAATGTCCAAAAAATAGCAAAATAGTTGAAAGCCGCATATGAGCACAAAAGCTTGAAGGAATCGCTAAGTCAGCTTTGATATGCAAAAAATTTCAATCATATGTTTGCTAGCAATGTTTTGTGTTTCATGCAAAGCCCCGGCTGGAAAACCTCGTTTGCTTCACCGCACGACATGAGTGTAAGTCCCCAAAGCAAACCTCTAGGGGGTTAATGAGTCGCATTACAGGGCTCCATGGGTAATTTTTTTTATATAAATTTTTTTTGAATAACAAATCCATTAAAGTGTTGGGGAAAATGTTGAAAGTGTAGGCTTCACTGCGCAGTTTGAAATTTCTAATAAAAATGGATAATTGTTGCTGATATTGTTATCTGATTGAGTTTAGCGGTCGAGTTTAGATATTGGGCTCGGTTGGAAAGTGGGTTTGAAAAGGGTTATCAGTGCACGTCCATTGGAACCTTTGGTAGTCACCTTTGTTGAACCCCGACCCTGGATCCTATGCACAAGCAATGCTTCAGTCATGCGCGGAATTGAGCTCAAACTTTGTATCTATGGCGACGGACAGGTTTGGCAGTTAAATGCTCAGACACGCGGCTTGGTTCGTGCGGGGTGAAGGGGTTAATCAGATAGGTTGGAGAATTCCTCCATTTTGGGCAGCCGCCCGGAAAGAATTAACTCGCTAGTCTTTGAGTCTTGCTAATGGAGTGTTTAGGGATCGAGTGTTTTGGTTTGGGTAGGAGAAAAGAAGGAAAGAATAATTTGGAATTCAGTGGCCAAATACCCAAAACCAATACCGAATACTAAAAACTAATACCGAATAACAAAAACTAATACAGAATACCAAATATCAAAAACTAATACCGAATATGAAAAACTAATACCGAATACCAAAAATTAATACCGAATACCAAAAACTAATACCGAATACCAAATATCAAAAACTAATACCGAATATGAAAAACTAATACCGAATACCAAAAATTAATACCGAATACCAAAAACAAATACCGAATACCAAAAACAAATACTGAATACCAAAAACAAATACCTAATACCAAAAACAAATACGAAATACCAAAAATTAATACTGAATACTGAATACCAAAAACTACTATCGAATACCAAAATCAAATACTGGATACTGAATACTAAAAACCAAAAATTAATACCGAATACCAAAAACAAATACCGAATACCAAAAACAAATACCGAATACCAAAAACAAATACTGAATACCAAAAACAAATATCTAATACCAAAAACAAATACGAAATACCAAAAATTAATACTGAATACCGAATACCAAAAATTAATACTGAATACCGAATACCAAAAACTACTACCGAATACCAAAATCAAATACTGGATACTGAATACCAAAAACAAATACCAAAAACCTAAAATTAATACTGAATACCGAATACCAAAAATTAATACTGAATACCGAATACCAAAAACTAATACCGAAAACCAAATACCAAAACTTAATACTGAAAACCAAATACCAAAACCTAATACCGAAAATCGAATACCGAAAACCAAATTTTGGCAACCAATGGTTATTGCGAAAAACATTATACGGTTTACATCAGAGTAGTCGTCAGAGTCGTCAGAGCAGTCGTCAACGGTATCAGAAGTTGAAAAATATTGGATTTTAAAGGTTATCCATGGCTGATTTCGGATATATCTATAATTGTTATACTGTATTATTATTTTATGTTGACGATATTGTTTTATTCTGATGTAATTCTCGCTAGAAATCAATAATATTACAGAAATTGAGTTGTTGTTTTGATCTAGTTAATCTATGTCCTATCATGGACACTTATCCGTGTGTTATTTCCTATTGATACGTTGTTCTGAACGCTGATTGGACGTCAGCAATCACGTGTCATGCATTTCTTGCCAACTAAGCATGTTTGTTACTTGTTGTCATCCCAGAATACAGTGACGTCGTTTTCTCCGGCCTTAGACATTAATGATTTTAAATAATTTTGAACCGCAGTTGAAAATTGACTTTAAAATTTCTTTTATTTTGATTTGGAAGACTTAAACTTGTTTAGTGTTGAAATTTTTTTCTAATAAGGCAGCTTGGCTGCAAGCCAAGTGTGAAATTGGATAAAAATGTGGAGGAATTTTTCGTGGTTTTTGAGGTGAGGATTTTTTTTTTTAAATTTAATTTTTTGAATTCTTTTTTTTACCATTTATTTTCCATTGCCCTCTTTTGTCAAAAAGTGAAAATTTAGCTCAAAATCTAGGGAGGAAAAACATGGAATATTAAATTTTTAATTTTCTATTTTGAAGAGTTGTTTTCGTCGAGAAACGAATGGGAAAACACAATTTTTAGTCTTTAATTTCCAAACATTAATTTCTTTTCTCCGCCACGGATTAACGAGGGACATAAAATTCAATTTGGGTCGTGCAATTGACAGCGTTTGAAATGATTAAATTTTTCAAGTGGAATTTGAATGCATTTTCATTTTAATAAAAAAAAAGAAAATAAGAAAAAAAAAGAAAAAAAATTCAATATAATTCCCAGCAACTTGAAAACATAGGAAACAATAAACAATTCATTTTGTATGCAATTCTAAAATTAGCATTGTAATATTTGAGTTGCAACAGACAATGCCAAACACCTAGGCAACCAATGTCAACAAGATAATGCAATTCCATTGTTGTTTTGTCTAATTTATGAATTGCAGTCTATTTTATTTGTTGTTATTGTAATGACTATGTGCATTATTGCTATGGCTTGTTGGAAATTAAATTTTTTTTTTATTTGTTGAATGGTGTTTTCACTTACTTCCATTTTTATAGTCCGTTGATGTTGGCTCAGATTAACAAAGATTTATTCTACCATTATCACTTTGGCTACTGTGTCATCATATTGAGCTCAATAAATCTTTATCAATGGGATGTTTTAAAGGGCTCTTTTTTCTAATCTTCCACGGAACCTTGAGAAAATTTTTTTTTCCTTTTCTCTCTTCTGATGTTTATTTAAGAATGTAATTTATAGCTGGAATTTATTGTTTAATGTTTGTTGGAGATGGTTGGAATGGAAAATGTTTTCTCATAAAATTTGTTTTAATTCTTTTTCTTTTTAAAAAAAAAGAGATTTAAGTGCATTTTGTGAGTAGATTGGTTTTGTTTGTTTAATCTCAAAGTCAGCCTGAAGTGTACTAAAAATGTGAATTGCTGAAGTTCTTGCCAAACAATGGTTTGAAACAATAGAAGCATCCTTGAAATTGGAGCTCATTCTTATTGTTGTTTTAAAACAACACAAGAAGTAGGGTTAATTGTCAATGTGTATGGGCTTTAATTTAGGTTTATACTCAAAAACAGGTCTTTTCCGTGCATTTTTATTTTTGTATCTATCATTTACTACTCCAAAGTTATTGGGTGAAGAATAAAATTTTGTGTTGATTTTGCTGGTGTGGTCTAATACTTTTGGTCATGGGTAGTATGTTGTTCTTGAGTCATTCTTGAATAAATCTTGCGACGCGATAATTTCATCTCCGGGTTGCCGAATAGTTCGAGTAGACGACCTACGGGCTCTTTGCGTTTTAAGGATCCCGCGACAACAGATCAAAATAATATTGATTTTATATTGGAAGAAAATTACAACTTTTTTTTCTGCCAAGGGCCATTTGGATATTTCTAACATCATTCACAGGCGGCAGAAAATCATCTACGTAAAAATTAGCCCGCTGTATTAGGTCAAATATTTAATTAATTCACCCCCTTGATGACTTCTTCGAATCCCACTTCGTCGAAGTTTCAGAAAAGCCGGTTGTTTCTTTGATCTTCGTGTTCGTGACGCAAGATTTTGCATCGGAGTACCAAAGGGGCCGGTCATTTCTCAGCCGATCAGTTCTCGGAGAGTCCATGTGTTGGGTCATTATAAATCAGTTAGACTACATTGTATTGACCTATTTTGACCAATCAGAATTTAGAGAATTTAGACTTTCGCACCCCACAAGAAACCTAACAGTGTTTGGAACTGGCAACAAGCTACCGGGCACAGACCCTAGATTAGGGGCTGCCGTATGTCTAAGCGCGTATACATATTTAATCGGCGTTTTAAATGTTAAATTTGCAGAAGGTAATGAAAAGAAAAGTTCAAAAGAGATATGAATAGCCAGGGGCCATGCAAGAAGAGCAAGTAAGATGTCTGGTAAAGTGGGGGGTCAGCACAGCAGTGTAATTAAGTTGGTCTCCATATCTAGCGAAAACACAAGGGCTGCTTTCCATTTGCTTTGCTGCAAGGCAGCAGCTGTTTCCCATTCAGAAATTAAAATAACAAAACTGGTGGCAAGAGGAGAAGAAAAAAAGGAAAAAGAAGATGAAGAAAAAAGGAGGGGACGAGTTGGGATGAGATGAGGACCCCGGTACAACCAATCTTTATAAACAAGGGGATTAAAAGGACCGGTTTCATTATACGTAGGTTGTTTCTTGAGCACGTGCTGAGCTGGAGATAAGGATGAGCACTAAAACCTGATTCAATTGGAGTTGGGTGTATATGCTTAGGTGAAGGAAGATGGGAGATTTTTGGCAATTTATTTATGGAATTTTATTTATGGTATTGATTTCTTTTTGGTGTGGATTTAAGGGGGATTTTTGATGGGGTGGTGTTTGGTTTGGTTGGGGTTGAAATATGGAGGGTTGTTTTGTTGTCTTCATTAGGTGGGGTTGGTTTTGCTTCTTGGGGTTGGGTAGGGTCAGTGGTTGCAAGAGATAGATGTCTGAAGGTTTGGAAACCTTTAACAAAGCAATTTTTAGCTTAAACAATGCAATTTTTAGCTTAAACAATGCAATTTTTAGCTTAAACAATGCAATTTTTAGCTTAAACAATACAATTTTTAGCTTAAACAATACAATTTTTACATAAAACAATACAATTTTTAGCTTAAACAATACAATTTTTACAATTTTTACATAAAACAATACAATTTTTACAATTTTTACATAAAACAATACAATTTTTACATTAAACAATACAATTTTTACCTAAAACAATACAATTTTTACCTAAAACAATATAATTGTTACATAACACAATATAATCTTTACATAAAACAATACATTTTTACATAAAACAGTACAATCTTTACTTAGAACAATACAATCTTTACTTAAAACACAACAATCTTTACATAAAACAATGCAATCTTTACATAAAACAATACAATCTTTACATAAAACAATACAATCTTTACATAGAACAATACAATATTTACATAGAAAAATACATTATTTATTTAAAACAATACAATCTTTACATAAAACAATACAATCTTTACATAAGACCAAAAAAATCAACTTGTAGAATACCCAGCAACATTCAACCTACACAAAAAAAACTTAATTGACACACCAAGCAACGGAGCCCAACCGGAAGTCACACAACAACTGTCACATGTGTCACGCGAATGAAATCAAACTTTATTTTAGCAGTAAATATTATGTCTTCTTCGCTCAAAACACAAACCAATCCCCCAATACCAGCAATTTTGAAACCCCGTTCGGCCATTACCATTTTTCAACTTTCAATGCTTTGCAGTGAAGCATCACTTGACAAAATCCAGGAAATCAAACCATTGGGCTTTTCCTAAAAATAAAACCTTTCATGAATGTAAATTATAAATGATTTTATGCCATTTTCTAGAAATAACAAGACATCCAGGGGCAATCCACTTATGTATATTTATTTAGCTAATGAAATGCATTCTGGGATTGTTTGTTTACCACACAATGACCTAAAACTTATTGTTTTTTAAGTTTGATTGTAAAATCAATATGGCATCAAGAATTTAGTTTAAAAAAAGTGTTTTGTGATGAAAAGTAAATGTGCGTTGGATACCATCATATGCTTTTGTATTGGTCATTGATCAAATAGGATTTTCCAATTGTTTGCTTCTATAGGTTGGATGGGGTTTGTTTATTTTGTTGGGGATTGGAGTTTTGTGTTTGTTTTTATTTCTTTTTTTTGGTTTTGGCAAACTGAATCATGAGTTAGAGAAATGTTTGATTAAATATATATATTGTTTTGTATTTGTCGGTTGGAAATTTTAAATTGGATTTTTGAAAGAATATTTTATTTTATATGTTTTGTTTATTTTTTTTCTTATTGATTTATTTTATGTGGAGTTTTAGTTTTAATTGGGAAATTTTATGGGAAAGGAAATTTGTGGATTGGAAAAGGAAATTAAATATTAAAAATAAAGTTTTGGTGATTTGTTTTTTTAAAAAAAAATGTAAAGTTTTTTTTAAATTGAAAAGAAGGCATAAAATATTTAAAATAGAGTTTAGGTAATTTGTTTTTAGAAAGATATTAGAGGTTTCTGACATGGAAAAAATGCATTAAAATTTATGAGGAAAAAATGACAAAATGTTAAAAACAAAAATTTAACGAAAACATGTCAATGCATAAGAAAAACAATTGTCAAAAAACTTGAAAATTGTTGAAATATATTAACAATAATTGTTGAAAAGACATACGGTAGCAATAATTGTTGAAAAGACATACGGTAACAATAATTGTTGAAAATAATTGTTGAAAAGACATACGGTAACAATAATTGTTGAAAACATGAAAAATCCTCAAATCCTTCAAAAATATTATTAAAAAAATGTATATTATATATGTATATATGTATATATACAGTATAAATATACATATATTGTATATATATAATATATATAATATTTTAAAAAAAAAAATTTTAACAAAAACAAAATTTTTTATTCAACATTTTCTAACATTTACCATTTGACTCAAACAATTCATTCCAAGAACAAAATATGGAAATCGATTCAAACGCATTATATTTTTTCCTCTCCTAACGGAGCGCAAAAAAATCCTCGTTTCTCTTATTTCATCCCCAACAAATTTGTCTTCTTTAACCAATACGGAGACTTAATTGTCCCGGCTGAAAAATGTCAAAAAAAAAAAAAAAACTCGAAAAAATGCCATTTTTAAAAATATTCTTAATTTTTTATATTTCCGCCTCCATCTTGCACACAAACAAGACATTACATCATAATTAGCCTAATTGAATGGCATTTGGCTTATTAAACTAACTCAGGATCAACTTTTTGTAATTTTAATTTATCGATGTTTCCTGAAGCGTTTTATGAAGTTTCGTGCACATTTTTATCGATTTCGACGTAATTTATTTGATATTTTTACGAGGTAGACTAAAATTCATATTTCTAAGTGTTTTTATGCTTTAAAAAAATATGATAATTTATAAAAACAAGGTTTGTTTTGAATACATTTATTACGCTGCTTTTAAAGGTTTAAAGTTGAGTTATGGGTGTACAGCACGGTGCTGCGCTGTATAACTGCTGTTCCCTTTGGAGAGGTAATTATTCAATCAAGCGTTATAAATCGCACGTTTAGTGTCTAAACTGGGCTTTTGTTGAAGTTAAGTGATAAAATCGGACAATTACGGGCTTGTTTTTTTACTTTTTGTGCCATTTTCTGCTGGTAATCTGTGGGAGTAAATGTTGTAATGATTTTTTGGATGATTTTTAAGTTGTGTTCATTTGTCACGACAAAATCCGACAGATAATGGCTGGAATGCGCAGAATCCGGTTGAATCTTGGTGGAAAATGATAGAAAAATGGCAGAATTGTGTGTTAAAATGGCAGAAAACCGGCAGAATTGTGTTAAATGGCAGAGAAATGGCAGAATTTTGTGGAAAATGCAGAATTTTGCATCAAATTGGCAGATTTTCGCATCAAATTGGCAGATTTTAGCATCAAAATGGCAGATTTTAGCATCAAAATGGCAGATTTTTGCTTTAAAATGACAGATTTTAGCATCTAATGACAGATTTTAGCATCTAATAGCAGATTTCAGCATCAAAATGGCAGAATTCTACAGCTAATGGGCAGATTTTCGCACGAAAATGGCAGAATTTTGAAGAAAAAATACCAGCATCTTGCAACATCACACCAAAACAATACAAACTCCATCAAAATCCTTCTAACCAGCAATAAAACCTCCCAAACCAACAAGAAAACCACCATAAACATCAATAAAATCTCCCTAAACAAGAAAACCTTCCAAAACACCAACATTTCTCCACCACAATAAACCCCTCAACAAAACCCAACCTCCCAACACCAACGTCCAATTCCCAAACCCCCAAATTCCGCCCTAATTTACCCAAACAACACAATCGCCATTGAAATATAACCACTTGAAAAGCCGATGATAGATGTGCAGCACGTATGATTACAGTTGACACATAGATCAGGTTAAAACAAGCAGATAGGAAATTTATAGCGAGCCGCTGCTTTTCAAACCAGTCGGCCATTAGTTTTGGTATGGCGCGCCATAATCTTATTGACGTTTGCCACTGTTGTGGTGACAACGTTGCCAGAAGCACAATATCCGATGAAATAGTGATCCAATTACAAGTCGTGACAACAGCTTGGAAAACTCAACAGTTGGCTCGAGCTCTAGAAAGGAAATTTCATCCATTTTTTTCTCCTCCCCCTCTTTTATTTACTTGTGAAATGCCATGCAAATAATAATTTACGGGCGGCAGCACGGCCGGGCGGAAGCAAGTCCACTCTAGACCGGAAATCAAGTGAAACACCGCGCCAAATTGATCCAGTGCATTGCCAGCTGTGATATGAGGTGGGGAGGAAGCTGGCAATGGTGCTCTAGTGCAGTTTGGGCTTTTTCTTCGCTTTTTCTTGCTGGATGTGTGGACGATTGTGGTTGTGGGCATTGCTCGTATGTTGCATGTTGCGGTGCGGAATGGCCGGCTTTAAGTTCGGTTAGCGAAACATTGATTAGGAGTTATGGCGGGGCATGAGGTCATCAAATTAAGGATTTAGTGCTGGGGATTTTAATAGAATAAGGCAATGTGTGCGTTAAAGTGTGGAGTTTTTGGTGGGGGGAAAATATTTTTGGTGGAGGAATTATTTCTTTGTTTGCGGAAATGTTGATTGTGTTGTTCGGCTTTGCCGTTGGGAAAACCCGCTTGTTGCAAAATGGTTCAAAATCCCCATTGGGGTCCTACGTTAGAAAATCTTACAGGTGTTGAGACGTCTTTTCAATAGTTAAAATGTGTTTTTGATAGTTAAAACGTGTTTTCATTAGTTAAAACGTGTTTTCATTAGTTAAAACGTGTTTTCGATAGTTAAAACGTGTTTCGATAGTTAAAACGTCTTTTCGATAGTTAAAACGTCTTTTCGATAGTTAAAACGTGTTTTCGATAGTTAAAATGTGTTTTCGATAGTTAAAACGTGTTTTCATTAGTTAAAACGTGTTTTCGATAGTTAAAACTTGTTTTAAATAGTAAATCTATGTGTTATAATTGAGTCCCATGCGTTTAATTATCGATTTCTTTTATGGGTTTTGAAATATTATTCGGCTATTCAGTCGTGGTATTTGACGCTGAATATACGGTATTTTTATTCTTAGAATATCTTTTATGTTGAAGAAAAGAGGTGACTTTATCTGGTTGCAGCCGTTTTTTCACGTTTTAAGATGGAGTTTCCGC
Organism: Strigamia acuminata; assembly: GCA_949358305.1. Lineage (NCBI taxonomy): Eukaryota > Metazoa > Arthropoda > Chilopoda > Geophilomorpha > Linotaeniidae > Strigamia > Strigamia acuminata. Next base: position 4,979,252 of record OX442320.1, on the reverse strand, counting down.
TTCTGCAAAGAGACGCCTTTAGTCCAAAGTGAAATGTAAGGAATTAAGCCTGGAAATTGATTGAAATTGCAGGCCTTAAAGGGCTTGAATAATGTAAAAGTTGGAAAAACAGGCAATTGATCATGGCTTTCTTGTATTACCTGCGGGAAGGAAATAATTTAATTCAGCTGACTTCTGTTTTAAGTGACAACCACATTTGCAATAGTGATACTGAAAAGATCAAGAAAATTGTCTCTGTTAGAAAGAGCATGGTAATTCCCACTTTTTTCATACATACGACAGGACCAGAAATACAATTTACCTTTTTAGGCCTAATTTGTTGAACATGTTTGACTTTGGCTCTGAAGTTTGTTTTCTAAACAGTTATCTTTTTTTTTTCGAATATCTTTCTGCTGCTGTTGGTTTGCGTAAGGATTTACTCAATTTTTTCCCCTGCCATTTTGAAGCTCAGGGGACGAGGTTTCAAGTGATATGAAAATGTGCAGGAGAAATGCTAGCATCACTTCGGCTTGCGTTTATCGGAGAAAAAAAAATTATCTTATTAAATTGGAAATTGCAATGAAATTTCTGTATGTGTGAATGAGAAAAAGAAGAAATTCTTGCAGCGTTGAATCAACAATCTCTTGACACTTAAAAATTGCCTTCCCATTGTCACCTAATATAATTTCCAGTTTCATGTGATTTGCATTCTGTCGGCATTAAGCGTGGAAATTGAATTATTGGGTAATGAAAAAGGTGTAGCTGATCTTTCGTCGTCGTCTGAGAATTTTTTTTTGCTTCCAAGGTATATTTGTTGAAATTAGACATTGCTGAGGAGTCGTTCAATCGTCTAAAAAGAAAAAGATAAATTAATTTACCTGCTGTACTTATTGTTTATTTTACTTATTTATTGGTCATATTTCTGTCATCGCTTGTTGGTATTATTATTTCTTCTGGCTGAACTGATAAAGTTTAGATATAATTGGATTTTAAAAATAGATAAAGTGAATTTATTCGAAGAGGTTGGATCGATAACTCGCTAAAACAGAACCAAATCGCCGTTAGATAGATATTCCTTCTGTTTATTGACGAACGCACGGGTGGAAAAATGTAGAGTTTAATCCAAAATTGTTTCTACCCTAGTTTGATCTATTTTTATCTCTCCTTGGCACGTGGTCCGATTCGTCGTTTGTCAGTTTTTGTTTGGATTACAATTTGACGCGTGTTTACCTTGGCAATATCTTCGTGCAGCATTGGTGCGAATATTGAATGGATAATATGCACTCCTGCATCCGAAAAGAGGTAATGTTATTGAAAAGTTGTATACACTCGACAAAACCCTTTTATCTGGAAGAGTGCACCTGGAATGTTGTTCTAATAAGATAATAATCTTAAGAAAAGAGAGGAGCATCGAACAAGGCTTAGTTTGACCAGACCCTGAGACAGCGGACCTCTGACCATTTGGCCAATCGATTCACTGACCTCTTGGGGCGCTTCTCTAAGGGTTTAACTTTTCTTTCACCTTCCGCGATATCAAGAAACAGCGCTGGAGCTAACGCCCGCTGCACGCTACACGCTACACTGTATACTAACTCACCAAAATTAAATGACTTCAGATCATTGTTGTGTAAAAGCATGTCCAATTTGATCACCAAGTGGAAGCAGTTTTGCCGTTAAGATAGCAGACTCTCGTATATCTTCCGTCGTGCGACGTTCTTGTGGTCTTGACCACCGTGGACTCGGAAACAATCGCGCACGAATTCTACTCAATGCAAATGTTCGTCCCAGTTAAATGACTGCTGGCGGATCCAGGAGCGGATATTGGATAGTGGAAAAGAGGTGAAGGATTAAAAGTGCTATCTTGATTGGGCCTAAAGACCAAAACTGCATCTGACCTAAGAGAAGACAGAGAAAGACAAAGACAGCTCTTTTCTCTAATGAAAACAATCAAAATTCTCAACAAACCAAGCAGACTTGCAACACAGATCATCGATTAACAATCAACAGCATTCCATGAGCTAAAAGGCCTAAAAATACTCAACACTCAGATGAATAAAAATAGAAGACTGGTTTCTAAATTGGAGAGTGGAAAAGAGGTGAGGGATTAAAAGTGTGGTCTTGATTGGGCCTAAAGACTGAACTACATTGACTAATCAAAGCAAAGACAGAGACAGAGAGACAAAGACAGCTCTTTCCTCTACAAATTCCAAAGCTCTAATGAAAACAATCGAAACTCTTAACAAACCAAGTAAACTTGCAACAGAGATCATCGATTAACAATCAACAGCACAGCACGAGCTAAAAGGCCTAAAAATACTCAAGCCTAACATGAAGAAAAATAGAATACCGGTTTCTATATAAAAAAATAAAAATATAAAAAAAAAAAAGCCTGATCGATAAATTTCCAACAATAATTAAATATAAGTTGAAAACGTCAAACGTCGAGCGGGTTTTGTCTTAATGCCTTTCCGGCTTGATGGACACATTTTAGGACTGGCGAACAGTAATTGGGTCGCGCAGACCCCACTATCTGGCCCGGGTTACTCTTTGATGGTCTCCATCTTACTTTTTTTTTACTCGGCGTCTTTTTCCCAATATCCCATCTCGTGTTGCTGTCTCCCACCACTTTGCATCGATCGTACTCCGGGGATCTTGCACCGCTGGGATGATTTTAAAGTGAAAGCAAGCGAAGACGAGGCTTTTTTTCTCCTCGCCGTCGTTTATTTCCACCAATCGCAGGCGATTTAGATATTTTTCTTTGGTCTCGGTTAGGGGGTGTTATTCAAATTGGGAGACGAAGGCAGAGAAACCTATGTTTGTTTTGAGCGGTGCATCGAAATGCACCGGCGACATGACAGGAGTTTAGATGTCATCTTATCGTAGCGTCGTATCTAAAAAATGGAGATAGTTGAATCAACCCAACACCTGATGCCACTTTGTCTCTTATGGGGTGTGCAATTTTCTACGGGGGAAAAGAGTTAAAGGTGGAGAAATGCGTAATGAAATTTGTTGTTTTTAAAGGAATAAAAATAGAAATAAATTATTGTGTCAGATTTGGATTTTATCATTATAACATTTTTTCGTATATAATAATTATATTACAGTTAAGGCAATAAATGTTGTTAACTATAGGCTTGTCCAATTTAATAAATAAAAATTAGTACTTTAAAGAAAAAATACCAGGGGGAGGGCTTGACCTTTACTTCTGGTCTAGCCCGAGACCTGATCCCCAGTCCAATTTTACTAGCCAAGTTTTTGTCGTAGTATCCGAGTGTTAAATTCTGTTATTTGAAGTATGTTTATTTTTAGCTGTGTTACGTGCGTCAGATGTATTGTTTTTTTTTGCATTAAGTTTATCTTTTACCTCATTACAATTGTTACCTCATTTATCTTTAATATTGCTTCATTTGTCAGTATTTTTACCTTTAAACTCATTGTTTTTGAGTTTTATGAATAGTGACAGTTTTAAATGAATGTATTTTATTATTTTTCTGTAGGATGTATTTTTAATTGAGTATGTAGCCTCAAATGGAGGATGTAATTGACAAAAGTGAGTTCATTTTAAATTAGGTTGTCATTGAATCATTGCACTATTGAAAACTGAGTAATTAGTTGAGAGGAACAATAGTAATAGGATGATAATGCAGCTATTAATGCTGTTCACATAAACCTGTCACAAGACTTAAATATTGAACAACAATGAAATGAAGCCCAATGATGTGTCCCAGAACTCCCAGCAGGCAACACAAGCTTAAAACATTAAACTTTAAACTAAACTGTTCCAAAACAAAACAATACTTTACAAACTCCACTGGAACAACATTATTGCTTTGCTTGGGCCAATGGAAAGTTGAGTTTTGTAAATTGTTCCCATCTGGCTGATATATAAAAATTAATTCAGAAAATTCTGAAAAAAAATTGAAGGAACTCAACATTTATTTCTTAATTTGCGATGTCGATGTTTCTTTCAACTTTTTTTGATTGATTGTCAGTTTTAGCTAGAATCTATGACCCGTCCAAGGGGACCGCTAAGTTAGGTAAATCCTGTCGCTTAGAATCATCATTTGTGAATTACCTTTGTCGTTTAACGATAGTTTAGTGAATTCCGGCTTTAAATGAGTGCGAAGAACTGTGCCATCATCACATCAGACATCACAATAAGGGAAACTATAACAGTTTGACCAAAGGGAGAAGCGTATATTTGCTAGCAAAGCAAAATTCCCTTTCTTATATGTGTAAAAACTGCAACATTTGCAAAGTACTCAGCTGCCAACTTTTTTTCAACGAACAACATATGTTTTAGTTCAAAAGTTAAAGCTGATGCTCAATTATTAGAGCACTTAGAAGCTGTTTTACACTATTTTAATTATTTTTAATCAACGATTGTTGGTATAAAAAGCGCTTTAATTTGTGGGAGGGAAAAAATTGAAAGTTGGAGGTTTTTCTTTTCAACACTTACTGGGTGGCACGAGTAAACATAAAACATTTAACGGCAGCTTACCGGAGTGGCAGATTAGATTTTTATGAAGGGTCCTAAGTAGAAACAAGAATTGTTCTCTGCACACCACCCTTTTAGCATAGAAAGTTTATGGGGTTGCAACTCAGGCCTGAATGGCACCTTTGCAAACTGATTATCACAAAAAATGATGAGTGTAATCTTTGCTTCTGTACTTTGGGGTTGTTTAAAAAGGCTTATAAGACAAATTCTCATTGGCTGGGCAGATCACAAGCACCAGAATAGATGGAATAAGGAATGTGATTGTCCCAATCAATCAGCACATAGCTCCAAATTACTATCATAAAAGAATCCAGGCTTCATTTAATTTCCCATAGAAGTAAACATCATTCTTCAATGAAAGCTGCTTGTTATTCCCCAAAAAAATATCCTCAGACGGGCCTCCGATTGTGATAGTAGACGGATGCCATCAAGACTTAGGGTTGCCCTGATTGTGCTAGATGCTCAACACTTACCATATTACCCGCTTTAAGCGGCATGCAGCTACACCGCGGGTTTTACCAGACCGCCAGTAAACCCCATTTTTTCCAGCATTTTAGTAGTATTTGTACCCTCTGTGTCAGGCACAATGTGTATTTATGGGTTTGACAGTACGGTATACAGGAAATTTTTTTTTTTTTAAATTTGATTTTTGCTGACTGTTCCTTTGAAACGTCGCTAGATGCTTACACCACAATTGATTTTTTTTTAATTTTTTAATTTTGTCTGTAATTTGAAACCAAAGATTAACTGGGTAAAAAAAAACCCATCGTAGGGGTCTAAAGGACATAAACTCAATGTTGGTTTTGTTTTGGTTTGGTGTGGTTTGGGTTTGGTTTAGTTTTGCAAAAATTTATTTTATAATTTGGGTTGCATTATTGTGTGGTTTATGCAAAAATGGCTGTATACATTTGTCTGATTTATCATTCTGCGGGTGAACAGCTAGTTATACTCTAAACCGATACAACGTTGATCTAACTCCAGCCGTATCACTGGTGTAGTGTAGTGGCACAAAAAAGTAGCCCATAACACCAGAATTGTAATCGAACTCCAGACATTGTGATTGATTACCAACACTTGTTTCATTGTCAAAGGTGATGCTTTGACACAGAACTACTTTTCCGCGTAGTAGAGCACAGTCCACAGTTAGGCGTAATCCGGCTCAACCAATTGGAAATAGGTCAACGTTGTATCAGTATAGAGGACATAATTATAATTATAACGGCATGGCGGAGTTGCACTAGCGGGCTGTGTTCAGATGTTGTGTTGGAGTCGCGGGTAACTTGATTGGTAGAGCAATCGTCCGTCAAGCGGAGTATCTGGAAGTTTGTCATCGTTAGAAATGTACGTTGCGGCTTAATTAAAATGTAAATCATCATTGTCGGACCGGTAAACACTCGCCGTCGTGTATTGTGGACAGAAGATCGGTTGAACGGTCACGGAATGCACGCCGGAATTGTTGTTGTTGGTTTTCTATTCAGAATTTCCATTAGAAGAGAGCCATCTGTTGGTAAATTAGATGTGACAAGGGGTGGTTTTCTGGATGATGAAATTCCTTTACTCCAGCAAGAAGTTTTGAAAGGAGCTTTGCGGAAGTTGTGTTTTAATATCAACGGCTTTTGATGCCGCTCAACGGACCGAGCGCGACATTTGTGTTAAAGGTGAATTGGGAAGTGTCAAACAAAGTGTGTGTGCTCTATACAGATTTAAGATCGAATGGTGTGAATCAGCTGAACTAGTCCTTTGGGTAATTTATTATGGGACTAATGAGTTGGGAAACAGCTGTAATGCTACTAAACAGCACCATCTATTAGTGATTGTTGTTATCAGGGGCTTGTGTTATTTTTCAAACTTGTGTCAATGCACGTGCAGGCATTAAAAATTTAAGGGGTTTGAACAAATGCAGAGTAATGAAAGGTGTTTGGGTGGAAGTTTGTGAGGTAAAAAGTGAGATGTTTGATTAAGGTTTGTTTTTGGGAGATGGGAAGTAAACAAAGTAGGTGTGAAAGGTTTGAATTTTTTAGTTGTTGTTGTTTTTGTTAAGGTGGTAATGAAGAGTGTATGCTGTGGAAAGATGTTGATGAAATTCTGGAGTTCTTGAGTTTTGTTTTTTAGGTTTATGAAAATTTTGGGGGTTTTAGGACATGGTTTTGTAAATTTTAGACATTATTTTGCTTAACTTTTGTTTTAGCAGCTTTTAATTGTATTTAGGCATTTTTTTAAAAAAGATTTTGCAAAATGTTTAAATATTTTTATCAGATTTATTGAAGATTTTAGGCATTTATACAAATTTTCAACCATTTCTACCCAAATCTAACCATTTCTATCCATTTTTCCAAATTTTTAGCCATTTCTACCCATTTTTTAAAATTCCCAGCCATTACTACCCATTTTTCCAAATTTCCAGCCATTTCTGCCAAATTTGTGCAAATTTGCAGCCATTTGTCCGGAAATTTGCTTCATCTCATTTGAATTGAGTTGTAAGGAGTGATGTAATGATGCTGGTGTGCGTATACAGATTAATGAGTTTTCAACAAATTTATTATTCAATTAAATGCTTATTTCTTTTCTCAGCAACAATAAATTGCTGACAGAACACTAGGGGGAATCTGAAAGGGTCGTAAAAGCGCTTAAACATGTTAATTTACATGCAACTGCAGTAGTAAAGGCGAGTAAGTGGTCACCCTAGACACTCATATTAACAGTGGCGGTGGGTATCCCTTCCAAGTATCCACAAATATTTTGGTGCTTGTGTGGTTTAGTTTGATAATTTGGGAATGCAAATCTTAAATCACAATAATAAACTACCTCCTAGCTAATAACATTAACAAAAGGCATACACATTGGAGATAGTGTAGTCAATCAATCCCACATAGCTTGGAATAATCTTAGTTGTCCACTATGTGACTTGTCTTGAATGTCTAATTTATATCGACAAATCCAGCAAGCGACAGTTGGTGGTATATTCACCTTGCTGATTACCTGTTTCCATTAGAACACAGAAGTTAAGTAGCATTGGGTCTGGTCAGTACTTGGATGGATGACTTGCCGGGGAATTCAAGTGTTTGTTCCTACGGCAAGAAAATCTGCCGCTAACCTCTATCGAGTTTTCCCAGTTGTCAGTGCGAATGTAAGGTTGTTTACTTATGAAAGTTGTCTCTCAGATAGCATAGACAAGGGTAATCAATTAAAGAGGCACAAAATAGACCTCGGCGTCCTTGTTGATTGATTTGTGTGGAAAGAAAATATATATTTTTTAAGATGTCCGATATATTGGGAAAAATTGTGAATACAAATCCAGTTTTTCTTCGCACGTTTATTGAATATCCATAAAAAGTCCACCTGTGGCTAAACAACCTACAGACAGTTCCAGAAATTAAAAATGGAGATCTTTTTGCAGTCCATGATGTGGTAGGAAATGTCGATAGATAAATAAGGAATATTTAGTCTGTATACATAGCACTTAGAAGTTACCCGAATAACCTGTAGCGTATTATAATGTTCTAAAGACGTTTGAAGGACATCCTGTTATCCGAAAGATGCTTGGAGATTATCCTTGTATCTATAAACCTGGAGGACATACCAGTATCAAAAAGATGCCTGAAGGACATACCAGTAACCGAAAGATGCCTGGAGGACATACCAGTATCCGAAAGATGCCTGGAGGACATACCAGTAACCGAAAGATGCCTGGAGGACATACCAGTATCAAAAAGATGCCTGGAGGACATACCAGTATCAAAAAGATGCCTGGAGGACATACCAGTATCAAAAAGATGCCTGGAGGACATACCAGTAACCGAAAGATGCCTGGAGGACATACCAGTATTAATATCCTATAAAGCCCGGAGAACATTCGAATATCCGAAACCGATGACATGTTATTGCTTAGCTGGATGAGGCATTTTCTAAATTTATTGTTTTGATAGTGTTCAATTAAGTTGTTGACAATTGACATCTTAAAATGATTTCGTGGAAAATTTTGATGAAAAAGTTTTCTAATTGCACGTCTCACTTTCTTCGTACTGCGAATCAAATTCGATAAAAATACGAAAAGTTTGTCGATTTTATTAGTCCATAAAATTGTCAGTTTCCATTTCACTTCTCATCTATTCTTGCTTTCAATTTTAATCTCCGGTGCCAAGGAAATGTCAACGTCTATTTTGCTTTGCTAAAAAAGGATCCTCTTAGCACATGAGGCAATTTTTGATTTAACCCTCCTCACTGCAACCTTCACTTCATGTTCAAGCAATGATAGACTAAAATCCCATTGCTATTAAATGCATGAATTATTTAAACAGTTATATAGACATTTTTATAATATCATATATGTGAAAAAATATATTATACATATAAATAAATTAAAAAAGGAAATTTTTTAAAAAAAAATTGAATTGGATTTTTTGGAATTGATGTGCAATTGAAATTGAAAGTGTTCTTTTCATTTGGAATTACCATCACGGATCCATGTTTATTGAGTTAGTGGCCAATGACATTAGAGAGATGCAGGGCACTTACAAGGCCCAACGCCTTCAATATTCTTCTCGTGGAGCCTTGAGGCTGTGAATAGAGAATCGGTTTGGTCATTTTGTATTCGGTCCGTGGTTTCAGTTAGGTATGATTTTATTTTTTTATGAGCAAGGGCAAAAGGTCTCTATTTTGCTTGAATGCATTTATCAATTTAATTTTAATGGTTTTTTATAAAACTTATTTCTTATTTTATGGGGGCAAAAAGCCGGCAAACTTCAGTCGAAAAGAAAAAAAAATTACATCTGGAAAAAGGGATTTGAAAGTTCTGTAATTGAAAAAGAAATTAATTACTTTTTAATTTAAAGGAATTAAAAGCATGAAATATGTAATTAAAATTGAATTTTAAGACAGTTATTGAATTTAATGTTTTATTTTTTAATAGTTTTTCAGCCTTTCCTAAAGTTCCTATGGAAGCATTGCCAAGAAAAAATAATTATTTGTGTTATAACTGTTTATTGAATACAATCAGTAAACCATAAAATCAAAAATTACAGAATTGTACATTTTTAATGAAACCCCTTAAAGATTATATTAAGCGTGGTAAAGATGCCGTGGTAACTTTACCCTGTTTATAATTACATCTCTTTGAGTTTAACTTTACCTTAATAATCAGAAATGCATATAATTCTAATCTCTGTACAGTAATTGACTTACCTGGGTGACTTATTTAGTTAAAATGAACAAATTAGCATTCACTTTCAAGTGGCCAATTAGCAAGCTTAGAAGTATTCAAAGAGAAGTTTTGTTAGACCAAGTGGATTGGTATTCAGCATTTTGAAATTGGTTTATGGTTAATGGTTATTTTTTGCTCCTGGAAATCCATGGATTAATGTCTTTCTCTCTCTTTATTTAGCTTGATCCCTACTTTTGCTTGGAATAGACTCAACCAAGCTGTGTTTTCATTGGTTTGCCATCTTCTTCTCTCATAACCCTTTCCGGGTAATAAAACATGTGCTTTTCTTTCCTCTCTTTTTTAAGCCTTGAGGATTAAACCAATGTGTTCCAACAACTTGGGGAGAAGAAGCAAAACAAGAAAAAAGAATCCATGAGACCGAAAACTTTGCCGTTAATAAAGTAAACAACAACGACGGCTAAAAAAAATTTTGTCGTTATACTAAACCAGGGGTCGAGAACCTTTTTTCTGCCAAAAGCCATTAAAAAAATTGGTTTGATTTCAGATGAAGTGTAATAAAAATATTACAAAAAAACTGATTATTCTATACTTATGGCGTACACTCTACAGGCCGGCTATTACCCACATTAAACGGTGTAGGTGAAAGAAGTTACAACTTGAAAAACAATGTTGCAACAATGGTACAGCAATGAAACGTGTCTCATTGGATTCTCCGTACCCAACTTCCTATACCGATCCGTCGTCAAATTTTAAATATCTCCAATAACTACCAAAACATCGGCCAACGGCTTTTTCCCCTTCCATGTATTAAACGGACCACGAACAAAGAGAAATAAACAAAAATTAATGGGCACAATCGAACAAATTGGAAGTTAACCGGCTCTTTGTTTTCTCCACTAAAGCCCCATTTATTAGAATAGAAAAAGTTGTCATATCTGTTTTTATGTAGTGTCATCACAGACTTGGTAGTAAATGACCGCCATAAAAATGATAGCTGCAGATGATCATAGGATATGTAGGAGCAATATGCTGTAAAGATTTGCTTCAAATGTAGAGGCTTAAATTGAAGTTGTCAGTGACTTTAAGCGTTTCTTTCCTCCTCCGCTTCATTTAACAAAGTCCAAGTAATTTCCTCACTGGTTTGGATTGTTTTTTAAGAGGGCTTTTGTTCTGTTTGGATGCTGCTTGTTGTTTTGTATTTTCAATTTCCTGTTTAGTTGTTGTAATGTGTTAATGTGTTTAGATGTTGATGACTTGTAAATTGCATCCTTGGAAGAACAGCATTGCAGAAGAGGATCTGCTTTTCTACAAGATTGGAGTCTGTTGGTGTTGGCCCTAATGTTTGGCCTAGTGTTCGTTGGTTGTTGTAACACTAGGCCTAATATTATGGCCCATGCTTATGGATTGGACAATGAAGAAGACCGCTCTAAATTCTACAGGATCTTCTCACTATACTTTTATTGGAAACTTAACGGTATGATGTTAACTTCAACGGCTAACTTTATTCGTAGCGATGGCTCCCCCTGGGGGTCTGTCTTAGCATTTAGGGATCGTTTCTATATTTATTTATTTATTTATTTATTTATTTATTTATTTATGGAAACAAACTCCAATGGAGTAATTACAAGGAATGAGAATTAAACACTAAGGGGTTTCATTAAATGAGCGATTATTGTGATTAGTTGATTATTGCAATAATCATAATCACTCAATTATTGAGGGCCCAACAAAAATCTGACTATGTGATTATTGCTCCGATGGGCAGAATTGTTTAAATTGTAACCTAAATACGTTGCAATTGTTTAAAAAAAGTTCCTACAAATAATAATTGCAACTACCTAACTCGTTTCATGTGTTCAGTTTAACCTAAACTGAGCAGACTTTGTTATATTATGACCTTGTGTAGTTGAAGCGGGTCAGGTGCCGCCATGTTGGTTTCAGTTGAGTGAGCACTTATAATCGGCCCAAGTCAGCAGAAAATCATGGTTTGGGGTGATTACTTGATTAGTTGCCTAGTTGCTTATTTGATGAAATGATTATTCTCGGGATTGGTTGAATCCAGTCACATGACACATCAAGTAATCGACTAATCAAAGTAATCAAAGTAATCAACTAATCGCTCATTTAATGTTTTGCTGGCTTCCTTTTGATGAATAAAGCAGTCTAGTTTAGACAATCATCTTAACCGGTTGTCTTTATCATTCTCACACTCTGACGTCTGATGGGAGCAGTAACGGTTAATAACGACAGGTTGTGATTGTGGATGGATATCATCCGGGCATAGGGTCGTCCTGATAGCACCGGACGCAGGACATGTATAGGAAATGACAGAGAGAGACTGTTTTTATGGTTTACGGCCTTTTATTCAGTTTGTCTAGGGGTCAGTGTCTCATGTCTTTTTCTATTGCTGTGATGCATCTGCAACCAAAATGGGAGATCGTGTAGAAAGAATGGTCGAATTGCCATTGTTTGCGCGAGTTAGAGATCGAGCCCATGTGTCGCTCACTGTACTGGGAATGTCTTAGATGCCCAATCCCTAAGCGTCACCATGTTGAACAAGAGTGGAGAAGGGCAAAGACGATTGTCTTGTGGTAGTCGTATAATGCTGTCCGCAACTTTCTGTTTGAGGTCACTGTTAGTGTATAGATCAAAATCCTAAATGTGTAATTGTTAAAGAAACCTGATTGATGATTTTTTTAGAACCAACAGTCACGTGATCTATGTAAGTGTGAATTTGGAAAAAAAATAAAGCGCCATCTTTTGACCAATTTTGTTGAAAATTTTTGCACTGGCTAGTCGTCCAGCCTCAGTTTGGCCTTTTTATAGTTCACTTTTGCACTATTCTGCACTTTCCCATTGGTTTCTGAGGGTGTCTTCCGGAACCGGTGACTCCTTCTGGTGTGGTGGAGTTGTACTAAACAGGCCATTTGGGGATTGTATTGAACGTGACTGGAAACCAGGCACAAAGTTAGTTGGTTTTGGTGACAAAAAAATTCTGGTTTGTTTAGGATAGTAGGTAGGCTGATAATATCACTTGTCGGTTATCAACCAATCGGAAGCGACGAAACAGCCAATCGGTTTGCTCGGGAAAAAAATTATTCGGATAATATTTTGTTTTCGGTCTCAAGTAATATTATCTTATTAAAAAAGTTATATCATATTTTGCGTTTTGCATGCATGGTGTAATGGTGAAAATTCCTAAATGAAACATTCGGTCCAGTGCCAACTGTGGCTATTTTTCAAAATAATACTCGGGCGCTTTAATCTGTGACCGGGGAATGTGTGCAGTCAAGCTCATACCATTAGATAAACAAGCAGGCACTTTGACTCAATTTCTAACACAATTATTGGTTTCTAAAGATTATTTTAGTATGCCTATTGCATTGAGTTTAGTCAAGCAATTTAGTTGGTTTTATCAGTTGGGTGGTTAATGTTGTTGAAAAATCAGTGGGTTTTTAAGAGTTTTGGCCAACGTTATTGTGAAAAGTGAAAAGTGAAAAGTGTAGTTTTATTGATTTTAATTCTATTTCAAGTGCCATTTTTATATTACATAATTTTTATATTTTCTAATTTTTTATATTTCCTAATTTTTTGTATTTTCCAATGTTTGTTGCATTTTCATCTAAACTTTTAAAACTCAATTTGTTTTCTCAAACTCATGTAGTGTTTATATCGTCCACCGTCTCACTCTAAATTCCATAGTTATGTCTGTATTTACCATTTATGAGCCCAGAATAGGATTGTTAAGCCCATAATAGGGTTTCTGGGCCCAGAATAGGATTGTTAAGCCCATAATAGGGTTTTTGGACGTAGAACATGGGTTTTGGGACCTAGAAATGGGTTTTGGGACTTAGAACATGGGTTTTGGGACCTAGAAATGGGTTTTGGGACCTAGAACATGGGTTTTGGGATCTAGAACATGGGTTTTGGGACCTAGAACATGGGTTTTGGAATATAGAACATGGGTTTTGGGACCTAGAAATGGGTTTTGGGACTTAGAACATGGGTTTTGGGACCTAGAAATGGGTTTTGGGACCTAGAACATGGGTTTTGGGACCTAGAACATGGGTTTTGGGATCTAGAACATGGGTTTTGGGACCTAGAACAGGGTTTTGGAAACTAGAACAGGGGTTTTGGGACCTAGAACAGGGGTTTTGGGGCCTAGAACAGGGGTTTAGGCCCATAATAGGGGTTTTTGGCCTATAGGCGGGTTTTTAAAGCCTCTTAATAAGAGTTTTTTGGCTCATAATATGTTTTTTTTTTACCTAGAACAAGGGTTTTGGAACCTTGAACAGGGGTTTTGGGACCTAGAGCAGTGATTTTGGGGCCCGAGAGCATGAGAAATGGGATCCACCACAGCGAGCCTAAGTTATTGCTCTAATTTACTCGTGCTCCATTTTTGCTGTAAATCCGTGGCACTTGTTCTTCGCCCGCTATCACTTAACCCATCCCAGTTTTTTATCTACCCACGATAATAAAAAAAGATGATTAAACGTCGAGAAAACACGGAATTATTTAATATATTTAACTCGACATTTTACACATCTCGTTTTACGAGCGGAGCGAAAGTGGCTCCGCTTGGCGGCACCTTTAAGAAGGCACATTTGGTTTTGATGACACCATTGAGAATAAGTTACCTGCGGTGGCCGATATTGTTTATTTATTCATTTGCACGCTCAATCGTCATCAGGACTTGACTCAGCTTTGCTAATCACTTTCCTCCGGTTTATGAAAATGTTTGTTAATTGTTGTAAGACTGCGAAGCCGAGTGGCGGCGCGTTAAGGGGTTCTAAAACGGAGCGGAGAGGCGTGCTTTTGGCCTTTGACGATTTTGCGTGTCAGATTAAAGTGATAAATATGCCGATTGCCGAGGCGAATGCGTAATTGGGTGGCAATAGTATCGCTCGTGCCTTAATGGCGGTGCTTAGCAATGGTTGGAAGTGAACTCATTCAAACTGGCGCTTTATTTACGATCTACTTGTTTCCTCTTTTTCTTACAGGGGGTTCATTTTGGGATAAGAAATAGGCAATTGTCTGTCAACTTGATTTTTTTTTTTTTTTTTTTTTGAAGAGGAGGAAGAAAGGTGGCTTGGAGATTGAGAGTTTGGAATTTTGGAGTTTGATGGGGTTTTTTGGGGGTGTGGAATTGATGTTTAGGTGTGGAGTTGGTGGGAATCAGCTTTAAGAGTGGTTTGGTTGGAGTTGGAGGGTTTTATGAATTTCAGAGGAATGGAAAATGTGGATTTGTTTTGGGCATTTTGAAGGAATTTTTTTTTAAGGAATAGGATTAATTATCCATTTTTCTTTTTTCTTGTAAATTTTTCATGTCGATGAAACGAAAAATTTGGAAATTGTTTAAAGCCGTTGGATGGATATATTAGGGGCGCTTTCTGACGGAACTTTCTTTAAAGTACTGATATAAACTGGACATGCCATAAATAACATCATTTATTTGTTATTCATACAATTAGTATTTGGCTTCATTACTTCGCAAAATTTATAATTTTCCCAAACATTATTTTTTTTGGGAAGACGCAAAATTGTGTCAGTTTCGTGGAAAACTTGACATCGTTAGGGAAGTTCGAAGCTGCTAAAACGCTAAAAACCAAAGGTCCGATTAATATTCTTAATTTAAAGCGATATATTCCGATCTGCCGATGTCAGTATCAGCCGATAACGGAGAATTATGGCATTGGTCAAACCCTTCACAACTTATCGTCAAATAATATTTCTCGACGCTATTTTAAATAACACCACGACACATCATTGTAACCGCGACACTTTTTCTCAAGTTTGAAGTTGCTTAAACTCTAAAATCCAAACGTCCGATTAATATTGTCAATGTAAAGCGATATATTCCGATCTGCCGGTGTCAGAATTATGCTAAACAAATGGTGATCTACAACTTTGCAATTGACATTTTTTGCGTAGCATTGTTGGTTTAAAAGTTACGAGTTGCAAAACAGTGTTGCAACAATGTCACATGAATTTAACATGTTTCATTGAATTCCTCACATGTCATTTACTTAAATCCATAATCCAAATTTTTTTAAATTAACATGATTGTGAAATAATTCACCCCGTAGGTGTTCTGCCGGACACCCTGTATACAATGGACGTATATGTAATGTAAAATATATCTAGATTATAATATATTTCAAATATATTGGTTATACATTGTAAATATACTGCCATTTATGTGGACTATAAGTTCGGTAGACAATTTATACAGAAACATTGCAGTGAAGTGTCACTTTCTGTCCCTCCAAAAACATTTTAAAAAATCCAGAAATAAATCCATCAACAATTGCACCTTTTTTTCCGACTCAGAGTCCATACATTTTCCTAAGAAAGCTAAGAAGGAGCGTGGAAAAAAGGAATAAAAAGTGGAACTAGAAAAGGACGATTGCGCAAATGCAAACTAAGTGGAGCATTTTCAAAGGAGACATTGTGTCGCGCGTTTGGAACCGACTCGGGGTTCGGCAACCGAGTCTGGGGGTCCATAAATCAGGTCTGTGCGAGAACAAATGCTCATTGTGAGCGCGTGTGAATTGGCGCCAAACAGGAGGGAGAGATGGATGTTGAAACGGTGTGTGGGAGTGTGCGGGGGGCTCGTGAGTCTGTGGTATGCAAATTCATGTCTCCGCAGTTGGCAAGTTTTGTCGCACGCGCTCCAAATGAACATTGGCGATTGTCGCCTCGTTTCTCAAATTCAATAACCGCCATCACTCGCTTTTCCGAGTCACGTGGACTGTGCTCGCTCTGCGCATGCGCGATTTTTTTTTTTTTTTTTTTTTTTTGAAAAAAAAATTTTTTTTGTATGTTTTGGGCTACTTCCGGTCGATTTATTTGCTCGCTAGCTGGAAATGAAATTCTTTTTTTGATGGTGTGGACGACGGGCGATGCAGTCGTAAAGGAAAATATGAAGAAATAAAAAGAAAAAATAAGTGAGTGGTGGTTTTTTTTGGGGAGGGGGGGCGGGGGGGGGAGAAAAAATGTCGTATTGTTGGTGGACCCGGTGTGTTTTCATTTATTTTTAATGTGAGTGAAGTTTGGATGGAGAGAGGGAGAGAGAGAGAAAAGAAATTTCGATTTTTTTTTGGGAGTAGAAAGGAAATAAATGAGTGCTGTGTAGTCGGGGGTGAAATAAGTGGGTGACAGGGCGCGCAAAAATTACTTTGTCACAATCTGTGCCTTGTGGAATCGAGTGTAAGTTGGTTGGTGTCGCGAGATAAAATTTCGTTTTCTCCACGTTTTTTTATTACTGTTTTCCTTTTTTTTTTTTTTTTTTTATTTTTGGGGAGTTGTCGCGAAGTTTTTAATTATTTTCTTTTGGGTTGTCATGCAGTGAAGCATCAGGCGGAGTTTTGTATATATTTTTGTCATTGTAATTCCATAATTCAGGGTGTTCATAAAGTCTTTAGAGAATTCTAAAAAAAAAATTTAGATGGTACCAAAATAATTTTTTTTTGCATATTAATAAGTTATTATTAAAGTTTTTATTCATGTATGTTTCTTATTTCGGAGAGGATTTAAGACGGAAATAATTAAAAAAGGTAAAGTAGGCCTACAAGTTTGATAAATATCTGATTTATTTTTAATTTTTAATACATTTTTTAAATTGTCTAGAGACTTTGTGAAAATCCTGTACATTGAAATGCCGTGTATTTTTCGCATTAAATTTTTAAGAATACCTACCTATTGTGTTTTATATAATTACTTAAATGAGTCAAAAAATAAAAATTTAAAACTAGTAAGTATTATAAATTTTTTTTTCTGGACCTCGATAAAAATTTTCAATAGTATCCGGACCCCACTTAAAATTACTCGAAGACCCCTGTTCTAGAACTTGTTCTAGAATCCAAAAAAGGCGGCCTGTTTGCACGTGGCAAAGTCTTGCCAACCAGACGTGAATCGACGAGAGTTGGAGTCGATCGTGATTGGTTGGCCGCAAGACCTTTCCTTGCGTTGGGTCGCTTACTTCAACTTGGAGTTGAAGCAGGAATTGGCGTCAACGTCGAGAGTTTGCGTTCTGTCAGTTTTCTTGCGTTTCGTCTAGTGTGATCCTAGCTTAATGCCTAACACGGAATACTTTTTAAATTATTAATAAGGTAATATAATATTTATAACATAAAACACCATTGATGGGAGTGCATTATCACAATTTCAATGTATTTTTTAACCATCCGGCTTTGTATATTTTTGCCTTGTAATGCAGGGAAGTTCTTCACCAAATTTCTCTATTTTTGCTTTGTAATGCAGGGAAGTTCCAGGCGGAGTTTTATACATTTAGCCATCAAATTCAATATGAGTGATTACTTTAAAAAAAAAATTTATGCGGGGGGGGGAGATGGGGGAGGGTTGTAAACATGCATTAAAATTTGATTTTGTTTGTCATCACGTCTCAAACGCGCCATATTTTTTTGTGGGGTGGTGTGGTGGAGCTTATTTTTGTACAGGCAATTTGTCACAAAAAGGGGAAGGCAACTCCCCCTGTGGTTGTTGGTTTTACGCGGTCACGTGGCGGGGAGTCACTGGTGGACAATTTGGCTGGAGAACAAGTCGATGCACAATAGGGTGTCATCCATATGGATGAGGAGCCGGTCCGTGATGAAATGCGGCTTTTATTTATCATATTCGCCACCCCGAAGAATTTTCATGGGACGATTCGTCTTTGCAGTTGTTTCTAAATTGTTTAAATTATGCTGGACACGGTGTATTCGCACGATTGTTGCTGCGCTGCGTTAAGTGATGAATTCAAAATGGTGGAAATTTTTTTTTTTTTTTTTTTTTTTTTTGTATAAATTTTTATATATTTTTTTTTATTTGTTATAATTGGTTATTTTTCACGGATGAAACATGTTGGAATGACGTATATTCGTCGTAAATTTTCTTTGTCATTTTTCTGACTTGTCTGATGGCCGTTATTTACGCTTTAAAGACGTTAGCAAAGTCGGTTTTTGGGATTGGGAGATTCTAAAAGAAATATTGCAATATATAAATTTTTCTAGTTTTTGTGTTTTTAATTTATTTTTGGTTGGTTTTTATTTTTTCTGGTGATTGATTTCTTTTGTTTTGTGGGTTTTATGGATTTATTTGTTTTTTTGGGAAGATTTGACTTAATTTTATGGATCATATTTTGTTTTTTTGAGAATATTTTACTTGATTTTATGGATTTTTTTTTTTTTTGTTTTTTGGGAGAATTTTACTTGATTTTATGGATTTTTTGTTTATTGTGAAGATTCTACTTAATTTTATGAAATTTTATTGTTTTTTGGGAGAATTTAACTTGATTTTATGGGTTTCTTTGTTTACTGTGAACATTTTACTCGATTTTATGGATTTTTCTTGTTTATTGGGAAATATCTTGGTTTTTGAGAGGTATTTATGGTATATTTTTGATTTTATACTTTTTTCTTTTCTTTTGGGCTGTTTTCCTCTCAATTCTACAATCTTTCTACATTTTTCTACACTTTCCAATATCTATCTCAAATATAAATCCAAACCTCTCATCCAAAACTCCCATTTTAACCCACCCACACACAAACCAATAAAACACCACTCTAACCATAATTAAACACAATAAATTAATCCACTCTCACCAACACCAACACAAAAAATCCTTTATTTACATCCAAATACCAGCAGCGAAGCCAACATTTGCTGAGTAACACCAACAAAAACCATCCAATTCCTCCATAAATGTTAAATCCCCACCAATACGTTAGCGCAGATAGAAACACATATTTATGACTTATTTACACACACGAGGCGCTTTTTGCATGAGACTATGAATTGATAAAATATTTTGTGTTTCTTTTGGATTTCTTCTCGTGTCAATGTATATTGTGAGATATTGCGCAATCTTCTCGTGGCGGCAGTGGATTGAAACAAAGGTTTCTTGATTTAACGCACAGTCGCCCATCCATCTTTTTTTTCCCGCTTTCCTGCAAAGCCCTGAGCAAAAGTGGCGCGCCCAATTTTGATGGATGGGACAAAACCACTGGAATGACAAGTGCAACACACACCATCGACTTTGGAACTCTTTTTTTTATTTATTTATTCACTGATATCTCGTGTTCCCTTATTGGGATTCATGCGTTATTACCTGACATGCATTTTTTAAAGCTTTGCTGGAGTGGAGTCGTTTGTTTCCATTTGTGGGATAGGTCTGTGATTAGAAGTGGAATGGGATTTTTTTTTTTAAGTTGCAATGATGGTTCCATGAGATATAGTTCTTTAATTTTCTGTTTTTAAAGGTTGTTTTATTTTATTTTATTTTAGTTTTTAATTACTCAAGATTTTAGCATTGGGTATTGGTCTGTAGGCAAGGGTGAAAGTAAGCCGGAACTTTCCGAATTGCTGCTCCGGTAAAAGGATTAAAATGCTGATTGCGAATAAAAATAACAATTTTAATTTAAGTGTATTTTAAGTTTAAACATGAGTTTAAACGGGAAATGATGTCATTTTTGTTTTAAAATTGAAGTAAAACACAAAATATTTTAGTTAAACTTATTTTGGATCTCATCTGTCGTATGGGAAAAGATAGACGGCCTATCAATAGACTATTGGATAATTATGACGTAATGCAGTTTGATCTGAGTTGTGGATTGCTAAAACCAATCATTTGAAAAAGGTTGAAGATTTGCAAATGTGCTAGGTTTGCTTGGTGTTTCTAGGTTTTTGCTAATATTCACGAGTGGATTCATGGTGGATTTTTGTTGAACTTGTTTGATGAGGAATTGTTAGAATTGTAAATTTGTGGTTTTAATTTTATTTTTTTGGATTTAGTATTATTTAGTTGAATTTACACTTATTTGGTTGGATTTAGTATTATTTTGTTGGATTTAGTATTATTTTGTTGGATTTAGTATTATTTTGTTGGATTTAGTATTATTTTGTTGGATTTAGTATTATTTTGTTGGATTTAGTATTATTTTGTTGGATTTAGTATTATTTTGTTAGATTTACACTTATTTTGTTGCATTTACACTTGTTTATTTGGATTTACAGTTGTTTATTTGGATTTACAGTTGTTTATTTGGATTTATAGTTATTTTGTTGGAGGTATACTTATTTATTTGGATTTACTCTTGCTTTTTGGGATTTACAGTTAGTTTGTTGGATTTACAGTTAGTTTGTTGGATTTACAGTTAGTTTGTTGGATTTACAGTTAGTTTGTTGGATTTACAGTTAGTTTGTTGGATTTACAGTTATTTTGTTGGATTTACAGTTGTTTTGTTAGATTTACAGTTAGTTTGTTGGATTTACAGTTGTTTTGTTAGATTTACAGTTGTTTGTCAGATTTACAGTTGTTTTGTTAGATTTACACTTAGTTTGTTAGATTTACAGTTGTTTTGTTAGATTTACAGTTGTTTTGTTAGATTTAAAGTTGTTTTGTTAGATTTGCAGTTATTTTGTTGGATTTACAGTTGTTTTGTTAGATTTACAGTTGTTTTGTTAGATTTAAAGTTGTTTTGTTAGATTTGCAGTTATTTTGATGGATTTACAGTTGTTTGTCAGATTTACAGTTGTTTTGTTAGATTTACACTTAGTTTGTTGGATTTATAGTTGTTTTGTTAGATTTACAGTTGTTTTGTTAGATTTACAGTTGTTTTGTTAGATTTACAGTTGTTTTGTTAGATTTACAGTTGTTTTGTTGGATTTACAGATTTTCTGTTACACATCGGTGAATTTACTAGTATAGTGAATTTACTTAAATTAGCGGTAGATTTGATAGATTTTCATAGATTTACATGCATTTACAGCTGATTTGTTGAACCTCCTTGCAACTAACATCACTCACATCACACTTCTACAGCACACCAAGCAGAAACAAATCCAAACACAACAAACAAACACCCGCAACAACCACACAAAAACACACAATCCTACCATTACATGCACTCCAACAATCAACACCCAAGTAATTTAAAATTGAAATTTGTCTTCCCTGCATTCCCCAACACAATAAACATATGTGTGGGAGTGAGAATATAAATCTATCAGATCCAGCATCAAACAACAACGCTACAAGGCGCAGAATTATTGCTACAAGTACCTTCTGGTGCCATGATTTAATGTATTAGGCGCTGGTCTGTAGTGGACAGGGCTCAGTGCATCCACACCCACCATCCCTATCTTTCTCTATTTCTCTCTCTCTCTTGACTACACCTTATCAGCTGCAGCTCACGGCTCCTCTTCTCGTGGCTGCGTATCAAAACTAGTTGTGCAATCATGGCGAACGGATCGTTTAACATGGCCACCGACCATTTTATAATGTATCGATACAGCTGCAGTAATTGATGCAATCGACTCCTTGCTCCGGCTAAAGGATGGCTTCTCACATGAAGCGCTGCTGGCATTGATTCCAGAGCTCATCCCAGAGGTAATCACCAGAGAAAGGGGAATGAACTTGGAGGGATCGGCAAAGGAATTTTAAAAGAAAATTTTCACATTGTTAAAGCATTACAGTGAAGCCCTTCCTGCAGCATTTCAGTGAAGCCCTTCCTGCAGCATTTCAGTGAAGCCATTTCTGCAGCACAAGGGGCTTCACATTGTTAAAGCCTAGTACTCATAACACCATTCCGTCCTTGGAATGGTAACAGGAATCAAAGTCTTAAGTTTCCTGCCAAGGGTGGTACTCATAAAAATATTGTTTAGACTCTGAATCACTCTTGCAAGTGGAAACGAATTGTTTCCGGCCCCGATGGTGCACGGAAAAATTTAATTGTTTCAGACTCTGAATAAATTTTGTCTACCCAGAATTCCTTTGTTTTTGATCTAAAATTTGCAACTGGTCACAGCTGGTTGCAAACAAAGACACCCAACTACTACAATTGAACACGTTTGTTGAAGGTTAGTAGAATTATATTTTTGCCTGCATTTCAGACAAAATAAATGCTTTTTTAATTGCAAAAAGACCAAAACTGATTTTAAAATTATTTAAGTCAGAAAAGTCGAACAAAGCTTCATTGCCATTGCCAGCCATTTGCAAAACAAGCAACAATGACTCACACAATTTAAGAGTACGGAAACTTTCTGGTGACAATTTCATGAGTACCACAAATTTATCAGACTCTGAATAATAAGAGGATAAAACATTCCGCTTGAAATGGGGCTGTTGAAAAATTAAGACTGTAAAAATATTTAGACTCTGAAAGCGTATGAGTATTAGGCTTAAAGCATTGCAGTGAAGCCCTAACTGCAGCACAAGGGGTTTCACATTGTTAAAGCATTACAGTGAAGCCCTTCTTGCGGCATTGCAATCGAGCCCTGTGTGAAGGGTTTTGTATTGTTATCATCTAGCTGAGGATTTATATATTGTTTCCTTTGAAAATTTGATGGAAGCACACTCAGGGCACTTGACCTTTAAGAAGTAGATGCATTCCTAGGTGGTTTAAACCATGTGCAGTGGTTTTCCGATAAAAGTGTCGATGGCTACAATTTTGGGTGTTTGTAATTAAATAGTTTGAGTCAGGATTCCTTAGTGTGTGTGTGGCCTGTGTCTTCTTCTGTTGTTCTTTTGATCAATAATTACATATTGATCTGTTGATTTCTAGCTTGGGTTTTTCTCCGAGTTATTTAATTACAACTGGTGAGAATTCGTGATATCTTGTTATATTAATCTTGTTTATACATTTCCATCTTTTTTATTGTGGGCAATTACACTTTGGCGTGATCTTGAAATAGTTCCGGCTGTTTTTTGTTTTATAGATTTTGTAATTAGGGCAATATATAAGTGGAATAACAAGGAGACCGCAGGAGTGTGTAATCCACAATTGTTTAAATTTAAAAAAAAAATAATAAAGTATTGTTATTTATTATCTAAACAGTCAATACTTTTTTTTTATTTAAATGCACCTCTCTCTCACATTGTTACAAACAGTTGTAACACTACTTTTTATTTTTTGAGTAAAAAGGCCAATTTTATCATTACACTGGGTGAAAAAGTAGCAAAAAGTCTTTGCCGGTAAAATAAATATTTAGTATCCGTTGTTCGGTGATTTTGGCATTCAGTCCGACAAGATGAATTTTCACACATTTGATGACTGCAGGCTTTACTTTTTAATTTTGATTCCCTATTCACATCTGTGCAATTCCCAATGAATTAATTCCCCACATTCCAACAATCCCTGCACACCATCCCCTTGAAACAATTGTCAAGCTATGCAAGGTCTGGCCATTGTCAATGACAATTA
Organism: Strigamia acuminata; assembly: GCA_949358305.1. Lineage (NCBI taxonomy): Eukaryota > Metazoa > Arthropoda > Chilopoda > Geophilomorpha > Linotaeniidae > Strigamia > Strigamia acuminata. The sequence continues at coordinate 4,955,413 of OX442320.1, read as the reverse complement.
AAAGTAAACAAGAAGAATATAGGTCGCTGTTGTTGTTTGATGGCGTGTTTATTTTATCTCATGTTTCACACTCTGATGGCCGACCTTGTCCGTGGTTTGCACTCTTAATTTTCCATTCTTGAAGCTGATAAATGGAAAGCGACCGCATCTTGAACAACCACAAACACAATGGAAATGAAAAGCGTAACACAGCGAAGCCCACGCTTGAAATCGGGGGCTGCGGTGCTAGCGCTGCTCGCTGTGCTGCTGTTTCCTTCGAAACTTTTCCTCCCGTAATCTGCGCGCTCTTGTGAATAATTCATAGCGAAGACGACGGTAACGGGGGTAGGGCGAATCCACACTCTGGTAAGCGTTAATCCTCAAATTCCTTTTCATTGGGATCCGGAACAAGAGATTTTGAGCGTTATCTTTTTATTTCTTCTTCTCTTTGGGCAGCGCGCCAGAAAATTCAAGAAAGGAAATACAATTGCCTCCCTCTCTAAGTTTAGATGAGGAGGATTTGAAAGAAAAAGGAATTGATCAAATTGAGCGTGGAGTTATGTCTTGTGAGAGAATTATTTTCCTTTGCCTCCTTTTTCCTCACTTTTGCATTTTGCATTTTTATTTTTTAGTTTATCAGATGGATGGGTTGACAAGGGGTGGAAATCCTAAGCAATTGTCTGCCAGTGTCAATTAAATGCAAAAAGCAAAGTGAGTTTGTCACGGTCCTGGCTTGCAACAGTTTTAAAATTCCAAATTTTGCGCACATTTTATATAAAATTATATAAAACTACCGGGTGGCCCAAATAAAGCCGGCCCGGCAATACAGGGTGACGAAAAAATTAAATATACATTAATCATTAGTTGTGGGCAGTGTTGTTTAATTAATGTGAGATTTGCATTTTATCATTTATAATGTTTTATATAATATTTGTTAGTCACAGTATCATAGTGTTAAGTTTATGTTATCCGAACAGTGCTTATTTTTAGTTACAGTATATTATGTCATGTGTGTCATTTTTATGTGTCATAGTATTGTTCTTTTGTATATTAGTTTTCCTTGTAAATCAAAACATTAAGTTTGTATCAGTTTCTGCTTGCTTTCAAAGAGTAAACATCTAAAAACACTTTGTGCCCAAAAGAGAATACATTTATTTCTCCGTTGGTTTTCACTAACCAACATGAACCCACCAAGAGCAGTACCGGATCATCACATTTATGTTTCCAGTGCGGTTTCTTCCGTTCTTTCGTTTGGTGTTTAGTTTTTGACGATTCGAGCTTTTGTTCTCAAGATATTTGCGATTTTCAACATTTTTTGTCCCAATTTGTGTTTAGTCTAAATGATTGTTGGAATGCAGCTACTGTTAATTTACTTCTTGTTGCCATGCACTCCAACCCAGACATAAACTGGGGAAAAGATTGGAGCAACAACTACTTCTATTATCATTGTTGAAACTCATAACTGACTTATGGAAATGGAAGACAATGAGAAGTGACTTCTTGCAAACTGAATGCATCTATTATTCATGGTAATTCTTGTCTGTTGCACAATGTTCCATATTGGTATTCATGCTGTTATTATTTTGTTTTTGGCGGCATTTATCATTAACCTACAACATTCTTTGAAAATCTTGCTTATCTTGTAGTGTTAATGCAGTGTCTTTCTCATTCCATTTCTCAACTTATTTATTACATCACATTTTTCCTCCAGTTGTTTAAAGTAGGCGCTTAGTAATCACAACGCTGTTCGAATAAAGCGAAGCCACCCATCTATTGCTCCCATGTGAGCACACAATAATAAAATCTTTTTTTTAAAAAATGAAAGGAAAAACAACTTTAATTCTACAGATGACCACTATGTGAGACTTACAACATTGGTACAATGAAACCTTTCAATAGTCAATTTTGCAACAGTGGAGGCCATATTTTTTTGTCATTCAACTGGAGAAAAAAATTAAATCAAGAATTATAAGATTTAAATTGTCCGGTCTGTAAGATAAAGCCGGATGCATCATCATTAAAGTTTGCGGCAGGTACTTTTCCGTTACAAAAACCCTCGGTATAATTATAAGCATAGTGGAAAAGTCATAACTGTAACGGCTTAGCATAGCCAATCCGGTAGTTTTCCACTATTTACGTCACTAACAAAAAATTTTCTTGGACGCGAAAAAACGCGTGCAAAAAACTTGGCTAGTAAAATTGGACTGCGGGTCAGGTCTCTGGCTAGGCCATAAGTAGACGTCAAGCCCTCCACCTGGTATTTTTTCTTTAAAGTACTAGTAAATATATTTATTAGTTAGACAAGCCTATAGTTAACAACATTTATTGCCAAGCTGTAATATAATTTGTTGTATTACGGTTCGATATAACGAGAAATTCGTTATACTAGTACAGCGGTTCGTTATAACGAGGTTCAACTGCACTCCTACGGGTAAAACCGTAAGTTGCAAGAAAACCTGGTTGTTTTGGCTGGTGGTTGTCGAGTGGAGGTAGACATCGACACAGGTTTCACGACGCCTTCTCTTGAAACTTGATAAATTGGTCTAGTGAAATATCAATCGCGCCAAAGCAGAATCTGGCGGACGTGACAGGATGTTGGGTGCAACTGCAGTGCAGAAACAGTAGCACATATTCATTGATCAAACACTGCCATGTACACAACATCGAGCACCACGCACGCTCCTTCTCTTAGGGTGAATGCAATCTGCACCGGCTATATTTCACGGCCCAGTTCAATCTAGGTTTGTCGCGGGTGTTGTGAAACGATAGAAGCCGCTCGCATGTTATAATTCATGCAGCCGGCACCGCTGTCACCCCTCTGAAGACTAAAGGGAAGCTACATACAACTCAATCCCAAATTGTTGAAACTTTATTGAGTGGCATTAGAGTGGGGTTGTTGGGCACCGGTGAGGGCAAGCGATGAAGAGGGTTCCGGTGGGAGTATGAGTTGGAAACTTTGTGTCGGTGTTTATCGAATTAGTGGGTTGGTTGCGGATGGCCATCGGCATTGGATAAAGTTGAGTGTGTTTGCATTCTAATCATGTAATGAGCCAGAAGGATGCTGCAATTCAATTAGCCAATGCCACATGCAGTCAAAGGACTGTTTAAGTTTGAATTATTTCTCACAATTTGAGGACTTTGGATCCCAATGACTTGTGGTAAAGGTCACTTGGAGACAGTGCTATTGATTATGATTTTTCTTTGGGGGATTTGGTTTGGGTGGGTTTTTTTGTGGTGAGAAGTAGGAAGAGCTTGGAAAAACCCAATTGGATGTGGGTGGCAGATGTTCTTGTCATAGAGATAGTGTTTTAAATCCTATCTAAATCCGTTACTGATGACCCGGCTATACGGACCAGGCTCAATGCTGCTTAAGAATGAAACTAGCATCGCAATGTCTTTAATCAAAGTGAAAAATCCAGGTGATCCGACTTCGAATAAAAGAACTCTATTTTCATAACCCAGGAGAAAAAGGTTCTGCAGAATTCTGCACGCTCTGCAGAAAAACTTTCTGCAGAAAAAATTACCAAATCCTGCAGAATCCTGCAGAAAAATGTTAAACTTTTCTGCAGAATTTTTCCGGCAGGCAAATTTTCTGCAGAGTTCTGCAGATTTTTTTTTACCTGGGAATAAAATAGCCCGAGACATTTAAACATACTTATAGCATCAGACATTAAATACAAAATAAAGCGGAAGCATAACAGCATCTGAAAATTTAAACATATGTAATACGACAGTAACATGTTTTGGCCAACATAATGGCAACGGTGATGAGGAGACGTTCTTGGTCAATTAAGCATTCAACGAAAAAGCGCTAATGAAGTCTTTTCAAGCGATTGTTGCTTATCAGCAACTAAATTGATGTCATTTCCTGCATTTTGTGGAGAAATGCAAATTTTAGCTATAGCTACTCAACTTACCAGCCGCCATTTGTCCACCGAAAGGTATTATTTACTTATGTGAACTCTAAAGGTGGAAACACAAGGAAGCGGGTAAAATTCCAAAGCTTGCTAGTACAAGTTTAAAGACGGAATTATTTACAAGCTCACTTGACCCGTTTTGGCTTGCCTGCTTAACTGGCAAACTCGGGTAGCTAGCTGGCTAGCTACTAAAAAAATTAAGTATTTGTCACCAGAAGGAGCCAGGGATGTGTGGGTTCCACACGATTCTGATTGGCTGTCAAAGTCACATGACCAAAACACCTGCAAGCTTGAAGCTGGTAAATCAAACTCAGTTTGATCGGAGCGGGTGAGTACAAGCTCTCTTTAAAACAAAGCTTTGAATAAAAATGGAAGCTTGTGTTTGCTCAAGCGGACGAGTTTTTAGCCACTTTTTCAAGTTAAAGTAGGCTTTTAAATTTTACCCGCTCCCTTGTGTTTCCACCTTTAGACGAATGCAGTCAACCCTCGTTATAACGAATCACAAGAGGCTTGAGACGTTGGTTTATTATAACGTAGGTTGATTATACAGTTGAACCTCGTTATAACGAACTGCGATATAACAAATTCTAACGAATAGTTCTAACGAATAGTTAAAAATGACTTGGTTGGTTGGTTGGCTGTCGAACAGAACGTTAAAAGATTATGATGTGACGAACTATTGTTATAACGAACTGATTTCTGGGATTCCTTGCGATTCGTTATAACGAGGCTCTAGTGTATCAAATTTTTTAAACACACTATCGTCTGGTTAACCAACCAATCAAGCCTTTTTTAAGTCTTTGTTATAAAAAAAATTCATTATATTGTGGTTCGTTATAACGAGGTTTAGCCTGATAAACAATTTTCCAAAATTTGTAACACCAAGTGGTGTTAAGTGGGTGTAAAATGGCAAGAAATGGAGCTCATTTACATAGGAAAGTCAACAATGATCCCACCCACCCATTGTTACTATGGAACAATCAACAAGACAGATGCAGTGCAGTGAAGTCTACCATTCGTTCCATCCATTTTTCGACTAGCGTGATGTTTAGGTGCTCAAATTTTAGTGTTATTATGCTTTTTATGAAACCAAAAGTTTTTCCCACACGTTAATTGGGGTCCAAACAACAGTTTAAAGAAAATAAAACGAGAACTCACTGTGACCTTAAGCAATTTCCTTTTCCGTAAAAACCATGCAAGTAAAAGATATTTCTAACTTGCTGCTCTTAACCAGTTTGAATTACTTCATTTGGACTACAGCACTTCTGCAGCCAATAAATTGTGCTTAATTCCCATTCTGCACACATGCAAATAAACATTTCATGAGCTGGTTTTGTATGCAAAACTTAAACAATGCATGAATATGCTCTTACAATCTTTGATAACTCACATCAGTGAATCAGTAGTGTAGCAATTGGGGCACATGGGCCCACCAGCCATTAGGGTCCACAGCCACCTTCCATATATTAAAAATACTAAAACACTAAAAGAGCACTTTACATACCTTTGTTTGCTATTGTTGTTTTGGAAAAGTGTGAAATAAAATATTCACTTCTTGGGACTTTCCTAGGTCCAAGACACTTTTATTTCTAGGGCCCTCTGTCCGAAGTTTTTACTTATTTTTATGCAAATTTTATTGTTTGCTTGCACATGTTACAATTTTTTATTAATCTTGAAAGTACTGGTAAATTCCAATGCATGAACAAAACCCTGGGTTTGCCAGTTCGGTTGCGAAGTTTGTAGGCCCTAAAAGGTTTGTTGGGCCTAATGGATGAAGCGGAGTTTGCTGTATCATAAGTATGAATCAGATGTTGCTGGCGCAAAACAATCGCATACAAAGTTCTTTGTTGTCGATACAAAACAATCGCATACAAAATCCGTCTGTTGTCGGCCCAAAACAATCGCATACAAAATCCGTCTGTTGTCGGCCCAAAACAATCGCATACAAAATCCGTCTTTTGTCGGCCCAAAACAATCGCATACAAAATCCGTCTGTTGTCGGTCCAAAACAATCGCATACAAAATCCGTCTGTTGTCGGCCCAAAACAATCGCATACATAATCCGTTTATTGCTGGTGCAAAACAATCTAGTACAAAATCCGTCTGTTGTTGCCACTAAACAATGCGATAGGCCATCACACCATTGTTTATTCTGCATTTAAGATAGCAATATCAAAACAAGAATGGGCAGAGAAATCATTATTGCAACTTCCCCAACCTTTTCTAAATAAGCAGACTTTCCTCCGGACGTAGTTCTACGTTGCGAAATAGAAAAGACTGAAAAATATTTCTTGTTATTGCAACACCACTCTGCTGAATCTATTAAAGTTATCATCATTTTTTCATTGTTTTAAAGTGAGATTGTTAACATGTCAATCAAAAGTTGCAATAAACATGTTCATTAGTGACTAATTAAATTTTAATTTAGCTCTGAACGCTGACAACAAACATCAAAAGCCGATGTGCTTGATTAGAGCTTGTTGTTTAAGGGCCAGTTTGTATATTTGAATATAATGAAGACTATTGGTTGAGGTTAATTAAAGGTGTCTCCAGGTCACAAACTCCAGGGTTTCGCTTGGCCAAGCACAGGCTTCCTTGATGTACTTGGACCAATAGAAATTCAATGATGGGGATGGCAGCAAAAGAGATTTACTTGCAAATTTTGCCCTTTGAAGAGGAACATATTGAGAAATTGAGACATTTTTTTTTCATTTTCTCTGCAACAAAAACAAATCTAATTGATTTCTCAGGGGTCAGATGAAGAAATAACAATTTGGTATTGACTTTTTTGGTCCTCAGAGAAGAGAATTTAATTTTTTTTCTTTCTTTTGTGCCAATGCCAAATATTGGATGGTTTGATTGATAGATGGATATTGGAAAGTTGTTGTGTAAACATGAAATGAAAGGGTTTAAGGTAAGACATAGCTGGGTGGTGTGGCTTGTAATTTATTGCAGGTGCATGCAGATGTTTTGGATTAGTAATTAGCAAGTGATACACAAGTAATAAATTAAAGAAATGGTGATTAATGTGTTGCATTTGCATCAGTGTGGTTTGTGTGGTTTGTTTGTGTTTAATGTCACATTTGTGACGTCACAAAATATTTTCAGCAATATTTCTTTATTTTCATGGCTGAGTTTTTAAGTTATTAAATTTTTGTTTTTTAAAAACCACGTGTGGACATCTGGCAAGCAGCATGTAGTTAGTTGAGGAATTTCAGCTGTTTTTATTTATTTAATTGGTAATGTTTTTTTAAAAAAATGTAATTATTACAGTATTGTATTTCTAGGATTTTGGTGGTGTTTGTTTGTTCTGCATGTTGATTTTGACACTTCTTCTAAGCAACATTTTTATTCTTGACCAATCTGTATGTATTACTTGAATTATGTTTTAAATGAGTATTATGGTTAACATTTTTCTGCAGAATTCTGCAGAATTTGGTAATTTTATTTTTATTATGCATAAAATGGAATTTTTGGTGCATATTTTATGCGCATAAAACGAATTTTATTTTGCATAAATAAATAAAATAAAAAAATAACACATCGCAAACTTTGAGTATTCGCTTAACCACTTTGAACGCATCTACTGACAAGCCGTTAAGGTAATTCGCAAATTCACTAGTTAATACCCTCATTTCGCAGACATGCCGAGTTCGAGCTGCACTTAGAAAAATTTTATTGTGACTGTAAAAAGGATTGGAAATTGGTTAGCCCATAGGGAAATAAAGGAGTTGAATATTGGTGCCTCCATCTGACGAAAGGGTTGAGTGTCATTGAGGAAAAGAGTGAGCTCCTTCAATTTTCCATCCTTTATTTGTTCGCGGATCTGTTTCCTCGCTGTCGTGGGGTCTGTTGGGAAATTTTATAGGCACCCGAAGGCGACCCCATTTTCACATTTGCTGCCAGATCAATCATCTTTGCCGCCTCCAATCCCCTTCTTCTCATGCGGTTCTTCTTAACAGTTGGAAAGGGATTTTTCATTTTCCAAAAATAAATTTTTCATTTTTTTATTTTTTTTATTTTTTTTTTTTACAGTTTTTATTGGGAAATAAGTATGGGAAGAAGAATGGGTTATGCAAGGCTTAATTGATTTTGCGCATGGGTAATTTTTAACGTAAAGTCAAACGTGCGATTTTTCCTCTTTGCACCTCTTGATGTTGTCATGGCAACGCGGATGGGGATGAAGGAAGGACATTTGGATGAAACGGTGCGTGATGATTCGTAACCAAACTGATTTTTTTGTGAGCTTCTTCCATTTTTTTTTTTTTTAGGGGGTGGGGAATGATGGAGTTGCTATGGTGATGTGTTTACAAGTGGAGAAATGATATTTTCATGTGTGGGTAATGTGTGTTTGTTGATGTACCTGGGGTCAAGCAATTTAAGTGGAAATCAAGTTATGGAAAATGTGTTTAAATTTTTTTTTGGGTGGTTGGTGGGAGGGAGGAGGGAGTTTGGAATTGATGGAAAAGTAGTCTAACTTTTATTGGTTTTATTTCATTCCGGTTGAAGATTTTTGTGTCTTTTTTGTATGACTTTGGAGTTGTTAGACGATGGGAGCAAAATATTATTAATTGTGCAAAATTAATGAATTAAAGTTTTTTTTAAATTAATAATCTATATTTAAATAAAAAAAATGTAAATGTGTTTTTTGTTCATTATCTCAAATCTCCGAAAGTTCTTCACCGATTGGTTTGAAATTTGGACACAACGTTGAGTTCGAATTGGGAAATGTTCTTATATACCTGTGATACCCGTGACAGGTTTTTTTACACCTGCGACAGGTAAAAACGTGCTCTTTCCAAACAAACATGCCGGCGATCGGTTCTAGCGCCATCTGTTGCACGCTTTGCGCTTTATTCAACAAAAGATGAAACCTGGTATCGCAATTCCGGTCGCCCGAAAGTTTCCGTGTGTGGTAAGTGGAACTATGTGTACCATGTCGACCAAAACTTCTGGTCGCTCACGGAAAGTGACCATTCCATGCATGGAATCAGGTCATGGGAACGCGAACACTGGTACAAGTATCCGCAATGACGTCATAACACTAAAAAACTAGTGGCACCCTCTGGAGAGATAATTTGACAACGAATAAAAATACATCACAAATTGTGGTAAATAATATACGGACTGTACTATTCTTAACAGGATTTATTGGCGGAGTTAGCAAATAAATACTGTAAGATTCTATACAGTATATAAAAAAGAATTCTTTATTACAAATGGAATGAAATAGAAATAACATTTGCACTTAACCACCACATGTTTTGCAATGGCACTCAAAGGATAATTGGAGGAGTCAGAGCTGTAAATTCCCAGAGCAGTATAAATTCCAATATTTTTACTTCGCAGTCATAAATGTCTTAACTTATTACTAAATTAAATTCAGAAGGGGAAAAAACCATTAAATTTATTTGTTTTTAGAATCTTAACTTAAATGACATGATATTGGCTAGGGATGGGAGATTTTCTAGGGAGCCAAATTGCACAAATCTAATTAATTCAAAAATATATAATTCCAGGCCAAATTAACTTGTACTTTGTGGCTGCAAGTCCTATACTCAAGTTTTACCTAAAATCTTCCATCTGGGATTAAAGGAAGCTCCAATTAAGCTGCATCCAAGAACAAGGCTTAATCTTTATTAATTGGAACCAGCAGGTTTTTATCCTCTAATAACTTCCTACACAACAAATTTTCAAGATACAGTGTCAATCTACTATAACTTGTGCAAAGGTTTAGTATCATTGTTGAATAGCCATTCCCATCACAACTTGATTGGCTCTCAGTGATCACCTGACTCCGAAGACCAATCGAAGAGTTGAAAAAAAATCTTTTGTTGGGCTCGACTGAAAGCTTCGAACAATGCAAAACCCCTTATAATGTAGGAAGGGCTTAACGGCCATACTTTAACAATGCAAAACGCTTTAGAATCTTGGAAGGGCTTGACTACCATGCTTTAATCATGCAAATGTAATATTTACTGAACAGTAGATGGAGAATGTTCAGCGAAGGAACGGAGAAAGAAGCGAATTAGAAGTTAGCGTGTCGAATAAACCGCCAATAGATGACAAAAAGAAAGGAATAAGCTTAAAGCTTAAAGAAATTACATATACTAGTAGTGTTAAAACTCGATCCACATTTATGCTAAAGATAAGATTTTAACCCTTGGAGGCATAACGCTATACAGATTTATGGAAAAGCTCTTTCTTGAATAGAAATTTTTTTTTCCTATCTATTTTTTTGCTGAAAATTTGTGATTTTGTTTATATCATACTGAACCTTAACTCAGGTGAAATTTTAAGTCATTGGTCATTTATTTAATTAATTACACTAAATGCAAATTTTCTGCCCCTTAAAACTCCAGCAAAACTATTATGCTGGCTTTGCTGCCTAAGAAAGAGCGCTTCAGTTAACAGCTTTTTGCATTTACCAGCAGTGTTTAAACCAACCACTAGTTGCTAAAAAAAAATTTGCCATTAGAATTAAATGGTCTTCGATTTCCATTTTTAGTCGTTGAAACGACGTTATTTTAGTAGGGGGGAAATGCGTCTCCTGGAACATTTTTCTAATGGATACCAGTGGATTTTGTGTCTGCATTCCTGTGGAGTTTAGGATTGCTCACTAAAGATGGTGTGGAAAAAATACTAGGGGGTAAAAACATTCTAGTCATTCTTTGTGTGGTCTGTGAGTGATTTGCTCTTCTGCTGCAGGCTTATTTCAGAGTTTATCTCTGTGAACTTTGAGATGATACATCAAGAGTTTTATTGTCTATCTGAATGATAATGGCTCATAAAGTATACATTGAATATACTGATATTTTGAATTTTATTACATGGATAAGATAAATCCCTGAAATGTTTTTCTTCTTCTATCTTTTATTTTTAATGGTTTAAAGTTGATAGGAAATAAATTTGAAGAAAAATTCTCCTCATTTCAAAAAAATGCAAATTGTGATTCATTTTTGGTCACCAGGGGTCACTTAGATGACTCAGTATGTAAATGGGATGAGTCTATTGTTAAATGTAGGTGGGGAAAAGTGTATTTACATATCCTGTTTGAATAAAATATTCACTGTTCTCATGTAAACCAACGTGTGAGTGCGCTTCTCTTCAACATCTGTTTCAATCAGTTTAAATCCTGTATCATCGATTATCCAAAGTAACTTTAACTATTTCCAAATACAAAATAAATAAAGGGAGTAAGTGAGATGCAAATTATTAAATCGAGACAGAAATTTTACACCCTGGGGTACAATGTGAATCCTATCTGATGAAATTAATTATGGCCATAATAAGGATGAGCTTTCGCAATTACTTAGAAAGTTTAAGAGGTTGGAAAAAAACTCTAGCGAAAGGATGTCGTGCCAGCGGCAGTTGCTGTTAGGTTCAAAGTTGTACTGCTTGCAGATGAAATGGAAGTTGAAGGATATTTTCTACATCTGTGGGTAGAGGCAATAAAATATGCAGCTGCTGTGGCTTTTAGCTGTGGTTATTCCAAGACATCATATGCATTTTTAAGCAATGGATGTGGGAAGGTCTGCTTGTATCTAATGTAGTTGAGTGTAAGACTCCGGTTCCACTTGCGAGTAAAAAGTTTTTAAATTTTTTTCTTCTTTTTGGGCCTTAAATTTTCTACTGTGGCAAGAAAAATTGGACTTTTATTTATTTCTGTAATTCTTGGATTTTTTTTTTTTATTATTTCTGAGGTAAGACATATTTTTCTGAGACTTAGCATCTGTTTTATCTTCATTGGTGTAAATCAAACTTTTTTTATTTTGGGTAATCTTGTTGGGAATCTGCCTTAGACTGTGAATAATAACAAAAGACAAAATCTGTCATAAAAACTGTGTAAGAACATGTTGGAGGGGGAAAAAAAGCTCACTTTGTAGTTAGATATCCAAAGGACATGTTAACAAATGATGTGTCATGGCTGAAGAGCAGAACATAATTAGGGTTATTGGGAAACTGTTTTCTCACTTAGAATTTCAATCTTATGTTTTAATTAAAGCTGCATGACATTTAAACAGAATCACTTGATAAAGCAAGTTCTGATTTTGAGACCAATCTGTCAGTCAACAACAACTGTGTCATCTTTGGACTTTTTAATTTACCTTATAACCACTTTCGCAAGTTCAAATCCAGTTATTATCTGAAGATCTACTGGAAAATATACTAGATGTGTGTAAACTATATTTGTTGTCTATATGACTCTTATTGGATGTCCATATGATATCTACTGGCTGTTTGTAGCAAACGCACCGGATCTTTGTAGCAAAGCTACCGGTTCTTTGTGGCAAAGTTATCGGATCTCTGTTAGCAAAGCTACTGGATCTTTGTAGCAAATTTACTAGATCTTTGTTGCAAATGTACTAGATCTTTGTAGCAAATAAACTGGATCTTTGTAGCAAATAAACTGGATATTTGTGGCAAAGCTACCGGATCTTTGTAGCAAAGCTACCGCATCTTTGTAGCTAAGCTGCCGCATCGTTGTAGCAAAGCTACCGGATCTTTGTAGCATACTTACTAGATCTTTGTAGCATACTTACTAGATCTTTGTAGCATACTTACTAGATCTTTGTAGCGTACTTACTAGATCTTTGTAGCGTACTTACTAGATCTTTGTAGCAAATTTTTAGGACATTTAGTGGATCTTTGTAGCAACGCTACCGGATCTTTGTAGCATATTTACTAGATCTTTGTAGCATATTTACTAGATCTTTGTAGCATATTTACTAGATCTTTGTAGCAAATTTTTAGGACATTTAGTGGATCTTTGTAGCAATTTTTTAGGACATTTAGTGGATCTTTGTAGCAAATTTTTAGGACATTTAGTGGATCTTTGTAGCAAATTTTTAGGACATTTAGTGGATCTTTCTAGCAAATTTTTAGGACATTTAGTGGATCTTTCTAGCAAATTTTTAGGACATTTAGTGGATATCTAGTAAATATCCAATAGATATGCTAGAAAGATTTGCTGTCTGGTATATTTCTATTCATAGCCTAAATAACCATAACAACATCTTTACATAATTCCATATTTTTTTTATCTAATCTGGATATCTTTTTATTTTTTTGTGGAAATATGAGAAATTCTAATGGATTTTAAAATTGTTAGAAATGTAATGGAAAAAAAATTTGTTGTTCCATTTCAAGAATTTTTTTTATCTTTGAATCATCATGTAGAATAAAAGTGTGTTTGGTTTTATTTCTTTTTTTCTGCTTTTTGCATTATTATAAAGAAAGGGCAAAGTGTCAGTTTGCTTTAGTTGCCACAGAGGGCGCAGTGAGCTTACTGAAATGATGGATTGGAGCAAAAAATCTGAATTGGCAACTCCCTGTCTGGATTGATGAGCTGCAGGTTGGTTTCTTCTTACTTTTCCTTTCTTTTTTCTTTTCTTCAAACAACCTTTTGGGATAAGAAAAGGGAGATGAGACCAAGAAAATAAAATGATTTTCTACAATTGACTTACCATGTCTCCAGAGTTTCAATGACTGAAATTAAATTGGAAGCAAGATAAATAAATATATTTATTTTGTACGTTTCATATTGTGCATATTCAAATTTTAAAAAAGGGGAAGGTGGTGGGTGGTGCGGTGGTGGGAGAAATTGAAAACTGAAATTGATTTTCATTCTATTAGAGTTCTATTTATAGTCGTGTATTCTGTTGACTTTTTATACAATTTAAATTGAAGATTTGGAATTTAAAGGCATTTTATTAATTTTGTGATATGAAATTTTATGTTGAAAAATTATTAGGTTTGGATTTTTAAGTTGTTTTATTAATATTTTAATATAAAATCAAATATTATTTGGCCGTTATTTCAGTGTCTAGTTTCTTTTCGCGTGTGTTGCGTTGCATTTGCTTGATTTTGCCGCTCAACTGTTTGGACTTTAGCTTAATTAGGCATCAGTTGTTACTTTGGATGCATTTGGTCAACCGTACAAGTTTCATAGTACCTCAGGAGGAAAAGGTTCTGCAGAATTCTGCATGCTCTGCAGAAAAATTTTCTGCAGAAAAAATTACCAATTTCTGCAGAATTCTGCAGAAAAAACCAAATTCTGCAGGATTCGGCAGGAAAAATTACCAAATTCTGCAGAATTCTGCAGAAAAAAAAGATTTTTTTCGGCTGGCAATTTTTCTGCAGAATTCTGCAGAGAACAAAGATTTTCTGCAGAATTTTTTCGACAGGCAAATTTTCTGCAGAATTCTGCAGACTTTTTTTTACCTGGGACGGGTAATTTTCCGAATTCCTCGAGGTTCAGCGATTTCTGTCTCCTTTTTAAGACTTGAAAAGACCCCGCAAATTTAAAACTGTGTAAGGCTCAGAGTATTTGGAATGCATGCTACTAAACTCTATTCCAAAAAGTATTACAAATACTCCCATTGGTTGGGAGATTCACAGTTCAGTTGTGTCTTGAATATGATGCTGTTTTCAGATTCCAGTAGACTTGTGCGAAGATTTTTTAAAGTGTCTCAACCAACCAACCAATGGGAGTATTTGTAATACTTTTTGGAATAGAGTTTAGGCTCCTTGATATATTTTGTATCGCGGCGTAATTTCAAAACCCGTCTATTTACATCATAGAAAACGCGATCCATTACAAAGGTAACAACGTAGTCTCAGTCTTTAATTATTATTTTATTTATTTTTTAATCTAATGTTTTGTGTTTGAATTATTAATTTATTAATTTAGAAACTTGCTAATTTATACATTGGACTAAATACGGTAATAGGCTTACAGAATGTAAAAAATTTAGTCGTCTTAGTTTGCAATGCAATTGGGTGCAACAAGTTTGTTAATATAAAATACTATTTGTTTTAAATTTTTGTTTTAAATTTATAATTATTTAATTTTAGCTTTGAAGTTTATTTTTTGTCATTAAGAAGTGTTTATAAATTGAATTTTTAATCTGTGGTTGCCGTGGTAGCAAAAATGAATCATTGGTTGGGTGTCATAAATTAAATGTCTGAGCTTCGTCTTTGTTTTGCCTCAGGTGAATAGTTCTGTTTAATTTTTATCATGTTTTGTGGTTGAAGTTGTCGTGTTTTTTTTTGTTTTTAATTTCCTAATAGATCTGTCATTACAAGTGACTAAATGGTGGACGAGTTGTGCAGATAAATGTAATAAATTAGGCTGTGCTGGAAAGAAGAGTAATGAGATTCCGTTTTTGCCATTTTTATGAGTAATAAAATGTTGCAAATTGAAGATTTTTAGAAAATGTTTGGAAAATTTTGGCTGTTTTGTGAGAATTGTTTGAGAAATAATTTTGGAGAAATTGTTTTGGGAAATTTTTGGGAATTTTGTGAGAATTTTGTGAGAATTCTGTGAGAATTTTGTGAGAATTTTGTGAGAATTTTGTGAGAATTTTGTGAGAATTTTGAGAAATTTTTGAAAAATTTTTGAAAAATTTCTCAGAAATTTTTGAAAATTTTTTTACAAATTTTTGAAAAATATTTAATAAATTTTTGAAAAATATTTGAAAAATATTTGAAAAATATTTGAAAAATATTTGAGAAATTTTTTGAAAATTTTTGAAAAATTTTTGAAAAATATTTGAGAAATTTTTGGAAAATTTATGAGAAATTTTTGAAAATTTATGAGAAATATTTGAAAATTTATGAGAAATATTTGAAAATCTATGAGAAATTTTGGAAAAATTTATGAGAAATTTTGGAAAAATTTATGAGAAATTTTGGAAAAATTTATGAGAATTCAATGAGAAATTTTTGAGAATTTAATGAGAAATTTTTGAAAAATTTATGAGAATATAATGAGAAATTTTTGAGAATTTTATGCGGAATACAATATGTATGAGCCACCATTAAATCCCAATTCCACCAACACAACCAAATTGAACCTTTCTCCACATCAAACCCTTCCTTTCAAACAACATTCCACTAAAAAAAAACACACCAAACCCATAATTTAACAATATTCCCCAAACAACATCGAACAATGCATCTCTATGAATGGGCGAGCAATGAGGAGAGCGCGTATTTATTGAGTTGTTTACTGAGTGTAAAGACAGAGGGTTACCTGCGATAACCAAACACGTTATTTTGTTGTTGGGTTGCTAGGATGGCGCAAGATAATTGGCAACGTGATGTTATGGATCCGAGAAATGCGGGCACGAACACAGGGAGGGATTTTTAAGCGAGCAATTTGATGCTGTTTTCCTCTTAACTCGCGCCGAGAAAATTAGATACTTTCATTTTCTCTTGTAATAAGCTTTATGGCCGCCATCTTTGGATGATATGAATTTTTTTTTAAAAAATTCGTCACATTTTTCGATTTTTATAGAATTATATCCCAAATTTATCTAATTTTATGCGAAAGAATAAATAAATGAAAAATTGATGTTGGGCTTTGCTGCATGTAACATAGAAAATAATTAATTAATTAATTAATTTAAATTTTCTGAATTTAAATTGGTGTGATTAAAAAGTTTAATATGAAATTTAAGAAAAAAAAATTTTTTTAGAGTGTTTGAATAATGGAAAATGGTTTTGTTAGAAAAGAGGGGATTATGGGAAAAAGATTTTGGATCAATAAACAATTTCTCCAATGACATTTGAATGATAAGAGGGGGGAGGGAAAAAAATCAGCTTTTCATCTTCATCTCGAAGATGGATCGGGAACATTTCCAATCTGTTTTCCGATTGACCAAGACGCTCGTCAAACACTGTTGTATGAGTTTCTATGGTAACCGGTTTGCTTATCACAATGATAACCTGATCTAAAGTCTTTTTGATTTGCAGATGAGTTGATTTTTTTTAAAAGCCGCATTTCTTCCAATCAAATATTTTAGTGTACGCAAGCGCAGAGTTTGCGCATAGATGTATCTTTATCTTTAATTTTTTGGGTTGTGTGTGAAGTGTGTTTATTGAGGAGTTTATTTGGTTTTTAAGTGATTTTTGCGTTTTCTTAAGTTTTTAGTAAGGTTTTTAAGTGTTTTTTTTTCTGGACCTCGATAAAAATTTTCAATAGTATCCGGACCCCACTTAAAATTAATTGCCGACCCCTGTTCTAGAATTAGTTCCAGAATCCGTAAATGGCGGCCTGTTTGCACGTGGCAAAGTCTCGCCAAGCAGACGTGAATCTACGAGAGTTGGAGTCGACCGCCATTGGTTGGCCGTAAAGGCTCATTTACAATGTTGCAAAATCGCGTTCGAATTGATGCGAACGCAACAATTTCGCGCGTGAAAGTTCGCGTGGCAACCCTTCGCACGCGAAATTTCAGAGTAGACTTGAAGTCTACTTTTTCGCTTCGCTTGGATTGTTTGCACGCGTTGGCCAATGACAGACCAGATAGCTATGACGTTACCAACTTCACAATTTATTCAAAATGGCAGCACCACGTTGGACAAGTGAGACGGAATTCTCTCTTGTTCAATTAGTGGAAGAAAATAATATATATTTTCCTCACCCACATTCGCCTAGGTCGTCTAACTTATTTTTTGGATTTGGATTTTGATTTTGACAACAAATACCCCCCTGCCATAATAACAATCATAGCTGCTACCGGTCAGCATCCATTTTGAATTACGTACTTTGTTGTTATCTCGCACAATCTCGTCTGAAACGAGACTTCACTCTTTGCTTCATTGAGAACATGAGAAGCGAATTTTCGCGTGCTAAATTTTGCAACAATGTAAACGAGCCTCAAGACCTTTCCTTGCGTTGCGTCGTTTACTTCAACTTAGGTTAGGAATTAGCGTCAACGTCGAGAATTTTTGGACGCAAGCAGCTTGTGTTGCGTCTAGTGTGAACACAAGTGTGAACCTAGGTGTGCAATTGGTAGCAGAGGATGGTTATTTTATTGCTTGTTAAATATATTATTTGAGCATAAACATTCTTAGAATTATTTGATAATTTTGCCTCTTTGAACACATCTACGCTCTCCATTCTTCTTGAGCTGTTGTAGGCTTATTCTCATTTTCTCGATAAATATTGACATTGTCATCTTTTTACAACAAGACTTTTGACGTGTGCCAGTTTCCTTTCATTTTTAAAAACAAGATAAACATCCACAACGTTTATATAAATTTGATTGACCATGGTACTGAGCATTGAACGCTTGACAGCTCACAACTGACGGAGAGTTCTTGCGAATTTGCACGGCGCTATTAATTATTTATCTTTTTTTACCTTTAAACATTAAATATGTAAATTTTGATTAATTTTCTCTTTTCTTTTCTTTTCTTTTTAGTTCTTCTCTACGGCTATCGCTGAAGCCAAGTATAGTTGCCCGTTATCCCAAACTGTTGTGTGACGTCACAAGAAATCATGAACGCGTTCCTGGTCACCACCATCGTCCTACTCTACGTCCACTTAGCCAAGTAAGTAAATTAGCGAGTAAAATCTAGCCCAGTAAAAAAGTCATATATTGCAGATATATTATGCAACACCTAAAAATTAAAATTTTGCTATAACAATATAAATAAAAAATTTCTTTCAACGAAAATTTCTTCAAATTTTGTAAAAACACATTTTATAATCAAACAGTATAAAGAAATTTATTCTTGGGAAGAATTTTTGGCTGTAACACAGAATTTGTGGGTGGATTTATAATTATGAAACGCACCTTATACGCATACGCAACTTGTATTATAAATACATTTTAAACATATATGGTAAATACATTACTTTTTCGCGTGGGAGTGCCTGCATTATGGGATTGAAAAATTGTACGATACTGTAATCCGACCTTGCCGGATAAAACAGTGTCGTGATTACCATAGTGGAGAATCGCAACCCCGGTCGGCGAGTATTCCGCCGTAGTGGCATAACGAAGTCTTCGGTTTATCGAATCACTTCAAATCTGTCGCCGTACATTCTATATGCACCGCACGTGGTTCCAGCTTAATGAACCAACCATTTGACAGACATGTAGGATACTCAATTTTAAGTATGCTAGAAGTAGAAAAGTGTAATGTTTTCTGCTGATGGTTTTCGTGATGTAAACGGATAGAATTAATGTGCGACCGTCATTGTTGATGGTGGGTGACAAGAGTGGTACAAGATAGGTGGCGCTGTAGTAGCAGCGTCACAATATATAACAATGGTCAAGACTGACCAATGAGTGCGAGAGATATCCGTCGAAAGTTTTAATTTACGTTTACATGCACGGAATAATTGAATGAGATGAAATATTCCGCGTGCACAACTGTCATGTAAACAGGGATGACGAGGATTATTCGAGTAGCGAATAATCCCTCGCAGAAGGTTGTTTAATTCGAGTAAACTCCAACTATTTTTATTGCGCATGCGCACATTGCTTCCGGAACTTCCCTATTGGTCGAAAACCGAAAGCGATCGCGAATTATTTTCTGCATGTAAACACAACAATTTGATTTTTTCACCACTCAAAATATTCGGTGCATGTAAACGTAGTATTAGAACTAAATTATTGCCAATAGAGGGCGTTGTAAGAAATTATATTTTAATTTTTGTGACCTTTTGTTGTGCAACTTTTGATCAATTCTGAGTTTACATCAGCCCAGGGCCTTGCAAATGAAGTTTAACGAGTGTTTTGGGCATTGAGTTTTAGGCCTATTTCATGGCGTAATTAAATGTTGGAAAAGTTTGAGTGGTGCAAAGTTTTTAGTGAATGGGTGGTTTGAGTGAAGCCATTGTATTAAATGGCATTTAAAGGGTTAGCTTTTTTTTTTTATATGTAATATTAAAAACTTGAGACGATGGAAACTGTGCCCTGTCAAGTGTGAAAGTGTTTCCTCGACTTTTCTCTAACAATTTGTGTTGATCCTTTGGAAATGAACTTTCGACTAGCACCGTGTACGTGACAGGAATTAATTTTTTTTTTTTTTTTTTTGGAATTATTGACGATTTTTTTTAAGAGGAAATTTCTTTGTATGAATTGAAATTTTTAATTAATTTTTTTTTTAAAGAGAAGGAAAAAAAAATTTGGTATTAATTTTATGTTTGAATGCAACTAATGTTCTCTCGCTGCAGCGTCAAGATGAATGGAAATCGGGGTGCTTTTTGTTGGCTTCACTGCAATGTGTTTTATTTAAAAGGGTAATTCAAGCCAAATTGGCAGGAGCAAATCAATTTTCAGGTAGACGGGCATTAGTCTGGGCCTAGAAAGGTCAAACCTGAATAAATTATGAAATGCAAGAACGTTTTAAGCCAATTTGGAAGTGATGTCATTCGGTGGGGGATGAATAATAGACAGAACAAAAAAGGAACAGGGGGAACAGAAATAGGCTTAGGCAGTATGAATAAATCACCAATGGATGACAAAAAATAAAGGAATAAGCCTAAAGATAAAACAAATGGCGTACAGGGAAGGCTAGGGGGGCCGACATTTGCTCCTGTTGCATACGGATTTCCGAAGCAGCAAAACGGATAATAGGATTTGCTGTTGCAGATGATTTGTTGGATTTGCATCTGATTTGCCGGATTTGCATCTGTTTGTTGGATTTGCAATTGATTTGCATCTGTTTGTTGGATTTGCAATTGATTTGCAATTGATTTGCAACTGATTTGTTGGATTTGCTTCTGATTTCTTGGATTTGCTTCTGATTTCCTGGATTTGCAAATGATTTATTGGATTTGCATCTGATTTGTCGGATTTGCAGCTGTTTTGCTGGATTTGCAGCTGATATATTGGATTTGCAATTGATTTATTGGATTTGCAATTGATTTGTTGGATTTGCAATTGATTTGCAGCTGATTTGTTGGATTTGCAATTTATTTGCATCAGATTTGTTAGATTTGCAATTGATTTGCATCTGTTTGTTGGATTTGCATCTGATTAGTTCGATTTGCATCAGATTTGTTGGATTTGCAGTTAATTTGCATCTGTTTGTTGGATTTGCATCTGATTTGTTAGATTTGTATCAGATTTGTTGGATTTGCAATTGATTTGCATCTGTTTGTTGGATTTGCATCTGATTTGTTGAATTTGCATCTGATTTGTTGGATTTTTTGCATCTGATTTGTTAGATTTGCATCTGATTTCTTAGATTTGCATCTGATTTGTTGGATTTGCATCTGATTTGTTGGATTTGCACCCGATTTGTTGGATTTGCAATTGATTTGCATATGATATATTGGATTTGTAATTGATTTGCATCTGATATATTGGATTTGCAATTGATTTGCAGATTTGCTTGGATATTGTTCCCCTAGAACATAGTTTCCATATCTGAGAAATTCCTGCAAAATCTACGAGTCGCGAAAACCATTTCCACTTAAAGCGACAAGCAAAAATTCTCTCGTCGCAATTGACTTGCGGCAACAACTCCACCTGCGTGCGAAACTTTAGTCGTTTAAATCCGCAAACACGGAAACCGAAATAAACGCTTTAACTTAAACCCCGCAACAAGAAAAAACTGCCTGCGCTAAAAATTTAATTTGCGCTTGTCTAAAAACCATTTCGAGAACAACGAGTCCGTAGTTTTGCATTTGCCAACCCGTTCGTCCGCTGTCGAACAAACCAGTTTAAAACCGTTTCATATGCTCGGAAAACTGTTAAAAACAACAATTCAGCATCTTTTTAGCTGCTAATCCACACGCAACTTTCCGCAACGAACACCAAAACTCAATTTATTTAGATCCAGCAATCTAATTTCGCATTTAATCGTCATCCGGGTGCGAAATTGAAATTAATCAACTTTTCTCTTGTCGAGGCTGTCGGAAATGTCCATACACTTTAATCGAGATTAGGAAAAGAAAACCTTAGGTGAAAGAGAGAGGTGTGGTTGGATCAGCGTTCAACCTCATTCATCACTCGAAATGTCACTCACTTGAACCGATGGAGAAAGGAGACGCTGGTGGACATTACTTTCTCATTAGTCATCATCACGAGCCCTTCCCACGCCTTCCCAGGGTCCCCCCTTTACTTTGCCGGCCATCTCGGGGTCCTCCGAGACTAATCTGTGGTCGTGGAGCGTCTCGGGAGGCCAGTTGGGCAGGAAGACGCGGATGGTGACTCGAGATAAATGTAAACCTGCACGCTTTATTTATTTCTATTTGCAAATGGCCGGCGAACAGGTTTTTAAATGTTTTAGTCGAGGCGAAGAGGTTTTTTTTCTTCTTTTTCTTTTTTTGAGTAATCAAAGAGCCGTTTGGATTGTTGGAGTTGATGTTGCTATTAAGTCAGTCATTCGAGGAAAAGATAAAGAGGGCAAGCGGCAAGTGCACTTCCGTTTCTTTTGGCGCAAGCCCATAAGAGCGAGGCCATAAATTGGGCACAAGTTAGAGATAGGAGTGAGTCGTGTGTTGATATCCTGTTTGAGGTTTCCTCGTAGGTGCAATTAAAGTGAGGGTGATTGAATGGTGTGTTTGTGGAAAAGTGGCGATTTTCAGCGAGTTTGATTAATTTAGATGAGCATTGTTGAAAATATATGTAAAAATTGTTTCCAGAAAATAAATTTTTTTTTGTATATAAAAATAATAATAATAATAATACCGTATTGTTACGCGTACGGACCGTTCCGATTATCGGCCGCGACTACTACTCGCGGGCGGCTACTATTCGCGGGCGGCTACTATTCGCGGGCGGCTACTATTCGCGGGAGGCTACTATTCGAGGGCGGCTCTTAATCGGTGGAATACGGCAATACTAAAAAGTCGTATAAACTGTCACACTTCACCGTGATGATCCCCATAAGCATTAAAAATTCGGCTTCACTGTGTTGCATTGCTTTTCGAAAGTTTTAGTGTCGTCGCGTTAAAATTGATTTTTATGGAAATGTGGTCATGCACTGCTAGAAATTATTGGAAATAAACATCGGAGTTTTTATCGAATGTTTTAATGCTGTCGTATATAAGTGTGCGAGTTGCACTTGAAAAATGCACATAAGGTTAACTCTGGAATAAAAGTGTCATTAGTGGTGTCACCTGACCTCTGGTGACAGTAAACAAAAACATATACCAACTAGCATAACAAGTCTTATTATAGAAAATGTGTAAAAGCATCTTTTCACATCTATATACGTGTAATATTGCACCTTTAAACACCTATATTTTTTGAATTGTAGTATTTGGTCGCAAGCACTTTGTTGTAGAATACTTAATGTTTGTGTATAGTAGATTATGGAGAATCGGAAAAGCCCGGACACGTGCTTAAGTGTGGATTGATACTCCCAGACTTATTATAAGATGGATAAGTTTGCACAGTTGAGGTCGTGTAGTGTACCAAGCATTTATCCAATCTAATAGACCATGTTTAAACCTTTCATTGGATTGTAATGTAGAAATATGTCGCTAAGCCGCACCACCGATAATCTATACTTTCAGATCTCGCTCGTCTCGTGATCTCGGTCTCGGAAATTTCGGTTCTTTTTGGTCTCAGGATCTCGGTCTCGGCTAAACGAGATTTCATTATTATTGTTAGCTTTTTTGTTCCCAGAGATTCATTCAATGCATTTATGTATCGATGGTTTACATTACATTGTTATATTTATATAATTATTTAGGATTCAGGATTTAGGATTTAGGATTCAGGATTTAGGATTTAGGATTCAGGAAGGGATTCAGGATTTAGGATTCAGGATTCAGGATTTAGGATTCAGGAATGAATTCAGGATTTAGGATTCAGGAATGAATTCAGGATTTAGGATTCAGGAATGAATTTAGGATTTAGGATTCAGGAATGAATTCAGGATTTAGGATTCAGGAATGAATTCAGGATTTAGAAAAAAGCTCGTAAAATTTGTTTACTTTATAAAACGTCGGTTTCTATCAAAAGCCCACCAGATGGCGCGTCTCGGTCTCGTACGAGATCTCGTCTCGGGACCTTCTGATCTCGTCTCGGAAAACCAAGACTTGAAAACGGCCGAGATATAAAGTATAAAGCAACCCCCCCATAAATCCAACCCTAAAAAAACCAACGCCAAATTAACTCCCACTAATTTGTCGGAGTGCGAGAGCGTAGCGGCCATTTTGTAAATGCGTTTTAACGAGCCATGAATTCCACCCCGCGTAAAACTTCTCTTGATTTACCTTTTCTCTCTCACTCCCCGCGTCCCAATCGTTTAACGGCGAATGAATTACGCTTGCAGATTGAAGAGCCGGACATTAAGCAAAGCGTGTTTGCAGTCAAAGAGTTGAATTGTGGGATATGCGTGGGCGTTGCGCCATTTTTATTCCTCAGAGATTGTCATAGAGAGATAAAATTTGTTTACTTTTCAGATTGAAATCCCAATTGCACGAAAAAAGGGTCCTTGAGGGAGAAATCATTTCTCATAAACGCTTTCGGACGCATGATGGATGGAAGGTTATTATTCAAGGGACCCCGAAATTGGCGCGCTCGTGAATTTGGCTAATATTTCTCATTGGTCACGCTCAGGTGACGGCGGCACAACAATGTCGGTGGGTTGCTATGGGAACGAGGCTGTAAGTGCGACAGTTGAGCGTCGTTTAGGGGTGAAGGGAGTTGGGGCCCCCTCGAGGCGGATTACGAGGGAAATGAATAGAAGTGCGCAGACTCTGTGTGGTTTTAATCAAGATTTGTCTGTGAGCGCACAAAAGTTGTTGAGGTCAGTTAGTTGCGCGGAATTAAAAGTGATGCAGCAAGACGAGGGACTTTTCCAATCGTAAAAAGAGTATGGGATTTTGCGGAGGGAGATGTAATGAGTGCTTGTAAATTAGCGTGTGAAGGAGTTGTCTTGACATTAGTTCTCACTTTAACTGCAGTCTGCATCCACTGGTATCGTCATGCCAAATTAAGACACTAGCTTCCATTTTTTCATGTGACGTTAGCTGTTGTAAAGGTGGAAACAAAGGGAGCGGGTAAAATTCCAAAGCTTGCTAGTACAAGTTTAAAGAGGGAGTCATTTACAAGCGCACTTGACTCGCTTTTGGCTTACCAGCTTAACTGGCAAACTCAAGCTAGCTAGGTAGCTAGGCAGAAATTCTCGCCTAAATCTCCTAAATTTCCTCACGATTCTGATTGGTTGTCAAAGTCACATGACCAAAACACCAGCAAGCTTGAAGCTGGTAAATCAAACTCAGTTTGATCGGAGCGGGTGAGTACAAGCTTGCTTCAAAACAAAGCTTTGAATAAAAACGCAAGCTTGTGTTTGCTCAAGCGGGCGAGTTTTTAGCCGCCTTTTCAAGTAAAAGCTAGCTTTTAAATTTTACTCGATACCTTGTGTTTCCCCCTTTGGTTCTAAAAATATTCTGGGCACAAGGTTGGATTTTGGTATCACGATAATCAGCATTTGCTGGGAATGTTTTCATTAATCAAGAACGAAAATTGCGAAAGAAAAATGACAAGGCAGCAGAAGGATGTATTGAATAGTTGGCATGAGCACTTTTCCAGAAATGTTGGTTGTAAGAAAACCCCAAGGAAAATAGAATTTTTCTAAATGCATATGGCATATAGCCGAAGACATAGTTGAAAGCGTATAGCTGAAACCATCCAAGCTAAAGCATACAGCTGAAGGCGTACTAGCCAAAGCGTATAGGCAAAGGCTTACTAGCCAAAGCATATAGTCATAGGCTTATAAGCTAAAGCATAAGGCATATAGATGAAGGTAAACAGGCATATAGCCAAAGGCGTGCAGACTAAGGCACATAGCTGACGGTGTACAAGCGAAGGCATATAGCTGAAGGCCAATAGCCGACAGCGTATAACTGAAGGTGTACAAGCATATAGCCGAAGGCGTGTAGCCGAAGGCGTGTAGCCGAATGCATATAGCCAAAGGCATACAGCCGAAGGCGTAAAGCCGACAGGGTAAAGCTGAAGGTACATAGTTGAAGACATATGGACCAAGGGGTGTAGCGAAGACATATAGCAAAGGCGTAAGGCTGAAGAAACATGGCGGAAGGCAAACTGCATAAAATGAAGAAGGTATAAGGCGTGAAGGCTTAAGGCGTAAAGCCAATGTTATATGGCTTATAAAGCCAAAGGTATACTGCATAAAGTTGACGGTATCGAGAGGATTCAATGGACTATTTGGTAATTTTATTCCGTCGTTGGCAGATTTATTTTGTATTGGCGACTTTGGCGTTCCATGCAACAACTAAAAAGTAATCAGATTCTCAATAAACACAATTTGTGTCCTGGCAAAGGGGAACACGGGTTGGTGTGAGTAAAATTTCTTCTTAAATCCAATAGGCCATAAATGAGCATAAAATGTCATGACAGCTATTAGTTTTAGTAAAGTAGCCGCAAGAGATCAATAAAAAAGAAAAGCAACTTCTTTATTGAGTTGTTAGTTGAGGGTCTTTTGACTGAGGAAGGTTATAGTAGTTTTATGAGCCGCTCTGAAAAAGTCCCACTGCTTTTATCCCCATCAAACAGGACATGTCCAAAGAATACGTTGGAATCACTTTTAAAGACCACCGATCCTGCATCCGCTGTACCAAGGTCCTCTCTTCCAAGAAAATTGATTGATGTGTAATTTCAGCTTTAAAACTTGATCTAAATTGGTTCCAAGAATTGATCACGGTTTAAAATTCCATTGGAAACAGTAGCAGATTTGTCACTCGCGGGTGATCTAAAGACGAAGGATCGAAAGACCTAGTTCGATAGCTGCTTTCGCAGAGTCATTTACACTAAACAACAGTTGTTAACAATATCAATTAAACTTCTTGTTTAAAGTCTGAACAATCTTTAAAAAACAATTGTTAACAAACGGTTAAACCGCTTGTTTAAAACAATCTTTAACCAAGATGAAACTAGACAATCAAAACAGGACTTTACTGGCAGTGGTTCATTGTTTAAAAATGAGACAATCTTGGCTGGTGTTTATGGCGCCAGCTGTTGTCAAGCAAGAAAATGATGACATACAGTGAATTGTTCAAATCTAACAAAAATGACAACAATAAGTTAACGCTTGTGGTCATGGTGAACCGGGATTTGTCTGCAGAAAGTTGTAGTGTTGCAACAATATTGTTCAAACAAAAATGGCAGATTGGAAGTCTTTTGTTAACCATGCTAGACCAGACAGGATAAAAAATGGTTAAAACGCTTAAAGTTTCAACGAATGACAAATTTAAAAGGTCGTTGAGGAAATTACTTTAAACGGCTTATTCAGCCCGTAAAGTTGGCCAATTTGGTATTTCTTTTTGAATGAGCAATTTGTCCTTTCCTTGTGCTATTGATTTATAGCAATGACAACTTTAACTGCATGCGCTGTTTGATCAATGCTTTTCAGAACATCTTGTAGACATAATGCCATCACATGTGCTTAAGCCCAAAAAAGCCTTTGTCGATACACTGTGCAAACCATTTTTATTTACTTACCGTATGATATTTTATGTCTTCAGTTGCAATAAATGCTTTAGAATTCAGGATCTTGAATTACTCATCATGTATTCATATTGCCTAAAGTTCTTTGTCCCTTTTCTTTTGAATAAAGAGAAATCTGTGTATTTATGATACTGCCGATGTTCCCACGGTGAAACTGCAAAAGGCTTTCTTTAGTCGAGGGACCGGAGACAAAACTAGGCATCAATTTAAAGGGGCCAACCTGGAGACATGCATAAAGCTTTCCTATTTTTAATTAAAAAATGATATTGATATGATAAGGAGAGTAACAAAAGGTACTTTTAGTTCACCAGATTAAAAGTATCTGAAATAAAGGTGCAGCAAGCATACATGATCTTAAAATGCGATATATCGTTTGCGATATCTCATTGCAATACAGTGGTGGAAAAAAGTTTGAGACCACTACAGATTTTTTAGTTGCAAGTCAAATTTTGATGCCAACTCTTGCAGTTGTTACCCCAAATTCTGCATTTGTTTCACCACATTCTGAAACAATATACTACTCTTCCATTTAGAGATGGATTGGTTGAATCCAGTCACATGACACATCAAGTAATCGACTAATCAAAGTAATCAAAGTAATTAACTAATCGCTCATTTAATGAAATCTCGTTTTGCCGAGACCAAGATCTCAAAGACCGAGATTACGAGACGAGCGAGATCTGGAAGTATAGATACGTCGTTTGTTACATATCATTGCGATATATCATTTGCGATATCTCATGGCAATACGAATATGTGATATACAAATTCAAAAATTGCATTGCGATATGTCGCGATGTCGCGTATGCCTACTCACCGGTCATTTTAAAGGTGGATCCTCGTATCCTACTGTACTTATGTATCTTTGAAAGACCATCTGCTTGGTATCATTGGAGTCTCCACTTTGTGTCCTCTAGATAAGCTGACGTCATTTCCGTGTCTACTGTGTCTCGGAAGTGATTTTCAGTGTTCGGTGGTCGATATCTCTACCCCACACATTGGACTGATGAGTATAGATTTTTTCTGACCCTTATATCTTTGTGCTCTTTTTTTCTTGTGTTGGGGTTTGCTATTGTTGATAAGGAAAAAGAATGGTTGTCAAGATCTTTGTTGGTATGAGATGGAAATGCGTTGAGGCCACAAAGTTAAACTGCTCACTACTTATCTTGTCTTTGGTTGCTCAAAGCTCCTCGTTCATCTTTTCTTTTTCTCCATGAAGATGGAGGTTTGATGGTGTATAAACACAACGTTAGATATGGATGCCGGAGCACTATTTCCGATGACTGATTATGTATGTATTCCTATACCAATTTATTTTTATCCGTCCGTAGAAAAAGAAGTTCTAAGTATCAAAAACAACACTGGTTCGGCGAAACTTAAAGTGGCTGAATGATTGCTTGCGATGTCAATTACCATTTCTAGAAAAGTTAAAATTTGGATTATATTTATCCGGATAACTAGTTTTATGGTAAACATGGCGTCACATGTGAATTACCCATAATGCATTTTGATTATCTGGAACAACAAAATGGTTTTTGATTTATTTCAGTATTTCGGTACTAAGGGACGATATCCGACCGAAGTATTTTATTTTTGCGTGCACGCATCTTACGGGTGTTTACATGCAATTTTCAATGCGCAAAACACCTAAAATCTACCTCGTACAACTCAAATTTAATTTTGCGAATAAATCTGTCTTTTCTGGAAAACTGGTTTGTTTACATGATCAAATGGGTACACTGTGTTATTGTGACGAAATTGTTATTGATTGCCGTTAGAGGGCGCAATTTTTAATATGCGCTTGCGCAGTTTATTTTTTCTTGAATCTGTATATGATCCGCCATGATGTAAAATGTTTCGTGCTTTGTTGTTTTATTTTTATTATGTGCGTTGAAATGCAGGGTTAATTGGAAGTTTGTTTGTTGTTGTGGGTTATCAATCAAGTTGGGCTTCTACGTGTCTGAATCGTCGTCAATTATAAATGAACGTCTGAAGTTTTGGCGAATTTGAATTGTTCATTTATCATATTCATCACGCGTCGCTAAATCAATGCTGAATTATGTGCTGCACAATTTCTATCATAAATTCATCAAATGGTAGTTTGGAATAGGTCAGAATGAAGATGTTTTTCATGCGTTTTCAATTTAGTGAATTTTCGGTGGATTTTATGGATTTACAATGAATTGTTTATGGATTTTATGGATTTTTACAATGAATTGTTTATGGAGTTTAAGGTTTTACGATGAATTCTTTATAGATTTTTATGGATTTACATTAAAGTTGAAATACTGTAAGCTATGTGGATTTTAAATTTTTTTTTGTGAATTTCAATGATATTTTTGTGGTCTTCAATGATTTTTTTTGTGGTTTTCAATGATTTTTTTGTGGATTTCAATGATATTTTTGTGGTTTTCAATGATTTTTTGTGGATTTACATTGAATTTCTACAGATTTTCTGGATTTACATTGAATTTCTACAGATTTTCTGGATTTACATTGAATTTCTACAGATTTTCTGGATTTACATTGAATTTCTACAGATTTTCTGGATTTACATTGAATTTCTACAGATTTTCTGGATTTAAATTGAATTTCTACAAAAAACTCTTAAAAAAAAATCAAAACAAAAATTTCCGATAAAAATTCTCTCCACTAACATCTCCCGACAGACCAAATCCCCACAACCACACAAGCACAACCCTCTCGCTAACACTTCCGATCCCAAACCAAATTACAAATGGCGCCCGCAACCGCTTCGCCTCGCACCAAACCAACCAACAAACTGACCAAACGAACCGGTAACAAACTCCACCATCAACTAAACCCATCACATTAACACTATCCACACCTCCGACATTAATTTCAGTCATCAAGACGTCCCGAAACGTCCGAATCGGAAAACCCAGCCATTGCAGCCGCCATAACTCGCCAACGATTTCCCCCTTTGCGCCGGGGTGTTTTAATTCCAGCTTAAAAGGTATTAAGCAGCAAAACTAGCGGGGAAAGCCACTTATGGAGACAAGTTGGAGATTGCACGTGGCCAGCTGATGGATGGCGACGCATTTGGACGAGTGCCCAGTCGCAGTTACCGACCGAATGGTGACATTTGTGTCTTGGGTCTCGTTAGGAGTTTGCAACTCCTAATTGGCTCCGGTGATTGTGCAGCTTGTTTAATGAGCATAAGCACTCGAAATTATTTCTGACTTAATAATAGCGTTTCTTCGACTCGTCCTCACAGGTCCACTTTGCGATGCAGAAGCGCAGATGCGTTTGAAAAGTCCTTTTGGATTTTTCCCAGCGCTGGAACTTGTTCGGAAGCCGATTACAAAAGCCGGCATTTATTCTTGTATGGTAGAGCCGGGCCTAATCCGACGTGGTGGACGCCTTCTCCAGAGGATTCTTTCCTATAGCTTATGGCTGACGAATGGGCGAGATTATGTTGCCGGCTCGCCCATCATGTAGTTTTCTGCTTTTGGGGCTGCGAGCGAGCCGTCTTTGTCAGTGTTCGTGTGTGGCGAGAGAAATCAAAGCGGGGAATGAGTAATTAGAGGGGAGTTTGGGGTTGGGTGGGTGTCCTGCGATGGATTTATGAGTTGGAATTGTTTGTTTTGTTTTGTTTTTTAGTTTTGGACTTGAGTTGTGGACTGTTGGGATTTTGAAATGTTGATGTTTTGACCACTGAAAGCTTGGTTGGCTCTAAATGCTGTTTTGATAGAATGCGGGTGTTCTGTTGGCAGAAGAATTCAGTCATTTTTGTTAATTTAGATATTCAATTTGGTCATTTTTGTTAATTTAAATATTCAATTTGGTCACTTTTGTTAATTTAAATATTCAATTTGGTCATTTTTGTTAATTTAGACATTCAATTTGGTCACTTTTGTTAATTTAAATATTCAATTTGGTCATTTTTGTTAATTTAGACATTCAATTTGGTCATTTTTGTTAATTTAGACATTCAATTTGGTCACTTTTGTTAATTTAGGCATTTAATTTGGTCATTTTTGATAATTTAAATATTCAATTTGGTCATTTTTGTTAATTTTGACATTTAATTTGGTCATTTTTGTTAATTTTGACATTTAATTTGGTCAATTTTGTTAATTTTGACATTTAATTTGGTCATTTTTGTTAATTTTAATATTTAATGTGGTTATTTTTGTTAATTGAGACATTCAATTCATTCATTTTTATTCAATTTGGTCGTTTCGGTCAATTTAGGCCCGCGTTGTAGTGCATACCGCATAGAATGAGGAATCTCGCATTCTATTAGAGCATTTACGGTATTTATCGTGAATTGTATTTGAGCCTGAGAATGGTGATTTGATATAATAGGAACCGCGGCTATTATTCGATGAAATTACACGTGCTCTGTCAGCAACTTCTCAGAACGAACGTATAACGAATGTACCACACTTCCCGCGGCCACTTTTATAATTAAGAGTCACCCTTGAATTGTAGCAGCGACAAAGAGCAGCAATATGAAATAAAAGCCGCTGTTCTTAATTAAGAATTACGGTAACTACATTTTTCCGCATAGTTATTCGTGCCCAAGTTAAAAATTCTAACTAGTCTAACCGAAAAACAAAAGTTGTATTTAGGTTAACGTATACAGTCGAAACTCTCTATAACCAATCGCAAGGAACCGGAAAAATCTATTCATTATAACGAGAATTCATTATATCGAAATTTTTTAACATGGTGTTCTATGGCCAGCCAAGCAAACCAGCCATTTTTAGGTATTCGTTATATCGATAATTCGTTATAAAGAGTTCCGACTGTATTTAGTGTAACGAGCGTAGCGTACGTTCAACGTTTGTTACATTAAATACAAAAAATTGCCATATTGTAGCGATAATACGGTATTCTTGTTCCCTCAGCCCCGGCTCTTAATCCAGGGTGGCTCTTATTCGAATAAATACGCTATTTATTTCGTTTCTTTCACCTGGTCGTTTGTAATTAATTGGTTGCGTATATCATCTGCTCCATTAGACAGGCCATGGCTACTTGGAGCAAATTACTTTTCCAGGAATAAAGGCCTGGATGAAAGAAACAAACAAACAATTTTTGACAACGAAAATATTTGATTAGAGCAAAACTCTTATTCGTCATAAAAATCTTCTTCAATTTCAATTTAGTCGTCTGTAAGTCCCAAGTGACTTTTGTCTAAATCAATATCCGAACGTTACGTCCAATAATAGTAAATGCAGTTTGGTAATATTATTATTATTTTTTCACTTTGCCGCTGATCTTTTTTGGACGTTTTAACGTTATTTAACCATTTTTATTGACTTTTAACCTTTTTACTGTCAAACTGTCAATATACGTTGTGTCTGACACTGAGGGTCTGTGCATGCATAAAATACCCGACACTGAAAGGGTAATTGACGTGCCACTAAAAGTGGAAATACAGTCGAGCCTCGTTATAACGAATCGCAAGGGACTTCAGCAATCGGTTTGTTATAACGAAAGTTCGTTATAAGGAAAAATTCGTTATATCGTGGTTCGTTATAAAGAAAAATTTGTTATATTGCGGTTCGTTATAAGGAAAAATTCGTTATATCGCGGTTTGTTATAACGAGGTTCGACTCTACCACTCTGATTCACTTTTAGCTGGTTGCTGCTAATGGTGTGGCTTATTGGCAGTGGTTGAATTCGCTGTTTAGTGGCACTTTTAAGCGGTAGCGTCAAACCCTCGTGCAAATGAGACGTAGCCTCTCAGGATTTGTGCTTTAAAACAATGCATTTAACAGCCGCATGGGGACTTACTTCTTAGAGTTAGTTCTGAGACGAGGTTCTTAAAGATGAACGTTGTTGATGTGTGTTTTCATGTTCTTGTTTTTACGATTGCAGATGCGGGAGAGAAATTGTCAACTTTCGCAACAAGGAAAAACAAATCCTTGACGATATCATCGGCGGACGATACGACAGTCGAATACGACCACAAGGAAATTTCACTAATGGAGACGTAGGTAAGATCCGGATTTTGAAATTCCTTTAAATCCTGGGTGGGCGACTTGAATATCCGGTAAGCCGATTGGAATATAACTGTTAAATGTGGAAGTGAATGTTCACATTGTCCTCAATTGAAGGAGACCGGACCAGTTTGATTGATTTTTTTAAGAATGTGTAACACAGTTTTGTTCTATGCTATGAAATCCGGTCCGGGTACTTTGCGATGTACAAGTAAATATAAAAAAATAAGCTTTTGGAAAAAGGCTTTTAAATTGGCGCTTCGAATCGCCGCCAGAGTGCGCTACAATAGTCGGAAGTTGAAACACACAAACATTCATGTCAAGTTAAATAAAAGTCTTTAATAAATGACATTTGAATGGTTTTTCTCCAGTATGAATTTGCACGTATCTGCGTGTTATTATCGCTTGTTTTGTGCGCATCGTTCTATTTCCTCGATTGTTCGCGTTAACTCGTCACGAGCGCAACGAGGAAGGAGATGATGATTGAACACAATTTATCGTGAAAATAAAGTGGGGAGAAAGCGGCGGCAATCTTTAAAACGTCGCTTGTACAGCGTGCTAATGACATATAGCCGAGGGAAATTGAGGGAATTGTTCAAACTTGGCTTTGTTTAATGGCTACATGGCTGATGCTAGGCCTAATGTCGGAGAGATATATTGAATAAGATTGAATCCCCAAAGAGAATCCAATGGCTGGAGGCCCAGCCCTGCCTAGTATCGGCTCTTTAAATGGAATATTCTATTTTTAATGACTGTGCCAAGTTGGATCATCTGCTTTACTTGTCTGCGCTTAATCAGGTTCTCTCTCATCTCTTTCCTTTGTCGACGAGGCCTCCTGGCTGCATCTGTCATGCCTTATAGTCTTTTGTGCACTTTGTGTCGTTGCTTGAGCAGAGCGAGCAATTCATGCGCCAAAAACTCCAATTTTACCTTCCAGACGCCATCTTGCAGTCGGAGTATTACGGAGATAACGGTTTTATGCGGCGATGGAATTCTTATTTTTTCTAAAGATCTTGGGAATGGGCTATCGTGGGTGCGAAAGAAGACGACGTCGTTGAAATGGGTCGTAAAAATTGACCCACATTTTTTTTACGTCTTTTAAATATTGAATTAAAAGCCGAGTGTTGCCAGTCAAAATTCCTTACATTTGTGAGGTGCCATCTTTTAGTTTTAGCGTGTTTTCGAGAAAGTTACTTCTTTGACGAGAGATTTTTTTTCTCTGAGTAGAATTAACAAGGAATTCATTGGGTAATTTGCACGGGGTAACGTGACATCACGACATCAAAACATTGCAATGACATGGCGTTTTATAGTGCAATGTAATGTAAAAGGTCTTTGGGATATTAACCAATCGGAACATACGTCTTTTATGTAGCTGAAGCTCAGTACTCATAAGATCATCTGCTAACAGAAGTGTACGCCCACAGACTTTTCTGTGTGTATAGACTTGACAGAAAAGCCATATGTGACTCCCGGACTCCATCCCCTGTCCCTAGTTTTGGCTCCCGCTAATCCCCACTGTATGCCATTTTGTATTTTGTTAAATAAACCAGTCTTACGCAAACTTTAACCCTAGTCGCATTCTAATAGACTCACACCATATTTGAGTCCGGTTAAAAAAAATTACGATCAGTCACAAATTGTCAAGATGGATCGCTACTTTCTGTGCCACAGAAGTTTGTGTGCCCGGAAACAAAGATTAGCTTTCTGTTGCATAGACATGCCAGAAAGTTAATTTTTTATGTCGCAGAACATATCTCATGTCACAGACATTCCAAGACTGGAATGAGATTTGTGAGTATCGGTTTTTTCTGTATGCAAAATTTCTGTGGGCAGACTGGTTTCCTACGCTTATGAGTACTAAGCTTTAGCAAGGAAATGGATGTCAAAGCTTGCATCTTTTACCTCAACTCTTGGTGTCCACAGAAAGTTGGAAGATTTAAACAACAGGTGGTGTCTGTTTCACATTTGTACAGGATACATATTTATAAACTACAGGCGATTCAGAGATCTTTGCGGCCAGGAGTGACTAATGCATCTAACAGAATTATTAACGCAGGAAGTCAAGTTCTCTGCTAATCTGCCATCACCTCACTTTACTTCATCTTAACTGGGTCAAACAAAGCAAAACAAATTGTAATAACATCTAAAGAGACGATAAATTGAAATTTTCATTGCAGTTCGAATTATTGATGCATTAGTCATTCATGGCTACGAAATCAGCACAGGGATTCCTGATGCGCCTGCAGTTTGTAAATGTGCGTAAACCACACAAAAAGTAATGTATTTATCGTACATGTTTAAAATGTATTTATAATACAAGTTATGTATATGTAGAATATTGTCACGCGTACAGACTGTCCCGATCAACAGCCGATCTGTACTGCACGATTTGACATTTTAAGTTGCTAAATTTTACCGATAGACACTAAACCACGTAACAATATACTAAAAGTGGCCTTTCTTTTAAGTATATTACAGATGTATCCATTATACATATATTGAATACAAATACGCACAATATATACAGAATACATCGAGAATATATTCTCCAACTAATTGGAATACATCTTAAATGTATTGGAATCATATATAAAATGCATCGTATTTTACGATTAAGATTCGCTCTGAAATAAGAGCCGCACCCGAGAGAGGCGATTTGATATAAGAGCCGCCCTCGAATGCTTAATGATTAATGCACAATCGGGCTCAGTGTTGAACAAGGACGTCAAACTAAGACGTTATTGCGGAGTTGTGTGTAGAACTGATGAAAAGTAGTTGTGGAGTAATTGATTAGGTATATTGTAAATGTGACGTTTATTGATAAGTAGATAAATTTGATTAAAATGGATATTCCAGCAAATATAAATTGTGTGTTAGGGAATCTGTGAGTGAGTTGATATGATTTTGTGCACTATAATAGTATACATGGCTGGTTTGAGGTAAATTGAGTTTCTGGGTGATTGCTGGTCGTGATTGCTTTACAGTGATATGAATTAAATATAATTTGAGAGGGAAATTGCACAGCAGTTTGGATTCAACATTTTATTGATTGGAAATGAAGGGTTTGCAATCATGTTTTTGTACAAGAAAACATGAATTGATTGTTTAAAATACTTATTTTAATGTTTGTAATTTTGTTTCCGTGTTTTCATTGCACAAAAGTTGTAAACACAACCAAAGTGTACATAATTTATACTTTAAAAATAAATTTTAAAAACAACCTTTGTGGTATTCCACCTGGCTGGAAAAATCAATACAGATGAAGGATTGTGTTGACATTTGGGTCCACACCTTGAAAATCTAGTGTTGTTAGAATTTCTTCATGACTTCTTGCCAGATACTGCTGATGATAAAGACAAAGCTTGAACTTGTACACACAATTGGGAGTGCCACAGGCAGAAGAGCTTCTACTGAAATGCAGTGCACTGAACTGAGAACCAGAAATGCACAATATCAACTATGTTTAGGGTGAAATAAAACCAACAAAATGTTCTGTCCAAACGACAGATGTTTAAGTTATCGATATCGGCAATATTGTCAAATTTGGATATTGGTCAAAGTCTAACCAGCT
Source organism: Strigamia acuminata (assembly GCA_949358305.1). NCBI lineage: Eukaryota > Metazoa > Arthropoda > Chilopoda > Geophilomorpha > Linotaeniidae > Strigamia > Strigamia acuminata. The sequence continues at coordinate 4,918,743 of OX442320.1, read as the reverse complement.
ATGCAGTTAACAAAGCTAGGATAGCCTGAGAAATAATAAACTGAAGATTGCTTAACCTTTAGTAGGTCATTGAAGCTGAGGTTACAGGGCCAGGTGCTGTTCAAGATCAAAGCTTTTAATGGACACAGCGTCAGGTCAAAACTAAGATTGCGAAATGATAATTAACTGAAAGCGTTTGAGCAAAATCCTTTAATTTGTATTAACAACACAATATTTTAGTTAAGGTTATATAACTTGGAATTGGGCATGGTTTTTAAGTAATAACAAAATTACCGAACAGAAATAAAAGTCATAACTTCGACAAAAGTGGTTTAAGTGTGAACTATACTCTTGTTCGACTCAAGAGTGTACCCTTCTCCCATTGGCCGAGCCGTATCACTGGTGTAGTGATCCAAAAATGTAGTAATAATAATAATAAAAATAAGAACTACTTCTCCTAGTGGCAGTAATACCATAGATTCTTTACTCTATGGTAATACAGACTGGAGTTAGGAGTAATGCGGCTCGGCCAATGGGAGAAGGGTACACTCTTGAGTCGAACAAGAGTATAAGCATAAATTAAGTCGGCGTCGGGGTTTACGTTAACACTAGAACGGCGAGACTGGTCATTTTGACTGGCACAGCTGTTTAAAACAGCTGTAGCAATAAACACAATGGGTTTACAATGGTGTTTTTTTTTTTAGAAAATTTTTCTTACAAAATATTTTTTAAAAAAAGAGAGAATTAACCTAGTCCGACTGAAACTGGTCAAAAAGACCGGTCGAAATAGCATGAACAATACGTGCATACAGCGTTTTGGCGTCAAATTGAGTTGTTTTAAATTCAGAAACACGCGAAACATGCGAAGAAAATAGTACAAGGAAAATTCACTGATTTTATAAAACCTAATAAAATTAAAACGGAAATTTTAATTTCAGTCTGGTTATTATTTTCTCAATGAGTCATTATGACCGGTTTTAGCCATTCTGGGTAGGCGGAAATTCCGGCCGTTCTGGTGTTAATTCAATCCCAAAAACCACTGCTTTTCGACCGTGAGTCAAAGTCAAGTCTAGTGTGAATTAACGTGCGAACTGACCTTTATTAGAGGTTCTACGGTGTCGTTCGGCATGTTTTGCATAGTTAATTGACTTTGTTGACAATTCCATCAGCGGGAACTTTAATTGTATTAGTTGGCAAAGTTTGTGATGAAGTGCAGTTGGGATTGAGAAAAATCTGATGACAGCACCAATTGAAAGCGTGCACGGGTCATTTGCTGAAAGAATGGCTACACTTTACTTCTGCATTCTTGACTCTGTGTCCACCTCAGTTGAGAAGAATGAGAGCGGGCACGGTGTGGGCCAAACTGATGCAATATATCTCACACCACCAACTGACCCTGCAAGTCGAGGTCAAACTGTGTTTCTGATCTCAAACTATTTTTTATGTGACAGTTTTTCGAACATGACGTCATAAAATTGCATCAAGTTTGACAAGAATCTTGCAAGACATCCTTGAGAACACAGCCATAGCGCCTGTCTCTTTTTTATGGAATGGGTTAAATGGGCTAGGCTTTTTGTTGACTTTTTTGGGGAAGAAAAGAGGTTGGTTCATTTATCTGTTGTGTCTGCAAAGAGTAACGGCGCTGCATTATGGCCAATGAGCAACCTTGGTGGAGCCTGTCCTTGAAGAATTTTTTTATTTGCCTTCAAAAACTCTTATCTTTTTGGAGGACATTTTGAAGTGGGAGAAAAACAACACCCCCTGCAGTTAATAGCCAATGACTAGTGGTAAGGGCTGATCATTGATATAGATTTATATATATAGGTGATGACTGGAGTAACGGGGGAATTTTCAACCGAAGTCTTCGCTTTTGTAGGTTTTTTTTTTCTTTCGGAGAGAAAATGTTTCTAGTGAGCTATTTCAGTCTTCTTTGTTGTGTGCACCAAGTGAATTGCTTTAAAAAGGTAATGGGGTCTGTACCCTCTGGACTTAGATAACTTGAGTTTTCTATGGATCCGATAGGCTGAAAGAAGTTTTTTTTCTTTCTTTTTTTGTTTGGAAAAAGTTTGAAATATGGGTGGGGGGAAGAAATTTAAGTGGGAAGTTTGAGTGATTAATACTTTACATTTGGAAACATTTGGAAATGCTGCAGTATGAATTGTAAAACTTGCACAATCATCATTTAAGTATGAGTGGAAGTTTGTGTGGAAATGAGCATTTTTATCATTCTGACATCTCTAAAATATTTAGTGCTAAATGTGTAATGAACAAGGGTTTGATGGTATAAATAGTGTTGGCACAAAGTGGTCTTTATGTGTAATTTTATGGGATAGTAAAGGTTATGTCCTTGGTGGTGAAACAGAAATTTGTAAAATTTACAATTGAAACGGATGTGTCCTTAGCCGGTACAGTTCTTCGGAAGATTATCTTTTATTGATCTCTTATGGTTGGAATATTTTTTTCTTTTAATTTTTTTGATTTTTTTTTAAATTTTTATTTGGTGTACAGTTGTGGAAAAATCTTTCCATCAGTTTAGCTGTTTTAAGTTTATCTACCAGGTGGAATAAAAAATCCATGAAGATTCAATGACATCAATCTTGACCCGGTTTCTCGTCTTGCCCTATCAACAGTATTAAAAGATAGATCGGGCAAATAATGATAGATAAACTTAAAACAGCTAAACCGAAAGGGCGGTAAATTGTGTTTAGCATGAGATTTCATGGGATATCAGGCATTTGTCTGGTGTGTTTGCTGGAATTTCAGTCAAACAGTTTTTACCGGCATGCCAGTATAAAGTGAAACTGCCGGTATGATTGGTTTTTTGACTTTTCCGTGATTGGTTAAGCTTGGCCCAGTCTATTCTGGACCAAGTTTACCTCTCACCCCTTTTTTTCTTTTTCAAGTTGGTTGTGCTTTGTGCTTTGAATGCGTAAACCTCGCACCATGTATACCGGCATGTCGGTAAACATTGCACTATACAGGCATGCGGTTTAAAGTGGGGTAATACTGTAATGCTTGAAGCAGTTTAGAGACTCTGCATTTTAGAGAATTTAATAAGACCTGAAGCATTTTAGAGAATTTAACAATACCTGAAGCATTTTAGAGAATTTAACAAGACATGAAGCATATAAGAATTGATTTTTTTACATAAAAATTAAAAAAAAATTAAATAAACACAATTAAAAATTGTTTAGAAACTTTTTGATCTTTGCAAGAGATGTTGAGCTGGTCATAAAATTGGGGTCAGTGTTATGCTTTCATGCCTGAGAGAGAAAAATGTTTGCCTTTTGCGTGCAGAAAAACAGCATTTTAAGAGTGTTTTCTCAGGAGTGCTGCTTGCTTCTTTTACTCTAACTCGATTTGCTCAAACCCCCGTGCTCTCAGCTTTCGTGCACTTGTTGTTCGTGTCTTGGAATTGAATTACAATACCATAACCTTACTCTGCTCCTTCCATCTTGTCTTGCATTTTACTCAAGAATTGGCATAAGCACTTGGAAAATAATTCTTCAAAAAGACGTAGTGTCTGACAGCCAACTGCTCATCTTATCTGACTTCTTGGAATTGTGGATTTTATCTAACACTCAGCCCAATCTAAAATCAATTTAAACTTCAGGAAAGGATTTTTTTAAATTTATTTTTCTAAAAATTAAAATATTTTCGGAAGACATTTGCTGTTCGGCCTGTTGTCCTTAGCGTGGGTAGGTGCATTATTTGGTGAAATTCAAACATTGGAACATTAATATCATCTCTAAATGGAAGAAGAGTAGAGTAGTATATTGCTTTAGAATGTGGTGAAACAAATGCAGAATTTGGTGTAAAAACTGCAAGAATTGGCATCAAAATTTGACTTGCAACTAAAAAAACTGTAGTGGTCTCAAACTTTTTTCCACCATTGTATAACTTAAAACTTCAACCGCGACCCACTTTTACCTTACACTAAATATAGTGTAAAAAATATAATAATGTTAAGGAAAAAGTACCTGCTGCAAACACTAGTGTTCGGTGACTTTAATAGTTGGTAAATACCGGTATTCAGTATTCGGTGACTTTAATAGTTGGTAAATACCGGTATTCAGTATTCGGTGACTTTAATAGTTGGTAAATACCGGTATTCAGTATTCGGTGATTTTAATCATCGGAAACCCACAACATTCATTTCCAACACTAAGAGATCGAAAGAAAAAATTTTATAGCGATATTGATCCAATCTGTGGACATCATCTTGTGATGGTTCAAACTGATCCAACTTTGGCAATGGTAGTTGAAATTTTAGGTTAAATTGATATCCCACAAACTGTACAAGTATGACCAAGAAGATCCGTCCATTCACCTATGATATATGGCATTTAAGTATTGGATTATTGGTTTCCAATAACATTGTAGACCGAGTTCATTTTGTCTGATAACAGGGTGGATATTAATGCTCTTTTGTTTGACTACCCAACTTTCTCCAAAATATCTTTGGCAATGTCACACAATATGTTAAAAAGTAAGTTTTTTTTAAGTGCAGGTTATCTGAGCTTAAGAAGAGATGACTAAAGCTGGAGCTGTATCTGGAACTTAAGCCAGTAATGTCAACATGTCATATTTGAATGAACTGGTATCATTTTTCACTTTGGTGTACATGTTCATCTGCAAGTAAGGTTTCTCTTTCTTAGCTCTAACTTCCTGGGAGGTTGAAGCTTCTCAATTCATTGCCTATGGGTGGTTGCCTGATGGTTTTAGCCGTTACTTTGTGTGCCCTCAGTCTTTTTTACAGCCTTCTGGGATTTGGTGATACTCAAGTCAGTAGACCATAACACTGAAATCTCAAAGGAAAGAACAGGAGTTGGATGCATACAAGAGGAAAATACAAAAAGTGAAAAGTTACAGTCAGAAAAAAGGAGGCGGGTTTTAAAAAGAGAAGTTGACGTACTTTTTTATATCGTGTGGCAAAAGAAGTAGAGTGGCACTTCATGGTACTTGGTGCCATTCCACATTCATATTAAAAAAAATTGAACCAATGCATTCATATTTGACAAATAATAATATTGGAAATGCATTTTATAAAACGTTATGCAGAAGTTATTACCATTTGCAAACAAAATTTTTTTTGTGAAACCCTATGCATTTCAAAATACATTGCAATACATACATGTAGCACTATACCGGTAATTGCAATTTGTCTGTAGGGACAGTCTATATAACGATGTGTTTCTGAACGTGTGAAGTACACTCAGTTTATGGTCCTGGTCACTTATTGTCATTAGAGCACAGGGGTTAAGCAGTATTGGATCTAATTTAAGGCACTAAACTCTATTCCAAAAAGTATTACAAATACTCCCATTGGTTGGGAGATTCATAACACCAGGTTATCAAATCATTAAATCAAATCATTAAAATAACATCAGAAATGAAATCAGCAGGTAAAACTACACTAGAAATGTTAGAATTAAAATTCCCAAACCAAAATTTTAACCCAAAACAAGACACTTTAAAAATCTTCGCACAAGTCTATTGGAATCTGAAAACAGCATCATATTCAAGACACAACTGAACTAGAGACAAAATGTGAATCTCCCAACCAATGGGAGTATTTGTAATACTTTTTGGAATAGAGTTTAGTTCTGTAACAAGAACACCTGCACATGCAAGATAGATGTCCCAGGGCGTGTCATCTACCGCGACACTATATACCGCGACATCAATATACCGCGACATGGGAAACTGCGACTACGTATATTTTGGGTTTTTCTTTTTCTTAAGAAGGGCTAAGAAGGGCGGCCACCAGAAATAAAGGCAAGGTTGGTCTTTCCCTTATAGCGGAATGCACCCCAAACCATAACACTGTGTAAATGGAAATATTATTTAATAATAAATATGATTTCATTGTAATTCCAACACAACAATTGGGGAAATTTTAACACCGTGATAATATTTTTGTGAGCACCTTATGTGCCCCCACAAGCTTCTTTGACTGTTAAACAAGAGCGTTTTGGTTCGTGATTCTGTTGGAGTTCAGGTAGCTTAATCGCGAGAGCATTTGACCGACAAACGGAGGCTCTGGGTTCGACTCTTCGTAGTCCAAGCTGTTTCTTTTTCCAACCAGGAATTTGGGGGGCAGCACATAAAGACCATGAAATTTATAGATACAACGTTGTTTTTTTTTCCGACGGCAAACTTTGCCTTTTTCCAACGTAAAACCACATAATTGGAATTGGTAATTGATGGTAAGAAGTAAGCTGTATGCAAATTTCATCGTTTCGGGAGCGTGTATTTCTTTATTTACATCTCATTTCCTGGCGATTATAAGCTCATTGGAAAAATGCTTTAGGCATTGGGGTGCCAAGAAGCAAGTGAATTAGACTGGGCCAAATTTCACCTCAGGCCACACTTAACTGTACCCAGGAAGGAAGGAAGGAAGATGTCATGTTCAGTGACATATCAAAGTCATCATCATATGAAATTGCCATGTAAAAAATGTTTGCCTCGAGGCCGTAATGAGATTGAAAAGAGGAAAGGAATTAAACTTTGTAATTATCTAAAGAGGAAATTAAAATAAGACTGGAGTTTTTCCTTCTGCTGTCATAAGCTGATTGGAAGTTCTTTTTTCCTCTTCGATGCTTTAGAAAAGAGGAAATGTCTATTTTTAAAGAGTGGACTGGGTCAACTGCAAGTAATGAGGATGTTTAAGTGGCTTAAAGATGGTGGGGAAAAAGGTGGTGTAAATGTCAATTTAAGAAGAAAGTGGGAATTTGTTTTAATCGGATTACCCAATAGGATTCGCGACAAAAACAATTTTTTTTTGTGAAAGTGAAGTTGATATGTCAGTTTATAAGGTGATTTTTTAAAGGGGCCATGACTGCTGGATTATCGATTAGGGAGATTAGGCACTGGACCTGTGAGGGACGAGTTGACCACACTCAGGGTGCCATCTTGAGACAAACCAAATTCAATTTATGTAGACTTGAGAAAGTGTAAATAAAAGTTTAGTTTAACTCTTGCCACGCATCAGACAAGTCTTGGGCCCCATGTCGTCTGTGGGTCCAGCGACAACGGATCAAAATAATATTGATCTAATATTGAAGGAAAATTACAATCAAGCTTTCTAAAATTGTTTCTAGAAGTTAGAAAAAATGAATCAACTCACAGAAACGAAAACTTTACCTTGCGAGATGGACTTGGAGATTTAGGACTACCTAGGGATTCTACGGGGTTTAATCCGGTACTGCATCATGTGTAGGATTAGAAAATCTGATGGATGTAGCATGGGATCTGTCAAGATTAACTATTGTGGCACATAATGTGAAACGACTTTGGTCTTTTCTGAAACATTTAAATATTCATTAAGTGAGTTTATGCAAGCAGTCGGTAGCCTAATAGGATAAATTTGTGCAGACATTGAATAGAAGTTCATGCAGGTTTAATTTGTGTAGTATTTACTTTTAAATGAGGTAAGGATGAAAAATTTAGAACCAAGGAACACGTGAAGGATGTAGGGCATAGATATAAAGCCATTTAAAATTTGGGTGTAAAATAAACAAATCGAAGAAATATCATCAATATCACCTCAAGATGCTGCTTAATATCATTATGAAGCTATTCTGTTTATCACATTTTAATACGATCAATTAATTTGAAAAAAAAATAATTAAGAACTCTAAATTTTTCTGTTTTGCGAGGTGCCGTAATTCATGTATGGTTGGCAAGACTTTGCCACATGGAAACAGGCCGTCATTTTCGGATTCTGGAACTAGTTCTAGAACTAAATCCAATTCCAGGTTTCTATCTGATTGGCCAGACGCAACATCAATTGTTTCAGCTCTGTCCACACGTGCCCTAAAGTGTGAACAGACTCTGCGTTGTGTGTTAGAGTCGTAATTTCTCCTAGGTTGCGTCTTGTGCAAACACAAGTGTGAACCTAGCTTTAGTCTTCACACTCTTCAACATTGAAAAAAATGCAATAATTATTGCCTTCTAGCAAAGCATAGGTTTTTGTGTGTTTGATGAACCTACGAAGAAGAATTGAACAAAGTAAGTTCATAACCTGAAGACGATCCAACGATGAAGGATAACGACATTAAATATAATGACCGACATTATAGCATACGCAAGAACTCTATTCTCCAATGGGGTTTTGAGCTACCCCTTGGCCACACAGATCAATCTTCATGCCAAGCAAGAACAAAACAAACACCAACCACAAAGAATCCTTAACATCGCTGTTTTAATTTTTCAGCTATTGACACGCAACAAGTTATTTTTGGTTGTCGTGTTTACATATTCGCTGAATGGAATACGCAGTTTGAATTTAGCATCAAGATTCTAAACACTGATTAGTACATGCTGGAAAAAAGGTAGTGCAATGTACCGCTTGAGGTGAAAAGATTACATAATGCAAAAATTAGTAAAATTGTCCTCTTGACAATTTTTTTTGAAGTGTGTTTGCAAGGCAAGGGTTGAGATAAAAGGAAAATGGCTTGAGGGCATTTATTCAAGTTGAATGTTGAAACTGTTTTTTAATTTTACAATTTTGGATGTAAGAAATAATTAACATAATGTTGAGTTTTTTTTCTTTGTCTATTTCGCTTAGAAAAGTTTGGCTAAAAGCTTTTATAAATTGCAAGTTTACTTGTAGTTGGGATCATTGCCTCAAGCTGTTTTCTCATATCTCAGAATTAATTGTCAGTTTTTGGAATTTCATCTTTAAATCTGTAAATAAAGTGGGCGAAATAATGCACAATTAAAGTTGCAATTACAGGTGAAGCACATTTTATTGGTGTGATTAGTTCCTTTGTTTCTTTTTCCTTACAAGTTTCCAACAATCATGTCCAAGGGTTTAATTTAATGGCAATTGACTCATTTAGTTTGAGCCACTCTGTGAATGGGCAATTATTCTTGCAATGAATCCACCTGGTTTAGAAATCACCCATTAGATTAAAGTACAAGATGGTGGGAATATTTTCACTGATTTTTACACTAAAATTACTGAATCATTACGCAGTTTGCGGCAGGTAATTTTCCTTTATAAAAACCCCCGTTAAGCCTAAAAGTATCGTGGAAAATTTATAACTATGCCGGAGCCTCCACTATAACTGAAACTAGAGAGTTTGCGGGATGCATTTTTTCCTTATTTTGCTCTACGATACACTATTTTAGTGCCATATCGTAAGAGAAAAATCTTTAGTGTATCGTTTTCAACACTAAATTAAAATATAGCGCAGCCAATCAGAATTGAGAACACTATATTGTTAGCTCCGCCCATTGCAAATGGCGATTATTTTGTTGTCCCGATCAAACACATCAGTTATAGGTATGTAAATTGAATGATAAGTGAGGCCCAAAATTGAATTTTAGGCCCAAAACCATACTTTATAGGCATAATAATGGAATTTTATGCAGAAATTTGCACATTTACGCCCCCAAATTAAATTTTTAGGCTCAAAATTACTAACTGTCAGTAGTTGGCTGAAATAGTGTAGTGATAAGGGAAATGTGCAGCCCGCAAAAACTTAATTTATCATTTTTCCTTTACACTATTTTTATACCGTATAGTGTTGTAACTGTAAAGGAAAAATGCATCCCGCAAACTCTCTAATAGCGTAGCCAATCCGGTAGTTTTTCACTATTTACGTCACTGACTAAAAATCTGGATTAGCATTGACCTCTTTTGCCGCCATTTTGAAACAGACTTGTGCCCAAATTTGTGTTCCATTCTCTGATTTTTATGCTTTGCCAAACATTTGCTGCAATTAAAGCGGAAGCTTTTCTGTCTACAGCCACTTGTTTACAATTTCAATTATTGCCACTAATTTTCCCTAATGCATATGCATGTGAAGCACACTGCATTATTCCCTGGAGATGAAAATGCAACAAAACCTTAGGCATTGCACATAATGCAAACAAAAGTGAAATTATTGATGTTTACTCTTTTGAGTTCTTTGATGAAATACATTTCCTTCTTTCATCAGATTTTCTCTTTTCTTTGTTTACACACCAATTGCTTCTTTGATTCACTTTTTCCCCTCTGTAATTGGTTTCTCTAATTCATTTGCAGGAAATGTGTATTGTTTTTCTAGTTTTATGGCATGTTGCAATCTCTCTTCGGAGTCGTTGAAAACTGATGCCAATGAAGTAATTAGTCTTGTGAACGAAGGAGACAGCCCCAGATTCACTCCACTTCACTTGGCTAAGAGCCATTAGCTACCTTTTTACCCTTTCACGTCTCTTCGTATTCTTCTTCATCTGTTCGGTTTTTCCACTTTTTCTCATCTTCTTTCACTTGCTTCATTTAATCGTCTTGGCAGTGAAGTTGCTTCAAATGCATTTACAATCACAGCTGACATTTTTTTTTGTTCAAGTTTTTTTTATGCCAATAATGTTAAAGTTGAAATGTGTTGTGTGAAAACAACTTGGGAAACAAGTTTGCCATTGCCGAGCAACTGAAAGTAAACAGCTAAATGTAGAACAGGAGTTAAAAGTCAAACAAACAAACTGCAATTGGCCAGAAATAAGCTGAAAGATATAGATGTATCTCAAAACAGGATATTGTTACGTGTACAGAACGCTCCGATAAGCGGCCGATCCGTAGCGCTCGATTTGGCTTATAATTCGTTAATTAGTTGCTAAATTTTACCCATAGGTTTGGGCGGGTCAAGGAGGGGCATAGGCCCCCTTGCAGTCAAAACTCTTTACAACGAATCGCGATATAACGAATTATCGATATAACGAATTATCGATATAACGAATTATCGATATAACGAATTATCGATATAACGAATTATCGATATAACGAATTATCGATATAACGAATTATCGATATAACGAATTATCGATATAACGAATTATCGATATAACGAATTATCGATATAACGAATTATCGATATAACGAATTATCGATATAACGAATTATCGATATAACGAATTATCGATATAACGAATTATCGATATAACGAATTATCGATATAACGAATTATCGATATAACGAATTATCGATATAACGAATTATCGATATAACGAATTATCGATATAACGAATTATCGATATAACGAATTATCGATATAACGAATTATCGATATAACGAATTATTGATATAACGAATTATCGATATAACGAATTATCGATTTAACGAATTATCGATATAACGAATTATCGATATAACGAATTATCGATATAACGAATACCTAAAAATGGCTGGTTTGGTTGGCTGGCCATAGAACACCATGTTAAAAAATTTCAATATAATGAACTCTCGTTATAACGAATCGATTTTTCGGGTTTCCTGCAATTCGTTATAAAGAGTTTTGACTGTAATACGTTTATGTCGGACATGAACGTAGCCACTGTCTATTCTTATATCATGCTCACACTAAGGTTTTGAATCTCATCGGATGTTGCGGATGTAGATCTGTTATCGATGTGGACACTGATCTCGGTTCGTGGATCTAGATTCATGTGCTTTATAACTCCATTTGCCAATCGAGTTCCCAAAACTCAATTTGTCGATTGGATTGGGATTGGCAACAAATTGTGCGGACGGTATCTATTCGTTGTAAGAACACATCGCGATTTATTTTTAAACGGAAGCAAAAAAATCAAGAAAACAAAAAGTTGTTTGGCGATATACCGTGGATATTTTTGGGATAAACTGTGGATATTTTTGGGATATACTATTCTGCACCTGCTATTGGCTATTGTTACCACATGTTGTAGGCAGCCATCTTTTTAGTTTGGTTTAGTTTTTAATGTGTCCAATTAAGAATTCACTTCTGTAAGTCACTTCTTTAAGTGATTTAAGAATAACACAAATTCGTCTTTTGTTTGAATGTACTGGATGAATGAATAAATAAAATAGAGGAAACGAGGGACTGATTAATTGTTAATTAATTTTTTTATGTTTTGATGGTTTGAATTGAAATTTTGCTATTGATTTACATCATCCACCTGATTACGGGCATAAATTTTGAGCGTCGTTTAAGAAATGGTGAAGTGCTGCTAAGATGAATTTTAATGGTGTCGAAGACTGAAATGAAGCCAAAAGCCGGTACCAGGTGCGTTTTAGTGCATTTGGCATCTAAACATGCATGCTGATGAAAATGCGAGCAATCTGTGATGGGTGCGACATGTGGTCGTGATTATGTTTTCACATGTAGTGAGAGACTGTTGGCGGAGAATTGGCAGAAGGGAAAAAAATTAAGACGGTAAACAATTGCTTCTAAGCGGTTGTTTGTAGACTTAGGTTTAAAGCGATCGATGAATGAGACATGATTTATGAAATGTCAGGAATTAAGCCAGTGATTAATGGCGGAACCAAGGTAAGGTTTAACTTTTATTTTACAGTAGACCCTCATTAAAACGCGGCTCAAAATACCGTATTTTATCGATTAAGAGCCGCGGCTCTTATTCAAAACTGCCATTTTTGTCAGCAATTACAATTTCGGTTTTTCGTTTGTTACATTTGTTTAATGTAAGTCTTAACGTCACAAAAGAAGCGTACGTTCATCGTTTGTGGGGTTAAATACGTAAAAAATGTTGTACTTTTGCAAAAATACGGTATGTCTCAGCCGCGGCTACTATTCGAGGGCGACTCGAAATCGGTAAAACACGATAATAATAAATAATTTAATGGGAAAAAAGTTTGAGCTTAATTTATATCTTTAATTATTAATGTTATTATTAATATTTATAATGTTTATAAAAGATGTTTATTCAAGCTTAAAATATGAATACTTATGTTTGTTTCATTAATAATTGGCTCTACTTTTGGCATTTAGCACTGATTTTATTTAATGATTTGTTTTTCTACAATGATATAAACATTGTGAAGTGGAGTTAGCTCGTAGTTTAAGTTAAGTTAATATAATTTTGATTTTTTTTATTAAAATTCTTATTAAAATGTTATTTCTATTTATGAAATATAGTTTTATGCACATATAAATGTAAAACTCATGTTTGTTCTGTTTATTGGTTGCTTTGTCTGGAAAGCTTATAATTTTGAAATTTTGGCCGTTACTTAGGCGATCGATGACAATGTCTGTACATTGTAATGCAATTCTTGTGTTTGGGTCTATTTTTTGGATCGCTACACCAGTAAAATGGCTCGACCAATGGGATTTGGGGACCTTTTTGAGTTCAACAAGAGTATAGGTGAAACACCAGACATCAACAGGTGTTAATACTTGTAAAAACCAAATTCCGGCATGAACCGATTCATAAACTGCTCCAGTCGTAGTTTTGGTCTTTTCGCTTTTTGATGCCATTCCGTCTACTTAAACGGTAAAAACCGTAAAAACCAAATCTTTGAACGCGCCTACTGCTGTTTTGAAGTTTTCTTATTGTGGCCATAGCCAAACTGCATTACATCATAATTTTCCAATGGTCTATTGCTGGAGATTAAACAGGGGGTAAAAGGGGTTAAATAATATATCGCCATTGAAAATCAATTTAATTTTTGTTTGATTTTAGAATTATGATTTTATCGGTGAAAATATCGTGTTGAAGTATAAATTTAGTGTTGGCGTGGAAGTGCGATGGTGTGAAAGTGGGGGTTTAGTTTGATGAATAAGAGCAGGTAATTTATTGCCATGTTAGGCAGTTTGTGTAGGTTTCTAAAGGGGACGATTTTAGGCCTGTAAAGTGCAAGTTGAAAAGAGTTAATGGCGGTTTAATCTGAGAAATTGGCTCGAGTTTAATGTAATTCATTCACATTGCCGGCAAATTTGTTTTAGGTTCAAGTTATAAATCTCCCGTGTATAAAGTATAGGGAGGAAATGGTGTAAAGCAATTTAATTTTGCAGGAAAGAAAAATTCGAAAATAAGTGGTAAGAAACGAGTTTCTTGGTCGAATTGCAGCTAATGTGGCGAGAAATATTGTAGAATTTGGGCCATTGTTGCAGGTTTTTTTTTATCTACATGGATTAAGCAGGCTTTAAGGCTTATGCCACTGCATTGACCTATTAAGCTTCCATCAAAATCTGACATTGTGGACATTCATCACACATTGCTTGTATTTTTAGCCTGATAAATTTGAAATTGTGCAAGTGATGCAGCATAAATTATTGTGCGGTTGTTGTCAGTTTGGAATTGTGGAGATTGAATGTGATGGAACCACTAATGAAAATTAGTTGCATGCTGTGCTGACATTAATTTGGGCTTAAGCAGCTATTTACACTTCTGTTGTTGTCTTTTTTTTAAGTAATTTTTTTTTTGTTGCTTATTTTTGTAAAAAGCAAGTTATGTTGCTGCTGTTTTTATAAAAGCAGCTTTTTTCATTTATGGTGCAGTTTTGTTTTTGAAAAATAGAATTTTTCACTTATACTTTGCTAATTTAGTAAAATTTAAGTTTTTGCAAAAATATAATTTTTTTGTTTATTTTATAAAAGTAGCATTTTTGCTTTCGCTACCACTATTATTGCAAAAGTATTTTTTTGCTTATGCTACTTCAATGTTTTTAAAAATAGCTTTTTTTGCTTCTGTTACAGCTATTTTGGAAAAATTTACATTTTTTATTCTCTACTTTACCTCCGTAACTACCACACTGAATGACTGCTTCACTGCAATACTGAATGACTGCTTCACTACAATACTGAATGACTGCTTCACTGCAGTACTTGAAGCATACCTCCCCAGCTATTTCAGTGTCACCTGCAATTTTGAGGCTTATTGATCTGTTTTTCCAAAAACAAATTACCAATTGTCCTTTAATTCCTAGCAATAATCCTCCCGGTATTAAAGATACAAGACAAATTCTTTAGTTAGAATCTTGTTAAATGATTCCAACAGCTCCAAACTGCCTCACTAATCAATACATATTAGCAAAATCTAAAAATACCCGCTGAGAATCCCAGCATCTGAAACACTCAACTAATCAATTGCTAATTCCCAGAAAGAGAAACTGCATTTCCAAACTGAATTTAAATATTCAACAAACTAAAGGGGAAGATAAAAAAAAACACAAACAACTGTTGATTAATACCAACAAACTCGACCTTTGAGTTGATTAAGGCAAAGTGGAAAAGTATGTTTTTCTTAAATGTCAAAAATCAAAATTATTAACGGAGGATACCGGGTAGTCGCGGGTTTTATTAAGCCGCTATGTTCAGTGCAAATGCTTTTAATTTAATGAGAATCTTGCTTTGGCTAAGTCCCACTCTATCAAGCAGAAACTTAATGAAGCTAAACGGCGACTTAGTTTCTTTTCCGGCTTCAAAACCCCCTTATTCCTCTTTTTATCTAGTGCTTCCCTGCGGTGCACTTTGTGTATGGGTTTACGTTTTGAGTCTCCCTTTTTTGGCTTGATGCACTGCAGTCTTTTTGCAGTTTCATCTTTTATTTAAAAGCCGAAAGACCGGGAGCAGCTGCAATCGTGCCGGCAGAGTAAAGAAAGAACTGGATGTGAGTTGGATTGAGGAATTTATGGGGGAAAATAAATGCTACATGATGAGGATGAGGTTTTAGTAGTCAATTTATTAGGTGTTGTTATTTTGCTGGATTGGTTACAAGAGGGTATTGATTAGCAAAACGCCACTTGAAAGTGTAGCAGGCTTTGTTATTTATTTACATCACATTTAGGGTTTGTTAAACCTTAATAAGATTGCTTTTGTCTCTCTGTTGGGATAGGTAATTATTGGGTAGAGTTGTAGCATGCAAAAGTTTGGCGCCTTTGTTGTTAGTTTAGGAAAATATTGGCTTGTGATAACCAAATTTGGGGGTATGTTTGTGCAGATTAGGGGAGTTGTTTATGCAATTTTTCAACTGTACTGTTTACATCTCATTTTTCACATGAGAAAATGATCGATCGAAAGAGTGCGGAAGAATGAGGCCGATTGCTCGTTCCCGTTAGATCACAGAAGTTAAGCAGCATTGGGTCTGGTTAGTACTTGGATGGGTGACTCTAAAGGGGAAATGTCCACAAGAGGGTTAAAGGGGTTATACGTAAATAATTATTGGATTATATGACGAATAAAGGCACCCTAATTTTGACGTTAACCACAACTATACTCTAGGCGCATTCAATAACTTTTAGTTTAAAATTTTGTTTAAAATAAATTTTTAGACAAAATGTTTGGTGCTGAGTGGACTATCGTTCAGACCTTTTTTCTCAAAACTTTTCAGTAAGAACTAATTTTTTTAAGAACGGTTCTAGACTAATTGGATGATGCTCTACAACTTTCTAATTCATCTTTTTGCCTATCTGTCACCGTTCTTGAGTTACAATATGGATGACCTTGAAGATGACCTCAGAGGTCAAATTGGATGTCATAATTGGATTTTCCCCGACATACTACCTTTACAATAATTTTGCTGAATCAACATCTAGAACAGTTTGGGAATTATTTACTGAGAACCAGACTTTCTGACCACCCTGTATAATGATATATCTCGTTTAAACGGGTTTAAACGACCGTTTATCAGTTATTGAATGCACCTAATGCAGTTACGCTTCACAGTGACCTACGGGGAATCCGGTTGTTTCGCAAGAGTTCGACAGGAAAGCCAACCCCCAGATTGCTCTTGCACGACTTGATACAGGAGTCGAGACCATTTATGTCAAAAGACATACACAAACACATTTTTCCACACGAAACAATACCAGGAAGCATCTGATAGAAAAGGAAGTGCTTAACTTCACCTAAAGGCTTAAAATGGGAATGTCACTGCACATACTCAGAGGATATTTATGAGCACGTGTTTTTGACACACCTACATACGACAAGGAACGGTAAATCAGAAAATGCGGTGTTTGATTCCCGTGCACTTATTTAAGCACGTTCCATGGGAAAAATAAAAAAAGAGCAGTCTTAGCACACTTAAGTCTGGGCGTATCTGTACGTGCTTAATCACGCTTTCTCTGCTTTCTGATTTTCTCTGCTTACCGTCTTGGCGACATTTATATTGGATTTGTAATAGTCGGCGTGATAAGTTGGTGTCCGGCATATCTGAGATGTAGGCTGTGTTTAAATTGCCTGCAGTGCAGTTTATATTGACTGTCACTTAAGCAGGGGAATATTCAAGAGAATAGAAGAGGTCCATGAATAAAATTAAAGTGGATGGCTCCTCTTTTGCAACACTTTGCACGCATGGCCAAGAGCAATGCATCAGCCTGTTTTGCGTGTCAAGTGTTTGTTGAAGTTAAATGGATTCTGCCAATGTGAATTAAAGTTTCAGTTTTGTCATCAACTCTTAGAAAGACTGGCTTCATTTCTGTTAAAACATGTTTAAAAAGGAACGCGCCAATTGGGGGGGGGGATTTGAGCTGACGCCATCCTTGGTCACCAGAGGGTTACTTCGGTGTAAATGGTCAAGTTTATTATTAATATCGAGGAAAGGGAATAGAGTATACATATTTCCTGTTTTAACTTTCCCATGGCTGGTTACTACACATGTGCAGTCATGGTCGGTCATTTCTGTCTTCTTTTCAAAAATCCTTCTGCACATGTGCACAATCACATTTTTCCTGGTGCAATCGCTTTTTTCCTGGTAAAAGCACATGTTTTAGGACTAATTTTAATACGGCACCTAGTGCAAACAGATGGCAAAGCGGTGTACGACGCTCCCATTAAGGGTGTTTTATGTTATAAATATTAAATTATCTTAATAATAATGGAAAAACTATTCGTATTTAGACATTATAAAATACAAAAAAAAAGTTTTTTAGGAATAAAAGTTAACCTCCTAAATTAATTTTCAGGAAAAAAAGAATTACAGTGATTTTTCCACTTCTGTAATTTTTTTGACCCACCATGGCTATGGGAAGGTGAAACAATAAAATTGCTGTTTTTGAATGTAACTTGGCGTATGCGTGTTTCTTTTTGCAATCCAGACCAATCAGTTTAAATCCATTGCCATCTGACATCTGAAGCTATTTTAATCGACTTCCCATCTTACTTGGAGTTGTTGGAATCAACAATTTCAGTAACAAGTGTACAACCAGTTTGCTTAGAAAGCCACTAAAAAGCCGCTGTTTTTTAGGTTGGCGTTGCAATTTGCAAGCCATTAAGTGCTGGCAACAAGACAGGTGGAAAAAAATAGAAGTGTTTTATGTGTGCAACAGTATTTTTTTCTTTTAGCATTTCTTTCTCGCTTTTAATTTGCTTTTCTCAATTTATCGGTGGTATAGTTTTGCCCATAGGTGGGGCTCGTGTTGATGATGAGAAAAGCGACCGAGCAGAAGAGTATAATTGCAAACTGGGTGAAAACGATCAAAGCGGAAAAGTTTTTGAATTTGTTAGGCCTAATGAAAGCCGCCCGTGCCATTTACCCGCCTGAGCAGCTTAGAAGTGGTTGCCTGGCGAACGATTTCAGTTGTTGCCGGCCATTTTGTTTTCACATGCAAATGAAGCGGATGAAAGAGGAAAAAGAAGGTAATTGTAAACACGAATAAAAAAGTGTTTATTCGAGACCGGCTCAGCACTTTCGTCTTGGAGACCGGTCTGTATAGAAATGAAAATAACTGTTTGGAAAGTACGCAGTCATTAGGTACATTCAGAATTCATGAGACGAATTGTCTTTTTAAATTGAATTGTCGATTGAACACTAAAAATTGAACTGAACTAAAAAGACATTGTGGTAACAATAGTCAATAGCAGGTAGAGAAGAGATAAGTCACATTTATAAGTCAAAGAAGTGATTTCAATTTCACATAATCTTATTCCACGTACCGTACTCCTTCAATTAAAAGCCGCCCTCTAATAAGAACTGCAGCTGAGGGAGCAAAAATACCACATTATTACAACAATACGGTATTTTTTGTATTTAACGTAACGAACATAACGAATGCTAAGTTCGTTACGTTAAATACACAAAAAATATTACGGAGTATTTTTTATGGAAAACGGAAATCGAAGTTGCGGTCGACGATTACAGCCGCGACTCTTATGCGAAGGAATACGGTATTAGAATTTTGTCAAATTGACTTCGCGAAGCTATGATGTAAAAAACGTCATATCCTGTTTGGGGAAGTCATTTTAGACGAATAAGTCAATTTGTCTGTTGACGTTTGAATGTACCTGTTGAGATGTTTTCTCCAGACTTCTGTAGACCTACACAAAAGAATATCATGATCTAGCACTTCAAGTGTTTGCATGAATAACCCTGAAGCCTGGTTCAGTCTATACAGCAAAAATACAAAGAAAACCCCAAGGGCTTTTGTGCTCAGTAACAATTGGATCTCTGCCTTCATATTTTGCCTGAGGTGGGGAAATGCCTGCTGGCAGATAAAAATCATTTGCCTGCAGGAAAAATTATGAGCTATCAATGCCAAATTGCCCTAAGGCTTGTGCCTAGCTTTAGGGAGTCCTGCTTTGTTTCCTGAAGTTTATAATTGGTCTCTGGTATTGCCTGACGTACTTTGATGGCACTTGAAGTGGTTATGGATTAAGCTGTTCAACACTGTTGCGGAGCCCTAGGTTAGGACTTTGGGCTTCCGACAAACGCTGACCCTACACTGCAGCTTCTTTAGCTTAATGGTAATTCCAGCTTAATGGTAATTCCAAATATCTTAAGAGAGTTTGCGGGATGCATTTTTTCTTTATAATTAAAGACTGTACGGTATAAAAATAGTAGGTGCATTCAAAAACTCTAAAACGTATGCAAAACTCGTTTCGTGTTTGTACATGACGTCACGGACAAACACGAAACTAGTTTTGCATACGTCTTAAGAGTTTTTGAATGCAGCTAGTGTAAGGGAAAAATGATAAATTAAGTTTTTGCAGGCTGCACCTTTTCCTTATCACTACACTATTTCAGCCAACTACTGACAGTTAGTAATTTTGGGCCTAAAAATTCAATTTGGGGGCGTAAATGTGCAAATTTCTGCATAAAATTCTATTATTATGTCTATAAAGTATGGTTTTGGGCCTAAAATTCAATTTTGGGCCTCACCTATCATTCAATCTGACTAAAGTGTTTGATCGGGACAACAAAATAATCGCCATTTGCAATGGGCGGACCTAACAATATAGTGTTCTCAATTTTGATTGGCTGCGCTTAGGGTTTCTCTACCGGTATTTACCGGTATCCAAAACCGGTATTTTTCAAGAAAAAACCGAATACCGAATACCGTCTTTAGTTCGGTATTATTACCGGTTTTTATAACACATGGTGAATGGTATTTTTATAAACATAAAAATGCAAAGTTATCAATTTTTTAGCTGAAAAATGTGAATTCATCTATTTTTTTAGCTAAAAACTTGAATTTATCGATTTTTAAATGTAAAAATTAGAAATTAATTGTTTTTCTTTTCATATAAAATCGAATATTTATCGTTTTTTAACTTAAAAATGAGAATTTATTGATTTTTTAACTTAAAAATGAGAATATATCGCTTTTTTTTTAACACAAAAATGAGAATTTATCAAATTTCTTAACTAAAAAAATCTTATAAACTCTATTTATCAATTTTAAAAAAACAACTTCTCAATTTCAACACCTGATAACAAAACAACCCTATATTCATCAAACTTCTACAACCCATTGAAAATAATATTTAAAAAAAATAAACAAAAATTACAATTAAAACATTACGATTAAAATAAAAATGTTTAACATTGCAGCTATTTTATTTAACTTTATTACCGAAAAATACCGGTTTACCGGTTTTTGGAATATTGAATACCGAAATACCGGTTTTTCCAAAAGTCCCGATTTTAATTTAGTGTAGAAAACGATACACTAAAGATTTTTTTCTTATGACATGGCACTAAAATAGTGTAACGTGGCACAAAATAAGGGGAAAATGCATCTCGCAAACTCTCTATTATCTAATGAGAAATAAAATTGCCTGGCCGTCTCCGTCCCATGCAGTCGCGTGTTTTGAGTATGCTTAGATCCAGTCAGTTGAGTTATCAAGAGTTGATGACACCATACATTCTTGCAAATGTTAATAGTAAACTATCTATCTAGCTTGCTTTGTTCTTGCTAGCGTGAATCGGCTTTTTAGAAGCTTATGAGTTCAGGTCGGGCCGTCGTTTGGGGCATCTATCAGTGCCATTATTTCTAGTATTTGTGATGAATGTTGTCTTTGAAGCCACCCACATCTGCAAACAGTTGTCTTGCAAGGTGCTAGGGTTTGTTTCTCGATTTTTCAAAAAGAATGGCGGTTAGAGAATTATCAATGAGTCGCTGTCAGGTGCAGATTAAAGAGGTGTGCTTGGCTCTGCTCTGTGCTCTCCAGTTGTGCAGGGTGTGTGCGTGATCAGGATTACTGAGGAGGCGATTAAAATATAATAGCAAAGGATTGGTTGTCGGATGGATTGTGGGCGCCGTGCGCTGTGTCGGTGACAGCGTGATTTCACCTAGCTGAAATAAGATGGAACTTCTGCAGAAGAAGTTTTTCCTAATTGGCTTGTCATTTTGGAAGTCACCCTGCTGGGAAGGGAAGGAAGCGTAAAAGTGAATGGGATTTGAAAGAATTTTTTTTTTGTTGAAAAAATTGTATGACAATTTTCTAAATGCAGTTGGAATTGAATATTTTCTGCATGCAAAAGGTGACTGTTCAGTCTGATGAACCTGCTAAAAATAAGATGTTTTAATATGCAAATTAACTGAAGGTTGTTTATTTATTTACTTGGTCGTCCTGTAGAGTAATTAAGTGTGTTTATTTCAAAGGACTTGAACTTCCTTTCAGAAAAGAAAGGATATTACTTTTCTTTTTGGAATTAAATGCATCTTGTATAAACATTGATCCGTCTTTTTGTTCTACTCTCATTTATTTTTTAAAGTGACTGAAAAAACGAAACGGCCTGGACCCCAGAGGAGCCGTCAGCCGGATGATGAATCCAGATCCTCACATGCTGGATGGTTGCTTTAACCCAACCTAACCTAACCAAAACATAGCATAACCCAGGGGTTCTCAAACTTTTTAGCATTGCGACCAATTTTTAAGAAAGGCGATCTGCCACACCCCACTTTATCATCGGTGCATTAAATTTTTCCCATTCTGCAGAATTCATCACTTTGGGGACTTATAATAGCTATAAACCTCCATTTTTGAGAGTTTTGGCTGGTTTTTAGAGTATTTTGGGTTGTTTTTGTAGATTTTGAGAGATTTTTGTGAGGATTTTGAAGCTTTTGCTAGCCTGCGGTGTATTGCAACCAACTGCAGGCAGTAAGTTGGAATTAGAATTGACAAAAATTGAAGAAAAAAATTTGCAAACAAAAATTTTGGGCGATTTAGTGATTGAACAACGTTGTGCCCCACCAAAAATCAACTCGCGCCCCACAGTTTGAGAAACGCTGACATAATCTATTTCCAACTTGCAACTTCGTCCCTTAGATCTTTTGTGTCGACTGCGCCATGTGAGAATGATTTTAACAACCATTAAGAGTGATAGTCGTAACTATACTCAAAACCACCCCAACATTGATCTATTTCAGCCGGTTTACGCCTAACTGTGTACTGTGTTCTACTACGCGGAAAACTAGTTCTGTGTCAAAGCATCACCTTTGACAATGTTGGTAATCGAGCACAATGTCTGGAGTTCGATTACAATTCTGGTGTTTTGGACTACTTTTTTGTGCCACTACACCAGTGAAATAGATCAACGTTAGGGTGGTTTTGAGTATAGATTGATTTATTCAAAAACAAACGTTACAAGCAGACCAAATCCCCATATGCAAATCTTGATCCCAGGGGTAGTTATCGCTGACAACCTAAACCTAACCTAACCACTGTATCCATGAGGCCAACTAGGCGGTGTGTAGGGTCTACGAATCAGTGGGGAACTCAAGATTTTATGTTAGCAGGTATTCAAGATTAATATACCCTATTTTACCGATTAAGAGTCTCTCTCGAATAGTAGTCGTGGCTGAGACACCAAGAATACCGTATTTTTGCAAAAGAACGGTATTGTTTCCGTATTTAACCTCACGAACGATGAACGTACGCTTCGTTCGGGGCGTTCAGACTTTGCTTGTTACATTAAACTAATGTAACAAACGAAAAACCGAAATTGTAATTGCTGACAAAAATGGCAGTTTTGAATAAGAGCCGCGGCTCTTAAGCGATAAAATACGGTGTAAACATTTTACCATATTACCCCGCTTGGAGACATGCCCATCCAGGGAAGGTATGTCCTAAAAGTCAAATGGCCTGCCAGGCAATTCAAAACTGAGCTCTTTGTGTTGATACTATTGATTTTTGCATGATTTTATTTTCATACGTTATTCTATTTAGATCTAAATATTGTGTTCGTTTCATTTATGTTTTGAATAACTGACAATGATTGACGTGTCATGGAGACAGGTGTTATGCCTGAGGGCTGTTTTTGAATTTACTACAAGTACTGTAAACTGCAAAATAGTGAAATAAAAACCCCTCGCTGTTCACCTATCTACAGGTGTGCAATTACTTCTACTTAATTTTTATCAACTTTTGACAAAATATCAACTCAAAACACGCTCAACAAATCCAAAACGATTTGTAACCGCGAAACTTTGCATTAATTCGTAATTGTTTTTCACTTTTGTTTTGAATCTAAATTATCTTCTTTCCCGGGCGGACTCACGATTTTAGAGCACGTTTTCAAAGCGGGATAATACCATAATACGTGTATTAAAATGAAAAAATCAGCATAAAAATCAGTAAAATTTTAGACAAAGGCCTGTAGAAATCAAAGTGCCGAGGGCTTACAAAAGAATGTCCCTGAACCTTCCGTCCCGGGAGGCCAAAATGCCTCAACAGGGAACAAACAGAGCTGGATTGACCCAGCTCGATACCGGGAATTTCATGGTGGTTCGTGAAGCTCTGACTTTTTTTTTTTGTATGGCTCGATCTATTTGTTCTCGCGGCCCGACCTGTCCAGATTTTCCGGTACTAAATTTGTTCCCAATCCAGCTCTGGAAACAAACAACCAAGTTGAACATCTATCTGGACGACAACCTAAAGCTAGGTTCACACTTGTGTTCACATTAGACCCAACGCAAGCTGCTTGCATCCAAAATTTCTTGACGTTGATGCCAATTCCTGCTTCAAGCCCAAGTTGAAGTAAGCGACGCAGCGCAAGGATGTTGGCGAAAAATATCCCAGAAGATCCAAACAGCTCGTAGAACCATCCTCTGCTACCAATTGAAGTGGTAGAAGCGCATATTTAATGTGGAAGCGATTAAAAAGGAAAGATTGATCTGTCGAGCAGTCGCAATGTCGTGTGACGTTACAAGTGATCTGACGCATCACGAAGAGTTCTAATTTACAAAAAGAGACTTGATCATGTTTGGAACATTCATGTGTCAGTTCCTTAGTGTGTCGGTTGCTCGCTGAATGTGTATCGAATGAATATGTAAGTTTTGTTTTCATATGATTTATTGGGATTTTAATTTACTTGTTTTGCTTATACTCATTTAAAATAAATAATGTATATATATCTGATATAAACCAGTTGGTCACATTACAAGATCTTGCGACCAACCAATCACGATCGACCCCAACTCTCCTCGAGTCACGTCTGGTTGGCGAGACTTTGCCACATGCAAAGAGACCACCATTTTCGGACGAACAGACTCTGCGTTGCGTTTGACTAATTTTTTCTTGCATTGCATCTAGTGTGAACAAAAGTGTGAACCAAGGGCTAATGTGGTGTAACTCAGTAATACTGAGGTGATTTTGTTGTTTTTTAAGGTTATTGTCACCACCACTTGTAGCCATTTGTAATTACGGTCCAACTATAGTTTGTGCAGGGAATCTTGATGCCAAATTAAAAGCCCTACATTCCACTCTGATGGTGTGTTTGTCTGTGTGCAGAAAGGAATGCAGAGTTTGAAAATTCCTGGCGCAAACTACACATAAAAGCCCGAACGGAGAATAGAAAAACAGCAGAAGATTAAATGGAATTAATTGCACTATCTGCTGTGGAAACATGAACAAAATGGATGCTGTTTTTCTTTTTTGAGAACGTGTTTTCAACTGGCAGCTTAGCTGCATGCAAAAAGGTTTTTTTAAAAGTACTTTTGTGGTGTGTTCTGATTACTTTTTGAGTGCGTTTTGTTTTGAATTTGTGTTTACAATTGTGTTTTAAAAGCGTTGGATTTATTTTCAAAATACTTGTAAAGAACGGACTCGTTCAACCGTCCGTAATGTAATTTTTTGTAGGTAAATAAGATTTTAAATGTTTTTTTTTATGCTTAAATAAGAGGATGAGATGATGCAGTAACAAGAAGAAAATTAAATAAACTACTGCATGTAGAACCCTGAGTTGTGGGGAAGGGCCCCAGTTGTTCGGAGCCAGTGCCCAGGCTCCCGGTACACATACAAAAAGAATTTTTCTTTTTTAAAAATGCATTTTTTTGTCTGAAAATGCATTTTTCTTGTCTGAAAATGCATTTTTTTGTCTGAAAATGCATTTTTTTGTCTGAAAATGCAGTTTTTTTTATCTGAAAATGCATTTTTTTTGTCTGAAAATGCATTTTTTTGTCTGAAAATGCATTTTTTTGGTCTGAAAATGCTTTTTTTTGTCTGAAAATGCATTTTATTTGTCTGAAAATGTTTTTTTTGTCTAAAAACGCGTTTTTTTTGTCTAAAATTGCATTTTTTTGTTTAAAAATGCATTTTTTTTGTCTAAAATTGCATCCTTTTGTTTGAAAATGCATTCTTTCCCAGCTGAAAATGCATTTTTTTCACCTATTCTCAGACTAAAAATTTGACGTTCCGCCATTGACAACAGTGGGGAGCGTAACTGGGAGCAACGGGAACCAGCAAGACAATTTAAATATAATATAGTAAATATTTGACAGTCAAGTCCAGATCCTTCCCACATGGTTCAAAAATATATTTTACAACATATTGCTTTTCACTTAATAATTACATTCAAAAATGTACAGAATTTGGCAGAATTGAGTATCCATTTGCTAAATTAACCTTTTCCCTCTTTTAATCAATCAAACAATCTTAGCATAGTTTGTTGGTTTCTTTCGGCAGGTAAACAAAGGTTTAGTTTTTTATTGGTTGTTTTGCCTAGTTAGATAACAATTCTGTTGTTACGGGCCACTTTTTTGTGCCACTACACCAGTGAGACGGCTCAACCAATAGGAGTTCGGACAACATTGTATCGGTTTGTAGTATACGCACTCGCAAACCAATTTCTTTACATTTATCGAACGACTTGATTAAGTTGAGAGTTTGATCTTGACCAGCGTCCAGCTTAAGTCCTCTCTTGGCCTTTTGGTGCGCGGGGAAAAGGCGTGACGGCGGTGTCTTGTGTTGCGAGATAAAAGCATCCTCTGGTGGTGATTGGTGAGCTTTCCTGCCTTTCTTTCATCTCACTCTCCCACGCCAGAACTGATAAGGGAAGTCGCCGTCGGAGTTGCTGTACCTCCAGCCTCGTCTTCGTGTTAGGTGTGATTTCCACTCGCGGCTAGTGAATAATTGATGGTTGGTGCTTAGGACCGGAATGTCTTGCAGCCACTTTTTGAATCTCCGAATCCCGAATCTTTACATTTTATAAAAATTTTGAATTTTTTTGTCGAAAATTGGACAAAAGTTAAAATATTTTTGATTTTTTTATTAAAATAATTTTGTAAATCTTTCCGAATCCTGTGAAAGATTTGAATCTGTGACACGCAGATTCTGATTGTCGTGCCCCCTGGGTTGAGTAGTGAGGTTGTTCAATTGGCGTCATTAGGTAAGGACGGGGGCTTTGCTTGGTCGTTATTCGTGACGCGCATGTGCGTTTCTCTTGTGGTAGGCAATTGACAAATCATCCGTCACGTTGCCAGGCGACCTGCGTGTCTTTTTCAAAGTTGATTCCGGTCGGTAATGGTGGAACAAAGGGATAATGGGTTGGGACGTGATTAGTGGGAATTAAAAGGTCAAATGAACTGTGCAGATAATTATTAGATTTGTTTGGGTCGGGGAGGATTTGTCAGATTTTGAGAGAATCGCCATGAGATTTTGAGACTTTTCATGAGATTTTGAGAGTTTTCATGAGATTTTGGGAGTTTTCTTGAGATTTTGGGAGTTTTCTTGAGATTTTGAGAGTTTTCTTGAGATTTTGAGAGTTTTCTTGAGATTTTGAGTTTTCTTGAGATTTTGAAAGTTTTCTTGAGATTTTGAGAGTTTTATTGAGATTTTGAAAGAGCTGCCATGAGATTTTGAAGTATTTGGCATGAGATTTAGAGAGACATGTGACGAGATTTTGCGAGATTACCTTGTGATTTAACCTTTCCATAGCCAAGCCTAGTTTCCACCATTGCTAGCTGTGGTCGGTCAAATCGGCCTTCTTTTAAAATGCTTCTGCGCATGTGCAGAATCACATTTTTCCTGGTGCAATCGCATTTTTCCTGGTAAAAGCACATGTTTTAGGACTAATTTTAATACGCCACCTAGTGCAAACAGATGGCAAAGCAGTGTACGGCGCTCCCATTAAGGGTGTTTTATGTTATAAATATTAAATTATCTTAATAATAATTGAAAAACTATTTGTATTTAGACATTATAAAATAAGAAAAAAAAGTTTTTGAGGAATACAAGTTAACCTCATTAATTAATTATCAGAAAAAAAAGAATTACAGTGATTTTTCCACTTCTGTAATTTTTTTGACCCACCATGGCTATGGGAAGGTTAATGATATTATCAAGTGATTTTATAAGATTATCAAGTGATTTTATGAGATTGCCACGAGATTTTGAGAGATTACCACAAGATTTGAGAGATTTTCACGATATTTTGAGATATCACCACGAGAGATTGAGAGATTTTTACGAGATTTTGAGAGATTTTTACGAGATTTTGAGAGATTTTTACGAGATTTTGAGAGATTTTTACGAGATTTTGAGAGATTTTTACGAGATTTTGAGAGATTTTTACGAGATTTTGAGAGATTTTTACGAGATTTTGAGAGATTTTTACGAGATTTTGAGAAATCACTTTTAGATTTTGTGAGACCTTGCTACGTGATCTAATGAGACCTTACACGAGCTTTTGGGAGGTTTATCAAGAGATTTAGCGAGACTTGCCTCGGGATCAGAGAAGATTTGTAGCGAGATCTAGGAAACTATAGCCTGTAAACATGTGATCCTTCTCAACCAATAAGGAAGAGGTTAAGTTCAAGATGACCATCTTTATTTTATTAAATTGAAGGCTAAACCAGAGGCCAAAACTACCGAGACCAGATTAGTTCGACAAATAACCACTACCGTCTTCCCCCAAAAATAATACCATGGTGTTGTATTCGAGTTTCTTTAAAAACTAAGTTGTGAAACAATAGTGAGTTTGCAGTTGCAATTGTTCCTTACAATTATGAGTTACAAACTCATAATTATAAAAATGGACTTATAACATAACGTAACTCCTCAACTTTTACACTATTTTGTAAAATTAGGGAGCCAATCAGATCGCTTAACACTATTTGAAGCTCCTCCTACTATTGCAAATGGCGCTGATGGTGCTAATGAAAATTCAAAATGGCTGCTTGACCTGTTTCAATATTCAGCCTCAATCACAATTTCTTTCTGCCATCGAAGGATAGAAACAACTAAAATCATTCCAGGTAAGCAAATAAATAAACTGGAAGACAATTTCATGTCTGAAAACTGTCAAATTAGTAAAACTACAGATTTTCATTTTCTTTTGCATAGGGATTTGTTCTACCATTACATGGTATTTATAAGTATAATTTATAAAATATATTTATTGCACCGCAAGTGCCTATTTCAAGAAGGAATTATAATTATAATTATGAGCTTGTAACGCATAATTATAAGGAACAATTGGCAACCGCAAACTCACTATTACAAAATGTAACGTTTCAATGACGAAAATGACGTTTCAGCAACATTTTGACAATTTTGGACGGAACCGGTTATTTTTCAAATTTTCCGGTTACAACATCGTGGTCTTATTATCGGGAAGACGGTAGTCGTTTCGTTCTATCATCGTCCTCTTGTGGCGAATAAGTGCATTTTTTAGAACTATTTTTCGATCATGCATTGGCTGCAGACAGGTCAATGCCCGATGGGAGTTTGTCACGAGTTTTGATGAAGCTTCCGTATGTAGCCGTTAGCGCCACTAGCAATGGCACACAACAGATGGAAACTACATGTACTACGCATCAACGCTTTAACACTCCGGTACTTAATTCATCAAAAATTTTAAATCCTCCTTTCCCTTTCTTCTCATCAAAACCCTTTTGATGAGAAATTAATTTTGAAGTTTGTGTGATGATCGTTTGCATTTGTTAATTCCCACACATTCGACAAGGAAAAGGCATCGTTGCATGCAAATGTATCTCCATCTGACGACTCGAATTAAATTTTTTTTTTTATTATGGATATAAAAAAGATGACAATAAAAGTAATGATGGAAATTAAAAATGAAAATAAAAGAAATGAACTTTTTTTTTATGCAAATTAATGTGGGAAATGCAAACACCTGGTGCTAATAATAGAAAATATAAACATAGGGTTAAAAATGGGATTAGTACAGCCATGTATTGCTCAGGTCTTTGGATGGTTGAGTGTAGGCTGGAAATGAATTTTATGCCTTTCAATTGGAGGGAAATGCTCTTGGGTGTTGAAGAGTAACATTTTCTTCGGAGGGAAAAGGAAAGGGCTTTTAGAAGCATTGAGCAATGGGGGTGTGAATTGTGTTTCTTCGAGGATTGTGGATGGCATTTAAAGCTGGGTTGCCGAAGGATATTAAGGACATTAAACAAATGTAACAAACGAAAAACCGAAGTTGTAATTGCTGACAAAAATTGCAGTTTTGAATAAGAGCCGCGGCTTTTAATCGATAAAATAGGATTTTTTTTGGATTTGATTTTGTTGAATTTTAGGCTTTAGGTGAATTTGATGATCAATGTCTTGGGTATTTGCACGTGCAGAATCTAGGCTGACTACAAAGTTATTATTGCTTTCAGTTAGGTTTACACATTCCAAAAGCTGCATTCCTTTGTGTGTCTCTATGACAAACATTGTCAATGTGTTGTTGATGAAAGATGG
Organism: Strigamia acuminata; assembly: GCA_949358305.1. NCBI lineage: Eukaryota > Metazoa > Arthropoda > Chilopoda > Geophilomorpha > Linotaeniidae > Strigamia > Strigamia acuminata. The sequence goes on along the minus strand of OX442320.1, from coordinate 4,888,855 downwards.
CAATTACTGCAGCACAACTTCAGAAAAACTGAACAAAGAATGCAGTTAAAACTTTTTATTGCTTTTGTGTCGGATGTTAAATAGATTAGTTTGTCCAACTATCGAAGAACCAATCACAGCGCGGGATTATTCAAGCGAATGCTAGAAGAAATCTTCAGGACATATATGTACCTAGGGTTAGGTTAGGTTAGGTTAGGTTAGGCCAGGTTATGGTTAGGTTATTCACCGTAGCGATTCATTTACTTTGTGCATTGCTATGCCATCATGCTGCAAAGACGAACTCATTTCCTAGCGTGCATGGTGATTAACCGAGATGGATCATCTGGTCATTTCCTTATCATTTCCTTTGTATCAACACATCGGTGAAGCTGCCAGCCAATGAAAATTAGTGTTTCTCTGGGCAGATAGAGTTTACAGTTTACATTGTAGCATGAATCAAGGATAACATGGCAACGAATCCACATGTTCAATGCACTTTGTCGCCGATGGCGTTAAATAATGTACAGGGTGGAAGAAAATTCTGTTCCCCTCAAATATTTCCTGAGCAATTGCATCTAGGCCAACTTTGATAAAGCGATCGTATAGGAAGTTGGGTGAGAGCAATCCAATGATGGCATCAAATTTGACCTTGAAGGCCATTTTCAAGGTCATTCACTTGCTAACTTCTAAACCAATCAGGTTAGAGCAAAATTTCCAATTACAAAGTTGTAGAGCACCATCAAATTAGTACTATCCAACTAGTGTAGTGAAGTTTGAAAACATTCAGTTTCAATGAACTCTCTTCGTATTCGGGGTTTACGGGCATGCAGGGAAAACTTGCTGTTGGCGGCTTAAATCCGGTACATGCTCCCTCGGAACCTGGCGGCAAGCAGCAACACTTTGTTCCACAGCAGTTTCTCCTCATTACCAGAGGCTTTGACACTTATGTGATGCAAATTCTCCCAAATTGTCTCTAAGTGCTGTGACTTTAAAACTAAATTGACAAGCATTGTTTTCCAAGCGAAAAACGGGCTTAACTTTAACAAGTTTTGGCAAAGTTTTTGAATATAAACTAATTTAATTAAGAATGTCTCTAGAGACACCCACTAGCAAGACTAAGGCATTATAAGTTAGAGATGAAAGATTAATACATTAATAATTTTTATGGATAATAAAATGGCTAATTTTGGAAGGAAATTTCCCTGCGCTTGTATCTAATATTTATTCAGTTGTAGTAGTAATTAGAGAGAAGAGCAAACTTTTCTTGTTTGATAATTCATGGTGGCAAGAATGTGTTTGATAGCATTGAGTAGCTTTACTGCTGTAAGAAAGGCGAAATGCATTAAGCAGCAGGCGTTCCGTCAACAAGACCCCATTCATCTGGGGCTGCACAAACTCAGCCTTCCTCTTGGGCTCTCTCTCTCTCTCTCACTCTCTCTCTCTTTCTCTGGATGCATTTAATTGGAGTTCTTGCCACCAGCCTTTGCTACTATGCTTGTATTGATCTCTAGCTTGTGACCAGAATTATTATCACTTGCTGCTTTTTAGTTTTATTTAATATGTCAAAGATCTTGTCAGTGGGAGTTCATTAGTTCATTAAAGTGGGTTTTTTGGATTTTTAATTAGTGTTTTTTTTTTTTTGATGAGGATGATGATGATGATGAAAATAAAAAGTGGTTGAAGATGTGTTTAATTAATTAAGGTCTGGGGGTCAATTTTTTTGGGGGTGAATAGGGAAATGGAGGCATGGTGACATGTGGGATTATTGGACATATGGTAGATAATTTTTTTTTTGATGTATTTTAATTTTTAACTTGTAAATTAATTATGGAAGAGCTTAGGTGGACAATGAATGTCAAGCTGAAGGAAGTCTTCAGGGAGTTGGGATTTCTTTTAGGGGGATGGGGGGGATAGGGAATTTTTTGAAAGGTGTAGTAATATTATTTATGAGGAGGATGGAATTATTTTTTTTTTCTGAAAATTGGAGATTTTTTTGGGAAAAAAAGAGAAAAATAAATTTTACGGCTCATCATTTTAGACATATAGACATTTTTTTTTATTGTAATTGAAAAATTAATTTTACAACCGGTCATTTTAGACTTTTTTTCAATGAAATAGAAATTTGAGATTTTTTTTTTAGTGAAAAAAAAATTTTAGACACTTTTTTTTATTGAAATATAAATTTTAGATACTTTTTTTTATTGAAAAAAAAATTTTAGACACTTTTTTTTATTGAAATAGAAATTTTAGATACTTTTTTTTAGTGAAAAAAAAATTTTAGACATTTTTTTCCATTGAAACAGAGATTTAAGACATTTCTTTTCATTTAAATAAGAAATCATAGACATTTTTTGTCAAAAAAATATAAATTTTAGACATTTCTTCTCAAAAAAAAATTAAATTTTAGACATTTCTTCTCAAAAAAAATAAATTTTAGACATTTCTTCTCAAAAAAAAATAAAATTTTAGACATTTCTTCTCAAAAAAAAATAAATTTTAGACATTTCTTCTCAAAAAATATAAATTAACATTTTTATTTTCCAAGTTCCAAATTTTCACTTGTAAACAAAATCTGAATTTGTTATGGCCTGTCAGAAACCATTAATCTGTCAACTTGGGTGTGCCATTGATCACCCAAATCATGTCAAACTCCAAAATGAAATTTCCAAAATTTCCAATTTAAATATCCAATTTAAAACTTACTCCAATTGAATTTAAATCCTCTAAGAACATATCCAGTTTAAAGCAAATTCATTACCAAACACACCACACACCTCCAGTTTGAAAAGTAGCTTTGCATATAAAACCCTACACTAACTAATTGATAAAACTCAACTGCACAAGATTACATAAATTCATGATGAACCCTTTTTGAGAATTTTACCAAATTTGCAAAACATTAAATATTAATATCTTCATTAACTCCAGGATCATTGTCTTTTGAAAAATTTAAACAGTGCAACCTGTGAAGTATTGCATAGGAATAGCAACTTTTCTCTGTCTCTCCTTCAAATTGTGTGAAGAAATGAGGAGTTTTAATTTCCCAGAAGATTTTTCCAAAGTGAAAAATAGAAAAAAAAATTAATTAAGTTTAAGCTTGCCACAAATATGCCAATTTTTTTTTTAAAAATGGTCAATAGAAATTTATTAATTAATTAGAATGGAAAATGAGATGTGTGCCCACAAAATCTCCATTTCTCATTTAAATTTCCAAGTGGAAGGAAAAACACAAAGGGAGGAAGGAATGAATGAGATTTCTATTTAATATAAAGAAAGGGATTAAAAGAGATTTTTTTAGTTTACCTTTTTGTTTTGGAATTAAGAAGTGAGAGAAAAAGATTTATTTTGTTCTGTTTGTGCCCCATTGTAAGGTTTTTACTTAGTTATGTTTTAATGGTTTCGGTGAGAAAATCTATATGTTAAAGTAGGAAAGGAAAAGGACTAATAGGGGTACCTTAATACTCTGTTCCACCAAAAATGAAACACTTTAAAAGTGGACTTGCTAGTGATTGGACAAACTAAGACAATTCACTAACGTTTATTAAAAAAAATAAATTAAAAATTGCAGTGTTTCATATTTGAGTATTCTGTATGCGAGAAGAAAGTATCAGCGCAAGGTGTCCCAGGAGAAAAAGGTTCTGCAGAATTTTGCATGCTCTGCAGAAAAAATTACCAAATTCTGCAGAATTCTGCAGAAAAATGTTAACCTTTTCTGCAGAATATTTTCGGCTGACAATTTTTCTGCAGAGTTCTGCAGAGAAAAAAGATTTTCTGCAGAATTTTTTCGGCAGGCAACTACTTTCGGTACTGCCGGCTCCCCCTTATGTGCTAATGGGCCTAATACTTCTAATGTGGGGTCCAAACCATCTTTAGCCTAGTGGTAAATCCGGCTGATTGGCCGATAAAACTAAAAGAGCATAAAGTAGTGAACTCCTACACTCCGTCGAAAGAATTTGGAGATTGTAAGAAAAATAGTTTTTAATTTTTAATAAAAAATACAGTGTTTTTGTTTTGGTGAATGATCAAAAGGAAATGCGAAATGAGATGCTAAAATTGCAAAAAGCAATTTTGAAATAACTTCTATATATTTAATGAAAACATGAATTTAATCAGTTTTGAATTGAGAAAAAATTCAATTGACATGTCAAGTATTTGATAACTTCTTGTTTTTTAGTTCCTGAATTTTTTAATTTATTTTTCTCTCTTTCCTCTTCCACCCCACCTCTCTCTCTCTCTCTCTCTCTCTTTCGCCCTTTCAAAATTGTTTTACTTGATTGGAGTTTTTAGTGGCAATATGTTGTTGGGTTTGTTCTTTACACACAAAATTCTTGTGTGTAACCAAGTACTGCAGTGGCATGCTTGTCTCTATTTGTTTCTTGCTGATTTATGAAGACAAGCATTGACCAATAACATGGGTGCAGTTATTGAGGAATTTAGGCTTTAATGTCTTCCCATTGGAAGTTGATTGCAACGTTTTTTTAAAAGTTACCCATACCAAAAACAATTTTTTTCAATATTTATTTGCCGAAAGAACGAAGAAAATAGGGCTATAATTGGAACGGGCCACATACCAACAATGAGGGGCTTTTCTATTGTTCCAAAGCAGCAATTAGGAGCTCTTCTATTGTAAAAGCAACAACTAGGGGCCTTTCTATTGTTTAAATCAACAAATAGGGGCCCTTCTATTGTTCAGAGCAACAATTAGGGGCCCTTCTATTGTTAAGACAACAATTAAGGGCCCTTCTATTGTTCCAAATCAACAAATAGGGGCCCTTCTATTGTTAAGACATCTATTAGGGGCCCTTCTATTGTTCAGAGCAACAATTAGGGGCCCTTCTATTGTTCAGAGCAACAATTAGGGGCCCTTCTATTGTTCAGAGCAACAATTAGGGGCCCTTCTATTGTTGAGACAACAATTAAGGGCCCTTCTATTGTTCCAAATCAACAAATAGGGGCCCTTCTATTGTTAAGACATCTATTAGGGGCCCTTCTATTATTAAGACAACTAGTAGGGGCCCTTCTATTGTTAAGACAACAATTAGGGGCCCTTCAATTGTTAAGTCAACAATTAGGGGCCCTTCTATTGTTTTAAAGCAACAATTAGGGGTCCTATTGTTTCAAAGCAACACTTGCCTTTCTATTGTTGCCAAAATCCATATATCGGTTTACCGGATTTCAGAAAGAGTGTGCATTTAATACAATAATAACTTGACATACTAAAGAAATGTGTGTATGCTTTTATTTTATAATCTGAATTACTTACAATTGTGACTAGAACTAGTTTTTGTTTGTTGTGTTATGCAGATGGTCCATGTCTCACTCATGTCAATATTTATGTGCGGAGTATCAGCAAAATCGATGATGTCCAAATGGTAAGTTTTGATCGATGTTAATCTAGTTGGTTGAATGTAACTTGTATACATTTTTGTTTTGGTTTTGATTTATGTTAATGCACTGTGTTTATTTTGTTTTATTTATTTATTTATTTATTTATTTATTTATTCAGTTTTTTGTTGGTTTGATCAGATCCAGTTATTGTTGTACTTGATGTGATGATAAGGTCTGTTGGGTCTCCAGATACTCAGGAGATGGTGAGTTGATGTGTAGAATTTTCACTAACACAACTAACCATTTGCTTAGTAAATTTAGAAAATTAATTTTTTAATCTTTTATATAAATTGACTAAATAGTCAGGGCCAGGCCAAGGGCAAAGCAATTTAAAAGTTTAGTTTCACATTGCAAACTTCATTTTTACCTCTAAAATTGCAGTTTTTTTGGTCTAAAAAATGTATGCGGCACTTAAAATTGCAGGTTTACTGTATATAAAAAAAATTTTACATATAAAAATGATTTTTTTTCTTTATAAACAGCATTTTTATTTTAATAAACAGCATATTTTTGTCTAAAAGATGCATGTAACACATAAAAAAGAAACATTTTTACCATTGCTTGTGTGATGTTCCGGTTCTCCTCTCGGTGGGTTCTTGTTGGTTAATGAAATGAGAAATAATATAGTCTTCTTTTGGGCACAAATATTGTTTATCTTTACTTGACCAAAAACGGGCAGCAACTGTACAATCATAATATTTTGGTTAAAAAGATAAACTAATATAACAGACTAAACTAGGCCTGTGCGAGATCGCGATATATCACTCTACGATTTTTGAGATATTGCAATACGATTACCATATTGTGAGATTTGCATTTTTATCATTTATAATATTTTATTAGTGAGTTTGCGGTTGCCAATTGTTCCTTATAATTATGAGTTACAAGCTCATAATAATAAAAATGGACTTATAACATATCGTAATTCCTCAACTTTTACACTATTTTGTAAAATAAGGGAGCCAATCAGATCGCTTAACACTATTTGAAGCTCCTCCCTCTATTGCAAATGGCGCTGATGGTGCTAATGGAAATTCAAAATGGCTGCCTGACCTGTTTCAACATTCAGCCTCAATCACAATTTCTTTCTGCCATCGAAGGATAGAAACAACTAAAATCATTCCAGGTAAGCAAATAAATAAACTGGAAGACAATTCATGTCTGAAAACTGTCAAATTAGTAAAACTACAGATTTTCATTTTCTTTTGCATAGGGATTTGTTCTACCATTACATGGTATTTATAAGTATAATTTATAAAATATATTTATTGTACCGCAAGTGCCTACTTCAAGAAGGAATTATAATTATAATTATGAGCTTGTAACTCATAATTATAAGGAACAATTGGCAACCACAAATTATCTTAGTGTTAGATTCTGTTATTTGAAGAGTGTTTCTTTTTGGTTACAGCATATTATGTCACGTTTGTCATTGTATTGTTCTTTTTTCTGCGTCGAGTTTACATTTTGAATTGAAATAATGCATTTGTATCAGTTGCTGCTTGTTTTGGTCAAGTAAAGATCAAACGGTGTTTGTGCCCAAAGAGAAACTTCAAATTATTTTGACTTGGTTTTCATTAACCAACAAGAACCCACAGTGATCGCGCCGGATCATCACAACATCGTAGTTTTTGAACGATTAATTGGAAATTTCCCTTTGATTTCGAGTTCCGAGAGGATAAAACTCGAAAATGGTCGTCAAGGCACATCAAACTCCTAATCAATGCGATGGAATTCCAGTCTCGTTTTGACATCTATTAGTTAAGAACCTTAGAGACTTTGAAGGCATTTTCTCTTCCTTCCACATCAAAACCCTTAAAGGGACTCTCTGGACTTTGCTTGAGGATTTTCTTCCGGTCGACCGAACTCTGGCACTAAACGGATAAACAATTTGAGCGACCGATCTCGTTATAATTCCGTCCACGAATGCTTGCAAAAACAAACAAAATATAAAAATATAAAAAGAAATAATATAAAAAAAATATATAAAAATTAAACGTTTCAATTTACAACAAAAAAAAATTATTTATTTTTTCAGTTCTTAAGATATGAAATTCAGGGATTTGCAAATGTTGGACGGAAATTAAATTTTTTTTCTATTTCTGTGTTATTGTGCGCAAATAATTTGAGATTTGAGGATAAAAGAAGTAAAGATACATGTGCAGTGATTAAAACGAGTTTGCGAAGCTGTATACGTTGCACTTTAAAGATGAAAGATTAGGTATTACGGGCGAAATAACAAAGAAAAATAGATATCTTGGGTTGTTTTGTGCCGTACGGTGCTTTGGGTTGACATGCGGCAGTCGGTGGGGTCGATGCGGCGTGCTAGTGGAAACTCCGTCCAAACAAATAAATCGAGAAAAATATTTATTTTTAATTTAATTTAATTTATTTATTATTATTTTTTTAATTGGATGCATGTTTTTTGTAGAGATTATTGATGAATTATATAATTTCAAATGTTTATTAATATTATTTTTTTTTTGTTTTATTGTTTAATAGGAATTTAGTGTACAGCTGACATTTCGCGAGCAGTGGAATGACGACCGACTGCAATATGATGACATGACTGGGAAGATTAGATCAATTACTCTGACCGATCCGAAAAAAATATGGATGCCCGACGCCTTTTTCGCTAACGAAAAAGAAGGGAAATTCCACGAAATCATCATGCCTAATGTCTTACTACGTATTTACCCAAACGGAAACGTATTATATAGTATTCGGTAAGTTCGAACGAAGGGGATTGAGTTATGATAGAGTATACATTTTCGGTAATGTATTTAATGATACCTTTAAACATTTGCGTGTTTTAGTGTTTTATTAAAAAGAATTAAATGACGATTTAAAAATGTTATTCTTTCCAAAGGCTTTTTCACTCTTTCCAGCCATCTTCAGTGGTTTGTAATTAAAATGGCGTGTCTAAATGGTCATTTAATTCTTTTTATTCAATGATATATGTTCAATTTGTTGATTAAACACAAAAAAAATCTTTTGTCCCCGACAAATTCCCGGGCTAATGAAGGAATGTGCAGGATGACTTAAACAAATGTGTACACATTTGTTGATGTCTGGTGTTTCACCTAGTGGCAAAATACGAAATTACTCACAAGTTCAATTGCCAGCATAGAGTGAGGGTCCAGTTTTTTTGAACACGACTGTACATTCCTAAGGGACCAGTTCTGAGCAGTGTTGGGCCGATACTGGAAAAAAGTATCAGCATGAGGTGTAAAAAGGGATGGTAAAATCTCATTAAATCTTGCAAACACTTGCAAAAAAAATCACAAAGTCTCGGAAGATATAAACATATAAAATCTCGCGAGATTTTTCTAAAGTAAAACGGGATAGTATTGCAAAGTGTGGTCTGCGGTCCACTAGTCGTCCGCAAGCAATAATTGAAATGATGTAATGTCGCGGTAGAGTCTAATACAATTAACATAGAATATGAAAAATTGTATTCGTGCTGTTTTAGCGACCATCACTTTAGCGAACATGTCATTTTAGCGATTTTTGTGTCGCTAAAATGGGGTGTCGCTAAAATGAGATCGCTAAAATAAAGTACATCCAGGGCAGCATATTTCTAGGGGCGGCATCTTTGGACGCACAATCCGATTTTTTTCCAACAAGAAAAAAAATTTCTTTTGCTGTTCAAAAGGGCGACATATGCCTTGCTCGCCTCAGGTGCAAATGTGTGTCGCATCGGCCCTGCCCGCTGTGTGGACACATGTTGGGGCATTGGGGAGTCCCTATGTGCGTGAATGGCTTTGACGTTGTTTGAGCGATGCCGGTTGGACATTTACATCTCCTGATGACGGAAGGTGCAATTTGATAGTCAGGAGTGAAGAACAAAGCTATTTTCTCCGTTAATTATCCCTACAGGAAATGAAAAGTTCATGCTTACGGATGGGCCTAAAGGATTAAGTTGCAGCTTGAATGGTAACATGAGTGTATAATAGTGTGCTAAAATTGTCTTGTTTAGAGCAGGATCTAGTTTTAATTAGGGAAAAAACAACTTCAACTTTTATGATTTTAAATTCTATTTTGGTGGAATTTAATGAAATAAATTTTTTTTTTTAAAAATGCCCAACTGAAGGTAATTAATTAGTTGATGCTCGAATTACAGACGATTCAAGTTGCATTTTACTTTTATGTTTTGAACTGCATGGCAATCCAATTAGAAATTACATTTAATTAGGATGAATGCATGGAATAAAGTTGAAGCCAGACTCATTTTTTGCTGATTTTTATGATTGGTTCTGTCTTGGATAATGACTTCATTAAGGAAAAATGGTGGTCACTAGCCAGAAGTGTTTGCTATCTGCAATAATTCAATAATAAATTTATTGGATTAGCTGAATAGAAGAAATCGGTTTTGCTTTGCCATGAAAAACGTATTGCACGGGAATGTACAGTGACTCAAACGAAGCAGGAATTTTATGGAACATGATGATCCAGCTTGTATGAAAAGGATACAGAATGAATGGTACAAAAATTTAAACACCATCTGCTTTAATTTGCATTGTTACAAGTCTGTCTGATGTAATAGCTTGTTGTTGTTTCATAAGTTGGCTTATGCAATAACATGTTCCATGCATCGATGGGAAAGATGCAAGCAAAATGCAGGGCTAGACTGGGAACAAATTTAGTACCGGCAAATCCGGATAGATTGGGCAAATAAACAAATGAATATCGGGAAATCTGGATAGGTCGGTGTGAAAATTAAATAATAATGTTCCTTATATCGTTTTATATCGCTTGTTTAGTTTAAATGCATTATCGAATAATATCGCCAGCTATATCGAAGAATATCGCCTCATTGTTTTAATATCGAATAACAAACTGTACTTGGGTATAGTTATTGATTTTACTATTGGTTGGATCCACGAACCAAAAGCATGTCCTACATCGAAAAGAACAAGATTTATTCTAGTTTTTTTGGGGGGCACATGTACAAAATCAAGGGGACAACAGCAATGTTTTATTGAGTACTTTATAATAAAAACACGGTGGGTCAACTTGGTTTAACCTTTGTTGAATTTAACGTTTTAATTGTTTATTTTTTTGAAAATGGGGCCTTGACATATTTAGTCTTAGTTTTGTGTACAGTATCTGTTAGTGTGGCACCTGGCACCTTCTCATTTTTATTGAATTTTAAAATGGCCATTAAGCAATTAACCTAACACACATGAATCTAAACAACTACAAATTCTCATTTCAACTTTGAAAATTAAAATTCTTTAATTTTCTTATCATTAGCACTGTTTCCTCCCTTTAAAAAGAAATTTAATTGAATTTCTTGCAGCTACCATTTTTTTTAAACATTCTTCATTAGGATTTTTTCATCCTTTATACTTACATTGGTATAGTTAATGATTCCTTTGTGTGATGTTTACTGCTCTTTTCCTCTGACTAAGACAGATGAGTCAAGGTTTTTTCCCCTCTCAATACTCGATTAATGCTGTGGAGAATGAATGTCCTCCAACGACTAACGGCTTTCACTGCAACCTTTTCTTCGGCTGCTTTCGAAGGATGCTTTTCCTTCATAACTGCAATCAAAATGTCATTTAGACTAAAGGAAATTATTAATCAAGCAGTTACAATAAAAACAATTCCTTAGTGTGCTACTACAGTCGAGCCTCGTTATAATGAAACGTCATGCCGTTGTATTCGAATACAATGGCATGACGCTATATTCGAGTGCATTAACGGGTGCGATGAGAAATCGGTGGGAATTTGGAAATTTATGCTGCATCAGTGCAAGAGAACTGGAACATTGTAGTGTTACACCACAATCAGCGCAGTAGGGACGTGTACGATGTTTTAAACCCTGTAGATACAGTGACTTTAGTGAAAAAAAGACGCAATACAACGTCATGACGTTGTATTCGGGGAAGACGATAGTATCATGTAATTGTGTCTTCTTTATGCATAATCTTTTACTTTTAGTCTGAATAAAAAAATCCATATAGAAAGAATGTGCTCTATGTTACTGGCTGAATAATATCTCCAAGATTATAACAGTATATGAAGTACACCTTCAGCTTTACGCAGTTTAACGTTGTATGGTTTACCCTCGGAGACATAGGGCTATATGCGTTTAGGGACAAGCACTTTCTTGAATATGAATTTTTTTTTTTTATTGTTTTGTGCTGAAAATTTGTGTCTATGTTTATGTGATAATAGACTATAACTCGGGTGAAATTTATAGTCATTGGTTATTTATTTAATTAATTATTCTGAATTGAAATTTTCTGCCAGCATAACTTTAAAGCTCGCTTTGCTGCATATGTAAAGAGCGCTTCAGCATACAGCTTTTGGCTTTTACCAGTAGTGTTTAAAACCACCACCAGATGGTGGAAATTGATATGTGAAGAATTTATTGGATTTTTTTTGTTTTTTTCATATATTCCAGTATCTCTTTACGACTTTCTTGTCCAATGAACTTGAAATTGTTTCCTCTCGACCGACAGACTTGTTCTATCGTTATGGTCAGTTGTAAGTATATTGTTTGTTGTTTTTAAAAATTTTTTTAAATAATATAATTATTGTTTAATTTTTTTTTGGTATATAGATGGATACACTACTGAAGATCTTATTTTTAAATGGAAAGAGGATGACCCCGTTCAAGTGGTTAAAAATTTACATTTACCGCGATTTTCTCTCGAAAAATACGACACGGCCTATTGTTCCAGTAAAACGAACACAGGTAGGAAAAATGTAAAACTCGTCATTAAGTTTTTATTGCTCAGCTTTTTACGCTTCGACTATAGAATGGAAAGTTACAAGGGTTTTAAACATTTATATCTTTTTTTCCTTTCTTCTTTTTTTTTCAAACTGGAAATGATTGTTTGAGTTTTAAAGAAATTGATATTTTATTTGTACAATTTCCATTTCAATCTCAACTCAATTTGTGCGTCTATTCACGGATTTCAATGCTAAAGAATAGGAAATGTGTGCATAAATTGTGTATCGATTTGGCTGGATCTGAAAAGAGTAACATATTAAGATAAAATATGATATATTGTTACGCGGAGTACATATTGTAAGGTGCCTTTTTGAGTGCAACTCGAGTATAGTTACTATGCCGCAATGTAGAACTACATCTCGGCAGGAGTGGCGCTAGAAGTTGTTGTTGTCGTTTGTTGGTGTGTTTGCTATCAGTATTGGTCTGTGGTAAGAGAAGTAAGAAATGTGTCTGTGCCCATTGAGTTATGTTGTTGAGAGATTGTTGATTCCTGGAGCTGTTTCAGCGCCATCTCTCGATGGGAAATGTTAGTCAATAAAATGAGCCGATCTCTGCATTTTGTCACATCGAGCGCACCGATGACCTGATGTAACCTTTGCATCACATCAGCCATGTGATTTGATAAATTAGTAATATCGGCATCACACCTTTTTTTTACCGATACCGATATTATGCCAGATATCGGTCAAACCCTTGTGAATTGTATTTCAACATCAAAAATATGTAATTGCTAGGCAATATTATTATGACCACTATTCACGACAAATAAAGCTATTTCAAAGTTTGCGGCAGGCACTTTTCCCTTATATTTTTCACTAGCTAATGTTATTCAATGGGAATGACGTCACGTACAAACACGAAACGAATTTTGCATACGTTTTAGAGTTTTTGAATGCAGCTACTGTATTTGGTGTAACAAAAAGTACCTGCTGCAAACTGTGTATTCCTGTTATGTTTTATCAAAGTGGTCTCATCTACTTCCAACAACCCTAAATGCAATTCTCCCACATTCACTTCCCATGCTCACACAGGTGAACCAGCTTACCATCAACCATCAGAATAAATCAAAAACAATGAAACGAAGAAAAATAGTGCAGTATTTTATCGATTAAGAGCCGCGGCTCTTATTCAAAACTGCCATTTTTGTCAGCAATTACAATTTCAAGTTGTATTCAGGTGAATAAAGGAATTATAATTAAATGTTTTAGCACTGAGTCGTAGTCAGTCATTAAGTAATTGAAAAAATACGCAATTCTTGGTGTCTAAGCCACGGCTACTATTCGAGGGCGGCTCTTAATCGGTAAAATACGGTGATTGCACATTCGAACAACCGAATGAGTCCCAAAGGACCAAAGATAACAAAAGATAGACGGAGATAGAAAAAATAAATGAAAGAAAGAAAGAAAAAATAAAACAAGTAAACACATCCATCAGTTTGGATAATCCTCAAATGGAATCAATTGGAATTCTTTTTTTCCATCACCAGGTGTCAGCGTTTTCCCCTTCCCTTTTGCTTGATCCCATTTCCCGCCGTAACTTCATCATCGGTTCTCTGCTGCCAATTGAATTTGCACCTCCCTCCTCGTTAGAGGCGCCACCAGCCCCTCGTCTGTGCTTCGTTTCCCAGTGGAGGAAAACGAGGCTAATGTGATCACAAACCTCTTGCTACGAATCCTTCGTCCCTCTACCCTCAAACGTCTGCCGATGCTTTTGCACGTCACATGTCGAAGCACAAGGAAAAATTGCTCTTTGAAGCATGAATTATTTATAGAAAAATTGCTGGCATGGATGCTTTACTTAGCGTTTAAAGTGAAAAGAAAGGAAGAAAGAAATGCGCCCAAATACAAGTTTTTGACAGGTGCAATATGGAAAAGATGCTTTTCCTGCGCTATTTTTCGTCGGCCGTGACTTTAATCAATCCAATGATTTTTGTTTGTCGGTTCAACTCTGATTTTCTTTAAAACGTCCAGGGCTAGAAGTGAACCAGGTGATTAACCCTCAGAAAGACAATCTTCAAAGACGACGCTTTGGTGCCCACAATGTACCTATTTGGGGACAAAATAATTAAATCCGGAAGGCCGGTAGCTTAAGCGCTGTTAGGGCACTTAATTCATCGAGAACGGAAATTTTTTATAACAAGAAATTCGTAATAGCGGGGTTCGACCTCGTAGCGTGAGTTGTACGTTTTTTATTGTATCTCGTAATAACGATAGTATGTATCAACTAAAGATGTGTTTCGTGTTCTAACAGTGGTCAAGAACAGGTCAGCCATTACGGTCATCGAAATTACAAGTGGTTTATTCTAGGTACTTTTTACATAGGTGGCGCTGGCCGCTGGGGGTACAGCGCACGTGACAAGCTGTCAATCAAAACAAAGTAATGCAGTGAAGCAAAAACACAGCAAATGAAATTTTGTTTTGCCGACACCGAGATCCTGAGACTAAAAAGGACCGATTTCCCCGAGACCGAGATTACAAGACGAGCGAGATCTAGAAGTATAGTTCCGTCGTCTGTTTTCGCTGTTTATAGAAACGCCAAAAGCCATTGTATTGGCAGAGAGAGAGTAAACAGTTGAGTGCGTTTAATTAAGGAATTGGGTAATACACAGGCATTTGCAAGAGTTGTGCGAAAAGATTTAAGGTTATGAATGGAGAATTCTGCAATTCAAATCTTGCAGCATTTCTGGATTTATATAACAAAGTGTAGTCAGCAATGGCCACACATGGAAATGACTTAATTTTCACAGGAGAAAAAAGTAATGCAAGGCCCAATGTATGCAAATTATGTTAAGGAAATGACTTTTATCTTCTTTCTCTGCGTTTCTTTTTTCCTTCCTTCGTCTAATGCAGTATAGGCATTGGTGGAAGGTAAATTTGCCTTTAGACCGTGTACATGTGAAATGGCAGTTAATTTCCAAGTAAAGCAGCCCTGTTGCAAAAGTTTGTTAAATCCAGTGTAAGTGAAATGACAATGGGGGAAAGTTTGAATGGATTAGAAAGAATGAAAGAAAGAAAGAAGCCGATATTGATTGCCACTTTATCCAGAGAAAATGGTGCACCATCTATCAAATGGCATTGCCAACTAGGACAAGTGTCAAATGTGTAATATTACAAGTCCACAATTCAATATGTTCTCCTTTTCAAGCTGTCATCTCGTGTTATAGTAGCGGCATTCAAACAGTTATTCGGTAACTACTGCATACAGTCAGTCTTAGGTTAGGTTTGGGACGGATTTTAATAGAGTGAAGTATTTTTAGACACCAGGTGGGGAAATTGTTATTGTTACCTATTGAGCCATATCGCAAATATTTTTTTCTACAGCGACACTACCGATCATCGGCCCATTGCTGATCGCCGCCGCAGCATTGGTGTTCGCCCATTCCACGGCCCAAATCCCCCCCTTCAAACGGCCTTGTAAACTCTTTTTCTCATCTTGTAATTGCTCCTTATGGTGCGTTGATTTAATAAATAAATAAATAAATAAATATGCAGCCGTACTGTGAACCTGCCAACTTCAATGTGCATTTTAGATTAATTAAGTGCAAGTAAGACTCACTGGAGGGCACACAGATCGGTCACATGCTAAAGACATCATTGGTCGATTCTATTGTTAACTGTAGGTGTAATAGGAACTTACTTAATAATTGAACTTAATTAATCTAAAATTAATTAACCGGTTCAATTTCAAAATGGCTGTTAAATACTCATTAAAATATCGATATAATTCATGATTAATTACTTATAAATTCAATGTACAATAAATTTACTGATATACAGGGTGTTTCATTTAAGATGTTACAGTCAATTTCCAGAATAAGTATATGCTTTTTCAAAAACCAAGCAAAGTAGAGAAGACGAATCCAATAGTCTAATAAAATTTTATGCCAGACGTGCAACAATGCACTTTTCATTCGCTAACTCGTTGACTGGTCGAGATAGAGCAAAATTTTCAATTAGAAAGTTGTAGAGCACCATCAAATTAGTATTATGCAACTTATCTTAGTCATGTCTTTTGTATAGCCGCTGTTCGTCTCGGGCATTGGGCAGTGACGTGTTCCTGTTCGCCGTATGACAACACTATTTATAATCGCAGAATTCCCTTTTTACACACAGGGCTGAGGGGCTCCCGGACCCTCACGTGGACTGTGTTTTAATTTGATTGTTTGAACTGAATAAATAACAAAATGAATAAATTATACTCCGTACTTGAGTTATTCTTCAACAACCAACCCAAGTTGTGGCGGTGCAGCCAAGTCAACCGCACCTCTCGGAATAAGATGCATTAAACGACCGGCACCATACGATGTTGACCAGGATTTGTAAAATGTTTCTTGATTAATTCGGATTAAGACAAATAACTTAATCCTGAATGCGTCCTGAGTATCCAGTTCCTGTTAAACATCTCGGATTAAACTAATGAGAATTGTGACCTGAGTATACAGTTCCTGTGTCACAAAAAAACCAAAGAAGCCAAAAACAGACACAAAATTATCAAAACTAAAAACAAGGCATAAACTTTCGTAATACTTCACAGTATCAGTTGATGGTTCATTGAAAAGTCCGTCCTCAGCTGCTGAATACTCGAAAGACAAAAATTGGAATTTTAAAAACCATTTTGGAGTAGAAATGATGATTTAACATGGGATCCTATGAGGGTGCGGACCCTAGTTTTTACTATAACGCCTGTAGACGCTGCTGCACACAATACTCTATAAGCACCTATAAAAACGCTAAATATGAAGTGTTTGTGTGTTGGCATGTTTTCGGGCCAAAAACATTTAAGAAAGTGACATCACCAAACCAAAACACAAACACCTAAATCACTTAAAACACGACTTTTTGAATGCACATAGTTTCTTTATTAACAATTTGATTCTAAATCGAACATTCACTTATTAATCAAGAAACATTTTAAAATGAATTATTAGCAATTCATGAACATTTGTTTGCTGAAACCACTAGTTAGGAACGCAGTAATCCCATCTTCCGGTGGTAGTGTAACACCAATTATATTTGTATCCGTGTGCGCCACAAGCACTGTCGGATTTACAATCTCTTCCTAGGGATGTTTTGCCAGGGCTAGCGTTGCAATAATCCCAATAAAATCCATATTTCTGAAATTAAAATCCCTTTTTATATAAGCCTAAAGTCTAAATAAATATACAAACCTTCTTATCAGTATAACACCAATGATATTTTTTACCCAATTGCTGACATTTACTAGTGCAGACTGCATTGTATGATGTATTCTGTGAATAAACAAAAAGAAAGCACATGAAAAACACGTAACGATGTGCTATTTCCTATTGAGTCGTTGTTCTGTGTGTTGATTAGATGACAGCAGTCACATGTCATGTATTGTTTGTTACTTGTTGTCATTCCAAAATACAGTGCGGCTATATTGTCAGGCGGAGAAGCCGTTCGATCACCAGCTGGCTTCTGTGCACATTTTGATCTAATTTAGTTCAATAAATCATCCATAGATGGCGTTTGGCCACTATGACATCATGGGGCGCCATCGTGGATACGTGTTATCGTTGGATCATGCTAAATCGTGTGTAGCAACCTGTCTTTCGTCTAGTGGGAACATTAGTGAGAACCTACCTCTAGTTTTTCTTCAGATCCTGATGCGCTGACGGAAATTGTAACGTCTGAGCCGCTTTGCGAATCTTTGGTAATGACTACATTCGGATTCTCAAATAATGTGACAAAAAGGTTAAGCAAACTCTCGTCAACGTTCTTCAGTTCATGGGTGCCCTTGCTTGTGGTTACTGATATTGAGTAATGGCCGTCCGGATATTTTGTTATTTCCGGCGCAACATCGATTCCGCCATCTAGGGCTTCCTTGAGAATATCGTAAAATTCAGATGGTACGGTGTACTGTACAACTCCAAGTGACACTACAGAAAATCAAACGATAAAATGTCGTTAAAAATATTTTTGCCATTATTACTCACCTCCAATGGAGAACCCAAGAAGCAAGCAAGAGAGGAAGTGGTTTGCCATGTTTGTACAGTTTGCTCTAGTGGAAAGAACTGATGGCGTTTGGAAGATTCTTTGGGGTTTATATACAGCAAAATACAATTGGTGGCAGCTGTACTATTATTTTGCTGTCATATAATTCTTTTGCCATCTGCTAATTACTGAGTTTTTACTTTTATTTTTAGAATTGTTGTAAATTAAATGGTCATTAGTATTTTAAACGGAGTAATACATTTATTATTGATTGCAGATTATTTTAAAATGTGCAGTTAGTCAGGGGGTATGACATTCGAGCGAATCTCTGACATGGGCTTTTGAATCCCGTTCTGAATCTCCGAATTTCAAATTTTTACATTTTATAAAAATTTTGAATTTTTTGCCAAAAATTGGACAAAGGTTAAAATATTTTCGACTTTTCTATTAAAATAATCATCTAAATCTTTCCGAATCCTGTGAAAGATTTGAATCTCTGACACGCAGATTCTGATTGTCGTACCCCCTGCAATTAGTGCGTGGACTTGGGATGAGACCATCATTTCTATGAATTTGATTAATTTTTTATATCTCGTGCACAGCATTTTCCAACTTTTAGATGGTGGCAAAAGAGTTTAATTTTAGGGAATCAATAAAACAACAAAAAAATTAATGGTACAGCTGCGAGCAATTGTATTTTGCAGTGTATATATATACATACACCAAATTGCGTATAAGGCAACTTGAGAAACGAAGCAACACTGAAGACACAACGTCATACATGAATATAAAAACTCCAGTATACATGGTGTTTCGTTTAAGACGTTACAGTCAATTTGACCAATGAGCTTGAAAATGACCTTCAAGGTCAAATTTGATGACATCATTGGATTGCTCGCACCCAACTTCCTATACGATTCCTTCATCAAAGTTGGCCTAGATGCAATTGCTCAGGAAATATTTGGAGAGAGTTGTATCCCCTTCAATGCTAATTCACTTTACGCGACAAAACATCGAGTCGTCGTCGAAGAATTCCAACGACCGAACGACAAAACCATTTTGACTAACAAATGATTTAAGTCGATTACGTCTTTTTCCTTCAGTCAAGTAGAACTTAAACCACGGAAGCGAATTTTCTCTTCTTTTCCTTCCGACTAAAAATACGTTCCAGATAGAGCGCCCCCCTTTTTTCTCCATTCTTCCTCTGACGTCATATCTGGATTGAAGGCGAGCCGAGCTTGTGGCACTGGGTTCAATGCGTCTGCACTCGCCCATTCAAGCTCGGGGTGAATCCAATCATTGTGCTGAGAATCTCCATCTTCACATGGTGTTGGATTAAGGCATAGCTTGAGGGACCCCATCAGATTGACGTCGTCAATAATAACAAAAGCAAGTTGCTTCGAATGATGGGTCCACGAAGGGGGGGCGCAGATGGTGGGGACGTAATGAGACGAGTCTGTTTTCATCACAATTTTTCATCAATACTTTTCTGTCTCCATCTTTTTTCTTCGTCTTCTTTTCTTTGGTGGGGAAAAGGTTGTTTGTCGAATTTGATTGGAAGACGGTGAAATTAAGTCATCACAGTTTCGCTCGCGTTTGATAGCGGCTTCTTGTTGACTTAGTGCGTCTGTCGAGTGAAATTGAAATCCGGGATGCCGATTTTCTTCCATTTTCAAACGCTAGCGTTTGAACGTGCTCGGATTTTATTCGGAAGTAATTGACTTTTTTTTTTTTTAATTTTAAAAGTTAAGGTAAATAAATCTGGCTCAAGATTGCATGAGATTTACTTGTTTTTAAAAATAATTTTTTTTTTATAAATTTATCCGAAGAAAAAAAATATTAGTTGGTGGTTTCTGATTGGCTGTGGAAAAAGAGTATTAAAAAGATAAGAAATTAATCATGCAGTTTACGCAGGGAACATGGAATAAATTGAACCATTAGTCACTCTTGGTGCATTGTTGTTGCCGAAATCGGGTATGTTCTGCCAATATGGCGCCCGGGTGTTTCATATTTTTTTGAGCCGACCCCCAGGCGCCAATTTGAAGCTCGGCGTTTATTCGTTTATTCGGGCCCGGCGCATGACAGAATCGCTTTATTTTATTAGGGACAGACGGACAGATGTATTTCTATACAGAAAATTGTAGAAGGGGTTTAGAAGTCTAAGATGTAATGCTTCCATGCATTACAGATATGTACTTGTTTATTATTTGTTTGCCTGGTTAGATTACAATTCTAGTGTTACGGACTACTTTTTTGTGCCACTACACCAGTGATACGGCTCAAACGATTGGAGTTTGGACAACATTGTATCGGTTTGGAGTATAGGTCATACCAACTCCATGTTTAATGATGATCGGTTTGTCTGGTCGCTTTTTTGCTAACAGCAGTCGGCGGATAAATCAGTCGTTACTGTTTATCTCGATGTTGAATGCGAAAAGATCAGAGTCCGAAGCTTTTTGATGAATCACGGCTTTTTAATTAAAACCAAGAAGCTGCAACTTTGAACCCGAGCGACACAGACTCTGCGATGCAGAAATGAAAAGTTGCATGAAGAAAAGAGAATGTTTTAACCTCAGGATCCTTAGGAATAAAAATAGTCCCAATGCCAAAAACCTATATTTTTAAACCTTTTTTTTTTCGGCAGACATGTTGAAAGGTAATTTACCATTTCCTTGTCACCTTTCACACTTGACCATTTATTTTGCTGAATCAAACAATTTAAACTTGACAAACTGCGCCCAAATTTGAGCTGCATAGCATGATGGAGATGGATGAACTTTCGCAAGAAAAAAAATTTTTTTTTTCTAATTTTTTTTTTTATTATTTTCTTAAATATTGTCACGAGTTTATTCATCCCCTGAACCACGTAGCAATGTAAAATGAGATAGGGTTAAAGTGAATGTGAAATTGCAAAGTGTAGGAAATGTTATTGATAAGAGTTTGCGACTGTTCGGGGCAAATTTTGATAGGGATCTAGAAAAGGTAATGGAAGGGGGGGGGGGATGCTTGCAACGGGTGCTATCAACATCTCGAATGTCATAACTGATGCCTATACTTGACATGGATGATAGTTTCCTCCATGCCATTATACGTGCGTGAAAAGGCAATCTGCAAAATGAAAGTTGGAGATGAAAGATTTGTTCTCTGCCTAACTCCACTCTAAGCTCCATCTGCTGTTCATCTTTTTCCAAGGTGTGTGTGTGCAATTTTTTTTCCTTTCCTCTCATATTTTTACATTTTTTACCCATTTCTTTTGCACCGTTGTAAAGCGGCTATTTTTTATCGAGTTGTTTGGGCGGAAATATTGGAAAAAGTGGAAGAAAAGGAGGAGGAAAGGTTTTTTTTTTTTTCTTTTTTTTTTTCTTTTTTTCTTCTTTTTGTGGTGGTGAACTATTGAGTTTTGGCAGTCAGCATTCAGCCTTGGATTTTTGGGGATGGGAAAAGCAGCCAAGAAGTTGTGAGTCAATGAGTGAAGAGACAAATTGGAAGGTCGTAAGTTCTGGTTTGGAGAAAATGCCATGATGGTTGCAATTTCTAAAGACTTATGGTGATTGATTTTGAGTGATGCTTTTGTTAACAAATTGGAAATCAAAGGTAATGAGGTGTGATTGTGGTTTGAAATCAGCCTTTTAAGCAAGTAGCCGTTAAAAGCCGCATATACAAATAATATTAATCTTTACGAAGAGTGCTCAGTAATCAAAATTTCCTTCTCGTTGTTAATATCGACTCATTATTATTTCTGTTTTTATATTATTTAGGGTTATTTTACATGTAGATTTCAAATAAAAAATTAACTTTGCCATCAGTCTGATCCTTCTACAAAATATCAGGTGGTCAAAAAGAGGATTGTCCTCTAAGACGTAGTTCTATGTCGAAACACGAGAAGTATACTCTTGTTCGACTCAAGAGTATACCCTTCTCCCATTGGCCAAGCCGCATTACTCCTAACTCCAGTCTGTATTACCATAGAGTAAAGAATCTTCACTAGGAGAAGTAGTTCTGGAAGTAGTTCTTATTTTTATTATGATTATTAGTACATTTTTGGATCACTACACCAGTGATGCGGCTCTTAGAAGGGCATACTCTTGAGTCGAACCAGAGTATAGTTACCGAGTGCAATTTCTCCATCTTGTGCTTTACTAGAGACACTTGCTTTTTGAGAGATTATTTTCTGTAAATGGGTAGTAGTAGATTCTTTACTGGAACATTCTTTCTCCTAGCATGGATTCCACAGAATCATTGGAAAGTCATCATATGGTGCAAAGTTTGTTTGTGATGTGGAGGTTTTGATTTCTCATGCAATTCTCTTTGTTTTTGAACAAATAAAAAAAAATTAAATGACTAGAGTTAATTAAAACTGTGGAATGCAGTGATTAGAATCGAGGAGAGAGTAATTTGATATATAATTAAACAACAAACTAAGCCGAGAGTTTAATTAATTTAAACTTGTTGGTGCAATTGATGATTGCAGTCAGTGGCAAAGAATTGGATGTTTTTTCTGATCAACTTTCTCACGAGGAATGTTTAATTCAGCCATTTATTGCAAAAAGGGGCAATAAGTTGAAGGCGAAGTGTTAAACAACTTGAAAACCCTAAAACAGTGGAGTTGTTTATATTTTTGTATAACAAACCACTGAAGACATGTTTTAATCAGCCTAATTAATATAAATTAATAGACTAAATAACAATAATCAGATATTTGTTTGGCCCTCAATAATTGAGTGATTATGATTATTGCAATAATCAACTAATCACAATAATCGCTCATTTAATGAAACCCCTTATTGCAATGTTAAGCAGTTATGCCTTAGTTGGGTGATCTACATGAAATTCCAGGTACAGTTTTTACGACAAGAATATCTGTCGCCCGACTGTAACAGGTGTTTCTGTGGTTTTCTCAACTCTGGGTGCAAATGCAAGGCTGGGTCTTCAAGAAAGTCCTCCCACATGACCCAGTAAGCCCACATATAGTGACCCCAAAGCAATAAAGGTGTGAGCTTTAGGATGAAATCACCAGACCATTTTCATGTGTGACAACATGAAAAATAAGTCATGTGGGATTGTTGTATTGTCACTAACAGGCTTAAAAAATGTGCAAAATGAACCTCTTTGCTTCATTTTGCATATTCTTTAAGTTTGTCGATAACACTGGATTCTTGATATCGGAAGTCTAAATACTTTAACGGTATTGCCTATCTCCGATGTATTGGACGATCTTCAACTCCACCCGCGTGTAGGAAAAGAACTGCAAAGGCTTTTACCAGCTCTGAAAGTAGACTGTGAATCCATTCTGAGTAAAAATGAATCCGTTCTCGCGGATGTAGATCTAGCCGTACGATCCGACAAGCGAATTTGAAGGTGAAATTAAGTAAATGTACGTTTGGAACTCCATTCAAATCGAGTTCCCACAACTCGATTTGACGATTGGATTTGGATCGGCAACAGACTGCAGGCATATGTGTGGCTATTGTAATTAATTTGGTTTGTATTTATTTTGCAGGTGAATACAGCTGTTTGAGGGTGGATCTCATGTTTAGGCGGGAGTTCAGCTATTACCTGATCCAGATTTACATCCCTTGTTGCATGCTTGTCATCGTATCTTGGGTGTCTTTCTGGCTAGACCAGAATGCCGTACCTGCGAGGGTATCACTAGGGGTCACCACTCTACTTACCATGGCCACACAGACATCCGGCATTAACGCTTCTTTACCACCTGTGTCCTATACAAAGGTAAAGAAGTGAAATGTGAGTTTTAATCGATTTGTTTTTACATTGTTTGCTGATTCGATTTTCAGGCTATCGATGTATGGACAGGCGTTTGCCTCACTTTCGTGTTTGGAGCTTTATTAGAGTTTGCGCTCGTCAATTATGCATGTCGGAGCGACCAACACCGGGAGAAGCTGAAACAACAGCGTAAACAGTGGGAAATGGAGCACGCAGTCGCACTTGCCGACTCGCACGACCATCTCACAGAAGATGGAGTAACTGCGTTCTCTCTGGTTAGTATTTCTTTTCTAAAGGTTGTATTTATCGACTCCCTATTTATAATTATAAAAACACCTAAAATATTTAATTTCACACATATTGAGTTTGTCCCCAAATCATTGAATCTATCCCCCAAATTCAATTATTTTCCCCGGGAAGGTGCTGGAAAATCTCCAGGAGGATATTTATCAACCATGGCAAATTGTAGCGAATTATAACGAAAAGTTTGTTATATTGCACTTCGTTATAACGAGGTTCGACTGCATACTAACGGTGAAACAAACCAGTTGTTTAATTTAGTATTGTGTATTAATATTCCCATGGTGAAACCACGTCTGATTTCTCCCTAGTGGTTTCTATCAAAAATGTTTCATCAGATTTCGGTAGTGGAAAAAACCATGCACGGCTTTTTTGAGTTTGTTTTGTTTGTTTGGTTGGTTGGTTGGTTGATAAAGAGGGAACATGTAGGCCTAAATTAGTCGAATCAGGCTGTTAAGAATGTCGGTTGAAGCGGCCTCGTGTGGCGTTGTCGTAAAGTGGCAATTTAATTGCTCTCTTGCCTTGCAGTTCTACACGATGGTCTGTTGCTGCTAATTTGCCATCGCCGACGCCGACGACAAATTTTGCAAATTATTCTGCCGTTTGCAGCAATCATAAAAGTAGAGATTTAAATTTTTTTAAAGTTTGTGACAATTGCCGAAATGAATTTGAAGAACAATTAGTGAAAGTCTAAATGATTTGGTAATAAAAAAAAAAAACATTTTAAATCATGGATAATGCCCATGTTGAATTTGACGATCTTCAACTCCACCCGTGTGTAGGAAAAGCACTGCAAAGGCTTTTACCAGCTTTGAAAGTAGACTGTGAATCCATTTCGAGTAAAAATGACTGATGTCTCGCAGCGGATGTTTACAAACTGCCACCAGATGGAGCCTGTAAATCATTACAAAAATTGCAGTTGTAATTACGGCACTAGCAATCTTGCATTCCATCGTATCTATTGCGCGCAGCAGTTTGAAATTGTCGTTACGTCACGATCAGTGGGCAACTTTATAATTTTTCCGGCCTATCACAGGCCCAATGATGGCCAAGCCTGTTATCTCAAAACCTTGCATTTCTCTACCTTGAATAAAGTGTTGATTGGGGTTAGTGCCCCTTTATTGCACTTTTATGGTAAGATTACTGAAACGGCGTATTCACATTGCCGGATGGAAATTGTGGAATGAATTCAGAGCTCGTTTTTCATTGGCGAGGAGAATTCATCGCGCTCAAACGGAAGGAGTTTGAGAATATGGGGGGCAAGATGTGAGTGGAATCGAAAACGAATCGTATCGAGGACAATTTGCAAACGCATGCAAATGTAACCCTAAAGGCGTCCTCTCGCGATGGCGGGCTGCATTAATGTTCTTGATGGGACTTTTG
The DNA here is from genome assembly GCA_949358305.1 of Strigamia acuminata. Taxonomy (NCBI): domain Eukaryota; kingdom Metazoa; phylum Arthropoda; class Chilopoda; order Geophilomorpha; family Linotaeniidae; genus Strigamia; species Strigamia acuminata. The sequence goes on along the minus strand of OX442320.1, from coordinate 4,863,382 downwards.
ATGGCTAATCAGTTGGGTTTTGGTTGTAATTCGCCTGATTAAAACAATTTGCGAGCTCATCAGCCTCGTGGAAAGAATTAAGTGGACCATATCGTTTAATCGGCAGCCATTTTGAGACATAGGGCCCGATGCGTGGTGGCTATGGAAACAAAAGGGGATGGGGATGGGGAATGGATTTGCAAACTGCAACGGGTTTATGATGTTTGTGCGCGCGCCGCTTTATCGGATTTATGCGAGATGGAGAATCTTGCTTGGAATGGAATAAAAAGCTATTGAAAAAGATGGACAAGATGTGCTAGATGTAAATAAAAGATGGTTGATGTCTCTTATAAGTGTGCTGCTGCTGCAAAATCTGTAAAATGTATACATTTTGCAGTGTTGTTGTCAGCGCTGGCTTTGCAGGGAAGATATGATTATACAAATGAATATGTGTCTAGGTTGTTTGACACGGGTCGAACCTCACTATGACGAACAGGTTGGGCGAGCAAAAAAAAGTTCGTAATAATGATTTAAATGATTATTTTAATTAAAAAAAAGTTGAAAATATTTTAACTTTTGTTCAATTTTCGACAAAAAAAATCAAAATTTTTATAAAATGTAAAGATTTGGGGTTTCGGAACGAGATTCGAAAGCCCATGTCAGAGATCCGGTTGAAGTCGTACCCCCTGCACTGACCTCAACAATAGTGATTTGTAGGGATTCAGTAAAAATGGCGGATGGCAAGTCCTGTAGTTAATCTTCCTGGGCTGCCCAGGTAAAAATAATCTGCAGAATTCTGCAGAAAATTTGCCAGCAGAAAAAAATTCTGCAGAAAAGGTTAACATTTTTCTGCAGAATTCTGCAGAATTTGGTAATTTTTTTCTGCAGAATTCTGCAGAATTTGGTAATTTTTTTCTGCAGAATTCTGCAGAATTTGGTAATTTTTTCCTGCAGAATAATTTTCTGCAGAGCATGCAGAATTCTGCAGAACGTTTTTCTCCTGGGCCAGGTAAAAAAAAATCTGCAGAATAATTTTCTGCAGAGCATGCAGAATTCTGCAGAACGTTTTTCTCCTGGGCCAGGTAAAAAAAATCTGCAGAATTCTGCAGAAAATTTGCCAGCAGAAAAAAATCTGCAGAAAAGGTTAACATTTTTCTGCCGAATTCTGCAGAATTTGGTAATTTTTTTCTGCAGAATAATTTTCTGCAGAGCATGCAGAATTCTGCAGAACGTTTTTCTCCTGGGTGGACAAACAGCGACATCGCTTTGCTTGCCGCAAAGGATTTTGTATAACGCTATTAAAACTTGTGTCTTTTCGTAGAAACCCCTTGTTCGCCACAACGACATCGCATCTGAAAAACTGAGCCGACAGTGTGAGGTTCACATGCAACCACATCGGCCAAACTGTTGCAAGATATGGTTGTCCAGGTTCCCCACACGTTCTAAACGGATCGACGTCATCTCACGAATCACCTTCCCATTGGTGTTCGCTCTATTCAATCTTGTCTACTGGTCCACTTATTTACTACGCGAAGATAAGGAGAAGGAGTAGTAGACCTTGCTCTACTTAACCAGACACAAAAACAATCTCAACCGAAACCAAAAACGACTCTGGATGGATGTTGTCATCCATTCCACTCGACCATCAAATCGACTGTGAAAAATTTTAAAAATTTCCTTTTGTTTTTATTTTCATTTCTGCATTATATCTTGCTTCTAGTCGACTACAATTCAACAACAAAGATCCTCGCCGAAGAGATTTCATCGCTAGCGAGAGTTGCACAAAGATGGCGCTAGCATTCATTCGGAAAAGTCAACCGAAAGCTAAAAGAAATTATTTTGGTAAAAGAATTATCGAGTGGTTCATCCCCCCGTACACGTAGCACTATCAATATATTTTGGTTCATTTTGTTTGTTTTTGTGTTGTTGTGTTGGAATATTAAGCAATAAGAAGTGGGCATAAGGTTGAGCAATACAAACCCCATCTAGTGTTAATGAGTGGTAACAAGAGGTGATGGAAAGTGATTGCAATGTTGTGGGTGAGTGAAATTAAGCCAATTATACCATATTGTTACATATATAGTTGCTAGCTCACTGAAAATTGCTCACTTGTATTTTTTGTTTGGTTTTTTTTTGTTGACTATATTATTGTAAACTGAAATGTGTGGAAATTTAATGTTGTTGATATATTGTTGTTGTTGATTTTTACTTTTTTGATTTTTTATTTTTTAAATTTGTAGATTTGTATGTAGAGATTTCAAGGGCAGCTACAAATTCATTAATTTTTTTCTATGAGTTCTCGGACTTCTTCGGAGTCCGGGCCGATTCGTTTTTTCCAACCGCTTTAATAACGTAGTTCAAAATGGCGGTTGGTAATTTTTTTTTTTTTTATAAATTTCTGTCAAAACTAGTGAGAAGTAGAAAAAAATATTATTTAAATTTCTCACAGAAAAAAAAAAAAAAAAAAAAAAAAAAGTCAATGTAATTTTATTGTAAAAACAAAATGGACACATTGATTCATGACTTTTCCGTCAGTTGATACGAAAGAGATCATCATAAACAAAGTCTCCCTCAATGAAAACTATTTCCAAAAATAATTCTGCGGAATGCTGTTCATCAGCTTATACTTCTTGTGACGTCACACTGTGAACACTTATCAACCAACTCCTTATAAAACCCGGATCTGTCTGCGAACAAATCGAAAAGGAAATTTTTCCTTCGTTCTCACACAGATCTGAACCAACCATTTTATACATAGAAAAACAAACAGTCGGCAAATGAATTTCGACTGTTCTTAGAACTGGAAAAAATAAAATAAAATAAAAATAAAAATAAAATAAAAATCGGGGCCGGCTCCTGGTCTATCAGCGTCGTGCAATTATTTTTTGTGCGCCCGTCGTTCATTGTTTTCAATGTTTGTCGGTGTTATTCGGCCTGTGCGGTTGCACCGCTCGATCGTGCCTAGAGCCGGCCCTGACAGCAATTGGGGGACGTATATTTGCCGCGACAATAGAGAGGTTCTACTAGGCGTTAGACAGGTACGGCTGACGTCTGGAAAGCCGAAACGTCATCACTTTTTGTGCTAACGTCATGGGGCAGAGCTAAGCTTCACGTTGCGCGCGCGGTTGCAACGTGTAATGGCGGGTCTAGACGTCGTGAAAACAACGGCAACGGCAACAGTTGCCGTTTCGGTCCTAAGCCTGGCAGAACCTCTTTATTATTTACCGCGACATCAATGTACCGAAAAAAAAGTTTTTCATCTAAAAACCACTAAGGTGAGGTTCAAGGGGGGCGCAGTGCCCCCCTTGTTAGCCTTTCTTAGGAATTAGAAAAAGAAAGACTCAAAATACACGTATTCGCAGTTTCCCAAGTCGCGGTGTATTCATGTCGCGGTAGATAGTGTTGCCCCAGCAATTGAGGGCGCTTTTTATTAATTGTTGAATTTGCCACCAGTGGCGCCTTTGATCACTCAGATTTCTACATTCGTATACGCGAGCTTTAACAGCTAAAACAGCCGTGTACAGCGGCAGATTCGACGAATCTGCTGCTAATGAGATGTGTTTTTCTTTTTATCTTGAATGAGCCCTCTTGGAAATGTTTTTTTCTTTTTCTTTTTCAATTGTGCAGAGTTCGCACTTGACTCTGTAAAATCTGATTAGGTGCAGAAAAAAAGCTTCTCTGCCTTGTCAAGTAGTGACATCTTGTGACTGTTTACGGGAATTAATGACAATTTTTTATTCTGTGTCCTTTTTTTGGGTGATTGAAATAAATTGCACACAGTCACGTGATGAAATATGTTTTAGTGTTAGAAAATAGTGAGAAAGGAAATGTTTTAATAATAAATAAAAATAGGAAAAAAAATTCTATTGTTTATATTTTTTTTTTTAAATTTATTTTTATTTTTTTTTTTACTATGGGAAATATTTTAGGAGAAAAAAAGATTAAAAATAAAGTGATGTTAGTTGATTCAATATTAATACGTTTGTTTGGCTTGTACATATTGCAAAACAAAAGAAAGTCAATTTTCCTCCCGAAAAAAAAAAAAACCTAAAAAATAAAAATGTGAAGAAAAATTTCTTAATCTTTTTGAAGATGAGTGATTTTGTGTGTCATATCGATATGTATATAACATTTATTAGAAGAATCTTCTTTTTCACTTTCTCTTTTCACTAAATTGAGCTTTGGTTGTGCAAGTGATGAATTCATCTTTTGTTTTTGTTCTCCTTTTTACCAACACATTGCATGTTAAAAACTTCTATGACAATAATTTGAAAGGACACAATAAAAAAAAGTGAAAACACATTTTCCGTTGTTCGTTGTCTTAAGATTTGCAGGAGCTGTTTTAGGGTGAAGCAGCACAATTTAAGGGGCAGCATTTTCCCGGCTAAATCTAAAGGTTAGTTCACGAACTTAAGCGGGGTTGCAAGCGGTGCATCGCAACCATTTTTGAAAACTGCCCTTTTAGCCCTAACCCTTTCTAACCTGTTGAGTCACTTTCAAAAAGCCAAAGAGACTATACTCCAATACAACGTTGTCCAAACTCCTATTGGTTGAGCTGGATTGCGCCTAAAGCCTAGTACTCATAAGCTTTCAGAGTCTAAATATTTTTACAGTCTTAATTTTTCAACAGCACCATTTCAAGTGGAATGTTTTATCCTCTTATTATTCAGAGTTTGATAAATTTGTGGTATTCATGAAATTGTCACCAGAAAGTTTCCGTACTCTTAAACTGTGTAAGTCATTGTTGCTTGTTTTGCAAATGGCTGGCAATGGCAATGAAGCTTTGTCCGACTTTTCTGACTTAAATAATTTTAAAATCAGTTTTGGTCTTTTTGCAATTAAAAAAGCATTTATTTTGTCTGAAATGCAGGCAAAAATATAATTCTACAAACAACGTGTTCAATTATAGTAGTTGGGTGTCTTTGTTTGCAACCGGCTGTGACCAGTTGCAAATTTTAGATCAAAAACAAGGGAATTCTGGGTAGACAAAATTTATTCAGAGTCTGAAACAATTAAATTTTTCCGTGCACTATCGGGGCCGGAAACAATTCATTTCTACGTGCAAGGGTGATTCAGAGTCTAAACAATATTTTTATGAGTACCACCCTTGGCAGGAAACTTAAGACTTTGATTCCTGTTACCATTCCAAGGACGGAATGGTGTTATGAGTACTAGGCTTAACTGTGGACTGTGCTCTACTACTCGGAAAAGTATACTCAGACTCACCATAAGAGACACACCACTAACACCAGTTCCTATTGGCCGCCTATTCACTGGTGTAGGGCTACATAAAAGTAGGCCAAAATACAAACGCTTGAGTTACGGGAAGCCATTTTGTGTCTAGACATAACAATCAATCTTACATTTGAAAACCAGCTGGAGAAAGCAACCGATAAATTTAACGAACTAAACAATCATGTAATTTGAAGAAGTTAAAACATAACACATTATGCTTTCAGACTTTTTAAAATATTTTATTACTACATATAAGTCAATTTACATCTTTTCAAACACCGAAAATAATCAAAGTAATTACAATCACAACAAACCTACTTTTCCTGGTAGAATAATACAAGCAACAGTAAGGAGTAAATAGGCTCGGCCACAGTTTCCCGTGGGCTCGGCCAATAGGAACAGGTGTTAGTGGTGTGTCTCTTATGGTGAGTCTGAGTATAGTTCTGTTTATTTTCAATGAATTTCAGTGTAAAAAGTGATTAGAATGATGGATTTTATTTATTCGATAATAAAATGTTTATTTAATTTGCTGAATCTGCTTTTTTCCCTTTTAATCAAACAATATCAGCATAGTTTGTTGGTTTCTTTTGGCAGGTAAACAAAAGTTTAGTTTTTTATTGGTTGTTTTGCCTAGTTAGATTACAATTCTCGTGTTATGGGCTACTTTTTTGTGCCACTACACCAGGGGTCGGCAACCTTTTGAGACGGAAGAGCCAAAAGTTACAATTAAAGAGCCACTAACACGGCTGTCAACTGTCCGTCTACTTTCTATTCCACCTATTCTCACTGTTCTCTGACATCGAAAGAGCCGCAAGCAGCTCGCGAGCCGCAGGTTGCCGGCCCCTGCACTACACCAGTGAGACGGCTCAACCAATTGGAGTTTGGACAACGTTGTATCAGTTTGGCGTATAGATGAAGTTACTTTAAATATCTCTATACTCTGGTTCGACTCAAGAGGGTGCCCTTTTTCCATTGGCCGAGCCGCATTACTCCTACCTCAAGTTTGTATTACTACCACTAGGAGAAGTAGTTTTTATTTTTCTTATGTTTTGTGATTGCTATTACCATTTAAGTTCATATAATTTTGATTATTTTTATAAAAAAAATGTTATTTCCATTTAGGAAATAAAGTTTTATGCACATATAAATGTAAAACTCATGTTTGTTATGTTTATTGGTTACTATGTCTGGATAGTAAACAATTTTGAATTTTTAGCAGTTGTCTAGGCAATCAATTACAATGTCTGTACATTGTAATGCATTTCTGGTGTTTGGGTTTACATTTTTGGATCACTACACCAGTGATACGGCTCGGCCAATGGGAGAAGGGCACCCTCTTGAGTCGAACCAGAGTATAGACTTTGCAGGCCAACGATGTCTCAAAAGAGCATCTACTCGCGCCACGAGTGAATCCAGGATCGAAAGTAGAGATGCCAGGATGAACGCTGTCGACCACATGGAATTCCAATTCGGGGCGATATATTTAGAATGCATTAGTCATTCCTGGTGTGATGGATAAATTTTAATACAACAAAAATGGTGCATTGAAACTTGCAGAAGCATTACGTCGGGTTGGATTGGTAAGTCACCTTATGTATGCTGACTGCGGGAATTAACCGATAATCTCATCGCGGCTTGATAATACCCCTTTTGGAGGCCTCGACGCTTGAAAATGCGCGCTGGGAAACGGTTTGTGTGTGTAATTAGAAATGTTTTAGCGTTTAGGTTTAATGTATGCTCATTGAAGAACGCATGTTTTCTTGGTTGTCAGATTTAAAGACATGATTTATGTAATGAGCCGTCATGCAGACGTCGCTGCACTGGATTTAATAAAAGGCGGTTTGCGAAACATAACCGCAACCGCGAGCTGAAATCTCATGCCAGATTAACCAAAACGTCCATATTGGGCTATGCTTGCTGAGTTTTATGATGGAACAGCTTTTGCTTACAAGTTGCGGAGCGACCGGATTCGGCAATTCATCAGCACCAAGTTTCATTCATTTTATTGCCTCTTCACCTGATGCCGCAACTTGTCGCCAGGAAACGAAATGAAATTTTATTTTTATTATTTTTATGTATTTTTTTTTAGTTTTCGTGTTGTTTTGAAAGTGGAATTGGAAATTTCTCGTTTTGTTTGAGTTTGGAAGGATTTTTTTGTTTTTTGATTTGATTTATTTGAGGATTGGGGAATTGTAGTTTGTGAATGTTTTCGCTAGGGAAGAAATTAGGTTAGGCCTCCAAGCGGCGATGAAGTGAAATCGTTTGTTGTTGGTGGAGGTGCCGGAGCGAAGATGTGTTTGGAATTTGGACCGATCGCTTGATGGGTAATGACATTAGCATGAGTGACAATGAACTCAAAGTCAGACAAAACAGTTGCATTTCTATGGGAATTTTTTTTTGTTTAATTGTATAAAGTTGGATTGTTTTTGTAGATTTTGATTTTATTTTTTAAGGTAAATTGTGATTTTTTTTTAATTTTTTTGGTTGATTTCAGGTGAAATTTGGTTGATTTCAGGTGAAATTTGGTTGATTTCAGGTGAAATTTGGTTGATTTCAGGTGAAATTTGGTTGATTTCAGGTGAAATTTGGTTGATTTCAGGTGAAATTTGGTTGATTGCAGGTGAAATTTGGTTGATTTCAGGTGAAATTTGGTTGATTTCAGGTGAAATTTGATTGATTTCAGGTGAAATTTGATTGATTTCAGGTGAAATTTGATTGATTTCAGGTGAAATCTCATTTTTCCCGAAGAAATCTCATTTTGTTCAGGTGAAATCTCATTTTTTCAGCTAAAATCTCATTTTTTCAGGTGAAATCTCATTTTTTCAGGTGAAATCTTATTTTTTCAGCTAAAATCTCATTTTTGCAGGTAAAATCTCATTTTTTCAGGTAAAATCTTATTTTTTCAGGTGAAATCTCATTTTTTCAGGTGAAATCTCATTTTTTCAGGTGAAATCTCATTTTTTCAGGTGAAATCTCATTTTTTCAGGTGAAATCTTATTTTTTCAGGTAAAATCTCATTTTTTTCCAGGTAAAATCTCACTTAACAGGACTAACTTCGACTTTAATCAAATAAAATTAAAATTTTTACACCCAAAGAATTTTATTTTACACAAAAATTAAACACCTTTAAATTAAAAAAAAAAAAATACACCAAAATCAATTCATCATCACAAAAAAACACCATCCACATCCCCAAAAAACAAAAAAAAAACCCTTAATCAATCCCAATTAAATCATCCCACACGAAACTTCCCTTCAAAAACCAAACAAAAACAAATAAATTCCCCAAAACTTTAACCCCCAATCGTTAAAAACTCGCAAAACACGCAATCCACACATGAATTCACCCTAATTCCATCTCGGCGCAATAACTGCACCAACCATCCACTTGTTTGTTGACTCTGTCCGCTCTCTCTCTCCCATTCTCCCGCTCTCTCTTCTCTACCCATCTTGTCACTTCCTCATGCGCATGCACGTACACGTCGAAGGCGGCTTTTTATTTTCCTCGCAAGTCCCAGCTAGTGGGGAAGAGCACCTGCCAAAACAGCGCGGATATTACTTTTTTCTAGGGCGGAATTTCCAGCGAGGAAGAACAAACATTCGACATCCTCTCACAACACGAATTCGCCAGACCTGAATCAAATCGGAAGCTTTGAGCGTTAAACTCTTGTTGCGCGTGTTTTTTGTATTTCGCAGCGGGATTGGTGCATTTTTAAACCGTATAACGTTGTTTGGTGGTGGGAAAATTATTTGTTTTTGTATTTCGGCCGAATTTGTAGCAAAAATGAATTTAAGTTAAAATTAAACTGGAGTTAAGGTTGATTTTCTTCATCGGTTCTATGGTGTAATGGTTAGCACTCTGGACTTTGAATCCAGCGATCCGAGTTCAAATCTCGGTAGAACCTTATTTTGGTGTTTCTATTTTTTTTTTTTTTAGTTTTATTTCTTTTTATGTTGGATTCGATTAATGAGGGTTTTCTCGTCTTTTTCTGTTTTTTTTTTTTTGTTTTTAACACTGGTTTTATTTGTTTTGGGTGTTTTTCGAGGGATTTGTGCTTGATATCGCCATCTCTCGGCGGTTAATGAAATAATATTTCATTTAGCGGTTTATTTTGTTTTTTTACATTTGTTTGTTTTAGATGGAAATATCTATTTATTTTGTGGTATTTTATAATTTTGTTTTTGGTTTAATTTGATTTTTATTTCATTTAGAAATATGTGAATTACCGGTTCGCTATGGGTCGTCAAATCCAAGATGGCGGAGAGCGACGTTCGTGGGGATTGTCATCGACGCGTGAAGCATGATTTCGAATAGACGGAGAAACAACAAACACTCAAATAGTGCACGGTGGATACAAAGTATCGAATAAAATCAGGTACTTAAACATCCGCATGCAATCCACGATATTAATTGCGAAAACGTCGTTTTGTCTAGGCCGAAGCGAACAATCCGAAGTGCGAGAACCAAAATGGAAAACGAGCGGAATTCAATGAACGGAAAAAATTAAACATTTGAATAAATCGACGAATTTTGACGTCCCTGGAACTATGTCCGCGAATTGTATCGATTCGGAGTTCGGAATGAAGAGGATTTTAACCAACGACGACGAATTGGAGGTGAAAAACTCAAAATTTACCTTTTTTTATGCACATTTTTAAAAAATTTCGAATTATTTTTGAAATTATTTTCAATTTTTCAATTTTTTTGAAATTTTTGTGCAAATTATTTCGAATTTTGAATTGTTTTTGTATTTTTAGTGCAAATAATTTTGAATTTATTCATTTTTTTCAATTTTTTGTGCAAATTATTTGTTTTTTTCAATTTTTTGTGCAAATTATTTGTTTTTTTCAATTTTTTGTGCAATTTTTCAATTTATTTGTATTTCTATATCGTGCAGAATGCAATGAAGTTTGTCTGGGATGAAATTGTAGACGAAGTGATTTTAGGCCTCGCTTTCGAAGTCCATCACGACGTGAAAGTGGGAATTTTGTTTTTGGACGAAACCGACGAAGAGTTGAGTGTTTTGTTTCGTTTAATTTGCATTTTTTAAATATTTAACTGATTTTTGTTCTTATTATTTTGAGGAATGAGAAGAAATATGGTGAGGCTTATGGTTTGTTTTTGTTTCTTGAAGTATTTATTTATTTTTAATTTGGTTTTTTGTTTAGAAATAGTGGACGAAATGGGTTTGGACGTGTTTGGTCAAGTTCCGATGAAGAAGCAATTCGAGTGCGTTTGTCCGAATTGTCAGCGGAATTTGGCGGCTTCTCGCTTTGCGCCGCATTTGGAGAAGTGTATGGGGATGGGACGCAACAGTTCTCGAATTGCAAACCGCAGGTCAGTTAGTGTTTCGTCGTTCTCGTTTTTCGTTGTCGACATTTTGACGCCAATTTCATTTTGTTTTGCTCAAAATTTGGGATTTTTAATTAAAAATTAAATTTTCCGCGTCGTAATGGAATTTAATGAATTCAAATCGGATTTAATGATAGAAAAATCAATTTATTGAATAAAAACCGAATAAAAATCGAATTTATTGAATAAAAATCGAATAAAAATCGAATTTATTCAATAAACACCGAATAAAAATCGAATTTATTGAATAAAAACCGAATTAAAATCGAATTTATTCAATAAACACCGAATAAAAATCGAATTTATTGAATAAAAACCGAATAAAAAACGAATTTATTGAAAAAAAATCGAATTTATTGAATAAAAATCGAATTTATTGAATAAAAACCGAATAAAAATCGAATTTATTGAATAAAAACCGAATAAAAATCGAATTTATTGAATAAAAATCGAATTTATTGAATAAAAATCGAATTTATTGAATAAAAATCGAATTTATTGAATAAAAATCGAATTTATTGAATAAAAATCGAATTTATTGAATAAAAATCGAATTTATTGAATAAAAATCGAATTTATTGAATAAAAATCGAATTTATTGAATAAAAATCGAATTTATTGAATAAAAATCGAATTTATTGAATAAAAATCGAATTTATTGAATAAAAAACCGAATTAAAATCGAATTTATTGAATAAAAACCGAATTAAAATCCAATTTATTGAATAAAAATCGAATTTATTGAATAAAAATCGGATTTATTGAATAAAAATCAGATTTAATGAATTAAAATCAGATTTAATGATAGAAAAATCAATTTATTGAATAAAAACCGAATAAAAATCGAATTTATTGAATAAAAACCGAATTAAAATCGAATTTATTGAATAAAAATCGAATTTATTGAATAAAAACCGAATTAAAATCGAATTTATTGAATAAAAATCGAATTTATTGAATAAAAACCGAATTAAAATCGAATTTATTGAATAAAAACCGAACAAAAATCGAATTTATTGAATAAAAATCGAATTTATTGAATATAAACCGAATTAAAATCGAATTTATTGAATAAAAACCGAATTAAAATCGAATTTATTGAATAAAAATCGAATTTATTGAATATAAACCGAATTAAAATCGAATTTATTGAATAAAAACCGAATTAAAATCGAATTCATTGAATAAAAACCGAACAAAAATCGAATTTATTGAATAAAAATCGAATTTATTGAATATAAACCGAATTAAAATCGAATTTATTGAATAAAAACCGAACAAAAATCGAATTTATTGAATAAAAATCGAATTTATTGAATATAAACCGAATTAAAATCGAATTTATTGAATAAAAACCGAATTAAAATCGAATTTATTGAATAAAAACCGAACAAAAATCGAATTTATTGAATAAAAATCGAATTTATTGAATATAAACCGAATTAAAATCGAATTTATTGAATAAAAACCGAACAAAAATCGAATTTATTGAATAAAAATCGAATTTATTGAATATAAACCGAATTAAAATCGAATTTATTGAATAAAAACCGAATTAAAATCGAATTCATTGAATAAAAATCGGATTTATTAAATAAAAATCGGATTTATTGAATAAAAATCGAATTTATTGAATAAAAATCGAATTTATTGAATAAAAATCGAATTTATTGAATAAAAATCGAATTTATTTGATCAAAAATGCAATTTTTCGAGTCAAAATAAAATCGATCGTGTCCTTTTTACACGGACAAACGAAAATAACTTTCTCGAAGAATAAAATTATTTTGCAAGCAACAAAACACCCAAACATTCCACCCGTATAAATACAGGATAGCAAACAGCGGCAAAGACGCCGGTAGCGAAGACGACGAAAACGACGACGACTGGACGTGCAACTCCGACAAACGAGGTGAACCGATTGCAAAAATACTCGCACGACTTTGCCAAGAGAGTAATCGATGGATTTAACGGTAAAAAGCTTTTTCAGCCTCGAAGAAGCGCCGGGACAAAAGCAGCGGCAACTCACCGCGCCGATCCAAGACGTCGAAACTAAAAAACGGTAAAAATAAATAAATAAATTTCGTGAGAAATAAAATGTCCGACATGTTGTCGTCTGTTTGTGCAGGCGACCTAGCGAGCGTTAGCAGCAACGTGTCTGAAAGCGGTAATTCCGGTGCGAATTATGAAGCCACGTCTGCAGAGGAGAGGAAACTCTTGCTCATGCAGGTGGTACTTGTTCGACAAGATCGCTCATGGTTCTGATTCAATCAAATAAGTTTCTTTGTAGATGTGTGGGGTAATATCGGAGCACACGAAAAAGATGTGTACGCGGTCCCATCGGTGCCCGCAACACACCGACGAGCAACGTAAGGCGGTGCGGGTCTGTCTGCTGGGACAACAAAGGTGCGAGCAAAGAAATGTTCACTTCTCGTCATTCTTTTCTCATTTATTTTTTTAATTATCTCTTGATTTTTTCGTGGTTATTCCTGTGAGATCTCGTGATTTTTTTTATGTAGATCTCGTGATAATCTCGTGATTTTTTCATAAAGATCTCGTGATTTTGTCGTGATGTTTTCATAAAGATCTCGTGATGTTCTCGTGATTTTGTCGTAATTTTTTCGTAAAGATCTCGTGATTTTGTCGTGATTTTTTCGTAAAGATCTCGTGATGATCTCGTGATTTTTTCGTAAAGATCTCGTGATGTTCTCGTGATTTTGTCGTGATTTTTTCATAAAGATCTCGTGATGATCTCGTGATTTTTTCGTAAAGATCTCGTGATGTTCTCGTGATTTTGTCGTGATTTTTTCATACAGATCTCGTGATGTTCTCGTGATTTTGTCGTGATTTTTTCATAAAGATCTCGTGATGATCTCGTGATTTTTTCGTAAAGATCTCGTGATGTTCTCGTGATTTTGTCGTGATTTTTTCATAAAGATCTCGTGATGTTCTCGTGATTTTGTCGTGATTATTTCATAAAGATCTCGTGATAATATCGTGATTTTTTCATAAAGATCTCGTGATGATCTCGTGATTTTTTCATAAAGATCGCGTGATGATCTCGTGATTTTTTCGTAAAGATCTCGTGATGTTCTCGTGATTTTGTCGTGATTATTTCATAAAGATCTCGTGATAATATCGTGATTTTTTCATAAAGATCTCGTGATGATCTCGTGATTTTTTCATAAAGATCTCGTGATGATCTCGTGATTTTTTCGTAAAGATCTCGTGATGTTCTCGTGATTTTGTCGTGATTATTTCATAAAGATCTCGTGATGATCTCGTGATTTTTTCGTAAAGATCTCGTGATGTTCTCGTGATTTTGTCGTGATTTTTTCATAAAGATCTCGTGATGTTCTCGTGATTTTGTCGTGATTATTTCATAAAGATCTCGTGATAATATCGTGATTTTTTCATAAAGATCTCGTGATGATCTCGTGATTTTTTCATAAAGATCTCGTGATGATCTCGTGATTTTTTCGTAAAGATCTCGTGATGTTCTCGTGATTTTGTCGTGATTTTTTCATAAAGATCTCGTGATGATCTCGTGATTTTTTCGTAAAGATCTCGTGATGTTCTCGTGATTTTGTCGTGATTTTTTCATACAGATCTCGTGATGTTCTCGTGATTTTGTCGTGATTTTTTCATAAAGATCTCGTGATGATCTCGTGATTTTTTCGTAAAGATCTCGTGATGTTCTCGTGATTTTGTCGTGATTTTTTCATAAAGATCTCGTGATGTTCTCGTGATTTTGTCGTGATTTTTTCATAAAGATCTCGTGATGATCTCGTGATTTTTTCGTAAAGATCTCGTGATGTTCTCGTGATTTTGTCGTGATTATTTCATAAAGATCTCGTGATAATATCGTGATTTTTTCATAAAGATCTCGTGATGATCTCGTGATTTTTTCATAAAGATCTCGTGATGATTTCGTGATTTTTTCATAAAGATCGCGTGATGATCTCGTGATTTTTTCGTAAAGATCTCGTGATGATCTCGTGATTTTTTCGTAAAGATCTCGTGATGTTCTCGTGATTTTGTCGTGATTTTTTCATAAAGATCGCGTGATGATCTCGTGATTTTTTCATAAAGATCTCGTGATGATCTCGTGATTTTTTCGTAAAGATCTCGTGATGTTCTCGTGATTTTGTCGTGATTTTTTCATAAAGATCTCGTGATGTTCTCGTGATTTTGTCGTGATTATTTCATAAAGATCTCGTGATAATATCGTGATTTTTTCATAAAGATCTCGTGATGATCTCGTGATTTTTTCATAAAGATCTCGTGATGATCTCGTGATTTTTTCGTAAAGATCTCGTGATGTTCTCGTGATTTTGTCGTGATTTTTTCATAAAGATCTCGTGATGATCTCGTGATTTTTTCGTAAAGATCTCGTGATGTTCTCGTGATTTTGTCGTGATTTTTTCATACAGATCTCGTGATGTTCTCGTGATTTTGTCGTGATTTTTTCATAAAGATCTCGTGATGATCTCGTGATTTTTTCGTAAAGATCTCGTGATGTTCTCGTGATTTTGTCGTGATTTTTTCATAAAGATCTCGTGATGTTCTCGTGATTTTGTCGTGATTTTTTCATAAAGATCTCGTGATGATCTCGTGATTTTTTCGTAAAGATCTCGTGATGTTCTCGTGATTTTGTCGTGATTTTTTCATAAAGATCTCGTGATGTTCTCGTGATTTTGTCGTGATTTTTTCATAAAGATCTCGTGATGATCTCGTGATTTTTTCGTAAAGATCTCGTGATGTTCTCGTGATTTTGTCGTGATTATTTCATAAAGATCTCGTGATAATATCGTGATTTTTTCATAAAGATCTCGTGATGATCTCGTGATTTTTTCATAAAGATCTCGTGATGATTTCGTGATTTTTTCATAAAGATCGCGTGATGATCTCGTGATTTTTTCGTAAAGATCTCGTGATGTTCTCGTGATTTTGTCGTGATTATTTCATAAAGATCTCGTGATAATATCGTGATTTTTTCATAAAGATCTCGTGATGATCTCGTGATTTTTTCATAAAGATCGCGTGATGATCTCGTGATTTTTTCGTAAAGATCTCGTGATGTTCTCGTGATTTTGTCGTGATTATTTCATAAAGATCTCGTGATAATATCGTGATTTTTTCATAAAGATCTCGTGATGATCTCGTGATTTTTTCATAAAGATCGCGTGATGATCTCGTGATTTTTTCGTAAAGATCTCGTGATGTTCTCGTGATTTTGTCGTGATTATTTCATAAAGATCTCGTGATGATCTCGTGATTTTTTCGTAAAGATCTCGTGATGTTCTCGTGATTTTGTCGTGATTTTTTCATAAAGATCTCGTGATGTTCTCGTGATTTTGTCGTGATTATTTCATAAAGATCTCGTGATAATTTCGGGATTTTTTCATAAAGATCTCGTGATGATCTCGTGATTTTTTTCATAAAGATCTCGTGATTTTTTCATTAAGATCTCGTGATTTTTTCATTAAGATCTCGTGATTTTTTCATTAAGATCTCGTGATTTTTTCATAAAGATCTCTTGTTTTTATCGTGATTTTTCCATAATGATCTCGAGATGTCATCATACAAAGCTCGTGGGATCTCATGATTTTATCTTAATTTTTTTCACAAAGCTCTCGTGATTTTTTCGCGATAATTCCGAAAAGATCGTGATTATTCATGTTTTTTTTATGCAATGATATAATTTTATTGTATTATTTTTTAAAAATCTCGTAATTTTATTTCAATTTCATTTACAAAAATCTCGTAATTTTATTGCAATTTCATTTACAAAAATCTTATCACGTTATCAAAAATCTCGTATTTTATTGCAATTTTATTTATAAAAATCTTATGTTATCAAAAATCTCGTGACTATTTAATCAAAATCGCGTAATTATTGACAGATTCATTTCTAAAAACAACGTCGTGTAATTTCAATTTCACTAACAAACTCATTTCTCCCATTCGCAGTGCTCTACTAGAAGCCACCGATGACGTCCCTGTCGACATCGACACCTTCGACGACTCCGAAGACCACACCTTCCAAGAAGGTCTCTCGCGCTTCTGGGACCGCGACAACTCCAACAACACTTCGCCGGCCGACTCCACGTCCACCAACAACAGCTCTTCGTCCGTGCGCAAGCGAGAGAAGCCGGCCGCCAACAAACGATCGACAAACACCAAAAAATCGGCCAAAAACAAAACCCCCAACAACCCCTGCGCGTCAACCAACTCCAGTCACAGTTCCACGGCCAGTTACGGCTCATTCGAGCCCATGTGACGCTGGAATTGATTAATTTCCTTCTTCCCACAATTTGACGACTCGTTTCTTTTAGTTTTAAGTCGTGACTGCCGGGATGTAGAACTGAAACGTCGCCTGGTCGTGTAAAACGAATATTTGCAGCATTTTGTCGTTCAATATGTCTGGAATAAATGAATTTTTTTGTCCATTAGTTTGAGATTTTGTGACGTTTTTTGCGACTTACTGCACACGACGCGGTTCGGGTTGATTTGCGCGCCGTGCAAGATGTTGGCGAAGTGTTTGATGTCGGCGCGAACTTGGGGGTTGTTGTTGTTGTCGTCGTTGGTTAGGTGTTCGTTCAGCACTTGGAGGTCGGTGAAATGGGTGGTGACGCACACCATGTCCGATTCGACGCAGATTTTGAAGTTGCCGTCGCGGTTTGCTGAGACTATCTGAAAGGAATTTGGTTAGTGGTTTTGGGGTTTAGGTGGAGTTTTTAAGAGGGGAATGGCTGTTTCGAAGGAATAAAGGTAGAAAATGAGGTTTTTCGGACTAAAATAAATTGAAAAATGCATTTTCCGACTTGATAAATGTGGAAAATGCATTTTCCGATGTGAAAAATGATTTTTCCGGCTTGAAAAATGATTTTTCCGACTTGAAAAACGTGAAAAATGCATTTTCCGATGTGAAAAATGATTTTTCTGACTTGAAAAACGATTTTTCCGATTTGAAAAACGTGAAAAATGATTTTTCCGACTTGAAAAACGTAAAAAATGATTTTTCCGACTTGAAAAACGTAAAAAATGATTTTTCCGACTTGAAAAACGTGAAAAATGCAGTTTCTCGACTTTAAAAACTCGATAAATATAGTTTTTCAAATTAAAAAAAATCGAAAAATACAGTTTCACGACTTAAAAAACTCAAAAAATGCATTTTTACAACTTAAAAAACTCGAAAAATACATTTCCACGACTTAAAAACTTAAAAAAAACTTAACAAAACCTAAAAATCATGCAATAACATGTGGGAAATACATTTCCGAGACTAAATAACACATTTTGCACACACAAAACAACTATTTCCATCCCCATTTCTTAATTAATTTGCCAACTACCAAAAACGAGCTTATATTCCTCATCCTATCCACCACGTTCTTCAACGACTTCAACGGCGGCATCGCGATGCTCACGTCGAACGACAACATCTCGGCTTCCTCGTACTCCGCCCAAACCCTCCGCGGCAAGACCGTCACCGGGATGTCGTGGGTCACCAAACGACCCGTCAACGTGCTGGAAGGCTAACAAACGAACAAATATGAGTAAATATAATTTTTTCGACCATATTGGCTCATTTTTACGAGTTCGATCTCGAAGGTGAGACAAGGACACTGTTTTTTCGTCAGTTTCAATTTGAGCCACTTGGCGTTGTGTGACGACTTGAGCGCCTTGTAGATGCTTTCCGGATTGAGTTCTAGGTATATTTCGTTGAATTCTTCGCTTAGGCCTTCCAGGTTGTACTCGTTGAAGAAATTCGCCGGGTCCAGTTCGCACCAAACGGCGCTCGCGCCATTTTTCACGATTAATTGCATTTTTGCGGCGGAAAGATGCAGAACGGCTGATTTGTTGATTTTGTGGATTACGCCGATTATTTCTGGAATTTAAGGTTCTGTTAGGATGGTTGGACGGGTGAGTGGTTGTTTATTTACTTGTTAAATTATGGATGAAGGTGATGTCGGTCACTCTGGCTCGGAACTTCATTTTGGCGCTGTTTCGCTCGCCACCGTGTGTCGGAATTGAGAAATTGAAGCGGTTTATAGGATATTTATATGGTTTGTTTTTTTAAATTTTATATTGTGTTTCATATTTTGTAAATGTGGAAAAAATGTTTTATTTAATTTGATGTTTTAGTTTGATTTATTAAATTCGTGGGGCGAAAACAACGAAACTGGTGTTGTTGTTTCGAAGGATGAGGAACAAGATGGCGGCAGTCTTTGACTACTTGCGAACAACCACCACTAGATGGCGAAACGTAATTTTTGGTATAATCTGTTTACTGCGCGACATCGGTGAATGACAAAACCCAAAGTTAAAAATTTCATTAATTTTATTAAGATACGAAGAATTAAAACATTTGAAAACACTAAAAATTATCTTTTTCCAACTAGATATTACCGAGCGAATATCTCATAGTTTTCGGACTTTTTCCCTTCTGACTAGCGGGTTGTTTATCTTGATTTCTTCAGCGCCCATCTGCCGGTAGTCAAACGTGCAATCGTGTTTATCAGAATATCGATGCAGACTGCAGAATAAACCGCCGCATCTGCACTCAATACCAGCGAGCCGAACATTCTTGCGACAAGTTCGACACCTGTTCTTTTTCTTCGTTTCCTTTTGCGGTAAATCCTTGATATCGGGTTCGGGTTCCTGTTCCTGGCTCGAAGCTGGCGCAGTCGGAGCTGGCGTTGGAGTTGGGGCAGCGACGGGGACGGGGACAAGCGGTTTGCTATATTTGTAACACGTGGAGCACAAACCGTCTGTCGCTGGACTGCCGTAAAACCCACACCCGGAAGGACAAAGAGTTTCATTCGTGTCACGGTTAGGGATTGCAGTACCGGTTTCAGTATCGGTTCCAGTACCGGTATTGGTACCGGGATTCAGTACCAGTCTTGGTACCGAGGTTTTTTTTCTGTCGGTACTGAGGGCCGGTACTAGTACCGTAAGCTTTTCTTGGTACCGGAACCGTCCCTCACACTGGAACCGGAACCGATACTTTCCATAATCATAAACAACACAACAACGTGACAAATTTTATTTCACTCGTTATTTACTCTTTTTAAAAACTTGGAAATAGTAATAATGACAAATGGCTAAACTAGAACAGCAAGCATTTGAATATGGCACAAAAAAGACTGGTACTAAATTTCCAAATCTGGTGCCACAACTTCAAACCCCAATATCTCAACAACCAGACCACGGATTTTTTTATTTAAAAAACCAAACGATACAGAGAACCTTCTCTTCTACAAATCCTAAAAGGCAGAACACTCTACCCCTCTTGGTTTTCGAGCGGCGACCGTTTGAATTTGGCGCACCTGAAATTAGAAAACCCAAATATTCCAAGTTTTTAGCATTTTTAATTTCAGCGTTGTTGCATTTCAGAGTTTTTGATTTCTGTGCTTGCTACACGAAGGATTCACGAAGGATTCACGAAGGCTCCCCAGCGGGCTCCCCAGCGGGCTCCCCAGCGGGCTCCCCAGCGGGCTCCCCAGCGGGCTCCCCAGCGGGCTCCCCAGCGGGCTCCCCAGCGGGCTCCCCAGCGGGCTCCCCAGCGGGCTCCCCAGCGGGCTCCCCAGCGGGCTCCCCAGCGGGCTCCCCAGCGGGCTCCCCAGCGGGCTCCCCAGCGGGCTCCCCAGCGGGCTCCCCAGCGGGCTCCCCAGCGGGCTCCCCAGCGGGCTCCCCAGCGGGCTCCCCAGCGGGCTCCCCAGCGGGCTCCCCAGCGGGCTCCCCAGCGGGCTCCCCAGCGGGCTCCCCAGCGGGCTCCCCAGCGGGCTCCCCAGCGGGCTCCCCAGCGGGCTCCCCAGCGGGCTCCCCAGCGGGCTCCCCAGCGGGCTCCCCAGCGGGCTCCCCAGCGGGCTCCCCAGCGGGCTCCCCAGCGGGCTCCCCAGCGGGCTCCCCAGCGGGCTCCCCAGCGGGCTCCCCAGCGGGCTCCCCAGCGGGCTCCCCAGCGGGCTCCCCAGCGGGCTCCCCAGCGGGCTCCCCAGCGGGCTCCCCAGCGGGCTCCCCAGCGGGCTCCCCAGCGGGCTCCCCAGCGGGCTCCCCAGCGGGCTCCCCAGCGGGCTCCCCAGCGGGCTCCCCAGCGGGCTCCCCAGCGGGCTCCCCAGCGGGCTCCCCAGCGGGCTCCCCAGCGGGCTCCCCAGCGGGCTCCCCAGCGGGCTCCCCAGCGGGCTCCCCAGCGGGCTCCCCAGCGGGCTCCCCAGCGGGCTCCCCAGCGGGCTCCCCAGCGGGCTCCCCAGCGGGCTCCCCAGCGGGCTCCCCAGCGGGCTCCCCAGCGGGCTCCCCAGCGGGCTCCCCAGCGGGCTCCCCAGCGGGCTCCCCAGCGGGCTCCCCAGCGGGCTCCCCAGCGGGCTCCCCAGCGGGCTCCCCAGCGGGCTCCCCAGCGGGCTCCCCAGCGGGCTCCCCAGCGGGCTCCCCAGCGGGCTCCCCAGCGGGCTCCCCAGCGGGCTCCCCAGCGGGCTCCCCAGCGGGCTCCCCAGCGGGCTCCCCAGCGGGCTCCCCAGCGGGCTCCCCAGCGGGCTCCCCAGCGGGCTCCCCAGCGGGCTCCCCAGCGGGCTCCCCAGCGGGCTCCCCAGCGGGCTCCCCAGCGGGCTCCCCAGCGGGCTCCCCAGCGGGCTCCCCAGCGGGCTCCCCAGTACCTCAGTGTTTAAGTGTCCGCCGCTCAAAAACTAAGAGGGGTAGAGTGTTGTACCTTTCAGGGTTTGTTGAGAAGGTCCTCTATATTGTTTGGTTATTTAAATAAAAAATTCCGTGATCAGGTTGTTGAGATATTGGGGTTTGAAGTTGTGGCACCAGATTTGGAAATTTAGTAAGTTTTTTTTGTGCCATATTCAAATGCTTGCTGCTCGAAAACTAAGAGGAGTAGAGACTTGTCCTGTTCAAGGTTTGTTTAGGAGAAAGTCCTCTATATTTTCGTGTAAAAAACATTGAAATCCGTGGTTAAAAAAATTGGGATTTGTTCTATCTGTAGTTTGGGCAAATGTTAATGTGGTGCCAACTTCAGCCTGGTGAATAAATTGCAGTGCTACAGTATTATCTAATTATACATGACAAATAAATATTTTTGTTGATAAATAGATTGACTTTCCAGAACCGGTACCAGTACCGGTGCCAGTACCGCTTTCGGTAGTAGTACCGGCCCCAATATCGGTGCCCATTTTTCATTCGGGACCGGAACCGAATATAGTACCGGAAAAAAATTTCAGTACCGAATACCGGTACCATGAAAACCGTCCGGTACTGCAATCCCTAGTCACGGTCCATGATCGTCTTTTGCGCTAATAAAACAAATTAATAAACTTTTTTAGTACACGGAGTTTCTTAATTTCGGATTGTCGAGGTTTGGATTGTCGCCTTAATGGAAATCTATCCGAAAAGCCCTGTTAAATACAAATCAGAAGCGTGACGTAAGGTATATGATATGAATGTTTTGCAGACGTTGTTCTTAAACTTTCCTGCCATCTGTCGTTAAAAGTCTGCAAGATTTACCGCAAGCATACTGGCGCGAGAGGGCGCCGTAAACGGACTTGATGCGTCCAGAATTTTCTTTTCTTCATCTCTGGTTTGATGACAAATGTTACTGAATATTTTCTCTGTTAATAATCACAGAAAAGAAGACTTTAACAGTTGTTTTCGGCAACGAAGAGACGGACCGGGACAGAAGCTGAAATGACGAGGATTTGTGAAGTAATAGTATTACTTACTGTATTACTGTATTACTGTAATACAAAACAATGCACTCCAAGCAATATTTTTCACATTCGATTTCAAACACTTCGGCGTGGTTAGCATTAAGTAACTCTTGAAACTCATCAACTCCTATGTCGATGTTTTGATTGAGATCTAGTTCTTTTTTCACGTACTGTAGTATCAAATTCGGGGCCGCAATTAATAGTTCTCACCTGATTGGTGAGTTTAAAACTATTCTTACATTGGTTTGAAAGAAAACTCTACATTATTGAGTTTAAATAAAAATAAAATAACATTTTCTTAGAGTATTGCTTCACATTAAGCCGCATGCCGGTGTAGTACGATTTATACCGACATACCGGTGTAGTACGATTTATACCGGCATACCGATAAACCTCGTTTTTAACGGCACACTTGTGTAAGTGAGTACAAATTTTTCTATATGAGAATTCAGCCAAAACAAGCATAAAATTTTTTTTAGATTTTTAAAATGTAAGAAATTGCCTTAAATTTCTATAAATTTAACCAGATTTTAGTAAAAATCTGCAGAAAATTAAGAAAACTTAAATTTTAGGCCTAAAAACCATAACATAATTATTCATCCAGGCTCTTTAAAGTAAAAAAAAACAAAACCTGCTTTTTTACTTATATCGGCATGTTGTACTCAATTTTAAAAACCTAATAAACCCATGCCCAACGGCATGCCGCTTTACGTGAGGTAATACGTGTTCACGGTAGAGCGTCGATTATCAAAACTGAAGTGTGTGTTCATATAAAACCGATTTGTTCGTGTAATTGGTAAAAACATTTATTTTAGGGTTAGAAATTATTTCTTTATATATTTATTTTTATTTTGCAAATTATTTGAAATAATGTTTATTTATTTTTTAAAAAGTGTTAGATTTTTAAACCGTTGCAAGAGATGTTCAAGGGCTTGATTTGTCGAGAGAATTTTGTGCGGGTTTATCAAGAGCAGATAGTCAAGAAGGAATTAACTCATTTGATGGATTGCTTTGATGGTAGGAATTGGCAGATTTTAATCTAATTTAATTACTGTATGGCCGCGGCTACTATTCATGGGCGGCTCTTATTTGAACTTGTGGCCATTTTTATTAGTTTTACGTTCATTTTGCATTTGGAACGAACGTAGAAAAATGTTCAACATTCATTTTGCTTCTTTTTCCGTTTTAATTGCTCTAGAAATATGTTAATTTATTTGTTTATTCTCTAGGAATTGTGCAAGGATGCGACGTGCAGAACTCAAAACTTTATATTTTCATTTCTTCATCCTAAATGTCCTAAATCCTAAATGTTGAAATTAAAGCAAATTTAAATTGTTTGATAACGTTTTCTACGTTTCGGCAGATTTGCGTCGAACATTATGACGTTGTGCTTTGACTTTGTGGCTTGTTTAACAACTTACATGACTAAAAACCATCTCAGGAATTATAGTTACGTCGCGCTGAAACAATTTTTGAAGGTAGAAAATGAGTTGTAGTGGAATAATCGATATTTAATTGTTGTTTCTTTATTTATAGATGAAGTTTAATATTGTTTTGATGCTGAGTTTTGATTTTGATCTTGCGCAGTCGGCGTTTGGCGCGTTGTCTATGTTGATTTTCTTGTATCAAGTGGGTTTTATTTGTTTTTAAAAATATTTAGAATTTAATTTGTTTTGTTGTGTTTGTAAGACCAGTATCAAGAAATCGTGGAAAGCATTTTGAGCAGTCAAGTGGACCAAGTTTGTTATCAACGATTGGGGAATTTGTTTAATGGCGGGGGTTCAGTTGATTGACGACAGGCAAAACCAAACGGAATCCCGTTAAAATTTTGAACAGTTTGTTGCTGATGTGAGGGGGGTTTTTGTGTGTCAAATGAAATTGTTCATGTAGTTTATTCAATTGTTTACTTTATATCTCTTATTCATTATGTTATTCCATTTCTCATCTCTCATTCTTCAATTCTTATTCCCCATTCATTCCTCTCTCCATAACCATCTCACTTCTTAATTTATACCTCTTATTCATTATTGTTTACTTTATATGTCATCTCACTTTTTATCCTTCATCTCTCACTTCTCATACGTCGCCCCTTACTCTCATTCCTCACTTATGTCTCGTCTTTGATTTCTTATTCCTCAGCTCTACTTATCTCCTTCCTCACTTCTTATCTATTATCCCACACTTCTTAACCTTCACTGAATTCCTTATCTCATCTCCCCTCTCTCCTCCTCTCCTCTCTTCCCATACCCTCTGATCATCTCTTTCCTTCCAGATCGGTCAATTTAAAAATAAATTTAAACATAAAAATTAATTAAATGGCTGAACATGATGGAAATTTATTTGTTGGTGATATCTGTTACACAAACTAAAAATATCGCCACCAGATGGTGCAACGAATTGTTTTTAGCACCATCTGATGGCGGTGTCACAAACTAAAATATCGCCACCAGATGGCGCTGCTAAAAAGAAGTTTGAATGAATCTAATGGATATTACGTTGCGCCATCTGGTGGCAATATTTTAGTTTGTGACACCGCCATCAGATGGTGCTAAAAACAGTTCGTTGCGCCATCTGGTGGCGGTGTCACGAACTGAAAGAACTAATAAAAATTTAATTGTTAATTTAGTTTATTATAAAAAATTCGTATTTTTCAACAATGAAGAAGAGATATAAGGTAAACAATGAGGAAAAAGAGATGAGAAGAGAGGAATGAGGAATAAGAACTGAAAGACAAGGGATAAGAAGTGAGAGATGAGGAATAAGAACTGAAAACCAAGGGATAAGAAGTGAGAGATGAAGAATATGAAGAGAGGGAAGAGAGATAAGAAGTGACGGATGAGGAATAAGAAGAGAGATGAAAGATAAGTTAGGAATGAGAGATAAGAAGTGAGAGATGACAGATGAGGGATGAGGGATAAGAAGTGAGGATTGAGAAATGGAATAAGGTGTAAGAAATAACATAAGGAATAACAGATATAAAGTAAACATTAAAATAAAGAAAATCGTTTGTTAAAGAAGAAAATAAAACATGTAACCACGCAATCAATCTTGTTTTCGAAGAGTATAAAATGTAATAAAATTCTACCGATAGAAAGTCCGCATTGAAAAAAAAATTGGAAAATATAAATCAAATTATTCGTGCAAAAATGTATTTTAAGTAAGTAGTAAAAAACTCGAATATCCGATTCTTGTTTTTTTATTTTAATTAATCTTCGATATGCTAATTAATTCATTGATGCGACGATCGAGTCGGAGTGGTCACTTCCAGGTCCATCGTTCGGCACACCCATCCGGCAAAATCCATTCTCTCCGTCTCTGCATTCTTTATGAACGACGGAATTTTTAAATTTATTCAGTTGTACATTCTTAAATTTGGAAATTGTACTCACCCAAATACATAGTTTCGATCGTGGATGGCCGTAGCTGCCGACCATGACGCCGCGCCAGTCTTCTTCCCACAATCCCATCTGATCTTTGCTTTCGCTCGTGTTCCATCTGGTGGAAGAAACCTGAAACTTGATAATAAATAAAGCGTCATCAGTTCTTGTTCAGTTGAAAATAATTTTGCCCGGATTCAATATCAAATCAAAATGTAAAAAACTGAATAATTCCATTTCCTACAATTCGCTGAAAAACAAACAATGAATTTTGCCTAATGACTGAATGTAACAGATAGGCATATGCATGTGCAGTTGTTGAGATATCTGCAATAAACCAAGTTTTCCGACAACTTTTTCTCTTGAAAAATTCCGTTTTTTTTATCATAACTCTGCAACCGCAACAGATAGGCATATGCATGTGATGTTTAATCGCTTTTCTAACTCATTTCCGATCGATTGAGCCCATTTCTGGCACTTTTTCAATTTTGGACCGATTTTGGCCATTTCTCCATAGGTTAGCCTTTGGGTTTTTGTCAAAATTGGCAAAAATTGAAAAAGTCCCAGAAATGAGCTCAATTGATCGGAAATGAGCTAGAAAAGCGATTAAACATCACATGCATATGCTTATCTGTTACGGTTGCAGAGATATTGTCGGAAAACGAAATTTTTCAAAAGAAATCCTGTCGCAAAATAAAAATAAAACTCCAATTTCGTCTTTTTAATCCAATTTATTTGGCAGCTTGCGCTAAGCTATTCATATCGGTCGTAAAGTCGAGCATGTTGGCGTTCTCTAGCTGGGCGACCTCGACCAAAAAATGTAGTAAAGTGACGCGCGGTTTGTTCGCGCGAGTCTCGTATAACTTGGCCAGAGTATTCATTTTAAACCCGACCGCGCTTCCCTGCAAAACAAATTGTAAAACTGAAGCAAAACACAACCAAATTTAAATAAAAAACAACAACGCAACTGCATTCAGGTGTGCAAAACAAGTGCCAGAAACTCCTCGAGTGATTTGTTATTGAGCAAATCGTTTCCGGTAATCAGAATCGCCTCCAATTGAAGTCGGAGCGCCTCCATCGACGGCTCAAACTCCTCTCTCTGCAGCAGCGCTTCGACGCGCAAAGCGTAAAAATCCAGCGACCCCAACTCCAGGATAAACTTCTCTGCAAACATATTAATTACTGTGCCTGTACTCTAAAGTATCGATACATTTTTGTATGGAAAAATGAAATATAAATAAGCAAACTAAAGTTTGAATTTGCAAAATTATTGAAAACTATAATATACAATACATGAAATAATCGGGCGGTATTCAATACGGTATTATTTCATTTGTTCGTCTCCAGATGACGCGAGCGACCAGAGGCAGTTTGTAATGGGGAAACGGTGGCGCCATCTGTGTTTTCAAGTTGCTATTAATTAGGAGCGAAAATTCCTCCGAATGGTTATTATGCTTTGGAAATGACCCGATTTATCGCCCATGTTAGGAATGCAATACGGTATCAGTTTCAACAGGTTTTGCACGTGAGCGATAAATTCGGATACGTCTTTTGGAAAAGCAGTTTAGTTTCAAACAGGTTTTGCACGATGGGTGATAAATTCGGATACGGTTTTTTACATTTCCAATTGAGTTTCAACCATGTTTTGCACTCGGGCGATAAATTCGAATACGGGTTTTGCATTTGCTGTTGAGTTTCGAAAGTTTAAGCACTGCAATTCGTCTTCGCCGCACGGCTTATTAATTGACGTCTGCGTCCAAATGTTTCCCTTTGCTGGCCATTTTGGAGAACAAAATATTCTCATCTTCGTATTGCGTGTGTTTGCTGTCCTGATCGTGCGTCTGTGCCTTTTTTAGGATAAATACTATGTTCGTTGGCCAGTTGCAGGAAAACAGCTTCATATTGGGCCAAACCCTTTGGATTGGGCGTCACCGGCGCCTAAAAACAAAATAAATAAAAAACAACAACAACAACAACAAATAAATCTATTATTTTTACCTTAAGAATCGCCGATTCACTTGTAACCTAAATAAAATCAACATTAATCAAGCATTAAATCACTGCCTACACACAAACTTGCTTCAATTTTAAAGGTTTGCTCGAATAAACGCGCAGAGTAAACGTGGCTTCTTGTCCCGGCTCGAACGTGGTCGGTATGACGACGTAGCCGCCCTGTTTCAACTGACAGCGGTGCGTCACCTGCCCGCTGTTCGTCTCAAAGTCTCAAAGTTAACTTGCTAATGAGTAATGAATAATAAAATAAGCACTTTTTATACCTTGTTTTTGCGAATACAGTGCCAAAATCCAAAATCCAACCATTTCAATTGTTGGGTCTGACAACTCCAAAAAAGTTTTATTTGTGACTACTGACTAGCAAGTGTGATGCTTTTCCAGCCTCGCATTATTAAGTCAAATACAGCTTGTAACCACTACACACTTCTGGCAAACTTATCCACTTGTCTTCATTATAAAGTGGTACATTTATAATTTATGTTCGAAGTTAAAAATAATGTCTGAAAATTATTTATTACATTTTTAGATATTATTTTTAAATCACACGTTAAATAAAATTGAACTACGTTTTAATGGCCGCCAAAAATGTAAAAGCAGGATGTAAAGTCGGGCCTACCGTAGCTGTCCTATTGCGCCATACTGCATAAACTAGACACACATTCAGGAAATGAAATTGCAAAAGCTGCTTTCCTTATTTTTATCGTAATGACAAGATTTACTGTTGCAACAAATGAACCAAACACAAAGAAAATGAACGCACAGGTGAGAGTAGGCCTTAACTATATTTTTATTACAAGTCTCAGCACTTTCGTTTTTGCTGCCTCATCGTTAGTAACTTGTTTGCATAAAAGGAGCATACATTCGCTAAGCAGAACCAAACGAGTGTACTCCACTCCCATTTCAAGTAATTTGAGTTTACTTTGCTCCCAATCTGTGACACTGTCAACATCCAACAATGAAAATGAAAGCAACTGTTGTAGCTTTGCTGATTTTATTCCTCATTGCATCAGCCACAGCACTGTAAGTATAATTGAATCTAGCAAGTTAGAACCAAGGATAACATGAACATGTATCCGTATGTTATTTCCAATTGATTCCTTGTTCCGTGCGCTGATTGGATGACAGCAATCACGTGTCATGCATTGCTTGCTAACTAAGCATGTTTGTTACTTGCTGTAATCCCAGAATACAGTGCGGCTATATATTCTGTGGCGCCATCGGTGGCAAAACGCACCGAACAGTGGATACAAGTCCATGTTATCCTTGGTTCATAGTATAAGCATTTCTAAAGGGTGTCTTGACGCAAGATTTGAATTTGCCGCCATTTGTGCAGTAAATTGTTGGAAACCCTGAAACAACAATGATTTGACAGCTGAGAGTTTAGGGTTTTTTCTGCCAAAATTGGATGATATTGATGTGGCCAATATCTGGTTTCAACAAGACGTTGCCACATGCCATACAGCCCGTGAAACAATTAAATTACTGCACAAATGGCGGCAAATTCAAATCTTGCGTCAATTTTGGGACACCCTTTATAAGCAACGTATAAAACTCAGTAATTACTGTATTTTCTTTAGTGGCGACAATGCTCTCCCTAAAGCTTGTGCCGGTCGTGGCGGAATCTGCTACATGATATTCAGCAGGTGCTGCGACAGGTTCATTTGCAGGCAAACACTATTTAGCCTTTTCGGCACATGCCAAAAACCGTAATGAAAATCATATCCGATATTGCAAATTAAAAATGTACTTGATTTCTCTTGTACTCTTATTTGTTCTTCATTAAAAACTAACCTTTCCCCTGCAACTCATTAGATTCAACTCTTGCTAGACCTCACATTTGAATATCCATATGGATGCTTGACCATTCATTCGCTCTACTTCACCCACTTACAATTTGGATTAGAAATATCCATTTTATTATAAATTTTGGCAGTTTTATTCAAACTGTTTTGTTATTCATCACAAAATTCTAAAAGAAAAGCATTAAATGCTTAAAAATTGGCAAAAAAACTCAACTTTTTATCTTCAACCCTGCAATGGTGGCAAATCTGCAAATTCTGACACCAAAAATCGAAATTTATTTAGCAACTGCGTAAAATTTACTTGCTTCACTCATCCTGTATATTTATTATACGCAGTGGCGGACTGGCCGCATATTTACAAACTGTAGTTCAGAAATCTTTGCGGCCAGAAGTGACTAATGCATCTAACACAATTATTAACGCAGGACGTCAAGTTTCCCGCTCAGATTGCTCTACACCATACCAAGCAAAACAAAGCATAAAAAATCAAACAAACGTCGTTAAATTCAGACGATAAATTCAAAATTCAAACACCGTTCGAACTATTGATGGATTAGTCATTCCTGGCCATGAAATCAGCACAGGGATTCCTGAAGCGCCTGCAGTTTGTAAATGTGGCAGTTTGCCCTTAAACATTAAACAATGTGTTAAAAATAAAATAAAAGTTGCAATTCTAATATTTTAATAATATTTTTAGACCTATACTCTGGCCATGTGTAAGTTTGGCCTAACTCCGAGCCTCATAACTCACTCTGTGCTGCCACCAGGAAAAATAGTTCATAGTTTATTGCTTGCTTCTTCCAGAAATCTTAGAACGTTCGCTTACTATTTTCAGTAGATCGGTTGCAATCCTGGTGTTTGGATCTATTTTCTTGTATCACTGCACCAGAGAAAAGGCTCGGAGTTAGGCCAAACTTACACATGGCCAGAGTATAGTCCGCCATTGATTATACACATTTTATAGTTACATTCCTTATAAATTCTATTACAAACTTAATCACCTATTGGGTTTTACTACAAACAATTAAATAATTTAACTTGATTTCCCTTGTAATCGAATTTGTTCCCTATTAAAAACTAACTAACTTTCCCCTGCATTCTGCTGCTGGTTTATTCATTACAGTAGCTGCATTCAAAAGCTAAACTACCGTACTGCCTCATTTAAACGCCCGGGCGTTGTTTAATTTTTTTTTTGGGTCGACCCCCTCCCGGTAAAGTCGGTTCGGGGCGGCGCGCGGTGCATTAAACGCCGCCGAACCCCCGGCATTTATTCGGGCCCGGCGTTTGAATAAACCCGGGCGTTTAAATGAGGCAGTACGGTATTTTGTGTTTTACTTCAATTTTAAAACAAAAATGACATCATTTCCTGTTTAAACCTATGTTAAAGCTTAAAATACTGCAGCTGTTATTTTGTTTGTGTCACCTTGATAAAATTATGAAAGGATTGTGTTTATTGACACTCTTATTTCAATTCGAAAAAACCTAAATTAATTGATATTACATACATTTATTTTCCCACCAAATTATGATTCTACTCCCCATTAACAGTGATTGATTCCGATAACTTTTTTTCGATGTTTTCGACGTTTTCAGCACGTTTAAGTAATACGAGAAATGTATACCATAATTTGGGACAGAAATAATACGAGAAATCAAAACGCTGGCAACAAAAACGCTGAAATGGAAAATGCTAAAAAAATTGAATATTTTATTCATTTAATTAATTAATATAAAACGTCAGAAAACACTGAATCACAGCATAAAAAATAAAAAAACGCTGGATTCAAAGATGACAGCAAACAAAAACGCTGGCAACGCTGTGCACCATAATAATAATAATCAATAATCAATAATAATAATATAGAAAAAATACAAACAAATTACCGTACTACCTCGTTTAACGCCCGAGCGTTTATATATTTTTTTCAGCCGACCCACCCAGCAGCAATATAAAACCCGGCGTTTAATCGGGCCCGGCACTTAACCAGATAAATAGTGCAAAATTAGTTATCGGAAAAATAAATTTTTTAAAATTTACAACATAACAACCTACAACTCCCATTCAGCTAATAAATGGTCAGAAACAGAGATTTGATTGGAGCCACAAAGGTGTTTTATAAATTTGCCCAACCGGAAATAGTACCATACGTAATGTGAGCGTATGTTATCGGAATGTTATCTGAATGTAATTAGCCATTTCACGTTTACGCAGAGCCGATTTAAAGCCCGGCGTTTATACGGGGCTGGCACGTTTATATTTTTGGGTCAATGACTGCCCGGCACTAAAACGGGCCCGGAATCTTAATGAACCCGGGCGTTTAAACGAGGCGGTACGGTAAAGTAAACAGCATAATTTTTGTTAATTTTGATTAGTTAAAAAGAATTACTGGTACAGTTTAAGTTTGAGTAATGTTTATAGTGTTGGGTCAAGAAATATCTACAAGTTGGTGAAATGAAAAGTCAGAAGAAAAAATAAAAAATAAAAAATAAAAAATAAAAAATAAAAAATAAAAAATAAAAAATAAAAAATCATTTCTCTCATCTTTGGTGCTTTAATACCTTCAAAAACAGTCAAATTTCCCGTCAAAACTATTTCTAAAACGTCAAAATAGCATCAACTTTGACATCGACCAATTTCTGAACATTCAAAAAAATGATTAATAAATCCCCGAAATGAGAATCGAACATGGCTAAGAAGAAGACTTTCACGGATTGATTTTATTTATAAGAAAAAACAACATACATCTCAATGCGTACTTTATAATTGATAATATTAATAATAAAGTGATTATTTTAACGAACTTAAATCACTTATTTATTTCGATTTTAGCAAATTTTTCAACTATTTTCAATTTCCAATAATTTTCCTTTAATTTCCACTATTTTTGCTTAATTCTTGATAAATTTATATACAATATATATAAAATATTATATATAAAATATTTTATATTTACATTTCTTATAAATTTTATTCCCAACTTAATAGCCTAATGCGCTTTACCTAATTAGCTTCCATTGTAAACGATCAAATAGGGTAAAACTATAATAAAGCAGGTGCTGTCGTCGTAAACTAGACTCAAATTGTATATAAGCGAACGCAATTCGACAACTAAAACCAAACATCAACATCCAGCTCTGAAAATGAAAGCAACTGTTTTGGCTCTGCTCTATTTATTCTTCGCCATGTCAGCCTTGATTCTGTAAGTATAAGAAGCATTTCTAACATCCAACTAAACTCAGTAATTATTTTGTTTAAAGTGAGGCCAATGCCGCAGATTGTCGCGGTGAAAATAAATTCTGCGACAGTAAAACCGGTAGGTTTCCATGCTGTGAGCCCCTCATTTGCAAGGGCGAGATAATTAAAAGGTGCTATCAGCCAGAATAAAAAAAAATAGCCGATACCGAATGAATTGAAAATGTACCTCGACTTGATTTCTCTTGTAATCGAATTTGTTCTCCATTAAAAACTAACCCTTCCCCTGCAATCTGCTGGTTTATTCATTAAGCTTAGTAGCAACACTCACTTCTTTCTGAAGCTGCCTGGGACGACGCAATTCAGATACACTCCAAACCGATACAACGTAGTCAGGGCACTTTTTTTTACACTTTTTTTTTTTTACACTTTTTACACTTTTTTTTTAAAGTGAGGCCAATGCCGCAGCATTTTGTAGCGATCCAGTACAATCCTGCGCGTGGTTCCGATGCTGCGACGGTTCCTTTTGCCACAATAGCAAATGCACTAGCAATGTACGAAATAGACCCTGACATTTAACTTGATTTCCCTTGTAATCGAATTTGTTCTTCATTAAAAACTAACCTTTCCCCTGCAATCTGCTGCTGGTTTATTCATTGCACATACTGTTGGTTAAAACACTTCCATAATTTCGCTCCCGACTGATGACGACCTGAATCAACATCTGGCTGACCAAGAACAAGTAAATTGAAAAAACTATGATTTTGGAAAAGGCTTTTATATTGGTTTTTCAAATCGCCGCCAGAGTGCGCTACTACCGCAGATTTTTCCGTGATTGCCGTGAACGCGCCGAAAATAGCAAACTAATGGACTTTTCCACATTAAAATGGAAAAACAAAATATATGGACAGATAGGAATTTTTATTTTAACCCGTAAACATTAAACAGTAGGTGCGTTCAATTTCAAACTGATAATCCGATTCTCTCGTTTATCTGGATTTTCACTACCGGAAATGATGCAAAACGAGTCATATTTTAGAGAATCGGCAATAATAATATTGGACGACCAATATTTTTATACCCAGTCCGCCACTGATTATACACATTTTATAGTTACATTCCTTATAAATTATATTACAAACTTAATCACCTATTGGGTTTTACTACAAACAATTAAATAATTTAACTTGATTTCCCTTGTAATCGAATTTGTTCCCTATTAAAAACTAACCTTTCCCCTGCATTCTGCTGCTGGTTTATTCATTACAGTAGCTGCATTCAAAAGCTAAACTACCGTACTGCCTCATTTAAACGCCCGGGCGTTGTTTAATTTTTTTTTTGGGTCGACCCCCTCCCGGTAAAGTCGGTTCGGGGCGGCGCGCGGTGCATTAAACGCCGCCGAACCCCCGGCATTTATTCGGGCCCGGCGTTTGAATGAACCCGGGCGTTTAAATGAGGCAGTACGGTATTTTGTGTTTTACTTCAATTTTAAAACAAAAATGACATCATTTCCTGTTAAAACCTATGTTAAAACTTAAAATACTGCAGCTGTTATTCTGTTTGTGTCACCTTGATAAAATTACGAAAGGATTGTATTTTATTGACACTATTTCAATTCGAAAAAACCTAAATTAATTAATATTACATACATTTATTTTCCCACCAAATTATGATTCTACTCCCCATTAACAGTGATTGATTCCGATAACTTTTTTTCGATGTTTTCGACGTTTTCAGCACGTTTAAGTAATACGAGAAATGTATACCATAATTTGGGACAGAAATAATACGAGAAATCAAAACGCTGGCATCAAAAACGCTGAAATGGAAAATGCTAAAAAAAATTGAATATTTTATTCATTTAATTAATTAATATAAAACGTCAGAATACACTGAATCACAGCATAAAAAATAAAAAAAAGCTGGATTCAAAGATGCCAGCAAACAAAAACGCTGGCAACGCTGTGCACCATAATAATAATAATCAATAATAATAATATAGAAAAAATACAAACAAATTACCGTACTACCTCGTTTAACGCCCGAGCGTTTATATATTTTTTTCGAGCCGACTCACCCGGCGGCAATATGAAACACAGCGTTTAATCGGGCCCGGCACTTAACCAGATAAAAAGTGCAAAATTAGTTATCGGAAAAATAAATTTTTTAAAACTTACAACATAACAACCTACAACTCCCATTCAGCTAATAAATGGTCAGAAACAGAGATTTGATTGGAGCCATAAAGGTGTTTTGTATTTGCCCAATCGGAAATGATACCATACGTAATGTAAGCGGCACTTTTGGAACGTTATCTAAATGTAATTAGCCATTTTACATTTACCCGGCGCCGATTTATAGCCCGGCGTTTATACAGGGGAAGCATGTTTAGATTTTTGGATCGATGAGTGCCGGACGCTAAAATGGGCCCGGCATTTAATGAACCTGGGCGTTTAAATGAGGCGGTACGGTAAAGTAAACAGCCTAATTTTTTTTCAATTTTGATTAGTTAAAAAAAATTACTGGTACAGTTTAAGTTTGAGTAACGTTTATAGAGTTGGGTCAAGAAATACCTACAAGTTGGTGAAATAAAAAAATAAAAATTAAAAAATAAAAAATAAAAATTCAAAAATCATTTCTCTCATCTTTGGTTCAAAAACAGTCAAATTTCCAGTCGAAACTATTTCTAAAACGTCAAAATAGCATCAACTTTGACATGACCAATTTCTGAACATTTAAAAAAATGATTAATAAATACCCGAAATGAAAATCGAACATGGCTAACAAGAAGACTTTCAAAGATTGATTTTATTTATAAGAAAAAAAAATCACCCATCTGAATGCGTACTTTCCAATTGATAATAATAAAGTGATTATTTTAATGAAATTAAATCACTTAATTACCAATTTATTTCGATTTTAGCAAATTTTCCAACTATTTTCAATTTCCAATAATTTTCCTTTAATTTCCACTATTTTTGCTTAATTCTTGATAAATTTATATATATACAATATATATAAAATAGTTTATATGAAATAGTATATATAAAATGGCGGTGGCTATTTCCACCCCCTAGAGGGTGAAAATAGAATCTGGGCTATTTCCACCCTCTAGAAGGTGGAAATAACTCAAATAAGATATTTCCACCCTCCAGCGTAATACCGTACCGCGGTATTTCTTTCCCAAAAATATCAAAAAACGGTATACCGTAATACCGCAAATACCGGATATTCTGCATATACCGCAAATACCACAATTCAATTGTGTTTTTCATCGTTTTCTTCCATTTTTTAGTTTGATTTTCATCAATTTGTTCCATTTCTAGTTTGATTTTCATCATTTTGATTCATTTCTAGTTTGATTTTTATCGTTTTGTGGAATTAAAAACAATGAAAACAATTTACATTGCTTATAAAATATTTTATATTTACATTGCTTATAAAATATTTTATATTTACATTGCTTATAAAATATTTTATATTTACATTGCTTATAAAATATTTTATATTTACATTGCTTATAAAATATTTTATATTTACATTGCTTATAAAATATTTTATATTTACATTGCTTATAAAATATTTTATATTTACATTGCTTATAAAATATTTTATATTTACATTGCTTATAAAATATTTTATATTTACATTGCTTATAAATTTTTTTCCCAACTTAATTGCCTAATCAGCTTTACCTAATTAGCTTCCATTCTAAACTATCAAATAGAGTAAAACTATAATAAAGCAGGTGCTGTCGTCGTAAACTAGACTCAAACTGTATATAAACTAACGGAATTCGACAACTAAAACCAAACATCAACATCCAGCTCTGAAAATGAAAGCAACCGTCTTGGCTTTGCTGTTTTTATTCCTCGCTGTGTCAGCCATGATACTGTAAGTATAAGAAGCATTTCTAAGCATCAAACAAAACTCAGTAATTATTTTCTTTAAAGTGAGGCTAATGCCTTACTATTGTGTAGCTATCCTGAAGAATCCTGCAGCATGTTATCCCAATGCTGCGGAGGTTCCTATTGCTACTATGGTGTATGCGTTCGTTACCAAACTAAAAAATGGTGGTAGCCGATATCGTATAAATTGAAAATGTACCTGACATTTAACTTGATTTCCCTTGTAATCGAATTTGTTCTCCATTAAAAACTAACCTTTCCCCTGCAATCTGCTGCTGGTTTATTCATTACACTTACTGTTGGTTAAAACACTTCCATAATTTCGCTCCCGACTGATGACCTGAATCAACATCCGGCCGACCAAAAACAAGTAAATTGAAAAAACTACGTTTTTGGAAAAGACTTTTATATTGGTTTTTCAAATCGCCGCCAAAGTGCGCTACTACCGCAGATTTTTCCGTGATTGCCGTGAACGCGCCGAAAATGGCAAACTAATGGACTTTTCCACATTAAAATGGAAAAACAAAATATATGGACAGATAGGAATTTTTATTTTAATCCTTAAACATTAAACAATGTGTTAAAAATAAAATAAAAGTTGCAATTTTATAGTTTTATAGTGAGCAACAATAATATTTAACGACCAATATTTTTATACCCAGTCCGCCACTGATTATACACATTTTATAGTTTCATTCCTTATAAATTCTATTACCAACTTAATCACCTATTGGGTTTTACTACAAACAATTAAATAAAAAGCATTGTCTTAAAGCAAAACCACACCATCAACATCCGTCTCTAAAAATGAAAGCAACGTTTTTGGCTTTGCTCTATTTATTCCTCGCCATGTTAGCCTTGATTCTGTAAGTATTAAGCATTTCTAACATCCAACAAAACTCAGTAAAAATTTTGTTTAAAGTAAGGCCAATGCTGCGGATTGTGTAGGTTTAGGACAAGGCTGCGCAAGCAAGACATGCTGTGATCCGCTCTATTGCGAGGGCATCAAGAAGAAAAGGTGCCATGTACCAAAACAAAAACCAGCATAGCCGAAATCGCACGAATTGAAAATGTACCTCGACATTTAATTTGTTTTCTCTTGTAATCGAATTTGTTCTCCATTAAAAACTAACCCTTCCCCTGCAATCTGCTGGTTTATTCATTCGTAGTACTCATAAGCAGTTTTCTACGTAGGAAACCAGTCTGCCCACAGAAATTTTGCCTACAGAAAAAACCGGTACTCACAAATTTCATTCCGGTCTTGGAATGTCTGTGAGATACGTTCTGTGAACTTTCTGGCATGTCGATGCAACGGAAATCTGATCTTCGTTTCCAGGCACAGAAAGTAGCGATCGATCTTGACAATTTGTGACCGATCGTAATTTTTTTTAACCGGTCTCAAATATGGTAGCAATCAGTTCTGCCAACAAATGCAAACAACTAAATATTCTATTTATAAAGATAGATTATTAGTTTACAAATAAAATTAAAAATTAAAAATAAACTAGCAATCTTATTCATCCTAACCCCAAAAGTAGTCTTAAAAATTTTTATTGGCATCCATCTTGTTTCTTCTTCATGGACATTCACCGTTTCTTTTCTGTTGCATAGAGCTGTGAGTACCACAAAAAGTCTAGTGTGACAGACTGGCATATGTTCTGCTACCTGATAGGCTTTTCTGTCAAGTCTATACACACAGAAAAGTCTGTTAGCATACACTTCTGTTAGCAGATGATCTTATCAGTACTAAGCTTTACGGATGTGCCTAAAGGATTAAGTTGCAGCTTGAATGGTAACATGAGTGTCTAATAGTGTGCTAAAATTGTCTTGTTTGGAGTAGGATCTAGTTTTAATTATGGAAAAAACAACTTCAACTTTTTTATTGTTATTATTATTTATTATTATTATTATTATTTTTATTATAAACATCTGTACAAACCATTAACTAATTAAGCACGTATTATTCGTAAAGCCTGGTTCACACTTGCGGATACGCGGCGAATATGTTGCATCCGGGGTTTGCTGCAATGAGCTGTGATTGGCTGCGGAAAAAAATCACGGGGCCAAAGTAGGAATTATTTCTATTTTTCCAATCACAGCTCATTTGCAGCAAACCCCGGATGCAACGTATCCGCAAGTGTGAACCAGGCTTAAAGCGGGCTAAAATTGCATATAAGGCAACTTGAGAAACGAAGCAACACTGAAGACTTAACTGACCTATTCGTACTCTATCAACATTCAAAATTCAACTCTGAAAATGAAAGCATCTGCTCTCTTTTTGCTGTGCGTCTTCATATTAGCTGCTGCACACTTGTAAGTATAGACATGCGTTGAAACATTTACCCACACGAATAAGTAATGTATTTATCATATATGTTTAAAATGTATGTATAATACAAGTTGCGAATAGTGAGTTTGCGGTTGCCAATTATTCCTTATAATTATGAGTTGCAAGCTCATAATTATAATTATAATTCCTTCTTGAAATAGGCACTTGCGGTGCAATAAATATATTTTATAAATTATACTTATAAATACCATGTAATGGTAGAACAAATCCCTATACAAAAGAAAATGAAAATCTGTAGTTTTACTAATTTGACAGTTTTCAGACATGAAATTGTCTTCCAGTTTATTTATTTGCTTATCTGGAATGATTTTAGTTGTTTCTATCCTTCGATGGCAGAAAGAAATTGTGATTGAAGCTGATTGTTGAAACAGGTCAGGCAGCCATTTTGAATTTCCATTAGCACCATCAGCGCCATTTGCAATAGTGGGAAAAGCTTCAAATAGTGTTAAGCGATCTGATTGGCTCCCTTATTTTACAAAATAGTGTAAAAGTTGAGGAGTTACGTTGTGTTATAAGTCCATTTTTATAGTTATGAGCTTGTAACTCATAATTATAAGGAACAATTGGCAACCGCAAACTCACTAATATGTGAAATATACTAAAAATAGCCCCTTTTTAGTTATTTCAGATCTATTGAATACATATACGCATAACATATACAGAATACATCAAGAATATATTCTCCAACTAATTGGAATATATCTTAAATGTATTGGAATCACATATAAAATGTATTTATATATTTGATATACAATGTAAAATATATCTGGGTTATAATATACTTTAAATATACCGTATTAGTTATATATTGTAAATATACTGCCATTTATGTGGACTATAAGTTGAATATATCTGCAATATATGACTTTTTCGTGTGGGTAACAACAAGACACCAAATGATTTTTAACTTTATTTTAAAGGTTCGTCGCTGATGATAACTGTCTCTCTATAGGAAAATTATGTCTCAGTGATGATGCATGTTGCGAAACCTCAAGTTTAGGAAAACTAGTTTGTCATTGTCATATTCCTAACATATGTAAATGTCGGGCTAATTGTATGCCCACAGCAGAGAATTATCTTGTGGTCAAGTGCTTGAATTACACCACCAAATAGTTTTATCTATCTCTTGTAATTTTATTTCTTCTGCATTAAAAACTAATTCTAGGCCTATTTATATTTTCTTTCAATGTGCAGTTCACAGAGCGAGTCATCGTTCACTCTGTGCTCGTGATAAAGTTTCATTTTAATTTATAAATTACAGTCAGCGAATAAAGTTTAACCTCACCCCATTTATGAATTCTCACAGCAGATGGCGCTGCTGGCCACAGCATCATCGGGCTAGTCAACTGTCACATTGCTCGTGTAAACTAGCCAATAGAAAATCGCCAAAAAATTCACTCAAGTCGAACGCAGCGTCTCACAACTCCTGCTGTCACACTGATGCCGATAGGTTCCTATACTCAAAACCACCACAACGTTGATCTATTTCAGCCGGTTTACACCTAACTGTGGACTGTGCTCTACTACGCAGAAAAGTAGTTCTGTGTCAAAGCAATTCTGGTGTTTTGGACACTTTTTGTGCCACTAAAATTCGGTGAAACGAGCCCTGTTTTCCCACATTTCAAAAAATGATAAAAAAAAAATGAGAATTCGATGAAACGGGATTCGACGAAGTGATCCGACCTGCCTAAAAACCACTTCAACCACAACCAAAATCCCAACATTTGAAACCACAACACAAACTTTTTTTCTTTAATGTTTTTACAGCGGTCACACCTCACACCACATCACTAATTTTCTCAGTTTTCATAAACAATGTCACCATTCGAACAGTTTCGGCCGAAACGTGATTCTTAAACACGACTTCAAACGTCGGATGCTCCTGCAGCATGCGGATCACTTTCAGTCCGTTCGAATTGACCATCGGGTCCAGATCGACGCAGAAATGCGTCGCAGACACCAGAACCAGCTCGGTCAGCGTCGGTGGTGCGTGCAACACCACTGCGCTGCCCTTGCGCTCGAGGATGCTCAGGATACATCGAGAAACAGTTTGTTGCACAATTTGTTCCGAGTATCTTAATGGAAAAATTAGAATTTTTTTAAATTTAAATTTTAATGTTTTGTGAATGTTTGGGCACCTTTGGACGAGTGTGAGGAGAACTTGAATCGCTTGTTGAGGCACGACCAAGTCGGGGAGATGATTCAGCGCGGAAATTATGTCTCGTTTCAGCACTTCACATTTGGCAGTTGTGAGGACTGTGAGCAGCACACTGAATGTTTCCACAAGGCACTGCCAAAGATTGGATGCAAAGAATTAAATAAAGTGGTCTAGAATGCATTGTTTAACTCAGAAATAGATTAATTAGAAATAAAACTGCATTTATAACTGCAAAAAAATGCATTTTCAAAGCTTAAAACCACATTTTTAGGCACAAAATACATTTTCTAGGCACAAAACTACATTTTCTATGCACAAAACTACATTTTCTAGGCACAAAACTACATTTTCTAGGCACAAAACTACATTTTTAGGCACAAAACTACATTTTCTAGACAAAAATTCATTCTGTAGGCACAAATATTCATTTCATAGGCACAAAAAATGATTTTAGAGACACAAATTCATTTTATGGGCACAAAAAATGATTTTCTAGGCACAAAACTACATTTTCTAGGCACAAAACTACATTTTCTAGGCACAAAACTACATTTTCTAGGCACAAAACTACATTTTCTAGGCACAAA
This sequence comes from Strigamia acuminata, assembly GCA_949358305.1. Classification (NCBI taxonomy): domain Eukaryota; kingdom Metazoa; phylum Arthropoda; class Chilopoda; order Geophilomorpha; family Linotaeniidae; genus Strigamia; species Strigamia acuminata. The sequence continues at coordinate 4,821,719 of OX442320.1, read as the reverse complement.
ACTACATTTTCTAGGCACAAAACTACATTTTCTAAGCACAAAACTACATTTTCTAGGCACAAAACTACATTTTCTAGGCACAAAATTCATTTTCTAGACAAAAATTAATTCTGTAGGCACAAAAATTCATTCTGTAGGCACAAAAATTCATTTTACAGGCACAAAAAATGATTTTATAGGCACAAAAAATGCTTTTATAGGCACAAAAAATGATTTTATATGCACAAAAATTCATTTTATAGACACAAAAAATGATTTTATAGGCACAAAAATGAATCATTTAGACACAGAAATGCAATTTTTAGAAATTAAACCATACAAAAACTATTTAGGCCACTTATCAACTCAAAAAGCATCTTTTAGGCCTTTAGTAACCATTTGCAAAAACATTAAAACCATTTCAACTCTATTAATGAGCATTAATCCAAAACCACATACCTGTATCATGTTAAATCTCAGCCTGGAATACAGAAGCATCAAACACACAAGTGCCAACCGCGCTACATAAGGCCTTGGATCGTAAATTTCCCTCGTCAATCCACGCACCAACGCCAATTGTTCGCTTTCGGCAACTTCCGGATAAAAAGCCGCCAAGCGACCGATCGTTTGAATGGCCGCACTTTTCGCATGGCTGGGATTGCTGGTCAGTGTCCGCAAAGCCTCTTCCAGAACCTCTTGCGGCCACGCCAGTTTCTTGTTTCGCGTTTTCCACGGACCACACTCGTGCAGACATCTTTAAAAAAGCAAACAAACGTCATTAGAGGGCGCTTTGGGACGATGCGCGCGCACATTTACAAACTGCGGGCGCTTCAGGAATCCCCGTGACTGATTTCGCCCAAAATCAAACGATTACCGATAATAAATCACAAACATTTTTATTTTAAAACAATTTTTTGCTACGCTACTGCACAACATTTATTTATGTATTTATTGAGACTCGGAGTTAAGATACTTACTCCGTTTTGAACATTTCACTCATGTAAATGATGGGATTGGTCGCTAAAGATGCTGTTAGAGGAAAACCAAAACAGAATTATTACATTTTTACATTGTGCTATTTGATTCATCTACCTTTTCTACTAAGTGTGCACCGATCGAATGGATTTAAGTCACTTTTGTCACTTTTCTCCTCCATGTTCACTGTAAACCAAATTATCTTAGTTACAATTCAATCCCAAGCATTCCCTAGTGGCGAAATCGTGCATTTCCTAGTAGATGACGCATTCCCTAGTGGCAAAATCGTGCATTTCCTAGTGTTAATGTGGCGAAATCGTGTTAATTTTGCGAAATCGTGCATTTCCAAGTATTAAAATGATATTATCTTGCATTTCCTAGTGTTAATATGACATTATGGTGTTTTTCCTCGAGTTTTGGGTGTTAATTTCGTCTAATAATCACTCTGATCACCATTTTCTGCGCTCAATTTCTCGCTCGACGAAACATCTGAACAAGGAGCCGAGTTCAGCACCTTGCTGCCGCTAACTCTGTGTGTATAAAAACTATCCAAACCGTCTTCCGTCGCCAACGTCGAGTTATCCACCATCACCACGTCGCTTTTCTGCTTCCCACACACCTTATATACTACAAACAAAAATAAAATAAAATAAAATAAAATAAAATAAAATAAAATAAAATAAAAACTACGGCGCTACTGACCGGTAGTCGTCGTCTCCGTCGAACAGTTCGACCTTTTCGTCTCGACTTCACTCATCGATTCGACGTCAGACGGCTCCTGGCCCCGGAATTCCGGTTCCGGATTCGGCTTGCTCCACTGTTTCCGAAACGACCCGCTCAATTTCGTATTGATTTTCACCTCGTCCGCGACCGGTCGCGGCCCAGCCTGAACCGGAAACCCAAAAACGATCGGCCGCGCCGTCTCGGGATCCCGGAGACTCCGGTTCGGCTTTTTCCGGAGATTCGCGCTCTTCGGCAAACTCGCTTTGGTCTCCCTGCGCGAACCGGTCACCTGACCGGACTTTGAGCGTCTCAAAAGAGCCAATGACGTATGTCGGTCCGAACTCTTCAATAAAACCTGCGACGACTCGGACTCGCACACTTTGTTTTTGCATTTGTCGTGCAAAGATGGCGGCTTGCGGAAGTACATCGGCGTGGGAGTGACGATCTTGTCGTTGGCTCTTAGTTTGACCGGTTCCGGGGTGAGTTGGACCGGTTCGACGCATTCTCTCCGCCATCTTCGGCGCCCGTTGCGAGGCTTAGCGTCGACGAAGCTGGGGTTGATCGGCGAACCGGTCGCGAGCTCGTTGGTCTGCTGGAAATATTCCGAATGCATGAGGACTGCCGGGTGCTCGGTGCCGTGTCGAATGTTGTCCTCGGATGATCGCTTCTTCGCCTTGCGTTTGTTGGTCAGCGTGTCTCCGTCGGTTAGTGTGGATGTTGTGCTCGTGTTTTGTCGGAAAAGGTTCTCATGGCTTGATAAGATCGTCTTTGATTTGCTGGCTTCTGCAATACGAACAAGAATTTATTCCTTTTAGCCCAGATGAATAATTACGTTGGAATTTGGGCCTAAAATTTGATATTCTGAGATTATCACTAAAATTTGGGAAAATGTACAGAATTTTAAGCCAATTTCTTACATTTTGGACATCTAAAAATGCTTTTTATGCATGTTTTGGTTCAATCACAGACCTAAATACAATAGACTGCGAACTGAGGAATTGTGGGTAAGAAGCATATGAATACCGGAAGTGGCAGCACTATAGTATCTGTCACTTCCTGTCAACGTAATGGCTGCCTGAAAACAGCATTCAAGCAAAATTTCCAAACGAAAATGACTCGAATTTTGATGAAAATGAATCCAATTTGAAAATGACTGAAATTTTGATGAAAATGACTCAAATTTTGATGAAAATAAATTCAATTTTGATGAAAACGAATCGAATTTTGATGAAAAGAATCGAATTTTGATGAAAACGAATCAAATTTTGATGAAAACGAATCAAATTTTGATGAAAACGAATCAAATTTTGATGAAAATGACGCAAATTTGAAAATAACTGAATTTGAAAATGACTGGAAATTAAGTGAAATTTACGAATTTCAGTTGTTAATGACTCTAAATTATATTTCATTTACAAATTTAACCCGAAAATAACACGAAATTTTATTAAATTCACAAATTTAAGACGACAGGAAGTTGGAGCGGATCAGTGACGTCACTTTCTGACAACAATGCCTCCTCCGCTCACAAGCTGGGCCCAATGTAAAATTCGCAGTCTAGTGTATTTAGGTCTGTGGTTCAATTCCGATTGAAAAAAATACTGGCATGCCAGTAAAAATGGGGTTTATCTGCATGCCGGTAAAACCCGCACTGTACCGATACTTAATAATATGTTTTACCTAATAAACAGAACTGTTCGCACTCGTTTAGGTCGACTAGAATGGTTTTATTTGATTTAGACACGAATTTTGTATTGATATACTTGACTTTGATAGGCACAGACTCGAACTCATTGGGTGCATTTGCGGGCGCCATTTTGCCTGCCAAAGAGGAATTCACCATCCTGACTGTTCATCACACTCTGTAATTGAATTAAATTTTCTAAATAAACTGTTCTTTTTCAGAAAACGATTTTTTTGCGCTCAATTTCGCCATTTTTACTTGGGTTCGGGTCGGTTGTTTCGAGTTTCGAATTCGGCATTCCATCAACGCAAATGTAAATGATGATTTCCAAGAGAGATTACGGAGCAATTTCTACATCATGTTATAAATTTCGACGAACCGTTGAAACTGTAAACAAAAATGAAAGGCTTAAAAACTACAGACAATTAATCAAAACGAGTGAGTCAACAACGACATCGAATACGCCAAAAACTTGCTTTGTTCCACGCATTTCCGTTGGCCGACGAAAAACGCATTTTCAATCCCTGCCGTCAGAGCGCGCAGGTAGATTTCTTCGCGTCACAAAATGTGATTTACCAATGATAAAATGACCAGCAAATACGTAAGTAAGTGGTTTTATTTCAGCTTCCACCAGCGCTAGCTTATTCTACCTCCGTTTGTACGGAATCTCAGGAGAGGGCGCACCCGTTCAGTGTTTAGCATATTTAAAAAGCGCGCCGTTGCATACTGCATAAAAATAAATAAAACGCAAGAAGACACGTGACTTAAAAACAATGTATTCCAACAACGAAACGCAACTTACAATTATTTTACATATAAAAGAAACAGAAAAAAAGAAAACAAGTGAAATAAACGGAAAATGTACAATTTACGACAAATACAATCGATGAAAATCATTCGCGCCGAATGCGGCGTTACACTTCGGACATTTGCGTTGTCTCGTTTCGTATCGCGTTTTCAAACAGTCAAAACAAAAAACATGGAAACATTTGGTCAGCACTGCGTCTTTCCGTTTCACTTTACAGGACGGACACGTCAGTTGTTCCTAAAAACCGAAAATTCAAAATTAATTGTGAAAACTGTAAACGAAATTTAAACAAATCACTTTGTATTCGCGTATTTCCTCCATTAGTACTTCGTCCGCCGTAGTTGCCAATTCGAATTTCTTAGCTCGTTCTACTTTTTTCCGTAATCCCACAATTTCCTCCTTTAAAAAGATGTAAAAAAGATGTAAAGAACGTTTTAAATTGTGTAAAATTGTGTAAAATTGTATAAAATAGTGTAAAATTGAATAAAAATAGTGTAAAATAATGTAAAAATAGTGTAAATGGTGTAAAAATAGTATAAATAGGTGTAAAAATTGTGTAAAATTGAATAAATATAGGGTAAAATTATGTAAAAATAGTGTAAATGGTGTAAAAATAGTATAAATAAGTGTAAAAATTGTGTAAAATTGAATAAACATAGGGTAAAATGAGGAAAAAATAGTGTAAATTGTGTAAAATTGAATAAATATAAAGTAAAATGATGAAAAAATAGTGTAAATGGTGTAAAATTGAATAAATATAGAGTAAAATGATGAAAAAAGTGTAAATGGTGTAAAATTAGTATAAATTGGTGTAAAAATAGTGTAAAAATTGTGTAAATGGTGTAAAAATAGTATAAAATGGTGTACAAATAATGTAAAATTGTGTAAAAATAGTGTAAAATAGTGTACAAACAAATAATTGATTAAAAATTGATGTAGAAATAGTTGAAAAATGCATAAACAAATTAGAATTGATTAAAAATTGATGTAGAAATGGTTGAAAAATGCATAAACAAATTAGAATTGATGTAGAAATGGTTGAAAAATGCATAAACAAATTAGAATTGATGTAAAAAGCACAAAAATCAATTGGAACAAATTGTTTTGAACCTGTAATCGTCTCGTCTTAAAGGATTCCTGTTCCAAGGAGCTCGTTTTATCGGCTACTGTAGTCTGCGCCTCTTTGAGTTGACTATGGTATTTCTCCAGATGGAGCTTTAGGTCAGCTGCCGACTGAGCACTTTCGATTGCTTTTCTTTTGTGCATCTCCATCGCTTGTTGCCTCAAACTTGAATAATTAAAAAATTAAAATTTAGTTGGAAATTGTTCGTTAAATGTGAAATTGTGGGAAAATGTGCACCTCAGCTCCTTCTCCACGGTTGACAGGTTATTTTGGAGTAGCCGCTCCTTTTCTTCTAGTTTTCTCACAACCTGGTTTTGCGCCTCGACTTCCCGCTGTAAGGTCGACACTTGCTCCACGAGCATGTCTTTCTCTTCGCGAAGTAACTTGTGGATCTGGTTCGATTTGATCCTCTGAATACAAAAGGAAAAAATAATTGCGTTTATTTGTGTGAAAAAAGGCGAAAATTTCAGAATTTTATCAAAAAAATCGAAAAAAAATTCGAAAAAAAGCCGAAAAAGGTCGAAAAGAGACGAAAAAAGTCGAAAATTTCAGAATTTTATCAAAAAATTCGAAAAAAAATTCGAAAATGGTAAAAAAAAGAGACGAAAAAAGTCGAAAATTTCAGAATTTTATCAAAAAATTCGAAAAAAAATTCGAAAATGGTAAAAAAAAAGAGACGAAAAAAGTCGAAAATTTCAGAATTTTATCAAAAAATTCGAAAAAAAATTCGAAAAAAAGCCGAAAAAGGTGAAAGAGAGACGAAAAAAGTCGAAAATTTCAGAATTTGATCAAAAAATTCGAAAAAAAATTCGAAAAAAAGCCAAAAAAGGTCGAAAAGAGACGAAAAAAATCGAAAATTTCAGAATTTTATCAAAAAATTCGAAAAAAAATTCGAAAATGGTAAAAAAAAGAGACGAAAAAAGTCGAAAATTTCAGAATTTTATCAAAAAAATCGAAAAAAAATTCGAAAAAAAGCCAAAAAAGGTCGAAAAGAGACGAAAAAAGTCGAAAATTTCAGAATTTTATCAAAAAATTCGAAAAAAAATTCGAAAATGGTAAAAAAAAGAGACGAAAAAAGTCGAAAATTTCAGAATTTTATCAAAAAATTCGAAAAAAAATTCGAAAAAAAGCCGAAAAAGGTGAAAGAGAGACGAAAAAAGTCGAAAATTTCAGAATTTAATCAAAAAATTCGAAAAAAAATTCGAAAAAAAAGCCAAAAAAGGTCGAAAAGAGACGAAAAAAGTCGAAAAACCGAAAAAAAGTTTAAGAAAGAAGCCGAAAAAAGTAAAATACCACGAGGTAAAAAATGTCAAAAAAATGTCAAATTTTTTTTGAAAAATTCGAGAAAAAAAAACAAAAATTTCGTAAAAATTAAAAAAGTAAAATAAAAAGAGTCAAAAAAATTCTAAGAAAAAGGAAAACCTAAAAAAAAGTAAAAAAAAAGTCGAATAAAATCGAAGAAAGGTCGAAATAAACCGAAAAAGTCGAAAAGAGCCAATAAATTTCGAAAAAAGTAAAAACTAGTAAAGAAAAGTCGAATAAATCGGAAAAAAATTGAAAAAAGTCGAACAAAAATCGAACAAAAGTAGAAATAAATCGAAAAAGTCGAAAAAGTAAAAAAAAAGGTCAAAAAGGATCAAAAAGTAGAAATAAGTGGAAAAAATGTGCAAAACTCGTCACCTCAGACATGAGCTTAAAATTGGCATCGTCCTTCTCCCTCAACTGCTGGATGAGCCGTATATTCTGTTCCTGCATGTCCTCAAACGCCTGTCCAGTCACCTCCATCTCATTCAGCAACGCCTCTTCCTCCTTAAACAAGCAAAACTTGAAAAACCCAAATCGCAAACGCCGGCAAACGCGCATCCACCTGCTTCTGACTCGCCACGCTCTTCTGCAACTGGTGGATCGTCTCCTCCAGCTGCTTGATCTTCCTCTGCGCGTCCTCGTCCGCCAATTTCTTGCGCTCCTTGCGCTCGTTCTCCTGCAGTTTCTTCATCTGCTGTCTCAACTCCTCCAGTTCCATCCGGCATTTCTTCTCGGCCGCCATTAACTGCACTTTGTCTCTCTGTTCTTTCGCAACACCTTTGTACATGTCCAGAAGAAGTTTCATCTCCCGCTGAGCCTCTTGGGATTTTCTACAATTTAAAACATGTTTTAGAAATGTTCATTTTTCAGCAGGTTGCGTGTGATTTTTTACGTATAATTGGATTTTTAGGTTGCAAAATTCATTTTAGTGCATACTAATTTCATTTTATGCACAAACATTTAATTTTACGCACACAATTTTCATTTTAGGGACAAAAATTTAATTTTACGCACAAAAATTTAATTTTACGCACAAAAATTTAATTTTAGGCACAAAAATTTTATTTTATGCACAAAAATTTAATTTTACGCACAAAAATGTCATTTTACGCACAAAAATGTCATTTTACGCACAAAAATGTCATTTTACGCACAAAAATGTCATTTTACGCACAAAAATGTCATTTTACGCACAAAAATGTCATTTTACGCACAAAAATGTCATTTTACGCACAAAAATGTCATTTTACGCACAAAAATGTCATTTTACGCACAAAAATGTCATTTTACGCACAAAAATGTCATTTTACGCACAAAAATTTCATTTCAATCACAAAAATGTCATTTCAAGCACGACAATTTGATTTTTAGACACAAATGTACAATCTTTGGCCACAATAATTTGATTTCTAGACCAATAATTTGATTTTTTATAGCAATAATTTGATTTTTTATACCAATAATTTGATTTCTAGACCAATAATTTGATTTCTAGACCAATAATTTGATTTCTAGACCAATAATTTGATTTCTAGACCAATAATTTGATTTCTAGACCAATAATTTGATTTCTAGACCAATAATTTGATTTCTAGACCAAAATTTTGATTTTTAGACCAGTAATGTGATTTCTAGATCGATAATTTAATTTTCAGACCAAAAATTTAATTTCAGGACCAAAAATTTAATTTTCACACCACAAATTTAATTTTTAGACCAAAAACTTAATTTTTCCGCCCAAAAATTTAATTTTTAGACCAAAAACTTAATTTTTAACCCAAAAATTTAATTTTTAGACCAAAAACTTAATTTATCAGCCCAAAAACTTAATTTTTCAGCCCAAAAATTTAAATTTTTGGACCAAAAACTTAATTTTTAGCCCAAAAATTTAATTTTTAGCCCAAAAATTTAATTTTTAGCCCAAAAATTTAATTTTTAGCCCAAAAATTTAATTTTCAGCCCAAAAACTTAATTTTTAGACCAAAAACTTAATTTTTAACCCAAAAACTTAATTTTTAGCCCAAAAATTAAATTTTCAGCCCAAAAATTTAATTTTTCATCTCAATAATTTCGTTTTCCACAAAAACTGATTTTCAGACAAAAAAAAAACAAATCATTATGCAAATTAAAAAAATGCAAATTTCCCATACTTCAGCTGCGCTTTCAGCTCCCGTATGATATCCGTATCGCTCTTCCCCTTCTCCCGCTCCTTCTCGATCTCCTGATCCTCGTCCCGCTCCTTCTTCAAGACCTCCTCCTCCTTACTCGCCGCCGCCGCCACCGCCACCGCCACCACCTCCTCCTTAACCTCCTCGCTGCTCGCCGCTCGGTGACTCGGAGCGTCCGATTTGAGCTAAACAAAAAAAATTCCAAATAAAAAAAGAAAAAAAAAATAATAGAAAAAAAAAAAGAAAAAAGAAAAAAGAAAAATATTTTTATCAGTTCAAACAAATCGATTTCGCCTCCGCCACCAAATCCGAGAAAAACATACTCTAATAATTTCATTATTAGCTTCTTTTAATTTCCTTTTGAATCTTACAATTTCCCCTTTCAGTTGCTGGTTGTGGTTTTGCAAACTGGTAATGAGGTGGCGCATCTCGCGGTTGATGGGTCCCGTTTGCTCGTTCGCCGCGAGGTTCTGCTCGAATTCGATGCGCAGCATCTCGTACTCCTTGCGCACTTGCGCCAGCGTGTCTTCCAGTTGGATCACTTCGGTGCGCAGCTTCTTCTGGGCCAAAAGCTCTTCGCTCTGTCGAGTACAACGAAACACATCAGTTTTTTTTCATTTCTTTCTTGTTTTTCATGTTTTATTTCGTTTTTTTAATGTGAGATTTCACGTTTTATCGTTTTTTTCATGTTTTATCGTTTTTATTTTATATATTTTCGTTTTTATAGTGTATTTCATGTTTATTCGTTTTTTACTTCATGTTTTCTTCGTTCTTTCATGTTTTATTTCGTTTTTTTAATGTGGGATTTCAGGTTTTATCGTTTTTTTCATGTTTTATCGTTTTTATTTTATATATTTTCGTTTTTTAGTGTATTTCATGTTTATTCGTTTTTTTCTGCATGTTTTCTTCGTTCTTTATAGTATATTTCATGTTTATTCGTTTTTTTCTGCATGTTTTCTTCGTTCTTTCATGTTTTATTTCGTTTTTTTAATGTGGGATTTCACGTTTTTTCGTTTTTTTCATGTTTTTTTCATGTTTTTTCATTTTTTTTCCACGTTTTATCGTGTTTTTTTCCACGTTTTATCGTGTTTTTTTCATGTTTTATCGTGTTTTTTCTTTGTTTGTAGGATTATTTCATGTGTATTCGTTTTTTTTTTCATGTTTTCTTCGTTTTTTCTTCATGTTTTCTTCGTTTTTTCATGTTTTTTTCATCTTTTTTGGGGGTTTTTTAATTTTTTTTTTTCGGGTGTTTTCTGGGTTTGATTTATCTTTATATTTTGGGACTTTGTTTGGTTTTTTCACCTCCATTTGTTCGATTTGCCTGAGATGAGCGTTTTTTGCCGTTTGTAGGATGTTGCGAGATTCTTCTAGTTGTGTCTTTAGCTGCATGCTTTCGTTGTATAGAACGGAGAATTGGGATTGGAGGCATTTGTACTCGGTGGTTTCCACTATGACGCTTTCGGGTAGCTGTTGGATCTATTGAAACACGAAAATAAACAACAACAAAATTAAAACCCCAAAATTCCACAAATAACCCCCAAAATTTCATTAACCAAACCAAACCATTCCCGAATAAAACCAAAAATTGATCGAATTAAACAAAATTAATCAATAAAACCAAAAATTCCATTAATAAAACACAAAATTCCATTAATAAAACACAAAATTCCATTAATAAAAACGAAAAATCCATCAATAAAACAAAATTTATCAATAAATCCCGAAATTTGATCAATAAATCCCAAACTTTTATAAATAAATCCCAAAACTTCAACCAAAATTGACCAAAAATCCCAAATTTTCATCAAAATGGACTAAAAATGCCAAAATTCAATCAAAACTGAACGAACATGCCAAAACTTAATATAAAATGACTACACTCCCAAAATTTAATCAAAATGAACCAAAAATGTCAAAATTTAATCACAATTGACTAAAAATCCCAAAATTTCATCAAAACCGACTGAAAATCCCAAATTTTAATCAAAACTGATTAAAAATCCCAAAAAACTTAACCAAAACTGACTAAATTTCCCAAAACTTAATCAAAATAAACCAAAAATCCTAAAATCTAATCAAAACCGACTAAAAATCCCAAAAAATTTAACCAAAACTGACTAAAATCCCCAAAACTTAACCAAAATAAACCCAAAACCCCAAAATCTAATCAAAACCGACCCAAAAAAACCCAAAACCCCCCAAAATTCCACCAACAAAACCCAAAAACCCACCCAAACCCATACCCCGAAACAAAAAAACCATCTTACATCCATTTTTAACCTTTCGACATTCTTCAACGTTTCCTTATGATCGTGATGCAGCTTCTCCAACTCCGCCAACCGACAGTTCGACATCTCCCTCTGCTCCTCCAGCTCCCTCTGCAAATCGTCCACCTTCCTCTGCGTCAACCCCGACATGTGGTCCGCGTGCAGCTTGCTCTCCTCCGTCGTCTCCGTCGTCTGGTACGACTTCAGCTTCTCCAGCGCCTCGATCAAGTTCCGGTCCAGCTTCTCCTCGCGCTGCCTCGTCTTCGTCAAATCGTATTCCAAATCCTCGACCCGGTTCTTCAGCTCCGCGTTCGTCGTCTCGATCGCCTGCAGCTTGTCCTGCAGCTCCGCCACGTCCAGCGACATCACGTGGTGGCGCTCGTGCAGCGTCGTCACCAGCGTCTGCAGGTTCCGGTTCTCGATCTGCAGCTCCACGTTCACTTTGCGCACGGCGTCGTCCAAACTCGGAAGCGGTTCGTCTGAAAATGCGAAGAAAAGGGTTAATTGCGGTCGATTGACGAGGTTTTGATTGACAACCTCTTTCGTTGTTTTCGCCCTTGAGGATTAGCATGATTTTCTCGTTTCTTTGGGTGAGTCGGTCGAATGCTTGGAGGATTTTGGCCACGGCTCGCTGGGAAACTTGGACGCGGTGGGCTAGTTTTTCTTCTAGTTCGGGCTTGTCCCATGTGGAAAGTTGGGTTAAAAATGACGTCGTTGCTTCGTATTCGTCTGGAAAAGAGGTTTTGTCAATGGTTGTGATTTAATTGGTGGTTAGGTGTGCCAAAATTGGGATTGTTTGCGAGAATTGTCGTTAAAATTGTCGGCAAAATGCAATTTTATCATTAAATTGTCGAAAAAATGCAATTTCTCATTTAAAATTGTCGAAAAAATGCAATTTCTCATTTAAAATTGTCGAAAAATGCAATTTCTCATTTAAAATTGTCGAAAAAATGCAATTTATCATTTAAAATTGTCGAAAAATGCAATTTCTCATTTAAATTTGTCGAAAAAATGCAATTTCTCATTTAAAATTGTCGAAAAAATGCAATTTCTCATTTAAAATTGTCGAAAAAATACAATTTATCATTTAAAATTATCGAAAAATGCAATTTCTCATTTAAAATTGTCGAAAAAATGCAATTTATCATTAAAAACTTTCTAAAATGCAATTAATTGAGCAATTTATCATTAAAATGTGAAAAAATTACATTTAATTGAGCAGTTTATCAACAAAATGTTTTTAAAAAATGCAATTATTTACTCAATTTGTCATTAAAATGTGCAAAAATTGCAATATTTTACACATTTCGTCACCAAAATGATCAAGAAAATGTTTAAAACATGCAATTTATCAATAAAATGTTTTAAAAATGCAATTACTTACTCAATTAATCATTAAAATGACCAAAAAACGCAATACTTTACTCAATTTACCATTAAAAGTGTCCAAAATGTAAACATTTACACAATTTATAAAAAAAAAAAAAAAAACCAATTAATTACACTTTAATTTAATTTCTAAATTTCTAATTTGTAAATAAACACCCAAAACATCCAAAAAAAATTAAATTTACTAAAAACAATCCTCAAAACGTCCAAAAACGCAACAAATCCGAAAAATCCACAACAAACGCACACAAATCCAACATTTCTCCCAAAAAACCCCAAAAATCAACCAATTTACTCTTGTTTTCCGATTCATCCGACGTCTCCGCATCAAACCTCTGCAACAACACGCGAATATCCTCGTTCAACTGATTCCAATAGCGATTAACAACGCACAAAACAGCATCGTCTTGCGTCTGCCTCTTCTCCAGCTGTTCGATCCGCTGTCTCAATTCACCTTCGGCCCTCAGCCGCTGCTCCAGCCGCTCCGCCAGCTTCTTATTTTGGAACTGCAGCACCTTAATGTCCATCTCCTCCTACAAAAAGCAGAAAAAAAAATTTTAATCCGCCAAAATCGATCGATTTCGTCGCTTTTTCTCTACCAGCGTCGACACCGATCCGATCCTGATCGGTTCGAAACTCGCGGTTGATTTCTTCGCCGGTGGTTCGCCGCTCGCACTGCTGTTGGTCGAATCGTGGGGAGAATTTCGCTTGTTGCTCGACATTTTAAGTCCTAAAAAAAGATGGGGGAAAAAATTTTTTAGGCGAAAAAATGGAGATTTTTGTTGATTTTTGTGCGGCGCCGATTTCGTGTTTACCTTTCGTTTTGTCGTTTTTTCGGCTTTGGAAGGGTGTGGAAGGGATTGCGATTTGTTTAATATAATTTTAATCGGCGATAGACGCGATTAAAATTATATTTGCGAGTCAAAAGAGTAGTGAAAAGTTGCATGAGATGAGTTGAAATCGGGACAACGTCGAGTGAGAACGAGCAATGGCCGCCGCGGAGATGGCGACGAGAGAAGGAGATATCGATGACAACGACGCTTCGATTTTCCGTTTCATTTATTTATTTTGTGTTGATAGAATTGCAGCAAAAAAAATAACAACAATTTAGAATGTTATATTAATTTAAACATTTTTTTCTCGTATAGTTTTATTTTAATTTTCACCAAGTATTAATTAGTGATAATAGATGGCGCTCTCGTTCCCCAAGCAAAATCAAATAAAAGAAATACAAGCAACAAAACAGCAATAACTTTTTAACCACTTATTGTTATAAAATGGTTTAAGTAGCAAGTTGCATGTAATTAAAGCAACTTGACAAATGAAACAACACTGAAGAGAAAACGATCACATTCTATCAAACATTCAAATTCAAAATCCCAAAAGAATGAAGGGAACTGCTCTTCTAGTGCTTTGTGTCTTCACGATAGCAACCGTACAAGTGTACGTACGGACATTACTTTAACCGTACTTGATGACAAAACAATCTAGAACTCAAAATTCCATCATTCTTTGTTTTTTAAAGGATCCTTGCGAGTCCTGTAGTGTTCTGCGCACTTCCGAATACATTCTGCGCAGGCAAATATTATTGTTGCGAAGAATTTGAATGTGATAGTGTTCTGAAATGTACCTTTGTTAGCCGTGGTTAATGTATCTTCTTAGTTTTTAGTGTAACCCATTTTTCATTGTATATTACCCACAATACATTTTAATAAAACAGTTATGTTAACAAACCAATACCATACACACACATGATTATCCATAGCCATATGCAAACCAAAACCCACACCCACTCCCATACCCACATCTGATTCTCCATGGACCGTATTTTACCGATTAAGAGTCGCCCTCGAATTGTAGCCGCCCTCGAATAGTAGCCGTGACTGAGACACCAATAATTTTTAAAAATGCATTAATTGCAAGGCAACAAAAATTTTGAGTACAACAAGAAGCATGATTAAAACGGAAAAAAACCAAATAAGCGATTAATGCATTTTTAAATTTGTATGGATTTGAAATAAAAATGCAAAAGTCAGTGTGTTGCCGGCGTCGGTGCAAAAGGCACGGAAATGAGCTCAATTGATTGGTTAAATGAGCTAAAAAATAGATTAATTTCTATGCCTATCTGTTAGGGTTAGTCGAAAAAGGGAATTTTTCAAGAGGAAAAGTAGTCGGAAAACTGTAAGAGATAGATGTGATCATTTTACGATTTTTTACCTCATTTCCGATCTATTAAGCTCATTTCCAACACTGCAATTTTGATCAATTTTGATTAGGGAAGATGGGGGAAGGTCGTTGAGGGTCGGGGAAGGTCGTTGAAAATCAGAGAAGGTAGTTGAAGATCGGAAAAGGTAGTTGAAGGTCGAGAAAGGTCATGGTTGTTGAAGGTCAGGGAAGGTCATTGAAGGTCATTGAAGGTCGGAGAAGGTTGTTGAAGGTCAGGGAAGGTCATTGAAGGTCGGGGAAGGCCATTGAAGGTTGTTGAAAATCGGGAAAAGTCGTTGAAGGTCGGAAAAGGTAGTTGAAGGTCGGGGAAAAGGCCATGGTTGTTGAAGGTCAGGGAAGGTTAATGAAGGTCGTTTAAGGTCGAGGAAGATCATTGAAGGTTGTTGAGGGGTGGGAAAGGTTGTTGAAGGTCATTGAAGGTCGGAGAAGGTCATTAAGGTTGTTGAAGGTCAGGGAAGGTTATTGAAGCTCGTTGATGGTCGGGGAAGGTCATTGAAGGTCGGAGAAGGTCAATAAAAGTTGTTGAAGGTCAGAGAAGGTCGTTGAAGGTCGAGAAAGGTCATTGAAAATCATTAAAGGTCATTGAAGGTCGGAAAAGGTCATTGAAGGTTGGAGAAGGTTGTTAAAGATCAGGGAAGGTCATTGAAAGTCGTTGAAGGTCGGAGAAGGTCATTGAAGGTCGTTGAAGGTCAGGGAATGTTATTGAAGCTCGTTGATAGTCGGGGAAGGTCATTGAAGGTTGTTGAAGGTCAGGAAAGGTCATTGAAGGTTGTTGAAGGTCATTGAAGGTCAGGAAAGGTCATTGAAGGTTGTTGAAGGTCATTGAAGGTTGTTGAAGGTCGGAAAAGGTCATTGAAGGTCGGACAAGGTCATTAAAGGTTGTTGAAGGTCAGGTGTAGGTTGGACAGAACGGAAAAGGTCGTTGAAGAACATTGAAGGTCGGAGAAAGTCATGGTTGTTGAAGATCAGAGAAGGTCATTGAAGGTCGTTGAAGGTCAGAGAAGGTCATTGAAGGTCGGAGAAGGTCGGGGAAGGACATTGAAGGTCGTTGAAAATTGGGAAAAGGTTGTTGAAGGTCAGGAGTACGTCGGAAAAGGACGGAAAAGGTCTTTGAGGAACGTTGAAGGTCGGAGAAGGTTGTTGAAGGTCAAGAAAGGTCATTGAAGGTCGGGAAAGGTCATTGAAAGTTGGGAAAAGGTTGTTGAAGGTCGAGGAAAGGTCGGGAAAGGACGAAGGCCATTGAAGAACGTTGAAGGTCAGAGAAGGTCGTTGAAGGTTTACAGTGTTTACATCATCAAATAACCGCCGTTTTTGAATTGTATAACTCTCGATTTGGTTTTTGAAGCAATGCCTCATGGAAAACATGTAACCACTGTCGAAATCGCTGAAATATGGCGATTTAAAGCACTGGGCCTCTTCCAACAACAAATTGCACATAAATTAGGATGAAATCAATCAATTATCTCAAAAGTCCTAACACAAAAATGAAAACCAATTGTAAAACCAAGATGGGAAAGCGACAACTCACTTGTCAGTGAGAGGACAGGAATATTTTGCGCCTGGCATCGACTCAGCTGTTGTCTGCAAATGAAATTCGTGCAAATCTAGGTGTTATTGTGTCAAAACGAACAATTCAAAAGAGACTGCAAAAATGTGATTATCTTCGTTATCAAAAAATGGCTGTCAAACCATGGTTAACTAAAGTCCATGAATTGAAACGCTTTGATTGGGCCAAAACAAAACTGTCCTGGACCAAAAAATGGAACCAAGTGGTTTATTCTGATGAAAAAAATTCAATTTGGATGGTCCTGATGATTGGCGTAATTATTGGCACGTCCACTTTGAAGCATTTCCAATCACAGTTGTTTATTTTTTTTAATTAAACGATATAAAGTTACAATAAAAAAGTATATACATTTAAAATTTCGGCACGTTAAATTCGGAAGACGCAATAATTGAAAATTAAAAAACAAATTCAATTTTATTGCTCAGCAATAAAAGTTTTCCCAATAAAACCTTATGAAAAACATTTTAAAAAATGATAACAAATGCATCAGATATTACAGCATAGATACAAGCCAAAATCTATTTTTTTTCATTCCTTAGAAATGTTCAAGAGGAGTAAAAAGGAAATTGATATAACCCTGGACCAAGTAAAGAAAGACATGACAGCCCATTGACATTTCCACAAATAACATTAAAGCCAACACTTCCAGTGTATTTCATTGGCTGAATTATGACATCTGACGTCGCATACTCTGTATGGACCGAACCGAAAGATGCGTCTAACGCAACCCGTTCACACCTCGCACAGGAATGTCAGCATTGCTGGGGTAAAACCAGTAGACGCAGTTGGTGGCAATCTAAATGCAAAATTAATGCCGTTAATGCCACTGACCTCCGTGCAGGTACAAATAACCAAGTACATACAAGAGTTAAATCTTAACCGCCTTGTCTCTCATTATTGGGTCCGTAATGTAACACTAACATATCAAATGCTCAAGTCATTGCAAATATCATCTCACCTTTTATACAAAAGAAAAAAATCCCATAAAAACATTATGAAAACAATGTTAGAATATTGCAATGACATGAACTTGTCATCACATATTGTAATAATTCAACTATAAAAAGTACACTATAATAATTAGCAAAACTTTCAACATGTGACATGATTACTGTAACTCATATATATTTGTATAAATTACATTATGGTTTAGATTTTTAAACGTTTCTAAGTACAAACTGTGTAAAATTTCTTCTTTTCTTTGAAATATCTACTTTGGCCAAAGCATTTCTTCCTCCATAAAGAGACATATGAAATGATTTATGTCAAGATACAAAAAGGTGAGCATTTTTTTTTCTTCTTTCAAGATAATGATTCAATCGAATGAAGATGATGAGCAGTGAAATTTTGATAAAAATTCAATATCAATATACAATTTGCTTAAAATCATTCATTTTTCAAATCAAATAAATAGTAAAAACATTTCCTAAACAATGATTCATGCATAATAGACACTTGCAAATTTTCTAAATAAAAAAATTTCTGCCAAAGACACGCCAGACATGATGTAAACTTCGCTATAGTTTTAACAACATCGGTATCGACATTGCACGATATACAGAACCATCCTAACACTTTTCAGCACCCTGGGCTAAATAAACTCAAGCACCTCTTGCCCCTAGTGAATACTTATGAAAAATTTATACGAGGTGCCTGGCGCTTCTCTGCTCGGCACCCGATTCGTTATAAAGTTCGACTGCCTAATACCTTGTTCACACCAACGGATCAGATCCAACTGAACAGAGTTCCAATATTCACTTGGATGGAGTTGTGTTCACACCAAAATGTGATTCAATCAAACCATTTTATTATTGAACAATGCACCACAATAGAATGCTACAGACTGCTGACATTATTTAATGAATTCCAATCCGAATCCAATCGTCGAATCGAGCTGTTGGGCGCACGGATCTAGATCCGTGAACGGAGTTCAGTGTTCACACCAATCTTGGATCTAGATCCGCAGCTTCGCATGAGATCCAAAAGCTTGGTGTGAACATGGTATTAGCCATCTTTTTAGTTCAGTCCAGTATTTTAGTGTGTTCAATCTAGAAATTACTTCTTTCAATCACTTCTTTACATGATTTAAGTAGAAGAGTATTCGTCTTTTGAAGTTTGAAACCCCCTAACATCTAGGAACAGGTCTGGATGTAGGAAATGATGGTATCGGTAAAAGCCAACATTCTATTTTGACTTCCGGCATTCCTGGCATCTTTTTATCACATCTAGAATAGTTTTAATGAAAAATATTAAAATTTTCTCACTTTTTCATCTCAAGAATTGCAAAGTGTCGATTACTAATAAAACCAAAAACATGTACAAGAAAATGTCTATGGCAAAACTGGTTCAAAGGGAAGGCATTCATTCAGTTTCAGTTTCAGTTGAGAAACAAAGAAGAAAAAACATTTTATCCTTCAACTCCTAAATTTACCAACAACTACGTTGCAAGCGAGACGCCATCACCTTTTAGAAAAACCAAAATATTTACACCAGTGGTGACATCAAGCTCACTATCCACACAGCACACTATGTCCATGAGATGTCTCTGTGACGTGTGTGCTGTATGGGTAATATCATACAGTGGACACAATTTGTTCCACTTTGACCAATTCGTGGGACGGTCCGCCGTGTTTTGTCTGCCCGGCCTCATCCGGCGGCATCGTCGCCGAACTGCGCGATCCGGACAAACGTAGGGAATAACTGCTCGTGCCTGGATTGTCGGATGCTGCATCATCGGGTAAGTGAGATTGAATAGCGTTCCTCATTTTCTGCAAGTGGAAATCCAAGAGAATAAAACACAAATTGTTTTGATAGTCAAAAGGTGGTACTTACCCCCCATAGTGATGTGCCAGGAGCTTTGCACACGGCCTTAATAGCCAGAACTGGGATGCAGGCAATAGATACAAATGCAATACCCCATCCAACTCCTTCGGCCCAATCGGGATACTTGTAGGTTCTGTTGTATGTTAATGGTTTGTACTCCAATAGACTGAACACCCACACAGCCTGAACATACCAATGTTAGTATTTGTTAGAGATTGAAAGTACTTGTTAAGTATTAACAGTTAAAAAGAAAGTTAAAATTATTTGCTTGGACAATTCTGGGGTGGGAATGGGTTGGTTGTAGTTTGACCTTTAGGGTTTGTGGACGATTTTGATTTGAAAAAATTTTAGGCAAATGGCATAGCAGGTCCCCAAACCCGGATCTTTGGCAGGCCCCCCACTTAGTGCTAAGGTTAAGAGGGCATGATGCTCTACAAGATTTGGGATAAAATAAGTTAATTAACCCTCAGAGGCTTAAGGATAAAATGTACCCGTTTTGGTATAAGGTATTACACATTTAAGCTAAGTACACATAAGACTTTCAGACTCTGAATTTTCAGGTTGTCATCCCGCAAACAAAATGATTCCGCCTGTGTTTTTCCATGCGCGGAAATTGTTTGGTACACACAATCCGTGCACGTGTTGTCATTACAAATGGCGACCACTTTTAAAAAATATTGTAGTTTGATTATGGAAAATAAACAGATTACTGTATTTTTAAATTAATAATTAATTGTAAATAATAAATTAATCAAACATTATTAGTATTATCTGTCTTTGTATTCAGTATCCACCTCCGTCTTGTGTACGACCGGTCATGATCGATCGCATTACCACAATGCTTTCTGGATACTCAGAATTTGTTCGTCATGGAAATTGAAAACAATTGAATTTTTCCGTGCATCATCACTGCCGGAAAAAATACTTTCGGTCGCCAGAAAGTTTCCGTGTGTGGTAAGCAGAACTATGTGTATCACGTCAACCAAAACTTCTGGCCGCACAGAAACTGACCATTATGTGTACGGAATCAGGTCATGTGTACTTAGCTTTAGGGACAATTTTCAGGTCAATTTGTTAAAGCGCCATTTAATTTGTTGTTAGTTAGCAACTCATTTTATAAAGGATGCCCTGTCAGCCTCCCCCTAGTGGAGGCCATGGCAGATGGTATAGTTCTACTCCTCTCCTAGCTTAGCAAACTATTTATTTCTCTTTTCAACTGTTTGTACCCATCTTACCAAGATAGTTAAGGGTGCTATCACCCACCAACAAAGTCGAAAATAAATAGAAGGTAAACTGCCCGTCATTTCTTGAATGTTTCGAGCGAGTCTTCCAGCACCTTTAATTCAAAACAATGAGCAATAAATAGGCTAGATTGGTCCCCACTTGACTGAATAACTCGACAGAAAGGTTTAACCCTCGGAAGCATAAGGGTAAAATGTGCCGTTCTGGTATAAGGCAATACGGATTTATGGACAATTTTCAGGTCAATTAGTTAAAGCGCCAATTCAATTTTTGAAAGTTCGCAACTAATTTTAAAGAGGGCGCTAGTTGTGAACAGTAAAAAAATATATTTTTTTTACCAACTAGTGGTTGGTTTAAACACTACTGGTAAATGCAAAAAAATGTTAACTGAAGCACTCTTTCTTAGGCAGCAAAGCCAGCATAATAGTTTTGCTGGAGTTCTAAGGGGCAGAAAATTTGCATTTAGCGTAATTAATTAAATAAATGACCAATGACTTAAAATTTCACCCGAGTTAAGGTTCAGTATGATATAAACAAAATCACAAATTTTCAGCAAAAAAAATGGATAGGAAAAAAAATTTTCAACAGATTGAAAAGCGGACGAAGAACTTGGGACTTTCTGCTCTGTCCCAGTCAAATGGGAACGCAACGTAAAATAGTTTTGATAAAATTTACCATAAAACCAGACAATGGCAACCACTTCAAAAAATGCTAAATACAAAAGCGATATGGCAGCGGCGTAGTAATCCATAAGTTGGAAAAAGTAAATACCACCCTAGAAATTGAGACAAAACATTTCAGAAGTCAAATTAAAATATTTCAAATTCCACAAGCAAAAAAGTAATTACCTGAGTGACATTCGGTAAACCACAAACAAATGCCACTAGACAAACTATGAGCACAAGAATTTCATGTCTTTTTAAGCAACAAGTGAAGGCGTCACCAAAAGAATCCCTTAAACTTGTCACTACCACCTCAACTGTTGCAAACTGGAAAAGCAAATGAATAATTTGAACAAATAAAAACAAGTATTTCACATTTTCATCTCTTACCTGGCTGTCCAAAGCTAAAAATAATATAAGTGCAAAAAAGAGTGCCCCCCAAACCTGGGGCATGGGCATTTGTAGAAAGATTGTGGGGTATGCCACAAATAGCACGCCAGGCCCTACAAATAACCAAATAAACATAGAAATTACACTATTAATCTGTTGATTTTAGTGATAATTTGTATTTTGTGGGTAAAATTTATAATTTTGGCGTGAAATGTGCAATTTTTGTGTGAAATGTGCAATTTTTGTGTGAAATTTGCAATTTTTGTGTGAAATTTGCAATTTTTGTGTGAAATTTGCAATTTTTGTGTGAAATTTGCAATTTTTGTGTGAAATTTGCAATTTTTGTGTGAAATTTGCAATTTTTGTGTGAAATTTGCAATTTTTGTGTGAAATTTGCAATTTTTGTGTGAAATTTGCAATTTTTGTGTGAAATTTGCAATTTTTGTGTGAAATTTGCAATTTTTGTGTGAAATTTGCAATTTTTGTGTGAAATTTGCAATTTTTGTGTGAAATTTGCAATTTTTGTGTGAAATTTGCAATTTTTGTGTGAAATTTGCAATTTTTGTGTGAAATTTGCAATTTTTGTGTGAAATTTGCAATTTCTGTGTAAAATTTATAATTATTTGGGAAAAATTTGGATAAAATTTGAAGAATTGCACAAAATTTTAGTGAAATGCAATAAAGTTTGAGTAAAACAATAATAAAAAGTAAATTACCGTTAGTGAATCCAGCAGTTTTCGACAAATCCACTCCATATTGAAAAGCAAAACCAATAATTAATCTCCAGCCCACATTAACCAACCCCAACAACACCAAAACAACTTCAAACACATATACATACCATCCGCTATAATTGTATCCATTTCTTTATTTTGTTTGTGCGCAAGATGACCAAGAGTGGAGAAAACAACACAGCCCGAAAGTACACTCGTGGCCGAATCAACAAAACTTATAATCAATGTATCCCTACAACAAAAAGCCAAACAGGTAAACTTCACCTAACCACACCTAACCTCCAATTCTAACCTGAGAATATTATTATTGAACTTATTGTAACTTCCATAAGCGATCAACGTTCCAAATGCAATTCCTAGTGAGTGGAAGTTGTGAGCGGCAGCATCGATCCAAACCTCAAATAAATAAATAAATAAATAAATAAATAAATAAATAAATAAATAAATAAATATTGAAAATTTTATATTCGAGCTTTAGCGACATTTTGGGAACGGCAATTTGTTCTTGCTTAACTTCGTAACCCGTCAAAATTTTTTCACTTCTCGCCGACTATAGATTTCCTTTAAATTCTAATGGCGGCGCCCAAGTGCATTATGTCATAATTTTCCAACGGTCTATCGAGCGTTCTGATTTTTCTCAATTACGTTCTCGAAAAAATCGCCGACTTCCTATTAAATTAAACCATTTTGTTTACTTTGTGTTCCATGATTGCTTCCCAATTTGGCCGGGCAAACTGTATTAATCCTTGAACAGCGCCGTCTAACATGACGCTTCGCACCAAGATTGCAATCAATAAAATGTACGGCACAATCGCAGTAAAATAAACAACCTAAAAAAATATATAAATAACATTTTATTTGTATAAATGAGTTAAATATCCACCGCAACATAGTTTGGGCCAGATGCCGGCAATTCATACGAGACCAAAGATATGTATTTGCTCCTTTACCTTTAAATATTCAGTAATTTTTAAATGATTTTTCTAAGTTTTGTTCAATGGGTGCATTCAATCTTCAAAAGAATTTACTTCTGAAATAACTTAGTGACTTAAAGAAGTGAATTCTCGAACTGGAACTGAACTACAAAGATGGCTACTTATCAGTGATGTATCGAACGCGTTCGCGAACTAAGTTCGTTAGTTCGCAAACTAAGATCGCAAACTAGTTCACTTTTACAAGTGAACGCAAAAATCGCAAAAAACAAAATTAGTTCACTTTTAAGAAAGAACTTGAACGAAGTTCGCGTTCACCACGTCGCAAAAACGTAACTTTTTGCATCAGTTTTAAACATTTTGATGACGTTTTCATCATCAAAACATTCATTTTGATGACGTTTTCATCATCAAAACATTCATTTTGATGACGTTTTCATCATCAAAACATTCATTTTGATCACTTTTTACAACAAAAACGGCAAGATCAGCCGTTTTCGTCATTAAAATCAATAGATGCGTTCAATCTGGGGTAGAAGAAGTGACTTTCACTTTCCTTCCTTTCCTCAAAGTCACTTTTCATTGAATGCACTTACTTAGCACCAGCCTTCGCATGCCACACGTCCGAATTTACCGTGTGCCACACGTGCGAATTTACCGTAAAAAACATTATTTATATACATTTCCTTACCCAAATACCTTTTCTTTTGGTGGTGACAAATTCATTTTTTAGCCAGTCAGATCGAGAACAAAATGGCTGTCACTGTAGCTTTGTTAAATGTGCAATGCGCATGCGCACCACGCACATAAGTGACTTTTAAAAGGTGGAAAAGGAACTTTTCAGTTACTTTTCTGAAAGTCACTTAGATGACTTTACTTGGTCAAAATGTGACGTAATTTTCGTCAAATCCGCCCTCTGAAAGGCAGTTAAGTCAGTTAAGTGACTTTCTGCTAGCAGATTGAACGCACCTTGTGAAAACGACTGCTTTACCAAAAAAAAATGTTTTTTTTTTTCATCTGCAAACCACAAAACATAAAGAAAAACATTTCAATTTTTTAAAAATAAATTAGAAAAGTGAACTGAACTATTGGTTCTAAGTTCGTAACCTTAAACTTAGTTCACTTTGAAAAAAATTGTAGTGAACGTAAACTAGTTCACACGGTGATGAATGCGAACTTGAACTAGTTCGCGATTTGGTAAACGAGATACAACACTTGTGATACATGATCATGAGTCATTGACTCTAGCGTGCTCTAGTGAGGGTTTCACGAATTATTAAATCAAAATGGCGCGTCAAAGTCACCCAATTTGCCATGTGGCTAAGACACATAACAACACCCTGTTTAGAGAGGATTGAATGCACCTAACGCGAGCAATGTGGGAACTCCAAATAAAGATATCACATAACCTCCGAAGCTTCTTCTTGCTCGGCTTCTGGGCAAAAAAAAAATTTTATTTGAACAATCGACAGCGATAAAAAAGCAAATACTTTCTTGTCTCAAACTTGGTCAATGGTCAATACCTTTCCGGATGACTTGACGCTCTTGCATATTGCAAAATAAACCAGCACCCAAGCGACAAATAGAGCGAGAACCAATTCCCATCTCATGTCACCCGGTCGATCGATCCCTTCGCTCATCTCTAAAACTTTGTGACTATTAAAAGAGAAATAAAAAAAATGAATAAAAGAATGATGAATTGATTTGTTCAATTTTTATTTATTTTTATTTTGACATCTTACT
This sequence comes from Strigamia acuminata, assembly GCA_949358305.1. Taxonomy (NCBI): domain Eukaryota; kingdom Metazoa; phylum Arthropoda; class Chilopoda; order Geophilomorpha; family Linotaeniidae; genus Strigamia; species Strigamia acuminata. The sequence goes on along the minus strand of OX442320.1, from coordinate 4,796,979 downwards.
CGTAAAAGTCTTGAGCAGGTGTTTTACTTTCGTTCGGTGGGATCACTTGGGAAGATGATGAATTGCCTGTCAGATTGCGGTCGCACTGAATTGAATTCCATTTGTTCCCACATTTTGTCCAGGGTAAATCGCCACGAAGACTATTGAAGAGGTAAAATAGAGTCCATGCCACTATCACATTGTAGTAGGTGCACAGTAGGAATGACACAACCACTGTGGCCAGTCCAGCACCTGTTGAAATTCCCATTTAAGGAAATTAATCAATTGAAAAGTGAGGATTTTGGAATAGGTGTGGTTTGCATCGATTGAAAATAGCAATTTTGTTATTGGCTTTTGGGATGGGTGGAAATCTGTACAAAATTGAGAATTTCTTTAGCTTTACAAATTTTAGCAAAAATTATAACAATTTTATTTAACCCTCGGAGGCATAAAGCTAGGTTCACACGCAACGCAGTAGAGTGGCACATTTGGTACCTCGCTAAATACACAATTGTAAATGGAAATAAAAAATATGATGCAATATTTAAATAAGCACTAATTATAAATTAACACTAATTAAATATACAAATTCAAAGAACGGAGAACCAATTGTCTAACAATTTCTAATAATCGATCATATTTTTAATTAAATATCAAACTTGGAAATTTTCTGTCCCTTAAGGATCAAGTACAACTTTTAAGCTGGCTTTGCTGCAGTACTGAAGAGCGCTTTAACCAGTAGTGTTTAAAACCACCACTAGATGGTTCAAACTTATTTATTTTCATCAATAGTATAAAATTAGTTGTGAACTAAAAACAAACTAAATGGCGCTTTAACCAATCGACCTGAAAATTGTCCCTAAATATGTAATGCCTTATACCAAAATGCGTATATTTTACCGTTATGCCTCGGAGGGTTAAAATTTTCTCGATTTTTATAAAAAAATGTCTCGAATTTATCACCAACTACTCAAATTTACCAACTACCTAAAATTACACAGAATTATCAAACTACATAAAATTATGTAAAATTTATCAAATTTCTCAATATTTATTTTAAAAAATTCTCAATATTTATTTTAAAAAATTCTCAAATTTATCAACAACTACTCACAATTATCAAAAACTATTCATAATTATCAAAAACTACTCACAATTATTAAAAATGTGTCAAAATTGTAGAAAATTAAAATAATGTGTCAAAATTGTAAAAAATTAAAATAATGTGTCAAAATTGTAAAAAATTAAAATAATATGTCAAAATTGTAAAAAATTAAAATAATGTGTCAAAATTGTAGAAAATTAAAAAAATGTGTCAAAATTTAGAAAAAATTTCTTATTGTTTCAAAAGTAATCAAAAGTTTCTCCATTTTGTCAAAATTTACCAATAATTTCTCAATTTTGTCAAAATTTACCAACAATTTCTCAATTTTGTCAAAATTTATCAACAATTTCTCAATTTTGTCAAAATAAATCAACAATTTCTCAATTTTGTCAAAATTTATCAGCAATTTTAAAATTCACCCAAATTTTAATTACACTAATTAATACACAAATTTTTAAAACACTTTTGATAATTTTGAAAAATTTCTATGCAATTAACCAATTACCTTTAATTCCATTACAAAGTGTAATTTAATACACACTAACTCATTTATTCAACTCATTTCAAACGAAACCCATTGATTATTTCAGTGTCCAAAACAAAGAAAACAATTTTCCACAACAGATTAAATTAAAAACACTTCAACATATTCCCTTTTAAAATTCCTTCTCCACATAATTCCTACAGGGAATACTTTTACTTTTTAATCAATGCCCAAGCAATACAATGAATGATTAAACATTGCATCCAAACATATGCGATGTTTAATATCATATCTGCATAGATGCAATGTTAAATCGATCATCCCTGCTCCGGAGTATTGCTCAGCATTTATTTTCATCCTCTTTATGACCCCATAAATTGATTTTATAAAAAAAGAAAGATGTTGCCCAGCAATCAGTGTAAAAAAGGACAAGAGCAAGCAAGTAACACTTTTTCCAATACCGCACAATCTGTTCTGAGTACTATCCAATTAATTGAAACGATTATATACCACCTTTTTGGCACTTACCAAACCGCTTTACACCTCCTACAAATCTCAAACACTTTAAGAGAGCAAAGAGGAAAAAAGTGTTTTGGCTTGTTTGACAACCAGGTGTTCCGAACCCCGTTATAGCAAACTCGCTTAAAGCAAACCCCGCTTAGGCAGTCTTCACGTTGAAAATAGAAAAAATGTCTTGAGTGCTTTTAATGTAACGTATTTTACCGATTAAGAGTCGCCCTCAAATTTTAGCCGCCCTCAAATAGTAGCCGCGACTGAGACACCAAGAATACCGTATTTTTGCAAAAGGACAGTACTGTTTCCCTATTTAACCCTCAGAAGGTCAATCCTATACCATTTTGGGGAGAACACTCTTCTTGAATAGGAAAACTTTTTTTTGTTTACTATAATTATCTGAAAATTTCTGACTTTGTTCACACAACAATAAAGTTTGTTTCAAAAAAAATTTGGAGTGTTCTGTACGTTATTTATTTATTCACCCTTTGAAAATTCTGCCCCTTAGAAATCCAAGCTTAAATTTAAGTTGGCTTTTCCCAATATTATAAAAGCGCTTCTACTTAGTGCTTCGAATTTTTACCAACAGACGCTGTATGGCACTAGTAGTCCAACACAAGTGATTACGTTATAATTACGATTCCATTTTTATCCCATATTTATCAATAATTAACTTTTTAGGTAGTTTTCTTACCCATTAGATCAACAATCTGCTTTGAATGCTTCGATCCCAACATGTTCTGGTGTTGACGCTGCCATGCTTGTTCTAACAACAGTAGCGCCAAGGGCGACAATTTGTCACACTACCCTAACGGCGCTTAAGCTATGGGCCTTCCAGATTTAATTATTTTGTCCCCAAATTGGTACATTGTGGGCACCAAAGCGTCGTCTTTGCAGATTGTCCTTCTGAGGGTTAACCTCGCTTCGTTCATGACGTTCAGACTTTGTTTGATACACAAACAAATGTCACAAACAAAAAACCGAAATTGTAATTGCTGATAAAAATGGCAGTTTTGAATAAGAGCCGCAGCTCTTTTTCGATAAAATACGGTAATACTCCATTAACCCTGCCGTTTTCCACCGAATATAATACCATGGTGTTGTATTCATCAAATAACATGTAAGTTTGTAAAAAAAAGAAAATTATTAATTTGTATTTATTACTGTGATTAAATATGTAAAATCCAGTGCACGTTTTGGGAGCATTTTGGAAGCGTACACTGTACGTCTTTAATATTTTTCGAAAAATTTGAGTGTAACACCATGGTGTTGTATTCGAAAACAATAGAAAACTCGAATATAACACCATGGGAGTATATTCAAATATAACACTAGGGTGTTGTAGCTGAAGTGGTGTTATATTCAAATTTTTGCTCAATATTTACAAAATTGCCATTTTGAGCAAAACTTAAAGACAACACAACGGTGTTATATTCGGTGGAAGACGATAGCAGAACCAACCTAAAAAAAAATCCCTTATTTTTGACCCCAAGCAAAAAAGATTTTTCCAAAAATGTGTGAAAATAATTCTATTCTTAGACTATTTCATGTTTATGAAGAAATTTAACCAATTCGATGTTTGTCGATAGAGTACGACAAAAATAATTGACATTGAATCCAAAAGTATCGGGTAAATAAAGGAATTTTATGAAATATTTTTTAAAATCTGTTACGGACTATTTTTTTATTGTTTGTCACGATGTTTAATGAAAATACATGAAATTTCAGAAAGAAAATCCTGTTAGTTTTTGAGAAAAAAAAAATAAAATTACTTTTGGAAGTCAAAATTGACCCTAGGTTGGGGTGGGGAAAGTTAACAAACCGATACAATGTTATCCAAACTCCCATTGGTTGAGCCGTCTCACTTGTGTAGTGGCCCAAAAAAGTAGCCCAAATCACTAGAATTGTAATCTAACTAGGCAAAACAACCAACAAAAAACCAAACCTTTGTTTATCTGCCAAAAGAAACCAACAAACTACACTAACATTTGTTTGATTGGTTAAAAGGGAAAAAGCAGATTTAGCTAATTAAATAAACATTTTATTACCAATTAAAATAAATCCATCATTATAATCACTTTTACACTGAAATTTATTGAAAACAAACAGAACCACTTTTCCACCTAGTAGAGCACAGTCCACAGTTAGGCGTAATCCGGCTCAACCAATAAGAGTTTAGACAACGTTGTATCGGTTTGGAGTATAGGTCTTCCAAAGTCTCTTAGGGCCTACAACCTTATAATATTTAGTTGCACCACAAACCGGTGGCAGACCCAGGATTGTCTGTTAGCAGGGGTTTAGCGACGATCACGGTGCATTGCAATTTACGAGTACTTTCAAGATTAATAAAAAAAAATGGAATACATGCTTGCGAACAATAAAATTAGCATAAAAGTAGTAAAAGTATGAGACAGGGCCTCTAGGACCCACAAAAGTCTTCAGACAGCCCTCATTACAACCACATTTCAATCCGAGCTAGTTCGTGGCTTGAGCCGCTAGCTCCATTATAGTTTCTCACAGTCCTCGCAGAAGAAGAGTGCGGCTGCAGGGGCCCTCAAATTCCAAATAGATAAGACATTTCCCAAAAACCACATACAAAAAAAAATTTAGCTTTTACAATTTTTTTCAATTAGGGCCCGAAATGCCTGCAAGAAGCAGAGCTATTTAAAAACCTTCATACCGCATTATCTCACTTTAAGCAGCATGCCGGTGTAGTGTGACTTTTACCGGCATGCCGATAAACCCAGTTTTTACCAGCATTTTTCACTTATACCGGCATTTTTCACTTATACCAGCAGTTTTCACTTATACCGACATTTTTCACTTATACGGGCATTTTTCACTTATACCGGCATTTTTCACTTATACCGGCATTTTTCACTTATACCGGCATTTTTCACTTATACCGGCATTTTTCACTTATACCAGCATTTGTCACTTATACCGGCATGTTTCACTTATACCAGCATTTGTCACTTATACCGGCATTTTTCACTTATACCAGCAGTTTTCACTTATACCGACATTTTTCACTTATACCGACATTTTTCACTTATACCGGCATTTTTCACTTATACCGGCATTTTTCACTTATACCGGCATTTTTCACTTATACCGGCATTTTTCACTTATACCAGCATTTGTCACTTATACCGGCATGTTTCACTTATACCAGCATTTGTCACTTATACCGGCATGTTTCACTTTTACCGACAACACCGGCATGCCGGTATACAATAAACAAACAGTTTATTGTATACCGTCTGGTATACTGTCTGGTAAACCCATGTCCAATGGCATGCAGCTTAAAGCATGGTAATACCGTAGGCCCTAAACACCTTGATTTACAGCGATCTTTGTCTGAGAGCTCTTTACAGTAATTTGCACGCACGTACCGGTATTACAATTTTTTATATTAATCTTGAAAACAAAATAAACGCCCCTGAATTCCTAACGTAAAATCCTGAGTCCACCACTGGTTCGTAGACCCCAAGCACCATGCCTAGTTGGTCTTATGAATGAAGTGGCCCTGCCGATAAATCCTCCACCGAAACTATTTTGTTCCCCACTTCAGAAACACCGCGCTACACACCTTGTTTAATTGCAAAAAGCATCCTAAAAGCAGAAGCATGTTTCAATTTAAAGCCGTCTATTCCTTACCTTTGAAAATTGGACATATCTTCTCAAGCGCGCCAACTGGGCCCATTCTTGTGTATTGGCCAACTGCCAGTTCCAGGTACAAAAGAGGCATCCCACAAAAAAGAAGAATGACAAAGTAAGGAACGAGAAAAGCACCTAGAAGCAAAAAAAAAACATGAACAGACAAGTGCATAAAAGATTCCTTCCATTTTTCTCACCTCCTCCATTCTTATAGCACAGATATGGGAATCTCCAAATGTTTCCCAATCCTACCGTATAACCAATACAAGCAAGAATAAACTCCCCTGAACTGCTCCATGTGTAGCGCTGAGGCCGGGCCTCCAGCTCCAGCCGAAACATGGAATCATTGAAATCAGACCTGGAAATAACCAGACATATTTTTTCATCAGTATATTTTTTTCAATTTGACCTCATAACCACAAAGAAATGTCTTTCATACTCCACAAACAGCCGTATAATAAGCTAGTATATTTCTCGATAAAAATGGTCATTGACTCGCTCGGCCTTTTTGCCGATAGAAGAAGAAATCCCCTCCCTGAACCAAGAGTCCTTTGTCATCTAAAAACCATTCTATCTAACTCACTTCCACTAAAGCCCCCCTGTGACAAAAATGGCAGGATTAGACATCTTCCAAAAGCGACTTGACATGCCAGAGGTGAAGATCAGTGGATGAGCTTCTGTTGTCGTTGAACCTTACAATAGAACACACTGCGATGCAACTTACAACATCAGTCAATATTTCTTTCTATTCACTCTATCATCAATTTTGAACGGGAATAAAACAAGTCCAAATGACAGTTCTCCGTTTACTTTTTTTTCTCCCCCGATTGTCTGATTAATCAAGATTAAATCCTCGTTAGTCCGCCGTCTTGATTAACAAACAGAGTCGAATGTAAAGTTAAGTGGCTAAGTCTCTCGAACATGTCAGTTTGGCTGGACAAGATCGTTTAGGTTTGTGATTCTGTCGGAGTCCCGGGTCTCTTAATTACAACCCCTGGCAAAAAGTATTCAAACATGAGGTACGATTTATTTAACTTTGAGTTTGGACCTGTTTTACTCTTAAATAATAGACAATATAGACAATTCAGATTATACACTTTATTCCTTCATGTATTGACAGTTTGTGGGTCAAAATTGTCCCTCGGTTGCATTGGGAAAGATTAAAATGGATTGAAAATTGGTGTTGCTCGAGTTGATTTCATTTTTCCATTTTTATCGACTGGTGTGGCTTATTCGTGTAATTTGATGTGCCGGCATGAGTCTGTGGCTATGCAGTATATTGGCATATGTCAGAAGCAAAAAGCAGGCAAGAAAAACAGTTACCTGATAAGATAACTCTACTCTCCTCCAGATGACAGCCTAAACAAGAAGAATTGCTTCCCACAAGAGGAAATCGAAAGCACAAACATAAATTGGATCTTCAATAGAAATTATCTCCCAATATAAGACCTGGGAGAATTCATTTCATGGCTTTGCCCATCCACTTCAACCATACACAGCTAATCAATATAATTAATACAAATTGCTGTCATTTTTGTCTTTCACTTTCACCTCACATTCACACTGAATAGAATCAACTCCTTTGTCCAACAAATGACTTTGACACCACAAAATAATATTAAAAAAAAGAAAGCAAAATCCTAAAGCCGGTTTTAGGTACACAGCCAACGGTTATCGCTTTCCTCCACTGTTTACACCCAAGTCGTCAAAACACGCCCAGCCACACAAACATTTCAAACACAGCGTTTTAGCAGTGATCTACAGCCTCGACCACTTTAGACCTGATCGATATGTTCGACATGTTCCTCTAAAGTGTTAGAGACTATTACGATATCGTCGAGGTAGGCCCATGCGCGGGTCTTCGAAGCAGCCATCTTTGTCCCGCTTCAACAGCGAATTTTCCGTTAATACAGTTTCTAATCCAGCTGGAGCAACCATCTCTACAATGAAGTTCAGCACACTAAAACCCAATTAGAAAACACTGTACAGCACTAGCACTCAAAAACCGGCCGTAAAACACAACTAATGTCCCTCCGAGATATTTTTCAGAAGTTTTTAGTCACATCTTGGCACACATGACCTTTGTTATCACTGCACCATTAAACACAAACTCCCTCATTTATCTTCACAAGCAAAAATAAAAATTAACAAAGGAAATAAAATGACCATGAGACATACTGTATATCACTCATCAACAGCCATAAATCCACACTCCAAATTGCACCATTTCTGCCACTTCATTTTAATGCAGCTCAACAAGATACACAGCTAAAGCTGAACTCACATTCCATTCAATGCAAGTTGGCTTTCAGTTTACACCACATTACTTAAAGAGCAGCCATAGAGAGCCCTTTCAAATCCATTACTTCATACAACCATAAAAATAAAACTAAACATAAATCAATTAATTTCAAAGATCCAAAGGGAGAAAAAAAAAACATTTTATCACCTAACGATGCCGGGAGAAGAAAATCTTCCTTTAAAAGTACGGCAAAACGTGCAAAACAGACACCCCTACACATGTGCTTCAAAAATACATTGAAATTATATTGCAGTGCATTTTCTAATACATTTTTGCGTGTTATTGGTTATTTAACGTACAGATAATATACTCCGTACTTAATTCCGCAAAATGCCACACATTTTGGAATGCAATGTACCATATTTTACCAATTAAGACGCGCCCTCGAACAGTAGCCGCCGCTGAGACACAAAGATTACCGTATTTTAGCAAAAGTACGATATTAGAGAATTTGCGGGATGCATTTTTCCCTTATTTTGTGCCACGTTACACTAAGGTGCTCACAAAAATATTATCACGGTGTTAAAATTTACCCAATTGTTGTGTTGGCAATGATAATGACGAGGAATTACAATGAAATCATGTTTATTATTAAATAATATTTCTATTTACACTGCTACGCAGTAATATTTTACTGAGATATTAAAATTTTTGACATTTGTAGATTTTTTACTTTTTTTACTTGCACAAAATTATTATCACGCCTTGTGAAAATTGCAGATTTATACATTTTCAATACCCTGTGATACCTCCATTATGTTCAATTAGTCTATAAATTCAATCTTTCATCCCATCAATTAGTTTTGGAAGAACCATTTGATCAATTTCTTCCCACCAATGTTGCCTTGAATACATGGATGAGAGCATTACCTGTTGAAAGATGGCCTTTTGTCCAGGAATTCTTATCATCTAGGACTTTAAATGGAAATTAAACACATCTTAATACTTATAGGAATACTTCCTATCAGAAATAAAGGCAAGGGTGGCCTTTCTCTTAGAGTGGAATGCACCCCAAAACTTAACATAAAATATGTATGTATTAAAATATAAAATACGGTGTTGTACAATATATTATTAAACCAGATGAAAATCAATAAATAGTGACACATCACGTGTAAAAACCAGCATTTTGAGTATTGTACTCCAAAAACTGAGCGTAAACCTTACGTTTCTGTGAGAAAACAGTGGTGCAAGTTATTTGAATCGCCCCGTATATTGAATAAATAATAAGCTTCTGGCGCAATGAAACATCTCTTGTGGATTAAATTCCTTGTGGAAGCTGCCAAGACGAACTCGCTTCCTACCACAAAAGACGAAGCTGGAAAATACCAAACCCGCAGTCGCGGAATTAATGAATTCATCCCAACGACTATCAACGAGGTCGGCGAAGTTGGGGACACGGCTCAAACTCGCTTAATCTCTTCCTCTTCGTCTTTTCGGACACTAAATCGAGCAGTCCTCTTCACAAACAAAGACTCCGACGTCTCTGACTACGACGTTTAGAAGAAAAGTCGAAGGTATCCCCTCCCGCATTAAGCCGGGGAACAAATTTAGTACCGGGAAATCTGGATGGGTCGAGCAAAGAAATCACGTTAATTTTGCGTTTTAAGTCGAGTAATTTAAGCGTCGGTGCTGATATTCCGCCAAATGTTCGGCTTTTCATGATGTACGAAGCCGGCGAAGGGCAAATGTAAACAGTAGTTGAATATTTCATTCCTTCTTCTAGCCCATCTTGGCTAATGTTCAAAATAAATGGTTCAGTGGAGAGGAACACGGAGCAAGCTTTCGCAGATTCTCGACTATTCCACCACACACTTAGATTTAACGGTTTCTCCTTCTCGGTCAAGCCATTTTGTTTTCTTTTTTGTTTGTTTTTTTCTACAAAGCAAAAATTAATCTTTCAATTTGCTCAAAACAAAAAATTTCAAATTTTCCACCTGTGGCTGAAAAAATGGTAAAAATTCGCAATTTCTTCTAATTAATTTCTTTTTTTACATTTAAATTAAAACTTGCCAAAAAAGCTGGACTACACCAGCTGTTGCTTTAATTTCCCCCTTTATTTCCAGCGCCATTTTTGGCCATTCTGAGTCCTGTAATTACAAAACAAATAATAAAAATAAATAAAAATAAAAAAATAAAAAATAAAAAATAAATAAAAAATAAAATAAAAACTTCCTTAATCGGTTTAGAAGTATCAAAAAGATATATCTCCGTCTCCAGATACCATAAATAATAAATTTATACCTTCATTTGTCATCGCACCGAGCCGATTCTTCCATCTCCCTGACAACAACATAAATCGCCGCCATTGTGATCGTTCCAATTATTCCGACGGAATACAACAATGACGTCATCCACAATCACCCATTAACCGCCATCATCCATCAACACGATTAAAAAAGTTAAAATTTAAATAAATTTAAGCTCCGAATTGTTGGTAAAAAAACAACCGACATTTCCCCAATTTCCCTTAAAATTAAACAAACGTGAATCGGTTGAAAACGTAATTAGAAAGGTGAGTTAAGCATCGATACGTAATGACGTAATGCGATCATCAACGCAACCGGTTAAAGCCGCCGACCACTTAATGTTCGCTCGCTCGCTCCTTTCCCGGCTAAATTCATATTTATCGCACTCTAAATGAACACTTAGAATACTCCGCACTACTTAAACGACGAATAAATTAAGTAAAACGTAATTAAGCCTAAAATCCATAGGATTAATTACAAACACGTCCCGGCCATGTTATCCTATGGGATTTAGGCTTAGTGTTTTTATTTCTTCGTCGTAAATTAACACGAAATTATTAAAAAATTCTTGTTTTGTTCGAGTCTTCGTTTTTCGGTGGAAATAAATATATTTTACGACATTTTTTAGTGTTTTTGTTTATGCGTGCGAGGAGGGCGACGGGCGCCATTGCAAAGATGGCGCCACTGCGAGCACGTACAGCGCGGCGTGCATTTGACTAATGAGAAAAGAGAGGCGAGCGGAAATGTAATCGTGTGAAATATTGGATTGAATTGCATCGGCAGATATTGAGACCGGTGTCAGTGACACCGATAAAGATATCAATCGCAATCGGCAGCGAGAAAACTGCCAATTTCACATTTTTCCAAGCGGCGAAAATTTGAACTATTCGTTTCCCAAGACCAATAAGAATCGGCGATCAACGAGAATAAAAATTTTCCAAATTGCTCGAAATTATTTCGGAGAGAAAATTTTTAAAATTTTTTTTTCTTGTAAAATTTATCGAGAAAATAAAAATAAAATATTTTTTTTTTGGCTAGAGACCGATACCCTAGCTTATCTCCCTAGCCACAGACCGATACGCCAGCTTAAAAAACCATCATTTTTCAAAAAATGCCGATTTCGCATTAAAAATCCCAAAATTTAGATAAAAAATGCTTGCAAAAGCGCTTTAAAACTTCGATTTAACTCACATTCACCTTAAAAACCGCTGACTACACAATTTAAACCCATTTCACAACCCAAGAAACCCAAAAATCCACTAAAAAAAAAAACCAAAAAACCCAAATTTTTCCCAAAAACCCAAAAACCAACACCAAAAAACCCAATTTTCACCCAATTCCCACCACCCTAACACCACCACTCCACGCAAATCCAATTAAATCAGTGTACGAGCGCCGTTAGGCCTAATCGATGAGGAATGCCACAAATCCAATCACGCCGAAATATGATGGAAAATGAAAAGGCGAAAATAATCGATAAATTTCGTGAAAAAAACGCCGAAAACAATGTAAAATAAATTGAAAACAACAAACAACACACTCACCCTTGACTGTAAGTCGATGTACAACTGGTAGTGGCGAAAGCTGGTGGCAAGAAAGTGGTTTTCTCGTCGGCGACTCCTTCCCCGTACGGGAAGCCAGCGACGGCGATGCGCGGATTGTGTCCATGCGCCGCCGCCGTCGTTGTTGATCGGACGGAGCGCAGACCGTTGAGCAGCGGCGTGCTGTTGCTCGCCTCGTCCGAGAGCTTGAGACCGATTTTTTCAGCGAGAGGATATTTCTCCGGGGCTTCCATTGGGTTTGTTGGGATTCGTGGTGTCCGTGTTGTTCCGATAACCCTTCATAACAGTCGAGCGAATTTTTTCCCCCGTGTCAAGATGGGGGTAGAGGAAGATGTCAATGCGCGACATGTGGATGCGGTGGCGGCATCGCGTGGGGGAATGGTGAAACTCGCGTTAATGGCGTTAATGATTAATGGCGTCGAATGATTCCGAATAAAAGAAATGATTAAATTGGGTGGGATTTTCAAAAATTGAAATTTATTTTTTTAAAACTTTGGATTGAATTTGGTATTTTGTTTGATTGCACACAGTCCCCACCAGGGCCGCCCGGTGCAGGCCTGCAGGTTGTGCATGCTGTGTGATAAAGCTGCCATACTCTATAAACACTTATCTAAATAACTACATTCTTTATTAACAATTCAATTTGAAATCCAACATTAACAAATTATTCAATAAATTAAGACTCGGGAAATTACTATATTCGGATCGGTGAATAACTTAGAAAAAAGCTCGACCAAGCTCTTGCTAACTTTCTTCAGTTCACGTGTGCCCTTGCTTGTGGTGACTGATATTGTGTATGAGCCATTCGAGAAACCGGTTATTTTCGGATGAATACTGACTCCGCCATCTCGGGCTTCCGTGAGAAATTCATAAAATTCAGATGATACCGAGTAGTGTTCAACTCCAAATGACACTAGAGGAAATAGAGTAGCTGCATTCAAAAATTAAAATACTTGTGTTTTAACAATTGTAGTTTAAGTGTATTTTAAGTTTAAATTTTGAGTGTGAGAATTTTAACTTTATTTTATAAAATTGACAACATGTGAAAACTTTTACATGGCATCATTGATCACCTGATATGTAATCAATTCTAAAATGTAGCATATAATACCATCCAAGTGATTAGAAAGAAGTATGTATTGTTGGAATGTTATTATTTTTAGTGAGATTTAAAATTTGTATACCTTGCTAGTAAAAAAGAGGAAGAAATTTTAAAAGAGTATGACCAACTGGCACTAGAGGTCATTGAGAGCACCAATTCAAAGATGAAGTGATTGGACAAGAAAGAAGAAATTAATTAAGAAGGCACCTAAGTAATATTTATTATCAATCTTAGTTAGAAAACTAACAAATTTTATGGTTTGAATAAGATTGGTGAAAAATTAAAGAAACAATTTAAAAACATGTTCACATGTGAGTTACCTATTTTCATAAAAATTGTCCAGAAATTGAAATTCAAAATTTTTGTATTTATGTTTTATGAGTGTGTAGCACAAAAATTTAAAATATAACAGGAAGTGATGTGATAAGTTGTGAAGTGATGTCATATAACTACAGATAAAATTGCAATTTGTGAGTGCTTGAATTTTAACTGAATTTTGCTTCAATTTTTGTAAAACTTTGTATACAACTGTAATGCATAACTACACTTAAAACTGAAGTAAAATAGAGTTTAGTGAAATTGTATTTTAGTTTGTATTTTTACCAATTTTAGTTTTACAGACAGGAAATGATCTCATTTTTGTTTTAAAATGGAACTAAAACACAAAATGTTTTAATTTTTGAATGCAGCTAGTGATAAAATGTCGTTTGTTGAAAATATTTTTGCCGTTATTACTCACTTCCGATGCAGAGCGCAAGAAAGAAGCAAGAGAGGTAGTTCGCCATTTTGGTTCAGTTTGCTCTAATAGAAACAACTGATGGTTTTTGGAAGAATCTTTGGGCTATATACAGGGTGTCCTAAAAGTCTGTACCCCTCCAAATATTTCCTGAGCAATTGCATCTAGGCCAACTTTGATGAAGCGATCGTATAGGAAGTTGAGTGAGAGCAATCCAATGACGTCATCAAATTTGACCTTGAAGGTCATTTTCAAGGTCATTCACTTGCTAACTTCTAAACCAATCAGGTTAGAGCAAAAAAGTCAATTACAAAGTTGTAGAGCACCATCAAATTAGTACTATCCAACTTATCTTAGTCATCTTAAGTTAAATGTTTTTTTTTTTAAAAGGAGACAAATCAGAAAAAAAAATCAGCAACATGAAATTTTTTATTCTTGTGATAAAATAATTATTGAGGCATTAAAAAAAGGCAGTGGTTTTTTTTGTTTACTTGCTTAATGATGCACATTTGAATACGTTTATTTAGTAATTTAGTATTTTTGTAATAGAAATTTAAGTTTTCTCACAATGGCTGGCTTTATTTCAGCTGATTTGTGCTGATTTGGTTTATAACAATGTAGGCAATGATTTAGTACCATTTAATACCAAATAAAGTTACCCTACTTTAGTATAACTATGTACACCCTGTCTAACATGGAATTAATTAGAATTAATTAATTTAATGTGGCAATAACATGGTCTGCGACGCATTTTCGTAAACAATAGTCCACGTGTGACTATTGTTCAGTATGCTTTGCAATATTCTTTGGAATATTACGACGATGATTTTTCTCCCCGTTTCATTCGGGCCAGAAATATTTAGTCCAATTCGTTCACAAATTGATTTATCCAATCTTGTAATCTGCGATTTGATTTTACAACAATTTAGCTCAACTAGCATCTGCCTTGGTCACTCCGGTATTGAATACGGCGACTTGATCGTGAGGCGTTGATGCGATGTGTCGATGATTGTAGTTGGTGTTCTTGTTGGACTTCTATAAACAGTCTTCACATGACTGGAACAGGAAGGGGTTTTCTCTGAAATTGGGTAGTCTAGGCCAGTCACATGATGTTCAGGAATATGGGTCACAAACCAAGAGTAAGTGTTGATTTTTAGCTGTTTGGAATGTATGCGGTTAATACACTTGTTAAGTTGTATTTATGTTTGATATAATGTATTGTTCTGACACCAGAGCGTGCAAATGTATAATCTATTTTTAGGCCTGTGAGAGGGAGGATGTGACACTTCCTTCTAATTAAAAATTCAGTGTGTTCTTGTATTGTTTTATGTAAGTGTTTTATTTCAAGCCAGATTTGTGATGATTTTGGGACTTTTTGTGTAACAATTTGAAGCGTTTGTATTTTAGCATGTTTATGGGCCAAAAACACAGACATTTGAGGCGGTTACATGACCGAACCAAAACACAAACACCTAAATCACTTAAAACACGACTTTTTGAATGCACGTAGTTTCTTTATTAACAATTTGATTCTAAATCCAACATTGACTTATTAATCAAGAAACATTTTACAAATTTATTATCAACTATTCGTGAACATTTGCTCGCTGAAACAACTAGTTAGGAGCGCAGTAATCCCAATTCCCGGTGGTAGTGTGACACCAATTATATTTTTCTCCATGTGTGCCACACGCACTATCGGATTTACAAACTCTTCCTAAGGATGTTTTGCCAGGGCTAGCGTTGCAATAATCCCAAAACAATTTCTAAAATTAAAATAACTTATTATATAAGCCTAAAGTCTAAATTAACACCCAAACCTCTGCATCAGTATAACACCAATGGTATTTCTCATCCAACTGCTGACATTTACTAGTGCAGACTAAATTTTTTGATGTTTTCTGTGAACAAACAGAAAGAAAGCGCATGAAAAATTATGCCCAGCTTCAACAAAAACATCTTGAACTAGATGAAGTCTTAATTTTTTCTGCCCCCACCGGCTAGATATATGGCACCATCGATGACCAAATACTGTGAAAATGTGGATACTAGAAAGGTTCTGCTAGGCGGAGGACGAGAACGGCAACTGGGAGAATTAGCTTCGCCCACCTGTTGCCGTTGTTTTGACCCGTTCTCCAACAACGTCTAGATCAACAATTACACGTCGTTATGAACAAAACCTTCGCGGGCAACGCCAAACTTAGCTCCGCCTCCATGACGTCAGCACAAAAAGTGATGACGTTTGGCGTCAGTCGTTCGGCTCTAACGGCGAGCAGAACCTCTCTACTGTTACCTGTACAGACCGTGCCGTTTAACGGCCGATCTTATCCATCCAATTTGATCATAAAGCTTACGAATTTTTACAGTAATTTGAACAGTAATGTCCACCTGCACTTAATAAGTGTAGGTAAACATTACTGTTCAAATCCTGAAGATGAACTGACTGAAAGAGCTCTTCTCTGAATTAGGAAAGTTCCTGTTTCACCTAATTGTTCAAGTTGACTAGCCTGATGATGCGGTGGCCAGCAGCGCCATCTGTTGTCAAAATCGTAAAATCGGCTGTTAAGCAGCACAGTCTGTACGCATAAGAATACGTGTCCATGTTATCCTTGGGTCATGCACCGTCTGTAGCAACCTGTGCACCTTTTGTCTAATGTGAACACTAGTAAGAACTTACCGGCGGAGTTATTTCGCTGACGGAAATTGTAACGTCCGAGTCGCTTTTTGAAACAACCTTAACCTTTAAGTTCACATCCGCAAACAACCGGGCGAAAAGCTCAACTAAACTCTTGCTAAGGTTCTTCAGCTCATGCTTGCCCGTGCTCGTGGTTACTGTTATCGTGTAAGTCCCATTCGAATCAGCCGTAACGTTCGGTCTGAGAATCAATCCAGCAGCTCGGCCTTCATTGAGTAAAGTATAATATTCAGTAGACACTGTAAACTCTTTGGCTCCCCCACTAAACGAAATACTGTCCGCAGGAATATCGGCTTTCACCTTGACATTGATTCTGACGTATTTACCGGCTTTCGCAGTTTCAGTAATGACTATATACGGATTGACGAATAACTGAGCAAAAAGGGCAACCGATTTCCTGTCGATTCCCTTCAGTTCGTCCGTGCCCTTGCTTGTGGTTACTGATATTGTGTATTTTCCGTCCGAGGAACGGGTTATTCTCGGCACAACATCGGCTCCGGCTCGGGCTTCCGTGAGAAGATCGTAAAATTTAATCCTTACCGTGAACTGTTTATCTCCAAGTGACACTACGGAAAATAAAATAATAAAATATTGTTTGTTAAAAACTGTTTCGCTGTTATTACTATACTTCCAGATCTTGCTCGTCTCGTAATCTCGGTCTCTGAGATCTCGGTTTTTTTAGTCTCAGGATCTCGGTCTCGGCAAAACGAGATTTCATTATTACGAGATATAATAAAAAACGTACAATTCAAGTTTCGAGTCGTGTACTTCTAAACTCTATGTTTAGAAAGTATCTAATAAAACGGTTCCGTCCGTCTGTCCGCATCAACTCCTCCAAAACGAAAGCAGCTGGAGCCAAACAGGCAACGGCAAGAACTCAGCATACTTTCAATAGGTGCCTAAAGAATTTTTGTATTTCTCCGACTTCCGGTTTAAATAAAAACTGGTTTTACAAACTGGTACCGAAAATGACGTGTAGAAGGGGTCTGCAGAAGTCTAAGATGTAATGCTTCCAAGGATTACAGATTATCTTGTTATTGTTTCTCGTAACGGCTAAGACCTTTATCGTTCACTATACGTTCCTTTGTGTTATAAAAGCACGTAAAATTTTTTTATTCTAAAAAATGTCGGTTTCTTTCAAAAGGTCACCTGATAGCGTGTCTCGGTCTCGCACAAGATCTCGTTTCGGAACCTTCTGATCTCGTCTCGGAGAACCGAGACTTGAAAACAGCCGAGATGCTGGAAGTTTACGTTATTACTCACCTCCAAAGCAGAGCGCAAGAAACAAGCAAGAGAGGAAGTGGTTTGCCATGTTCGGTCGGTTTGCTCTTGTAGAAAGAACGGATAATATTTGGAAGATTCTTTGGTGTATATATACGACAAAATACAATTGTTTTCAGCTGTACCGTTATTTTGTTGTCATATAAATAAATCTCTTACCAACTGCTAATTACTGAGTTTTGACTTTTTAATTTGCAATAGCTGAAAATTAAATGCTTAAATTATTTTATACAAGGCGAGCCTCATTACAACAAATCGCAAAGTACCGGAAAAATTGGTTCGTTGTAATAAAAGTTCGTTATATCAAAATTTTTTTATATGGTGTTTTATGGTCGACCAACCAATCAAGCCATTTTTAAATATTTGCTCAATCAAAAAATTCGTTAAATCGCGGTTTGATATAACGAGGTCCGACTGTAATAAATTTCTGTATGATTGAAAGGAAAGTAAAAACTCAGTAATTAGCAGATGGCTAAAGAGTTTAATTTTGGGAATCTATGAAACAAAAAAAAATTTAATGGTGTACAGCTGCGAGCAATTGTATTTGGCAGTATATATAAATCAAAGATACTTTCAAATGCATCGGTTTTTCATACTAGAGCAAACTGAATGAACATGGCAAACCACCATCTCTTTGTTTTTAGAAAATTTTAATTTAATTAATTTTAATTTTATAACAAATATAAAATAACAAACATTCACGTTATTGCTAAAAATAAATAAAAAATAAAAGTAAAAATCACCACTACTACAAACTACCACTACAAACTACAAACTATTGTTGTCTTCATGCAAGCAGTCAGGTTGGTGAACAAAGTTGTGATGTCATATGTCATGTGATATCAAATTACTTGGGTTCCAGAGTAAGGTTTGAACAGGCTAATCACCAAGTGTAGTGCTACACTTGACCTTTATTCAAAAAATAATAAAATAGTGTTTCAACACACAGTAAAGAATCTGTTAGATTTAATCTATTGTTACAAATTATCAAAGGTTTTAACGTTATCAAATGTGTGAACGTTGCACGCACGTAATGCACGTGCAATTGAATTGTTGTAAAATTTACCGTAAAGTAAAGACGTGTTATTTATGTTCCCGTTACAACGTGTGTTTTCATTACTTGGACATTCGAAATCTTTGTGGAACCGAATAGGAACCAACAAGTGGTAGCAGAAGGCCGGTTTTTCTTCGAAAAGAAGTATCCACGGCACTCAGACGACATTTTTCGAAGATTCGAGTGAGAACGAAGTGCGCACGTGACGGAATTCGAAAATCGAACGTCGTGAAAAATGGCGGATGCGATTTCGGGCGGTTCGTTGAATCGAATTGATCTTCTTACACCGGAGAACTATTTCATCTGGCAGTTTAAGGTTGGAACTTTATTAGCAGCTAAGAGTTTGAAAAATATGATAACGGATCCAGCAGTGGCAGAACCGGTGGTGGGCTCTGCGGGTTACGCAGATAATCTCGTAAAATATAACACTTGGGTGAAAAACAACAACGAGGCACTCGGCATCATTATTTTGACCGTTTCGAACGAGGAAGCGACGAATTGCATGGGGAAAACCAGTGCAAAAGAAGTTTGGGATGCGTTAAAAGCGCTGTACGCCGGAACGACGGAGGAACGTCAAATCGACGCGGCGGCAGAATTGTGCGAATTACGTATGAGACACGACGAAGCAGTGGACAGCTACTTAAACAGGGCAAAGTCAATTCAATCGAGAGCCAAGGCAGTCGGACGTGACATAAAAGATCGCGAATTGATGATGTACGTGACGCGTGGTCTCGTGACAAGATTTTCCCACATTGCGAGGAATTTTCGATCGAATGCAGCCGCAACAATTGAAGAATTACGACGTGAACTCAAAATGGAGGACCAATGGTCAGCGTTTAATTTGAAAGGAGCAGCGACGGAAAGCGGGACAGTGGCGTTCAAGGCACAAGTCGGAAAAAATTCGGGAGGCAGGAAAACAAAAGGTGGGACAAAATTTGTTTGTTATGAGTGTGGCAAAAGTGGCCATATTGCCAAAGACTGTTGGCAGCGCCATCCAGAGAAGCGCCCCACGAAAATGACGCAGAGACCAAAGGAGGCGGCAAAGATGGCGCAGGCCGAAGTAGAATTTGCAACAATACAACACGCGCTAGTGGTTGAATTGGAATCGAGTGATCACCTTGACGACTGGATTTTAGATTCAGGAGCTTCTGTGCATATGTCGAGCAAGCGCGAGCTGTTTAAAACGTTTGTTGAGATGGAGACAACAATAACCACAGCCAAGAAAGGTGTGAAGCTTCTAGCAACTGGAAAAGGAAGCATAATTTTGGATTGTCAACTCGACGGAGCAGCAACAATGAAGATTTTGCTGCAAGATGTGCTCTTTGTTCCAGAGCTAAAAGGAAATTTGCTCTCAATTCCGCGCTTGACGGCAAAGAACTACACCGTTCAATTCAGAGGAAACTGGGCGGACATTAATAGTCCAATTGGAGAGACGATTGGAAAGGGAGCGAAGTGTGGCACCATGTATTTATTGCAACTGAAAAAAGAAGAGCAAGCGAATGCGGTTGCCACGACAACTAAACAAACCAAGGAAATATGGCATAAACGATTGTGTCATGCAAACGAACGAACAATCGACAAGATGACCAACAAGGAATTGGTTTACGGGTTGGAATACAACAATGCACCATTGGAGAAATGCACCGCGTGCATACTCGGAAAAATGACGAAGAGCCCGTACAAACGAATAAACGAAAAGCAGTCGGATGATGTTTTGCAACTAATACACATGGATTTGATTGGACCATTCAAGACACCATCAATGGGAGGAAGCAGGTACGCTTTTGTAATTACTGAAGACTTTACCCGCAAGAAATTTGCTTATTTCATGAGCGAGAAATCTCAAACATTTGACTTCTTCAAATCGTTTAAAGCGATGGCGGAAAAACAAACGGGAAATAAATTAAAGCGTATTAGAAGCGACAACGGAGGCGAGTTTGTCAACGAGAATTTTAAACGTTTATGCAACGATGAAGGCATATTGCACGAGCTCACAGTGCCATTCAATGCAGCCAGCAACGGCATTGCGGAGCGTACAAATCGAACGCTCGTAGAGGCGACACGAACATTGCTTTTGGAATCGGGCCTACCGCAAATATTTTGGGCCGAAGCATTTTCAACGTCAATACACGTGAAAAATCGAACTTTGACGAAACCAAATGGGGATTTAGTTCCAGAAGAAATGTGGATGAAGCGCAAGCAATCAATAAAACATCTTCGAGTTTTTGGTTGTGAGGCTTTCCTGCACATCCCAGCAGAGAAGAGGCAAAAGCTTGATCAAAAAGCAAAACGCGGAATATTCGTGGGATATTCGACGGAAAGAAAAGCATTTAGAATTTACGTCCCAGCAGAAAAGAAAATCCAAGAAGGTAGAACAGTCGAATTTAATGAAGAAATTCGGGGGGCGGACATCTTTAATTTGACAAAACCGGACGAAAATAAGCGTTTTTGTCAAGAATTCGAAGACGAGGCAATTGGAGAAACAAATGCTAACGATGACAACAATGCTCAACAGCCTGCAGTGATTGTTGAAGATGAACAACAAGAGCTGCAACGAGATCAACCAGCGCAGATTGGCAGACCTCGGGGAACAACACAAGCCGTGCTCGAGCAGCGACACGCGGAACAAATGGAGCAGCGTGAGCAACAATTGCAACAAGAAGGTGTACGACGATCACAGCGCATCGCAGCACAACATGAAGCAGTGAACGCAGCGGTTGAGGCAGCGAATGCAGCATTCGAAGGCGTTGACGACTTATTTACACCGGAAACATACGAGCAAGCAATAAATTGCGACGAAAAAGAAAAATGGAAAACGGCGATGGATAGTGAAATAGACTCATTGCACGTGAACAATGTTTGGACATTGGTGAAGAAGGAAAAACAAATGACTACGATAAAGAGCAAATGGATTTATCGGATAAAACTCAACGTGGACAGGAGTGTAAATAAATACAAGGCAAGATTGGTGGCAGTGGAGTATTCCCAGAGAGCAGGCATTGATTACACGGAAACTTTCTCGCCAGTTGTAAGAGTCGAATCACTCCGCATCATTTTATCCATGGTGGCCAAACACAAATTGATGACGCGTCAATTTGACATAAAAACAGCTTACCTGTACGGCCTGATTGATGAAACGATTTTCATGGAGCAGCCGGAGGGATATGAACAGAAGGACTTGATTTGCAGACTTGAACGAAGCCTTTATGGCCTGAGACAATCAGGGAGATGTTGGAACGAGAGACTGGACACGGAATTGCAGAAAATTGGCCTGACACCACTAATCAACGACAGGTGTGTGTATATTTACAAGAGAAAAAATGACTTTATTATTCTGGGGGTGTACGTAGATGACATTTTGGCAGCGTTTACTAGTCAAAAGATATTGGACCGGATTCTAAAGAAGATAAAAAGAGTTTTTGAAATTGTTGATTTGGGAGAAGTACATTTCCTATTGGGAATGGAAATTTCGATAATGGACAACGGAATTCTAATTGGTCAACAAAAATACATAAACGATGTTTTGAAGAGATACGAGCTGATGGACGGAGTCACTGCAAACACACCAATGGCTACTGGACAAGACTTAGATGATTTTGAGAAATCGAAAAGAGTCGACCAGCAACTTTATCAGCAAATGATAGGATCGCTGATGCACGTGATGATAATATCACGACCGGACATATCATTCGCAATAAGTGCGTTGTCAGCATATTCAAGAGATCCGCGCCAATTACACTTCAGAGCGGTCAAACGAGTGATGCGATATCTGAAGAAGACGATTGAGATGCGATTGTTTTTCTCAAATGAGGAGGGGAAATTACAAGGATTTGCGGACGCAAGCTGGAACGTCACCCAAGATGCAAAATCACATACAGGGATGATAGTAAAAATTGGATCAACAACAATAACGTGGAAAACCAAAAAACAACGATTAGTCGCGATGTCATCGACAGAAAGCGAGATTTTGGCCATCTGCGAATTGCTGAAATCCATAAAATGGGCGCGAGACTTTTTGAGTGAAGTGGGCGAAGGAAGCTGTGTGCAGAGAAAAGTACCAATCTTCACGGACAGTCAACCAGCAATGCAGATTTTGTGCGGTTCGAACCAGTTTGGAAGAACTAAACATATGAACCGACACTTGATGTTCATAAGGGACGAGATAAAACTTGGCAACATTGAATTAATCCATTTACCAACAGGTGACATGATTGCTGATTTCCTGACGAAGGCGGTCGCGAAAGACAAATTCATGGAGGGACGCGACGGCGTGAGTCTGAGAGGAGAAGTTAAGATAAACGAGGACGAAGAGAAGAACGAAGACGAAGACAAATAGTTTTAAGTTCGAAATAATATTTTATTCATGTTTTTTGTTTTTGTTTTCGAATTTCATTGAATGTTAGTTTTAGTTTTTCTTAATTCATTTTAAAACTTATAAAAATTTGTAAGGAGGGTTTGTTAGATTTAATCTATTGTTACAAATTATCAAAGGTTTTAACGTTATCAAATGTGTGAACGTTGCACGCACGTAATGCACGTGCAATTGAATTGTTGTAAAATTTACCGTAAAGTAAAGACGTGTTATTTATGTTCCCGTTACAACGTGTGTTTTCATTACTTGGACATTCGAAATCTTTGTGGAACCGAATAGGAACCAACAGAATCCTGTGTGTTGTAACTGTTTGTAACAATGTGAGAGAGTGGTGCATTTAAATATTTGAAAGAAACATTGCTCAGGTTATGTGAATACTTTATTGAACAATAATTTTAACAATTGTGAGGGACACACTCCTGCGGTCTCCTTGTGAGATGAATCTTCCGCTTTTGACTATCTGGGAACCTGCACAAACAAAGATGGAGGTCCGGAATTCAGTCATTTTTATTCTATTTTATCTGCACAATAAAAATTTACAATCAATACCGGTACCGTAATGAATAACATTTGATTCTTTTAGATGTGCAATGGATTTTTGTTGGGAATACCTGGGTGTATTGGTTTTACATGGCAGCATCTTGCAGTACTCATGAATATGTTGTTGTAAAAGTAATCTCAGTGGAGGGTTAAACAATCAATATTACAATTCGTTTATTTCAGACTGATGTTTTCGGAGCAAAATCAACAAAACTGATGATTATTCTCAGATTATTACTTAATATTGGCACATATTTGCAACTGTCAGAAACAAAAGTAAACCAACAAACATTAATTACACATCCGCAACCTTTCGTCGATGAGGTCCAACACACTTCGAGCTAAGAGTTTGCCGTAGCAACCCCCTCTTTACTAAGCAACAACCAACGGTTATCTGTGAACAGCCGAGGAGCAGAAACAGGGCTAAACCAAATACACAAAATTCTCTTAATTCAAAAATAATAATAACAATTAGAATTCGCCCAAACATAGTGAGGATATTTGGGATCACAACATGTGTCACTCAAGATAAAGAGATGGATTAGTCAATAACACATTATCATGCATTATTTCCCACAAAAACACGCAAGCGCGGTTTAATCAGGATTTCCCGCATTAAATTACAGACAGTGCTGTAATGGCCCGGTAGGATACCAAAAATCACCCGGTGGCCCATGGCCTGTCTCTGTGGCCTGATCCATCCACATTTCCGGGTTATAAATTTGTACCCAGTTTAGCCGTGGTGTTCACTACATTCCCACTTGTTTTTTAGAGATAAAATAATATTTCATTTTATTTTATTTTATTCTCTCTTTACTCATTTTTGGATAAAGAGAATTATTCCCCCTTAGCAAAGTGGTTTTATCCTTTGTACAGTGAGTCACATCCTTGATGTTTGACTGGGAGCAGGATGTGGGCAGAGTTTCTCTCCCCTGAGGTTTGCAGACAGCTTCCTTAGGGTTGTTTGAAAACACGACCAATTTGAGCGTTCTGAGCAGCTTTGCCGAGCAGTCTCCAGGGTAGGCCAAATGATTTTTGGCTCATTCTGAATCTACCTCCAAACGAACAACACCACGATCACTGCTTACGCCAAAAACTGCTACACCCAAATCACTTAAAACACATATTTTTGAATACCCAAAGTTTCTTTATTAACAATTTGATTATAAATCCAACATTAACCTATTATTCAAGAAACTTTTTAAAAATGAATTATTCATGAACATTTGTTAGCTGAAGCCACTAGTTAGGAACGCAGTAATCCCATCTTCCGATGGTAGTGTAACACCAATTATATTTATATCCATATTCACAACAAGCAGTATCGGATTTACAATCTCTTCCGAGGGATGTTATGCCAGGGCTAGCGTTGCAATAATCCAAATAAAATCCATATTTCTGAAATTAAAATCTCTTTTCATGTAAGCCTAAAGTCAAAATAAATATACAAACCTTCCTATCAGTATAACATCAATGATATTTCTGACGCAATTGCTGACATTTACTAGTGCAGACTGCATTGTATGATGTATTCTGTGAATAAACAGAAAGAAAGCACATGAAAACCTAGGCCCAGCTTCAACAAAAAGATCTTGAACTTGAAGAAGTCTTAGTTTTTGTTGCCCTCACCCCGACCCTGAATAAAAGGTCTTTCTTTGTGTTATGGGTTGCCAAAAGATGTTGTAGCAGCAATAATAGAGAAAAATTATTTTTTGGTTGCACGTCGTACTCCGCCTGGCGACCCCGGTTGTAAAACCAACCTACAGCATTTCCAAAGCTTCCTACCAAGGATAACCTGAACACGTAACCATGTGTTCTTTTCGATTGATTCGTTGTTCTGTGTGCTGATTAGATGTCAGCAATCATATGTTGTTGTGACGGCTATGGTCTTACCCATGGCGGCCTGTAGACTGGTTACCATGGGGTGGGATGCATACCCACGTAAATGAAAGACAAGGACTCCAGATAATTGGTTTGTTGGCCTTTAATCGTTGTCTAGGGGTTGGAGTCTACCGTCTTCCCGCATGTTGGCTGTGCAACAAAGGCACGCCACACCGGCAATCGACCCGTCACCCGGGCTCCGCCGCTTCCCGGGCTTGGGTTTCTTCCCGGACTTGGGCTTTTTCCAAGACTTTGGCCGCACTTCGCCGCGGCCTCTTCCCCTCCTAGAAGAAGAGATACACTGTGGCTAACTATTAACTATTAACTATTAACTATTAATGGCCGTCCGGGAGACGGATTATTTCGGTTATTTCCGACGAAACGGCGGTTCCGCCACCTCGAGCTTCCGTGAGAATATCATAAAATTCAGATGATACCGTGTACTGTTCATCTCCAAGTGACACTACAGAAAATCAAAAGATAAAATGTCTTTTGTTAAAAATATTTTTGCCATTATTACTCACCTCCAATGCAGAGTGCAAGAAAGAAGCAAGAGAGGTAGTTTGCCATGTTCGTTAAGTTTGCTCTCGTCGAAAGAACATTTGGAAGATTCTTTGCGGTATATATACTAGTATACAGTAAAATACAATTGTTTGCAGCTGTACCATTATTTTGTTGTTCCATGTTTCAACTCTTTTGCCATCTGTTAATTACTGAGTTTTCGATTTTCGAATCTAACTTGTAAGTGTAGGTAAAAGTTAGTATAGGGAAATAAATTTACGCCTTTTGGAAAATGTCATCAAGGAGTAAATTTACACCCAAGAATATTTATATAAAAATTATCTCAAATATATTATATTTAATCTGATGAAAGAACTTACTGAGACTCACATTTTACTAAACTTCCATAAGGCTATCGCTATTTTTCTTGAAATTATTTATAATTGGAGGTGAAAAATTGATCAAGGTAACCCGAGCTAACGGTAAAATAATTGCTTGCTTCACATTTTTGATAATTATAAAATGAACAATACCGAAAATTGAAAACACAGTAATTAATAGATGGCGAAAGAGTTTTTTTAGTCTTCACAGGAACAATAAAATAATGTTGTACAGCTGCGAACAATTGTATTTTGCTGTATATATATCCCCCAAAGATTTTTCCCAAAGCCATCAGTTCTTTCTACTAAAGCAAACTGAACAAACATGGCACATCGCTACCTCGCTTGCTCGTTTCTTGCGCTCTGCATTGGAGGTGAGTGCGTGACAGCATAATCTTAGCTGTTGTTTTGTTTTTGGTCACCTTGATCCAAAGCGTAAATCTCCCGCCATGGGGAGTTGTCATGTAATCTCGCGACCCAGAACGTGATTTGGGACTTCCTGTTCCACCAGCAATACGTGCAGGTCGCACTATACGAGTGCAAATAAAATAAACCGACCAATAGTTTTCCTCCAGATTCTCCAGATCCTCCAGATTCTCTAGATCCTCCAGATTCTCCAGATCCTCCAGATTCTCCAGATCCTACAGATTCTCCAGATCCTCCAGATTCTCCGGATCCTCCAGATTCTCCAGATCCTCCATATTCTCCAGATCCTCCAGATTCATGTGCCATTTAATACTATTCATAAACAATAGTCCACGTGTGACTATTCAGAGAGCTTTGCAATATTCTTTGGAATATTACGATGATGATTTTTCTACCTGTTTCATTCGGGCTAAAAATATTTTGTTCAATTCGTTTTAAAAGTGGTTTATCCAATCTTGTAATTTGCGATTCGATTTTACAACAATTTAGCTCGACTAGCATCTGCCTCGGTCACTCCGGTATTGAATACGGCGACTTGATCGTGAGGCCATAGAGTAAGGGATGGAAAGAATCGGCACTCTCCGTCAGAACCTTTGTAGTTAGTGCAATCATTGTTGCGTCTTAAACGTCATATCGACGGTGGCGCCCTCGTGTGGTTGAGCTGCTGATTGTGTGGCTCAGCTACTAGCTAGCAATGCATTGGAGCCGTAAATGTCCAAATATCCATTAGAAAAATTAAGGTTTTATGTTATTTTTAAGATATTTATTAAAAATAACAATTTTATTTTATCCCAGAACAGAAATATGTCAAGAGACAGATATAATGGACTCAAGTTTTAATATCATCTGTTTACACATGTAGTTAAAATAGGTTGAATTGGTTAAAATTGGTAGTGATTAATATTTAATTAAAAGAGGTCCAACAACAAAATCCAAGCAGAGTAATTTGGCATTATTTTAATTAAAAATGGAGCAAAGTCTGATGAATTTCTTTTAATTGTTTTAGTCATAAAATTATTTATTTTAGACCAAATTGGTTATAAAATGATGAATTTTGGACCAAATTGGACATAAAATAATAAATTTTGGTCAAGATTGGTCAAAAACTGCTGATTTTTGCTCAAAATTGGTAAAAAACTAATGAATTTTGATCAAAATTGGTCAAAAACTGATCAATTTTGATCAAAATTGGTCAAAAACTGATCAATTTTTATCAAAATTTGTCAAAAACTGATTAATTTTTATCATAATTTGTCAAAAACTGATTATTTTTGCTCAAAATTGGTCAAAAACTAATCAATTTTTATCAAAATTAGTCAAAAACTGATTATTTTTGCTCTATTCTGGTTAAAAACTGATTATTTTTATCTATATTGGTCAAAATTAATGATTTTTGATCCATATTGGCCAAAATTAATGATTTTTTATTCATAAATTGATGAGTTGTAGGCATTGCAATAATTTCCATTGCTGTTTAGAGGTGCCATTGTCCAATTATTTTAATTATTTCAATTTTTTCAATTATTTCGGGTATCTCACAGTTGATCTGGTACTGTTCGTAGCAGCTTCACCGCTGCGAGCGCTAGTGTCGATTGGAGGGAGAGTGCCGACTCTTTCCATCCCTTACTCTATGGTGAGGCGTTGATGCAATGTGTCGATGATTGTAGTTGGTGTTCTTGTCGGACTTCTATAGTCACATGACAGGATCAGGAAGGGGTTTTCTCTGAAATTGGTCGTCTGGTCATGATGTTCAGCCATGTGGGTCACAAACCAAGAGTAAGTGTAGATTTTAAGCTGTTTGGAATGTATGTGGTTAATAAACTTGTAAAAGGTCAAGTGCACTGAGTGGGTTTTATTTTTTTTCTGATAGAGCCTAATAAAAAAATATTTTTCATGTTAAAAAAAATAAAATTTGGGCCTTTATCACTGTTTAATAAAAATTGGAAAACTTGACTTTTTCAATGTGATGCACGATGGTTGCTAGCTGGATGACCTACGTCATCAGTTCGGTGGTGGTTGGTAGGGGTGGTGTTGCGCATGCGCATCAGATTGCGCATGCGCAGTGGACAGTTTTTACTCCCGCAATCAAGGTCAACCATTATGAATCCAACCTAAGCTCAGAACAAGTTCCAGGTCAACTGAACTAGAGTACTGACGTCATACTCCCATGATTCTTTGCCTTGTCAACACCCGATATTGCGATTGTTATTAAACAATGATAAAGGCCCAAATTTTATTTTTTTTAACATGAAAAATATTTTTTCATTAGGCTCTATCAGAAAAAAAATAAAACCCACTCAGTGCACATGACCTTTAAGTTGTATTTATTTTTGATGTAATGTATTGTTCTGACACCAGAGTGTGCAAATGTATAATCTATTTTTAGACATGTGAGAGGATGTGACACTTCCTGTTAATTAAAAATTCAGTGTGTTCTTGTGTTGTTTGAACTAATAAGAAGTGTTTTATTTCAAGCCAGATTTGTGATGATTTTGGGACTTTTTGTGTAAATTTGAAGAGTTTGTATTTTGGCCAAAAACACAAATACCTAAATCACTTAAAACAAGTGTTTTTGAATGCACATAGTTTCTTTATTAACAATTTGATTCTAAATCCAACATTAACTTATTAATCCCGAAACGTTTTAAAAATTTATTATTAACTATTTGTGAACATTTGTTTGCTGAAACAGCTAGTTAGGAGCGCAGTAATCCCAATACCCGGTGGTAGTGTAACACCAATTATAATCTTCTTTATGCATGCCACACGAACTATCGGATTTACAAAATCTTCCTAAGGATGTTGTGCCAGGGCTAGCGTTGCAATAACCCCAATTCACTTTCTAAAATTAAAATAACTTATTATATAAGCCTAAAGTCTAAATTAACACCCAAACCTCTGCATCAGTATAACACCAATGGTAGTTCTGTTCCAACTGCTGACATTTAGTAGCGCAGACTAAATTGTTTGATGTTTTGTGTGAACAAGCAGCTAATGTGAAGACACACAGCAAAAAGAGAGCAGATGCTTTCATTTTCAGAGTAGAATTTTGAATGTTGATAGAGTACGTCAGTTAAGTCTTCAGTGTTGCTTAGTTTCTCAAGTTGCCTTATATGCAATTTTAGCCCGCTTTACGAATAATACGTGCTTAATTAGATATTGCTTTGTACAGATGTTGATAATAAAAATTGTGAAGAACTAATTAACTGAAGCAAATTAAGTACTAAAAAAAACAAATATATTTTTTATATATAATTTTATATATAATTTTATATATAATTTTATATATAATTTTATATATAATTTTATATATAATTTTATATATAATTTTGTCACGGTCCGGTGTTCACGCGTACGAGTAGTACGCATTGTTTCCCCCGTGTTGTGTTTCTAATAAACCCTAATTGTGTTCCTACCTTGTATTGTTTCCATTTTGTCTTATGTTTAGCCGAATTCTCCTCATTTTCCCTCATTTCTTCCTTTCTTATCTCTTACTCTTTCCTAACTTTCTTCTCTTTCTCTCACTTCTCTCTTATCTCTTCCTAGTTTTTCTATTTCTGTTTATTGTTTCGATGCGAACTCATTTGCATTTCTATTCTGGTCAGTACGCGTCGACGTTAGTCATACACTTAGTATGCACCGACTGTACTGATTGGCTCTTGACTCTTCCGTGATTGGTTGAGCTTGGATGAGTCCAAGTTTACCTTTCACCCTATTTTTCCCTTTTTTCCTCAGTTAAGCTCTGTATCCCGAACGCGTAGGTGCTCCTCGGAGCCAGTGCTCATGGCAGAGTCTTAGCTCACTTTCAAAGCTCACTTGCTGCTTTGTTTCACCTAGCAGCTCTGAGACATGACTCTAGGTTTTCATCTCATCTTTATTAGTGTTAACTCACAGTTTTATCCATTTGAACCTGTTGTTTTTCCGCTTCTTTTCGTATCGTTTTAAGCGCCGTGACGCGTCGCTATTTAGGCAGGATAAGTTTGTTTGGCTTTCAAACTGAAGTCTTTGTGTCTATTTATTTCATGCATTCGGCGCGTAGCTTGGTTTCGCCGCCCACTACGGGCTTTAGCTTAATTAAGCACTTGTGCGAGGTTTAGTTAGGGATTTGAGTGACCGTGCAGGCCAGTTACGCACGCGTTAGCACGCATTTCACGCTTCACTTCGACAGCGAGGCGGACGCTTGTGAGTCGGGACGTTACGTGTTTCGTTTAACTTCGTGTGATCTTGTGATCTGCACGATACGTTGCGGGACGCGCGTTGGGTCTTGACTCTGGTGACCGCTAAGCAAATTCTGTCCCCCCATTTTAGTAGCTCGGAATACCCGGCCAAAATAAATATTCGTGTAAAGATCGGGATCTGGAGTGTGTGCTACCGACATAAGGCGCGCACTCACGGCTGGGCAGGTCTCGAGGACCAGGCTCCCAAGATTTTCTGTATCGCGGCGTCTTTCAAACGCGTCCCAAACCGCTCGGGAAACGCGATTCATTACACGTGGTGCCGAAACCCGGGAAAGTTCCGAGTTTTTCTAATTGCTGCCCATATAAACTGCTTTTGCGGTGGGTGCGGCAATTATCTTTGGAAAAACTAAGGTTTAAGTGGCGTTGTTATTCGCTACTTTTTAAGCAGTAAGATCATTCATTTGAGACACTGCTATAGTTTCTGTCTATCATGGCGGAAGGAGGTCATCTTGGTGATGACTCTACAAGTCTGTGGCCCGACTGGTTGCGTCGGGCGGGTGAGCGGCTTTACGAACGTACGCCGCGCCCGTCTGACTCGCAGCCAAGGCCCAAGTCCGTGCATGGTGTTCCCTTGGCAGGGGATGGTCGGCCGCCATCCTACTCGCAAATACACGAGGGTGCTGCAATTGCAGAGATGGGGGCCTCCACAACAGATGGCTCCTATCGCCCCGACACCTCCTCGACTGTGCTTGAGTCTCGAGTGGATTTGTCAGCGTCAGCGGTATTGCCTCCCCCGGTGCGAAGAAACCCCACCGCTCCTCCGGGATCTAGTCCGGAGGATAATGTTGCTAGGGAGGAAGTCCAACGTGAACCAGATTGGTTGCGTTATTTACAGCGAGCCGAGCTGGCGCTGAATGAACGCGTTGTTCGAACAATGGAACAATTTAGTCATAATATCGACTGCAGATTGGTACATTGGAGGAATGAGACTCTAGGGGGGATGAGGGATGTAGTTAGGGAGGAAATTGTGGCTTTAACCGTGCAGCCCGTGGAGGGGGTTATTCCACCTGTCCAGCAGAGACCTCATGACACTCTGCCTGGCTACGGGCCTTCTCCTGGGCAGGATCAGGGGCCGAGACCGGTCCGCTCACGTATCCTGACGCCGAGTGAATTTGACAGACAAGGGTTAGCAGGAGAAGGGGGAGCGCCGGGGAATATAAACCCTCCGCTGCCCCCGCGAGAAAGGCCATCGAACGTGACAGCCCAAGCGGGCTCGCAAAGATACGCTCCGTCGGAGTATGCCAACAGTGAGGTTATGAGGGACATAATTCGTTCCAAATCCTCGGCTGTCAGCCTTCCTTCGACGGCAAGTGTTGATCGGGCAGCTGCCGCGCGCGGAAATTCAGTCAATTCGCGTCTCCGGCAGCGGACTTACCCGCCAATACCGGCCCCACAGCCGCAATATGACTTGTCGCACGTGAAGTCGGAGAGTGTGCCGAAGTTTGATGAGACGGACCTATCCTATAACGCTGTTGAGCGATTCCTGGCAAAATTGCGTGCACATTTTGTTATGTCACGCGTGTCGGAGGAGGCGTATATCGACTTGTTTATTCCTTTGGCCTTGGGTGGGAAACCACTAAATTGGTTCCTGCGCTTGCGTCATAAACCTAAAACATGGAGTGAATTTGTCGTGCGCTTCCGCAGGGTGTATTCCCTATCCGAGGCTGACGCGGCGGTCTTCTTACAAGATGCGTGTCAGGAAGTTGGAGAGGATACGGCAGAGTTTCTGTGTGAAATGAGTCGTTACCTTGAATTGACAGGAGTGCTAGGGGATCGACAGCAGTGGAACTTGGCTCAGCATTGGCTGCAGCCGCAGATCACCGATACGATGGTCCGCTATGGCGTACATTCCATGTCGCGGGCGATGGATCTGGGTCAGGCGGCGGATCGTGAGTTGAAGATGCGTGCCCTTCAACACCGTAGATTTGACGAAAAAGGGGTTCGAAAGGGCCCGGTACCCGCTCCCGTACCCAAACCTAGGAAAGTTAGGCTTGGGGAGACTAAAAAGATGGAACCGACTAAGACAGAGAAACCTCCTGCCCGCCTCCAATTCGATAAGCGAAAATTGGTTGCGTTGGCTGAGGTTTTGGGCTATCCGATGGCGGATGGTGATGGGCAGAGTGTCGCCGGGCAGTCCCTGAGGAGTGAACCTCCGGCGCCGCCACGGGTGACTAGTGTGCCTACGAAGGCCCCGGAAGCAAAGGTTCCTCCGGGTGTCTCGGTGGCATTGTGTGGCCATTCCGCTCATTCTTTTGCCAACACTGCTAGCCCTCCCAATTTAGTGTTACCACCCGGAGCTGAGTGGGTGCGAAATCGCAAGGATCGTTGGTATATGCGTGATATCGAAAAACGCATTGCTTTGTGTCCACATTGTTTCAAACCCTGGCAGTTTCCGGGAAACGACCTGGGTCCGTCGACCAACCCGTCCGAGAAGGCGGCGGACCCGAAACGCAAGTAAATCGGTCGTTCGCTGCTTCTACAGGTGGCCCAGGTGATTGGGTGGAGCCGCCCAAACCAGCAGAAGTTGACTCTACTGTTGTGGCGGGTGCTCCTCCGAAAATGACAAACTTTATTATGCTGTCACCACCCGAGTTTTTAGCTTCTAAAGAACCGAAGCTGATAATCGGGTTGCAGGACCGTTGTCGCCGCGATGCGCCCTTCGTTAAGATAGCTTGGGTGAACATCGAGTTTATTGCCCTAATGGATAGTGGAGCACAGACATGTATAATGACTATGCCGCTGTTCAAAAGGCTTTCCAAGGAAATTGGAGTGGAGATGGTTCCAATGGACGAGACAATTCGGACCGCGTCAAATCAAATTGAACGCGTCTTAGGTTGTGTGCAGATTGCCGTCCGAGCCCCCTTGGCGGTAGTTTGCTTCACTTGTCTCATCATTGCGCAGGGGTCGCAGGAACTCCTCCTGGGGCTGGACTTTTGTAAGGCCGTCGGTTTATGCGTAGATCACGGCAATAACTATTGGTTCCTCCTGGGAGATGGAACGCGTCACCCCTTCCTGAATGAGGAGCAAGCTCGAGCGTCAGACCCAGTGATCCTTTTCCCTCTAACCAAGGAACAGCCCTCGCTGCCGGAGGGAGTTTGCGTCCGAGGCCCGCCTCTGTACAACTTGCCGGGAATGAGGAATCCGCCGGTTAAATTACCAGAAAACCCAGCGGAACCCATTAGCTCGGTTAAGCAGGAGGTGAAGCCGGACGAGGGCTCTCCTTCAGTTGAAAAAGAGGAGCCCGCGGTTACTAAGCCGCCGATTGGTGAAGCGAATTGCGTTTTCCTGAGCAAGCGTGAATTTGAAAAGGAGTTGTTTGAGCCTCCGTATTCGGACAATCCCCACATTGTGAAGGTTGTTTTGGCTCGAAGGAACCCCGACTCTCAACAATGGACATTCATTTGGTCCCCCAGGAGGCGTGAAAAGGCACGCAAGAGTATCGTGCGAATAACGCGTAAACCTGGAAAACGGACCATGTGTTTGAGCCAACTGCGTCGGGCAGTTAAATTGCGCAAGGCGAGGGTGAAGATGGCTTCTCGAAGCCCTTCGGTGGCCCTTACGGCTTCTCCCGTGGTGGGGGGCGGCGTGGGCGACGTGGAGACTCCTCCTATTTTCCCTATAACGGAGGGTGTTGAGAGTACTCCTAGGCAGCATGATATTAATTTTGTGCAATATATCCCGAATAGGGATCCGACCAAGCTCACTTGGGTCTACGACCAATTGTGTAATCAGTTGGAGCCAAAACGCATAACTCACCTAATGGACGCGTTGAAACCAGTTGCTCACATTTTCCGTGAGGAGCTGGGGCTCTGCAATAATACGCAATTTGAGGTGAATTTGAAGCCCGACTTTAGGCCGATTCATGTTCCGGTTCGTCCGGTGAATCCGGCAAAAAAGGACATTATCGATGCTTACATAGACCAGAAAATGGCACAAGGAGTAATAAGACGCTCTAAAAGTGACTGCGCTGTGGCACCGGTAGTGGTCCCGAAGAAGGACGGGCGCTGGCGCTGCGCTATGGACTTTAGGCCGATAAATGCCCAAACCTTGCCCGACGTTTATCCGCTCCCAGATATCGACAACATCTTTGCATATCTTGGTGGAGCAAAATGGTTTTCCATAATCGACGGAAGGGAAGCGTTCCATCAAATAGGGGTCCGACCTGGAGATGAACGATATCTCGCATTCGTCACCCACAGGGGACTCTATGAATATACGCGTATGCCCTTCGGTCCTATCAACGGGCCGGCCACCCTGCAACGCGCCATGAATCTTACATTGGCGGAACACCTCTACAAATTCGTCTTTGTCTATATCGACGATATTATTGTCTTTAGCAAGACCTTCGAGGAGCATGTTGTTCACCTGCAAAAGGTGCTCTCGCTCCTCGACAACGCCGGTTTTACCATGAACGCCGGGAAGACTGAATTGTGTAAGAGGAGCCTTGAGGTTCTTGGCCATATCGTTGAAGAGGGAATTATCCGACCCAACCCGAAGAAAACTGACGCTATCCAAAAATACCCGGTGCCGACTAACCTCAAAGAGCTGCAACGCTTCAAGGGGATGGTCGGGTATTACGCGTCGTTCTTTCCCGGTTATTCTAAGACTTGCGAGGTATTTCGTGTTCTGATGCGAAAGAATGCGCCTTGGGTGTGGAAGCCCGAGCATCAGGCGGCCTTTGAGTATTTGAAAAACCAGATTTCGTTGTCTACACTTCATAGGAATTTCCCCGATTGGACGAAACCCTATATTCTCCAAACAGACGCCAGTTATTCGGGGCTTGGTGCCGTCTTGATGCAAATCAACAATGACGGCGTACGCGTTCCCATTGCCTTCGCGTCGAGAGCCCTAAACAAGGCGGAGAAGAATTATATGACAACTGAAATTGAATGCTTGGCCGCTGTGTGGGCTGTGAAGCGCTTCAGGGCGTATCTCGAGCTAATGGACTTTTACCTCGAGAGTGACCATAAGTCCTTGATGTGGCTCTTCACCCAACGAGAGCCCAAGGGTCGATTGGCGCGCTGGATTCTTTCTTTGTCGGAGTATCGTTTTACGTTCCTACACTGCAGTGGAACAAAGAATCGAGTCGCTGACGCGTTGAGCCGCGCCCCTGTCGACCCACCAATCGAGTTGGATGATGAGGATTGCCCAGCTTTGGACGACACATGTTATTGTGCGTTCTTTGACGATTACAGGGATTGGCCTGTGCCAAAGATGGAGGAGTTAGAAGATCTAATGCATTTCAAGCCATCAAATGCTAAAATTGTTCGAGCTGTCACAATGCGTCGCCAAAAACGCATTTTGCTCGCCAGGTTGGCTGGGGCGGCTCTGGGGTCGGTGGATATTAGTTCGGTGGACAACAACCCTCCAAAAAGGAAGAGGGGACGTCCACGAAAGCACCCGATCGCCGGAGGACCAACACCAGTTGGGCCTACCCCGGTGAAAAGGAAGAGGGGTCGACCAAGGAAACATCCGGTCATCCAAAACCCAATGATTGATGGGCTCGTTTCTGACGATGAGGGGTCCGTGGCAATTCCTCCCCCTGCTGGGGATCCCCCCGCAAAAAGGAAAAGGGGCCGCCCGAGGAAACACCCAATTATTGAGGACCCTGCGGAGCGCCTGGCCTCCGAGGAGGAAGAGTCCATGGCGGTTTCCTTGCCTGGGGACGTCCCTGTGAAAAAGAAGAGGGGGCGACCGAAGAAGGTTGTGGAGAAGAGACCTGTTGGCAGGCCCAAAAAGGCTCCCATAATCTTCGACCGTGCTTCCGACTCCGAAGGCAGTGAAATGTCCCTTTTAAGTGGGGAGCCGCCGGGCGACACGGATTCTGACGAGTTCCAGATTCCGGACTTGCCGCTGGATTTGGGGCCTGCGACGCAGACGCGGCGCCAATTGGCCTCTCCAACACCCTCCGTCGACCCGGGGTTGTCCCAACACTCCGACCACTCCTCCGATGGCAGTTTTTACTCACTTCCTGCGGATCACCCGACAATTGAGATACTTCCAACGCAGAAAGCCATTAAAGAAGCCCAAAACGCCGATGAATGGTCAAAAGGACTAATTTTGTATCTCAGTTCGAAAAGTCTTCCGCCGGATGAAGAGGAGGCTGAAAAGGTCAAGAAACAAGCAATTGACATGGCCTTATACAGAGGCTTGCTTTGCAAGTTTCCACCAACCAAAATTGGTCAGCGGGCTCCTACGCGTCGGATATATCTTCCATTACCGCTACGCTACAAGTATTTCCACTGTCTACATTTTCCGCCTACCTCCGGCCATTTAGGCATCGAAAAGACTATGATGCGTTTAAAAACACGCGTGTTTTGGCCGGGGATGAAAAAAGATGTGACGGAATGGATCAAGGTGTGCGAGCCCTGTCAAAGGGCTAAGGTGGAACGAAGACTTCCGTACGGCGAGATGGAGACTGCGAAGCCAAGAAGGTTATTTCGAACCATTTACATCGATTATTTCGGAAAGAAGCTGAGGTCGACCGGCGGCCACTGTTACGCGTTTGTCATGGTTGACGCCGCCAGTCGTTGGGTGGATGTACGCTTAACAGAAAGAGCCGATGTCTCCACCACAATCAAACAGCTTAAGAAATTCACTAATCGATGGGCATTTCCAAAAACCGTCATTAGTGACAACGCCCCCACTTTCCGCTCCGCCAAATTTCAGGCGCGGTGTGCGGAAATGGGAATGGTCAATAAGTATCTGTCTGTGTACCATCCGCAAGGGAACTTGGCGGAAAGACTCAACCAATCGCTCAAAACATGCATCCTTGCGTATATTGATGAACATACGCGTTGGGATCGACATATTGGTTCATTTATTCTCGCCATCAACTCTGCATACCAGACATCACTTAAATTTTCACCATATATGATGGTTACGGGACAGGAAGCACGGTTTCCAGGCGACGTGGACTCGGATACGGACGACGGAGAACCACTACCACCAGACGAGGCTCAATTTCTCCATCGATATTTGCTACGCGTCCGAGAAGAAGCTAAGAAGAACTTGGAGGCCGCCAACTTACACCACAAGAGGTGGTATGACCGGAAACGGCGGCCACACGCGTTCAAACCTGGAGATTGGGTCACCGTCAAAAATCGGACTTTGTCGTCAACCGACAAACAGGTAAGTTCGGGTTTTCAACACCGAACCGAGGGCGTCTACCTGCTGCATCGTCTTCTTGGACCAAATACCGTGCTTTTAATGGACAAGAATGGGAACATTTCACAGCCAATTCACGTGGCGGATCTTCGCCACTGGTTTCAGGCACCAGAACCGGAACCGGAAGCTCCCGACGTCGCCGGTGACCCCGAAGACGAGGAATCTGGACTGGAAGTGGAAGATTTGTCACCAGAAGACCAAGACGACATCTCCGTCCGTGTTGCTGAATTTCAGACAGAAATTCGCTCCATTTGTATCAACTTCGCGAAGGAACGATCTTCACGCGTGTCGTGTGGTGCTCCTGGTCGAGGAGATTCTCCGTGTTGTGTTCCCAGGAGATAGTGACTAGGTGTTCTGAAAGTGACAGTGACTTGAACCTGTGTGGACTTACTGAACGTGACTTTTTGTTTTTACGCATTTTTTGGTTTGGGTGGGTAAGTCCCCATTCAAACGCGTGTTCATTTTATATTTTTATGTTTCGTTTTCCAAGTTGTGATAACTGAATGTGATAATTTTTTACCGATTGTGATATTTATTTATTTTTGTTTATTTTCTAGTGTTTTCCGCGCCTCCTGTGACCACCTGCACGGCCGAAGGATGTTCATTCCTCCTCCGGCAATCACGTACCGGATGGAGATGACCCTTAAATTTTTCTTCCTTTGGCTGTGCGGCTGGCCGCGGTAGGCGTTGGTTTTCCCAACAATCGAGGATTGTATGGTGGCTTTTTGTTAGTTTTAGAGTTTATCTCAGTGCCAAATGCATTTTTGTTAGTGTTTAGTTTATTATTTAACGCGTCTGACGCGAATGTTTGATTTAGTCATTCTCTTTTGTTATCGTATCTTTCTTAAGTTTAAGACCGCTAAGGTTGCGGCAAGTTTAACTTATTTGACCGTATATTGATTTTGATTATGTTTTTTGATTTTGTTCTTGCTTTGTATCGTTTCATTGCCATTTTAACCGGAGCAATAAAACTCTGGTGGTTGGGGCGTGTCACGGTCCGGTGTTCACGCGTACGAGTAGTACGCATTGTTTCCCCCGTGTTGTGTTTCTAATAAACCCTAATTGTGTTCCTACCTTGTATTGTTTCCATTTTGTCTTATGTTTAGCCGAATTCTCCTCATTTTCCCTCATTTCTTCCTTTCTTATCTCTTACTCTTTCCTAACTTTCTTCTCTTTCTCTCACTTCTCTCTTATCTCTTCCTAGTTTTTCTATTTCTGTTTATTGTTTCGATGCGAACTCATTTGCATTTCTATTCTGGTCAGTACGCGTCGACGTTAGTCATACACTTAGTATGCACCGACTGTACTGATTGGCTCTTGACTCTTCCGTGATTGGTTGAGCTTGGATGAGTCCAAGTTTACCTTTCACCCTATTTTTCCCTTTTTTCCTCAGTTAAGCTCTGTATCCCGAACGCGTAGGTGCTCCTCGGAGCCAGTGCTCATGGCAGAGTCTTAGCTCACTTTCAAAGCTCACTTGCTGCTTTGTTTCACCTAGCAGCTCTGAGACATGACTCTAGGTTTTCATCTCATCTTTATTAGTGTTAACTCACAGTTTTATCCATTTGAACCTGTTGTTTTTCCGCTTCTTTTCGTATCGTTTTAAGCGCCGTGACGCGTCGCTATTTAGGCAGGATAAGTTTGTTTGGCTTTCAAACTGAAGTCTTTGTGTCTATTTATTTCATGCATTCGGCGCGTAGCTTGGTTTCGCCGCCCACTACGGGCTTTAGCTTAATTAAGCACTTGTGCGAGGTTTAGTTAGGGATTTGAGTGACCGTGCAGGCCAGTTACGCACGCGTTAGCACGCATTTCACGCTTCACTTCGACAGCGAGGCGGACGCTTGTGAGTCGGGACGTTACGTGTTTCGTTTAACTTCGTGTGATCTTGTGATCTGCACGATACGTTGCGGGACGCGCGTTGGGTCTTGACTCTGGTGACCGCTAAGCAAATTCTGTCCCCCCATTTTAGTAGCTCGGAATACCCGGCCAAAATAAATATTCGTGTAAAGATCGGGATCTGGAGTGTGTGCTACCGACATAAGGCGCGCACTCACGGCTGGGCAGGTCTCGAGGACCAGGCTCCCAAGATTTTCTGTATCGCGGCGTCTTTCAAACGCGTCCCAAACCGCTCGGGAAACGCGATTCATTACAATTTTATATATAATTTTATATATAATTTTATATATATAATTTTATATATATTATTTTATACATATTTTACATACATACAAAATATACAGGGTGTCCCAAATGAACAAAGCCAGTCAAATAACGCAAATACCATTTGAGTGAGATGAATGAAACAAATATAGTACTAGTAAACTAAGTGAGGACATTTCAAAAATGTGAAAAAATTTGACCTCTGACCTTTTCTTCAAGGTCATTCCAACTCTAACTTTTAAACTAAGACTGATAGAGCAAAATTCTCAATTGAAAAAAGAAAGAGCACCTTCTGTTTAGTAGAAAACTGCTCATTAAATTTACTCAGACACAATAACAGATAAAATTACGAAAAAAATAAATCGTGAAAAAGTCAAAACATTCCAAGAAAAGTGCTTTATTTTGCTGACATTCTATGTACTACTATGCAGTCATGTATTGTTATTAATTTAACAGATATTTTAAATGATATTTCACAAATAAAATTATGAAAAAGTCAGAAAATACAAAAACAAAAACCAAGATCAAAACTTTTTTACGATTTATAATACGTGCTTAATTAGATATTGCTTTGTACAGATGTTGATAATAAAAATTATGAAGAACTAATTAACTGAAGCAAATTAAGTACTCAAAAAAAACAAATATATTTTTTATATATAATTTTATATATAATTTCATATATAACTTTATATATAATTTTATATATATTATTTTATACATATTTTTATACATTATTTTATACATATTTTTATACATTATTTTATACATATTTTACGTACATGCAAAATATATATTATTTTCTATATTAGTTATTTGTTTGTTTTTGCTTGGTTTGTAATGTGATTAATGTGATTCGTATTTTTTACGATCTTTGTACTAATTTTTGTCTTTTTGAAAGGTTTTCTTATCCACTCTGACTTTGGTATGTCCCTCCTTATTAGCCTCAGCTGTTAGCCCTTAAGTAATTAATTACCAAACAAAAACAAATACCGTATATTGTCTAATAGCGCCTCCGTGCGCTATTTGCAAAAAAGAATTTTCCCCGCTCGTAATTGGAGGCCCGCGCGGTATTAGAGGTCGCGGGTTATTTAAACCCAGCATCGGCCAATTGGCCAATGCAGGGTTTTTGAACGTATCGGCAACGAAAAACACCAAAAAAGTGTGACAAATTAAACTTTTTCCATATGTTTCGGTAATTTTCTGCCGAAGCGTACGCAAAACGGTTTGAACCCGCGCGTTGTTGGAGGTCAGCGCGCTATTTACAAAAAACAGTTTTCCGCCGCGCATTAATGGAGGTCCGCGGGCAAATAGAGACTCACGGACAATTGAAAGATATATGACATCTATTTATATATTATCTTAATTTTATATATATTAGTTTATATACTGATATTATTTTATATACTGCCTTTTTTATATAATTATTTAATATACACAATATATACAGGAGGTCCCAAAATTCTGAACCTCCCCAAGTAATTTCCAAAATACTTGAGATATCAGAAAACTAAAAAAAACTCAGACAGGAAATCATTCATTGTGAATCTGATGGCATCCTCAAATTTGACCTCAAAGGTCATTTTCAAGGTCATTCACTTGCTAACTTCTAAACCAATCAGGTTAGAGCAAAATTTCCAATTAGAAAGTGGTAGAACATGGCCTAATTAGTCTAAAAACATAATTTACTAAAAATATATTCTTACAAAATTTTTGAAAAAAACCTACTAAAATTGTCTCTACAGCTTGATTAGCAACAAGCTAATCAAACAGATGCTTTAATTGTTTAATTTTTTTTCATTTAATTTTTTTAGATTAAAGAAAATCTAATGTTTGCAGGTTATTTTGATAACTTTGTAAAATTTTGGTAAAGCTTATTTACTGTGTTTACTTAATTTCAGCATGTAGCTGTAGAGACAATTTTAGTAGGTTTTTCCAAAAATTTTGTAGGAAAATATTTTTAGTAAATTATGTTTTTAGACTAATTAGGCCATGCTCTACCACTTTCTAATTGGAAATTTTGACCTAACCAGATTGGTTTAGAAGTTAGCAAGTAAATGACCTTGAAAATGAACTCTGAGGTCAAATTTGAAGATGCCATCAGATTCGCAATGAATGATTTCCCCTGTAATTTTTTTTTTAGTTTTTTGATATAATATATAAAATATATAATATATAAAATATATAATAAAGCAATTAAGTTTGTAATAAAATTCATCCTTTCATTCATTTTTTTTCTTCATTAATTACTCAAACAAAAACCAATCTATTTACAGTATATATTATTTTAATTTTATATATATTGTTTATATACTGATATTATTTTATACAGTTTTTTTTATATAATTCAATATTTTGTTGGATAACCAAAATTTTGTATGTGATTGCGCAGGCCAAGTCAAAACCTAAATGTGATGGGTTTGAAACACTGTATGTCACTGACTTTGCAAAAGAGTGGAAATTTGCTCACATCACAAGCAGCCCTAAATTCCCACAGAGCAACGGATTCGTTGAGGCGGCCGTAAAAATCGTGAAGCGCAGTTTAAAGAAGGCGGACGACGGATATCGCGCGCTACAGATATATCGATCAACACCACTCGCAAACGGTTTTTCTCCGGCCGAATTACTGAACGGGAGAGTCATCCGGACAACCGTCCCGATGATCAGCGCGAAGTTGGACCCGAAGACACCTGATCGCGGAATTTTGTTTGAAAGAGAGGAAATTAGACGACACACACAAAAGGAGAACTACGACCGACGAAAAGGAGCGCGAGAACTCATACCGCTTGACGTTGGCGACGCGGTCTGGATCATTGATCTTCGGCGACCGGGCTCAGTCGTATCATTGGGCCCAACACCTCGGTCGTACGTCATCAATTCCAACGGCAGGCTCATCCGAAGGAATCGTTTCCATCTGAAACCATTCTCCGCCCCAAAATCCAGGGAGGAAGGGGAAGATAATACGCCATTCGACGACATCGACAATACGCCATTGGACGACGAGACTCCAACAACTGAGGGCGAAGAAGACGAAGAAGGCGAACACGGCGAGCCGGAGGAAAACGCCGAGGCACCACCGGTTCTCATTCCAACTCCCCATTACATTACCAGGTCGGGGAGAACGGTGAAGCCAAGAACCAGATACGAGGCGTGAGGAAGCAGCCTAAACGGGGAGATGTGTTGTCATGGGCTTCCGTAGGAAGACCATTGGTCAAGGGAGTGACCATGACCAGGGTTCCCCTAGTGAGGGGTATTTGAAATTTGAATAAACACTTGTGAACTTACCTTTAAGCCTACATGTCGCATTTCAATTCATTCCATTAATACTACACCTAGAATCATTTTTCTGCTGCAATATCCATGTCAAAGGCAGTTTATCATCTGCTAATGAAGCATAACAATCCTCAAATACTTTTTTATAAGTATTTTGGTCCATGATACCCTTAATTTAATGTTGTGGACCGACACCCATACAGGAAACTATCTCCAAGCCATTTATTATTGGGATGGTTTTTTCCGTATGAGTATCGGTCCAGAACATTAAATTACACTTGTGCTAAGTAGCGTACCGGTATATTCAAATGGACATAACTTTTGGCCCATTTAAGTTAACAATTCATTTTTTTTAAAGTAAAGCCCAATGTTTAAGCTACATTTATCTGTTTTAATTAAAGGTCAAGTGCACCGAGTGGGTTTTATTTTTTTCAGATAGGGCCTAATGAAAAAATATTTTTTATGTTAAAAAAAAATAAAATTGTTTAATAACAATTGCAATATCGGGTGTTGACAAGGCAAAGAATCATGGGAGTATGACGTTGTCAGTTCTCTAGTTCAGTTGACCTAGAACTTGTTCTGAGCTTAGGTTGGATTCATAATGGTTGACCTTGATTGCGGGAGTGAAAACTGCCCACTGCGCATGCGCAATACCACCACTACCAACCACCACCGAACTGATGACGTAGGTCATCCAGCTAACAACCATCATGCGTCATATTGAAAAAGTCAAGTTTTTCAATTGTTATTAAACAGTGATAAA
Source organism: Strigamia acuminata (assembly GCA_949358305.1). Classification (NCBI taxonomy): domain Eukaryota; kingdom Metazoa; phylum Arthropoda; class Chilopoda; order Geophilomorpha; family Linotaeniidae; genus Strigamia; species Strigamia acuminata. The sequence goes on along the minus strand of OX442320.1, from coordinate 4,752,559 downwards.
GGCCCAAATTTTATTTTTTTTAACATGAAAAATATTTTTTTATTAGGCTCTATCAGTTGACCTTTAAAATCATTTTTTAGGGTTTGAATTTTACCATTTTATTTTTTTAACTTTAAAAAATACATGCAGCCAAACACACATGGGTGCGGATAGTATATTTGAAATATATTATAACCTAGATATATTTTACATCACCTATATGTCGATTATATATCAACTATAAAAATACATTTTATATGTGATTCCAATACATTTAAGGTATACCGTATTTTACCGATTAAGAGTCGCCCTCGTTCTGTAGCCGCTCTGGAATAGTAGCCGCGCTTCAGAGAGAGGTGGTTTATAATAAGCCACCCACAAATAGTAGCCACAGCTACTATTCGAGGGCTTTTGTAACCAAAGAGAAAACAGTTGATGAAACATTCGTCTGAGATGATGGTTATTTAGACAGAAATTTTAAACAAAAAAAGTAAAATTTCAATGGAAAAAATTAAAATTTCACTAAAAAATAAAAATTTAATGAAAAAAAATGATATTTCAATGAAAAAAAGTTAATTTTCAATGTAAAATGTAAAATTTTAATGAAAAAAATTGAAATTTTAATCAAAATATGATAAACAATTGTAATAAGAGACGCCCTCGATTAAGAGCCGCGGCTCAGAGTGCCCGTTTTGATTAAGAGCCGCGGCTGAGAAGGAATATCGACCGAATATCGTCAAGAAATTAATTGATTTAAGTGAATATTTACTTTTCATTCTTGCATCTTTAAAGTAAAGTCCATTCTGTTGAATCAAAAGATACTGTAACGCCATCTAGTGAATGGAAACGAATTACAAATAGAGTAAGAATAAATAGCACTAGATGGCACAATGCATCAGAAAAAGGTAACTAGATTTCTAAAAGAAAACGACCCATTTTAATTTTAAAAACGTGGACACTACCACATCATCAAGGCGGTGCTTTTAAACACGATATTGTATGACGCGTGTACGGAAGTCCGGTTTTGTGTCACAAATTGTCCAGTTTGACCTTTATTCCTGTTTTCATAAATGTAAACCCCAAATATCATCACAATAAATCTTGTCTTTACTTTTAAAGCATGGTTTTTATTCGTCTCAAGTTAGAATTTCAATCAGTTTTACATAAAAAGATACTTCATTTAAATTGCGACATTTCAAACTTTGATCCATTTGTCCCTAATAGATGAGATTTTTGAAAAGCTAATAAAAGGTACATTTTGATTTCATGAATTTATTTAGGTATTTGAACAGTTATAAACAGCACACGACAACAATTTTACATTTGCCGCCTGTGAAAACAAACTACTGTACTCTGTTTATGTGTAAGTTGGGCCTATTTCGGATTGGCTGAGCCTCATAACTCACTCTCTGCTGCCACCAGGAAAAATAGTTCAGAGTGGTTTTAAATTTGTTTGATGATTTTAATCATTTAAATGATGTAATGTTGTTTGTATTTTCTCAGAAAATGTATCTTGAAGTCATAAAATAAAGATTTATGCTGGTTTATTTCAACATTCCTGCTTATTCAGTTTATTGCTTGTTTCTTCCAGGGAACAAAACAATTTTCAAATTTTTTTATTGGTTGTTTTGTCTGGAAAGCAGTCAAAATGGCAACCACTGTTTTGATTATTTTTGGTATCACTACATAAGTGAAAAGGCTCAGCCAATCCGAAATAGGCCAAACTTACACACGGACAGAGTATACAGGCACATTGTGACGTCACATTCTGTCCCAACCGTGCTCCAGCCAGACCAGAACCACCGTTGTAAGCTGTGATGACGGAACCTTGTATACTCGTTCAATCTTGGATGCATTTCACACTCTAATTTTACCGACATATAGCCACCTTTTGTTTTATTTTTACCAAACATTCAATTCTGATAAATTCAAAGACAATTTTCAAGTATACTTGATTTATTTCATCTTTAATTCAAACTATTACATGGCTGTTAACCAGATTATTTCTACGGAAAAAGACATCTCTTGTCATAATCAGTCTTGTACTTCTTTTTGCATACAAGGTCCTTGCAACATTCGGGTCTATCAGGTTTATCGCATACGTTACCCAACAATCCTACTCCTTGTCCTTTTTCACACTTCGCAGAAATGCTGCTCCTTTAAAAAACAAAGAAAAACGCTTAGAATTGTAGAAATTTCAAGTTATGGATTAATAAATATGTTTTGAAATGTTTTGATTAGAAACATTTTTTCGGGTTTGAATTTCACCATTTTATTTTTTTCAACATTAAAAAATACATGCGGCTCAATACACATGGGTGCGGGTAGTATTATGCGTATATGTATTCAATGTATAATAGATACATTTGATATAACTAAAAAAAGGGCCATTTTTAATATATTCACATATGCGTAACTTGTATTATAAATACATTATAAATACATTTTAAACATATACGATAAATGCATTTCTTAATCGTGTGGGCATATGATCAGAAAATAAAATGGACTGTTTCAAGTTATACTTACAGGTGTGTAGCAGCTAATACGAAGACACACAGCATTAGGAGAGCAGTTGCTTTCATTTTGAGTTGAATTTTGAATGTTGATAGAGTACGTCAGTTGACTCTTCAGTGTTGCTTCGTTTCTCAACTTGCCTTATATGCAATTTTAGCCCGCTTTACGAATAATACGTGCTTAATTAGTTATTGCTTTGTACAGATGTTTGTAATAAAAATTGTGAAAAACTAATTAACTATAGCAAATAATGCAATTAAGTTTGTGAAATTCATCCTAATTTTACTTCATTAATGACTCAAACAAAAACAAATATATTTTTTTATATAAAATTTTATATAAATTTTTATATATATTATTTTATATATATTTTTATATATATTATTTTATATATATTTTATATATATTATTTTATATATATTTTTATATTTTTTATTTTATATATATTTTTATATTTCTTATTTCATATACATATATTCATATATTTTTTATTTCGTATATACATATTCGAAGTTCACGTTCACCACGTTTGATGATGAAAACGTTGCAAAAATGTTAGTTTAAATGTTTATAGGACATTTTCATCATCAAAACAATCATTTCTAATCACTTTTTACAACGCAAACAGCCATGAAAGCGATGAAAACGTCTGCTTTACTACAAAAGTCTTTTTTTGTCATCCACAAAATGTAACAAAAAACATTTTAATTTCTAAATAAAAATCTGACAAATAAATGTAAACTTTTGATTCAAGTTCATGAACTTGAACTTAGTTCACTTCGAAAAAAATTTTAGTGAATGCAAACGAGAACGCGTTCACATGGTCATGAATGGGAACTTGAACGCATTCACATGATCATGAATAGAAACTTTAATGCCTTCACAATTTAGTGAACGAGACACAACACTGATTAGTTTATATACTGATAATATTATAAAATTAAATATTTTTTATATAGTATAATATATAAAATGTATAATAAAGCAATTAAGTTCGTAATAAAATTCATCCTTTCATTCCTTTTTTTCTTCATGAATTACTCAAACAAAAAAATATATATATATTATTCTATATAGTCTTTTTTATATAATTAAATATTTTTTATATATAATATATAAAATATATAATAAAGCAATTAAGTTTGTAGAAAATTCATCCTTTTATTCATTTTTTTTTCATGAATTACTATAACAAAAACAAATATATAAATATATATATATTATTCTATATACTGTCTTTTTTATATAATTAAATATTTTTTATATACAGTATATTATATAAAATATATAATAAAGCAATTAAGTTTGTAATAAAATTCATCCTTTCATTACTTTTTTTCTTCATGAATTACTCAAACAAAAACAAATATATAAATATATATATATTATTCTATATATTCTGTCTTTTTTATATAATTAAATATGTTTTATATATAATATATAAAATATATAATAAAGCAATTAAGTTTGTAAAAAATTCATCCTTTCATTCATGTTTTTTCATGAATTACTCAAACAAAAACAAATATATAAATATATATATATATATATATATATATATATATATATATATATATATATATATATATATTATTCTATATACTGTCTTTTTTACATAATTAAACATTTTTTATATATAATATATAAAATATCCAATAAAGCAAGTAAGTTTGTAATAAAATTCATCCTTTCATTCCTTTTTTTCTTCATGAATTAATCAAACAAAAAAAAATATATATTATTCTTTTCGTCTTTTTTATATAATTAAATATTTTTTATATATAATATACAGGGTGGTGCAGAAAGTCTGGTTCACAGTAAATAATTTCCATACCGTTTTAGATGTTGATTTAGCAAAATGATTGTAAGGGTAATATGTCGGGGAAAATCCAATTTTGACATCCAACTTGACCTCAGAGGTCATCTTCAAGGTTATCCATATTGTAACTCGAGAACCGTGACAGATAGAGAGAAAAAGTGAATAAGAAAGTTGTAGAGGACCATCTAATTAGTTTAGAACTGTTCTTAAAAAAATTATTTCTTCCCGAAAAGTTTTGGGAAAAAAAGGTTTGTAATGTTAGTCTACTCAGCTTAGTAACCTAAAACTATTGAGGCAATCAAGCTAATCCTCAATTAGGACACTTTATTCGGTCATACTTGTAAGTGGAAGAAAGGAAACACAAAAGAAAAGAAATAATTTATTTTGGAAATACATTCCAACATGATAAGTTTTAGGTTACAATGCTGAGTAGACTAATGTTTCAGACCTTTTTTCTCAAAACTTTTCAGTAAGAAATAATTTTTTTAAGAACAGTTCTAGACTAATTGGATGATGCTCTACAACTTTCTAATTCACTTTTTTGCTCTATCTGTCACGGTTCTCGAGTTACAATATGGATGACCTTGAAGATGACCTCAGAGGTCAAATTGGATGTCATAATTGGATTTCCCCCAACATACTACCCTTACAACCATTTTGCTGAATCAACAACTAAAACAGTTTGGGAATCATTTACTGTGAACCATACTTTTTGTCCACCCTGTATTTGCCACATGCAAATTAATCGACCGGTCAACCGGAAATATTGATCGGTCACGATCGTTCTAGGTGCAGCATGATGCTGTATGCAAAATTCCGCCATATTGACAAAATCATAAAGAGACTCAAACCAGATTGGCTCCCTTATGTCATAAAATAAGGTTATAATTCAGACTTTCCTCATAATTATACACGGTGTGACCGCTTGGCCACCCAGGGTGACCTGCGTCACTGCCACACTCCACCTTGAGGCCCCAAGGTTATCCCCTCTGTGGGTGGATTGACCTAGCCTGGGAGAGGAGGGAGCTGAGTGGTGTAGTGAGGTGAGGTGAGGTGAGGTGAGAGAGAGAGGAGCTGCGATCACCGAAGTGAACCAGGGCAAGCTTGCCCTGTGTCAACTTTGCTCTCCTCGCCATTCACCACGAAGAAGCTCAGTAATATGACGTTCTCCATATTGCATCCTCCATGAATGGCCGCGTGGGTCTTAGGTGAGTATGACATGAATGTTATGCTGAACTGACCACGTCACCCATGGGGCTCACGCCCTGTGTGTGACGGGTTGGTTGCCGGTGCGGTGTGCCTAACTGACACCCCCGCAACGGGTGACGAGATTCCCCAAGCCCTAGACAAACGCATTAAAGGCCAACAACCAATAATATGGAGTCTCTCGTCATTTCACGTGAGTATGCGTCCCACACCTGGATAACCAGTCCCTGGGTTACCTTGGTGAAGACCATACCAGTCACAACGGTTATAAGGTTATAACTTGTCATTTTATAACGCACAAGTACCGCTCACAAACTCTCTAATTTCAATTTTAATCGCTACATAATAAACCAGCTTAGCTATATCATTTAATGATAATACTAATTGCTGAACCATGCATCCGTATCCGGTCATGAAAAATTTTGAAACTATTTTTACGATTCACTTAGCAATAAATCCAAGTGACACCGTAAAATGCCTGCAACTACCACAAACCAAGCAGCTCAAAATGATGCACAATCTGTTGGTTGCATTCTGATAAGCTGTGTTAATGTTTGGTATGGTACATTCTGGTGTCTTCCAAGAAAATACACCATCACAGTTGAGCAGGAGAATGGAAATGAGAATAAAAATAAGTACTTTTGGTCATTTAAAAAAAAAAATATTTTTGACAATTCATGACACATGTGTGGGAATTTAGTATGAATTGGCCATCGGAAATGTGGTCCTACCGGGACATGTTCATATACATTTTATATACAATGTAAAGTCAAATAACACTTACACATTATATCCTTAATTGCACACAATTAACACTACGTGTGGATAGTGCAGACTCCACCATCAAGGAACTCATGAACAATAGAGTGGAGAAAAACATTACTCATCGCATTCAATATAATGTGCACATATGCACGTGTTAAAACAGAAACACGTGGCAGAAAAATACAGTGACACAATAGACTCTGAACAAATGTCAACAACTTTGCATACACTTCTTGTCACGCGTCATGTAATCTCAACCAAAAACATCTCCTAGACATTGGCTTCACTGCTCATCTTTGCATTGCTCTATTCAATCTCATACGACCCCGCTCTTCTACAAACTAGTCTCTCCTTGCATTTGTGGATTCGTCTCTAACTTTGGTAGTGCATTTTGTAACTTAGTCCAAAAAAGTGCATCCTTTATGTCCAGATATGTTTTGGTCTTCAAATAGGCACGCAAATTAGAATCTAGGCCAACATCTTCTACTTGTTCCAAAACAACAACAACCAAACGCTTGCACTTGTTTTCGAGCAATTTTACATGTGCAAATTCAAATTCAAATCGACACCATTCACTTTGCAAATAATTGGGAGTTAAAAGAGCAACAGTCACACAGCTATTCTCCACTGCATAAGCTATGGACTCGGCAATTGAACCTCCACCTAGAAAATCTCTTTGGTGAATGCACAGTCTATAATCCTTTAACCGAGGTACCAATTTCTCTACTACCCATTCGCCATCTTCGTTCGCGCAGGAAATGAAGGCGTCAATTATTTTATTCTCATCAGCATCTTTTTTATGGAACAATTGCTCTCCATATCTTGAATACAACCACACTTTCATTTCCAAACTGTAGAAATAGAGCAGGATTAAAACAACCGTAAAAAATAGAAGTACAGTGACTCAAAAAATTGTTCACATGTTTGTAGTAGCATCTTTAATTGGCAAAAAAAAGATTTAAAATGATTTCCCAGAAAGAAAATATTTTAAATTTTAACACAAATAGCTCATGATCTTTCAGAAAAAGTAAATAATTTTTAAAAATTTCAAAAAACAAAAAAGATATGACCGAAAAAGCATCGTTCTTTCATGTGAACAATTTTTTGGCTGCTCCAATGTGATTGATTTTTGGTGTTGGAATCACTGTTATTGTGCACGTATATTCGAAATTGGGGTTATATAGCAACATTATGTATCATAGCTGTATTTTAAACATTAGAAATCATCATGTGCCCTCTCTAATTGGAAAAAAGACAAAATGTTCTAGCATTAGTTGAAAAGGGGATTTCTGTTTGAAAAATTGCTGCAGAAGTCCGAGTTAGCATTGGATGTGTGTTTAGAATTCGCAAAACATATGGTTTAGATGCAAAAAAACCAAAATTAGGTCGCCCAAAAATTCTAACAGCCACACAGGAGCGAAACATTGTTAGGGCAGTTACATCAGTTCGCCTAGATACAGCTGTAGACATGCAAATTGATCTTGCTAAACATCATAACAATGTTGTTAGTGCTCAAACTGTACTAAATGTGCTAAAGAGAAATACATGAAAGTCATCAGTCAATGTTAAAAAGCCCTTATTAACAGCTCGTCATAAATGCCTCAGAATGGAATTTGCCCAAAAGTACAAAGACTGGACAATATACCATTGGAGAAGGGTTATTTTCTCAGATGAAACAAAGATTTACCGTTTAGGAAGTGATGGACGCAAAGGGTGCTGGAAAAAACAAAAATCAGCACTACAATTGCACCAGATGATCCCAACAGTAAAACATGGAGGTAGTTTCTTAATGATTTGGAGATGCATAACTGCTAATGGAACATGAAATCCTGATAGTATTGATGGAATAATGAATGCAGAATTGTATTGCACTATTTGATGGGAACATTAAAATACTACAAGCTTAAAACGAAAAATGTAGTGTTTCAACATGACAATTGAAAAGAGAATTGAAAAGGTTTGGGACACAATAAGTAAAGGCACATGTCTAAAGTTAATTGACAGTATGCCCCAACATATTTCTGAAGTTCTCAAGGCAAATGGAGGTCATACACAACATTAAAATCCATGAAAGTTCTATGGCAAAATAATTGTTCACATGAAAGAACGATGCTTTTTCGGTCATATCTTTTTTGTTTTTTGAAATTTTTAAAAATTATTTACTTTTTCTGAAAGATCATGAGCTATTTGTGTTAAAATTTAAAATATTTTCTTTCTGGGAAATCATTTTAAATCTTTTTTTTGCCAATTAAAGATGCTACTACAAACATGTGAACAATTTTTTGAGTCACTGTATGCTTACTGTCGGCACCACAATTGCAAACAAGGAAATTTCTTTTTCCTTTATTACTTCGAGGCAACTCGTGTCATTGAAATGGCTGATAAGTGTTTGATTGTCGCTGCAGTATGTATTAAATAAATCTTTGAATTCAACGTCTTGGTTGTTGATGACCCACTGATTAAAAGGTACCGTGTACTCGCAGTCACACAGAAATTCATTTCTACTGAATGTTATTTCAGATAAGTTTGATGAAATCATTGTCCAGAAATGTGGTTGATGCAATTTATTCTTGTGGACTGTTAGTACTTTCAGTCTGCGTAAATTGCGGAAGCCATCTGGTGATATGTACTGTAAATCGTTTCCATGCAGAAATAGTTTTTCCAGTTTAGTTGTGAATTGGAATTCATTTCCATCGATAGCAGACAAGTGATTTTCTTCTAAGTGAAGTACCATTACCTTCGGTACCCCTTTGAACATATCTTTATGAATACTCGTCAAGTCGCTGTTGTTTATGTAGAGGGAATCAAGCAGTGGGGAATTTCTCAATAGTTGACTTATGACAGACTCAACGTTTGTGTTGCCGTCAAAGAAAATTGTCGTGAAGTTTTCTCGCAAAATGGGCAATGAATAGTTCCACGTCGCATTGTAGCAGTCCAATATATTTTCGGAAAATTTATTGTAAAAACATTTGCACTGATTGGGACACATTTGGTCAGTTTCACAGAGTAGTTGCTCCTTCTTCATTGTTTGCACATCCAGAATGGCAGAAAACCGTTTGCTTCGACTGTAAATCACTTTGCAGTAATTATCTTTCCTTATTTTGGGATACGGTACTGTGTTTGTAAGCTTTTGCTGTCATATAACAACCAATTATTTTCACAGGAACAAGTAATAGGATTACCGTATAAACTAATTAATGGCACCACACCATCCTTCCGTATCCCTGGGTCTGCATAGCGAAAGTCCGAATCCGGTATTTCCGAAATGGAATTGTTTTCCAATTCCACAAGTTCCAATTCGGGCAACAGACCGTTCAAATTTAATTCATGAACTGTGGATATGTTGTTATCTGCAAGCTTGATGTTGCGTATACTCGGTGGAAAGTAAGATGCTGATAAATGCTGCAGCTTGTTCCCAGAAGCAAAGAAATTCTGTAGTTGATAATTTTCCAACAAAACATTAGGCTTGGTGATGGCACTAAGTTTGTTATTGTTTAAAGAGATAGTCACGAGTTCACTGTTGATAAAACTAAAATCAAACAATTGAATGTTGTTATTTGTTAAGTCTAGTTCTAACTGAACTGCTTCGAACACGGATTGCATGTCTTCAATTCTGTTTCCAGACACACCTAAGTGCGTGAGTTGTTTCAAATCATCAAAAGTGCCTTCTTCGATGCTACTTATTTCATTCGAATTCAGCATTAGAGAATGTATATTTGACAATCTCCTAAACATTGTATTTTCTAATGCTTGTATCTGATTTCCATTTAGGCTTAGATATTTCAGTTGTCCCAGCTGTAAAAAAGAGTCTGCAGCAATGTAGTTGATTTTGTTGAAATCTAAATCTAATGCCAAAAGATTGCGAAATATTCTTAGATTTGGATTGCTCGCTAGTCGATTGTCATTTAATTTGAGTATAAATAACTGAAGTAGAGTTGGGAACTCGTACTGGAAAATTTTTCTTAAATTATTGTGTCCCAAGTTCAGAATTTGGAGAAACGTCAAAGGGGAGAAGATTCCTGGTGGCAGGTCCTCGATTTGGTTGAAGGACAGGTCGAGTGATTCTAATTTCGAGTTGTGTCGAAATAATGTAGAATTAATTTTGTTTAATTCGTTGTTGGTGAGATTTAAGAATTTAAGCTTTTTCAGACGATCGAAGGCGCCGTTTTGGATTTCTTGAATGCGGTTGAAGGAGAGTTGCAGCTCGAGCAGATTCGGAAACGGCAGATGCGTTTTTTCGATTTTCCTCACTCGATTGTAATCGATGTAGAATTGCGTCAACCGGGAACAACAAGTGCTATTTTCACCGCATCCGATTTCGTTTAAATACTCAAACTTGTTGCCCTGCAAGTTCAAGGTTTTTAGATTAGTATTGCAGAAAAGGCGACCTGGCAGTTGCCCAATGCCCATCCATCCGAAGTCGACATAGAACAGTTGTGGCGTTGAATCGAAAAGATGTTCGCTAATATTTGGATGCACACTGTCATTCTGGCTTCTAATTATTCTGATGTATTCCAGATTTCCCAATCCAAGCAGTACACCGGATCTGATTCGACCAAACAGACAGTTTTGTACGTTTAAGTATGTCAGTTTATGCAGATGCGCCAATTTTCCATTTGGAAAGTGCGTAATTGTTCCTTCTTCTTGACATCGGACTACGAGATGATTTGTTGCTGCGGGATTAACTGCTGTAAAGTCGCTCTTCGCAATTGTCGTCGTGTGGCACCAAGCCCAGCAAAGTTCTTTTTTGCCTTCTCTTGTATTTACCAACTCACATTCTGTTGTTTGATTTGAAAATACGCAGCCGCTGTTTAGCAAGAACATAAGAAGGAGTAGAATCGATGCCATCTGCAATGGAAAATGAGTGATTCGACAATTACATTAGCGACATATGAAAATTATCTAAATACCTTTTTATTAATAATGGACACCGAATGGTTCCGAGACACGGAAAAGAACAATAGAAGTAATCAAATTTTATGAATTTCAATGCTTGTATCACAACTGGGAAGTGTGTTTACTTCCTGGAATTATTTTCTTCTGAGTTTCCTTTAAATTCTTATCTTTTTAAATCCTGCCAAGCAGCTGTAAAATAACCTGCCATGTACCTTGAAGATGTTATCGTACAATGAGTTATTACTGGTTGTTTTCCGTCACATTGAAACTAAATGTTTTAAAAATAATCTCCAAAAACATATAGATTTGATTGCTATTTAATGTGTAATGTGTATTGCATATCTCGTATTTGTGAAAGTAGATGAGACCAATTTGAACTCCCAAACACCTCTGATCGGATCACTCCTTATTATCGAATCTCATTTTAGCGAATAAAAATTTTTTAAACTCATTTTAGCGAAAATGAGTTTAAATCACCGCTGCTTAGGACACATTTTAGCGAAGCCCGTTTTAGCGAATGATACATTTTACCGAAAATGGCGTCCACTTTACTGTGTATGGGTTGGTGGATTCATACTTTACACGGATTTGGTGGAAATTCGTCAAAATTTGACGAATATCGACAAATTTCTAAACAAAATTGGATCAAATCGTTTAAATTGATCAAACCAATCAAAATTTGATCAAATCTCGTCACAAATCGGCAAAATCCATCATAATTGTCTCTAATTTCATCACATGTTGTCTAATTATAACCAAATTTATGACCAAATTTACTAAGTCTAAATAAAGTAGTTTTATTCATCTAAAAAAATTTCAACCACTTCGTTTAAGCGATTTTCATTTTAGCGAATCCCATTTTAGCGATCACATCGTTTTAGCGAATTTTTGGGCGCTAAAACGAGGTATTCGCTAAAACTAGTCGTCGCTAAAATGGATTCGCTAAAGTGAAAATCGCTAAAACAATGTGCACTCCCTCTGATCTGTCTGGACTTAAGTTGTCCAGCAGGTAAGCTATGTTTTCCCCCTATTCTACCCAGTTGTGCAAACACGACTCAGCACCGACTGGTGAGTAAATTTAGAAACTCACATCAACTGGTGAGAAAATTTGAAATTTAGATTATAAGACTAACGTCGTCCCCCGAATATAACACCATGGTGTTGTATTCGTATTCGAGTTTTGGTCAAAATTGCAAGTTCGTAAACATTGTGCAAAAATTCGAATAACACCACTTTAGCAAGAACACCATGGTTTATATTCGAATACAACACCATGGTTTATATTCGAATACAACACCATGGTGTTATATTCGAATTTTTAGGAAACTATGAAAGACGTAAAGTGTACGCTTCCAAAACACTACCGAAACGTGCACTGGATTTTACATATTAAACATACACATTTAACAGATTTGTTTATTGAAGATGTGTTGTGCAGTGCTGCGAACAGGGTTGTTTAGAAATGTGTGAATTCAAGTTAGTTAGTGTTGTTAGAGGCTATGGGAAGCAATTTTCTTTTTTTTACAAACTTACATGTTATTTGACGAATACAAGACCATGGTGTTGTAAGACGGTAAGCGTTCGGACCCGCTGCCTTTTAGCGCGGTCCGGGCGCGTAACAATATGCACAAATTTATGTATTGCATAAAATTAATTCAAAACATGTGGAGAGTGGACTGGCGCAATCTATGCATCACGGGATACCAGAATTGCTCTGGACGCACTCATTCATCCACATAGATTACAGTACAATCATTTGAATCAATGGATTAAAATTTGTATATCGTATTGCCTTGAGTAAACACCGGATTCAAATAGGCGTTTATTCGAGGCAGTACGGTAGATTACAATGCTTTGAACTGACCAAGTTCAAATCTTACAAAGATACAGTGTGTAAAGCTACAAAATAGTCTCACTTTTCTCTTGTAGAACATGATCTGGTTCTGGTAGAGCATATTTGAGCTTATCCCAAAACAGTGCGTCACCTATGTCCAAATATGTATTAGTTTTCAAATAAGCGTTCAGATTTTTATGTAGTTCACAATTTTCTACATCATCAAGTCGAACAACCACGAATCGTTTACACTTATCCATAAGCGATTGCATGTGTGCGGTTTCAAATTCAAACACACACCACTTTGCTTTGTTTACATTAACCGGTGATACAATACAATAAGTAGGCCCCATCTTAAATTTAGAACAATTTTTCTGTATTTAAATAATGGCTTCCAGAAACAACAACTCAATTCATCAACTTTTACCATGCTTTGCCAACGATTTAGATGCAACTAGCCTTGAACCTGTTGGAATTCGTTGGAAGAGATTTACACTCAATTGGTATACAGTAATTGAAACGGTTTATTGCATTCACACACATCTTGCGCTACCTGCACGTGTTGCTGGTCAAACCAGAAGTGTCAGAGTCACGTTCTGGGTACGCGAGATTACAACAACTCCCCCTGGCCGAGGAGACCCTCATTCGGGATTTACCAATTGGATCGAGGTGACACCAAAAATACAAACAACGGAACCAAAGTACCACACTCCACAGATGGCCGCTGGAAGTGGCGGGAGATGCGTCAGTCACAGTATTCAAAGTTGTTATCACAACGATAATGAACTAATAAACCGTGTGTGCGAGTAAAACTTAACAAGAATAATTTCACCCATAACTTTAAATTTACAGTAAAATATCGATTATCCTAATTCTTGTTGAAACCAAGGTTTTAGATCCCATCCGAAGCTGCGGATATACAGGGCGAGTCAAAAGTCTGTTCCCCTCAAATATTTTCTGATCAATTGCATCTAGGCCAACTTTGATGAAGCGAACGTATAGGAGGTTGGGTGAGAGCAATCCAATGATGTCGTCAAATTTGACCTTGAAGGCCATTTTCAAGGCCGTTCACTTGCTAACTTCTAAACCAATCGAGTTAGAGCAAAAAAGTCATTACAAAGTTGTAGAGCACCATCAAATTAGTACTATCCACCTTATCTTAGTCATCTTAGGTTAAATGTTTTCTTTTTAAAAAGGAAACAGATCAGAAAAAAATCAGCAAAATAAAATTTTTTATTTTTGTGAAAAAAAAATTATTGAGGCATAAAAAAACGATAGTGATTTTTCTTGTGTACTTGCATGATAATGCACATTTGAATACATTTATTTTTGAAATTCAGTAGAAGAAAATTAATTTCTGCCACAATGGCAGGCTTTATTTCAGCTAATTTGTTTTCATTTTAAAATGAAAACATTTAAGCCAAGATGACTAAGATAAGTTGGATATTACTACATCAATTAATGGTAAAGAATATCAATTCATGCATCCGTATCCCGAGATGCTCTTGCAAGCATAAAAAATCTTGAACAATACTTTTTACAATTCACTCTGAAATGTAAAACCTTGTGCAATCGCTCTGCACTCAATCCAACCCTAAACATGCGATTTTAAGTTACCGTATCTAATAGATTAAGAGCCGCCTTTTATGTCAGCAATTACAATTTTAGTTTTTCGTTTGTTACATTTGTTTAATGTAACAATAGAAGTCTGAACGTCACAAACGAAGCGTAAGTTCATCGTTCGTGAGGTTAAATACGGAAGCAATACCGTACTTTTGCAAAAATACGGTATTCTTGGTGCCTGAACCACGGCTATTATTCGAGGACGGCTACAATTCAAGGGCGACTCTTAATCGGTAAAATGCGGTATATTTTTATTTTTTTTTAATTTTACACGTTTAATTCTCCAAATATGAATTAGAAATTCCCTTCCAAGTTCTAAATACAATTAATTCTAAACATTCAACTTTTATTTTCATTCCGTTGACGCTTTGACGTCATCATAGAGTCATTCGTAAACACTGCCAGAACCTGACTACAAGTTCCAAGAAAAAGCATCAAAGCTTGAATCAAGCAACCTTTGAAATAGCCTTGCAAAGTACGAAGAATCAATTTACAAAATATCCTTTTCTTGTAAATTAATACTTCGTACTTTGCAAGGCTCTTCCTATATCCTTTTCGAATAGCAACTGCCACAAAACAACCAACTGAAAATGGCACACCATCTGTTGGTTGCAATTCTGATAGCCATAACATTAACCGGTGATACAATATAATAAGTACGCCCTATCTAAAATTTAGCACACTTTTTCAGTATTTAAATAATGACTTCCAGAAGTATCAACTCAATACGTCAACTTTCGACGTGCTTTGCTCAACGATTTAAATGCAACTTGCGTCAAAAAAATGCACCATTCTACATGGACGGCCGCTGCAATCGCCGAGAAATGTGTCAATGACGTAATTCGAACTGTAAATCACTCCGATGCAAAAGTAATACAGCAAACGTGCGAGTAAGTACATTAATATATAACAAGAATAATTACAACCATAATTTTAAATTTACAGTAAAGTAAATCCCTTGTTCTTGTTCTGATAATTGTACCGTATTTCCCCACTTTAAGCCACATGCTGGTGTAGTTCGAGTTACACGTCCGTTTTTCCGGCATGTTGTTTTAAGTGAGTACGAATTTTTTTCAATGAGAATTGAACCAAAAGATGCTTAAAAATCGCTTCTAGATGTCCAAAATGTAGGAAATTGGCTTAAATTTCTATAAATTTAACCAAATTTTAATACTCCGTAATAACCATTCAGAATATCAAGATAGCTCAACTTTCTTGCTCAAATTCCTATACAGTCGAAACTCTTTATAACGATCGTGATATAACGAATTATCACTAAGGGGTTTCATTAAATGAGCGATTAGTTTATTACTTTGATTAGTCGATTACTGGATGTGTCATATGACTGGATTCAACCAATCCCCAGAATAATCATTTCAGCAGCATGCGGCTTAAAGCGAGGTAATACGGTATGTATTGCTGGGGCTACGATCAGAGACCGGGGAATAAAGATTTAAATACTTGTACCTAAATTGTTATCCACAGCACTGAGTTGATTCAGGGATGCGGTAAACAATGGAAGGCCATCATACTTCCTTGCCTGCCCGAAAGTGCACATGAGGTGGTCTATCAAATGGGTAAAATCGAAATGCAAAAAGCCCATTCAATGTGTGAAAACAACGGTGAAAACTACATAGGTAAACCAACCACCATTTTACTTCGGATTCAGTCAGCGTCAATTTATTTTTCCCCAGAACTACAGAAGGGAAAAAGTTGCAAAAACCAAATTGAGGTTACTAATAAGATGCTTACTTGTCAAATACCGGTTGAACTAAATGCCGATGCAAGCCACATGGAAATATTTTTCAGTGCAAGCAATTGCAAGTAAGACCAGATACACCGAATGTCATTCATGCTGGGCGCACATATACCGCGATTGCGCATGCGCAGATGACGTCATTTCCTTCGCGCCGGTTTGAAATCTACTTTTGAAAATAGTCCTTGTCCCAAGTACTATTTCGCCCGCGATTCATGTCGCAGCCAATCCGTGAGCTGTGTGAAATGACGTCATTTCATCGACATTTTCAACCGAAATGGCGGGCAGGTTTTTCGGATCAGGATTGACGTCATAACATTGAAATAGCAAAGCTGAAATAGCTACATGTGTGTAGTATTGCGCGCGATTCACAGGGCGATGCGAAATCGCGGTACGTGAGCGCCCAGCATCACTTATTAAGAACGAAAATTCTACCTTAACAGGATCTATCAGGAGTATGTTGAATGCGTCAAGATTATTGATGTTGGATGTCCAAAACTTGAACATACCTTCTCGAAATTGTTGGAAGCTCATTTCAAGGCATCTCCATGCTATAATATTGTAAACTGATCTCGCAGTTAAATAAATAAATGACTCAAACTAACAAAATAAATATCTAACCAGATGAGAAGGAATTTAGATTATAGAATTGTGTTTGGTGACGTTTACAATCATAAGTCAAATAAATCAAATCTGACTTAAGATTTTAACGGTAAACGCACTGAATGCCCGTTTTGAATAAGAGTCGCGGCTCTTAATTGAAGAAATACGGTATTTGTTATTACAGTTTGCGGCAGCGACTTTTCCCTTATAAAAACTCCCGATACACGTATAAGTGTAAAATTAAGCATAACTATAAAGAAAAAGCCGCTGCCGCAAACTGTGTATTCATACGTTATTCATTTGTACAATTAATATTTTACGTCATATCTTCGTAAAATTTCCAATTGCATAACATCAACAAATAAATGATGTTATTTATGACATGATGATTATTGGTTTATTATTATCGGCTTTCAGAAAATGTACAAATCCTATTCAGTGCACTTGACCTTTAATGTTTTGTGACAATTTTTATCCATTTTTGGTCGGTTTGAATGCTTTCTAACTATGTTTTAATGACCTTTTATTTTCTTATGCAGTACAGTTTAATTTAATGTTCGATTATCCGAACAATTCGTATATTTTCTTAGTTCCCTTTTTACATTTTTCTACTAACATTCTACCTCACCTCTCACGTTACGAGGCCAAGATAGACAATGGTTGGATTTTATGCCAAACAAATCTAAAAAATCCTTGACCTCAGATTTATCTCAGGAAAAGAGATTCCTAATTTTAGGCTCCAGAAATGGAAAAATTTATCATTTTGGAAATTTAAAAAAAAAAAAGAGAAAATTCTTTATCTGAGCCTTTAGAAATTAGGAATTTAACCATTCATTTTAGACAATATAAATGCTGTAATCAATCAATCATTTCAGTTCAAAAATAAAGAAATTTTTATCTTTGGTTTCAAGTTCTGAGCAATTAACAATTTTAGACTGCAAAATTTGAGGAATTAATCACTTCAGACTAGGGTTTCTCAAAAACGCACTTTTTGAAAAACCGGTATTTCGGTATTCAATGTCCAAAAAAACCGGTAAACCGGTAATTTTCGGTAATGAAGTAAAATAAAATATTTTTATTTTTATTTTCCTTTTTTATAAAGTAAAATTTTAAAAAATATTTTTTTTTCTGAAGATTTTTGTCACATTTTGGATACGATCTTTAATACACTTCATGTTCTGATTTAAAAAAAATTATTTTCTGGTTAATTTGTCTGCTTAAACCAGTTAATGAAACAGAATTCAGGGTCAAGTTAATAACACACTTCTTCAATTGGGTTTGTAATTTTGACGCCATTTTAAAACATACAAGAAAACTTTCAATAATTTTGAGAAATTTTTTTTTTAAATATGGTAATAACAATAATAATTATAAATAATAATAAAGTAGAGAAGTTTTTTGTAAATAAATTTCTTGCTCTTTTAAATCCGAATCAAACAAGGTCAGAGAAAGGGAAAGGGGAACCTCAGTGAGTCAAACCCCTCAAGCACGTGCCTCTCACATTCCTAAAAATATTACAACTACTATTGGACCAAATTTTTACTCAAAAAAAATATAAAAAACAACAATAATAATTAATTGAAAATAAAAATAGTTAAAAACCGACCATTTCCATCCCTAAAATGAAATATTTTGGCGGTGTTTTCCCTATTTTTCTCCCAATAAAAACCGGTAAAAATACCGAAATAAAGACGGTATTCGGTATTCGGTTTTTTTAAAAAAAATACCGGTTATTGATACCGGTAAATACCGGTAGAGAAACCCTACTTCAGACATCAAAATAAAGAAATTAATTATTTCAGACATCAAAATAAAGAAATTAATTATTTTAGACATCAAAATAAAGAAATTAATCATTTTAGACATCAAAATAAAAAAATTAATTATTTTAGACATCTAAAATAAAGAAATTAATCATTTTAGACATCAAAAATACAAAAATTTATCATTTTAGTCGTTGAAAATTGAGAAATTAACCATTTTAGTCATCATACACGAAGAAATTGAGCATTTTAGACATCATATACTATGAAATTGTGCATTTTAAACATCACAAACCAAGAAATTGATGATTTTAGACATCATAAACCAAGAAATTAATCATTTTCGACAACTTAAACCAAGAAATTGATCATTTTCGACAACATAAACAGAGAAATTGATCATTTTAGACAATATAAACCAAGAAATTGATTATTTTAGACAACATAAACCAAGAAATTGATCATTTTAGACAACATAAACCAAGAAATTGATCATTTTAGACAACATAAACCAAGAAAGTGATCATTTTGACAACATAAACCCAGAAATTGATTATTTTAAACGTCTAAAATGACAAACAAATCATTTTGTGCTATTTCCTATACATTCTTGACATTGTCTAACAAATTCATCTCAAACATTGTGGATAATTTCGCATTTTACAGCTTTGATTCGATGGAATACGCTTTCCCCAGCTCGTAAATGTGTGTGTGAGCCTCTTTGTAGATCGGATCAAGATCATTTTCGACTCTCTTCATCCATTCCTTAAGTTTGTCGTGATCCCTATAAATGTCGTAACCGACTACCCTCGGTTGTTCCAGCTCGCAAGCGGCGACGATGTCCGCGATGCTGATTTCGTTGCCGGCGATATACGGCTGGTTTTTGAAAAATACATTTTCGATCGTGGCGATCGATTCGGCCACTTTTTTGCCGTAGCTTTGGGCACGTCTCTCGTTCACCGGTTTGTTGGTGAGTTTCGGATAAAGAAACTGGAATGTACAATAGGTAAAAATTGTTACAATTTTGGAGTATAATGTGGATGAGGTTATTTATTTTTTCAAAAGAATTCACTTTTAAGCCAAAATAATCAATTTTAAGCCAAAATAATCAATTTTAGGCCAAAATAATCAATTTTAAGCCAAAATAATCAATTTTAAGCCAAAATAATTCCATTTTAAAGCCAAATAATTCCATTTTAAACCCAAATAATTCCATTTTTACCTAAATAATTCCATTTTTACATTAATAATTCCACTTTTAGCCAAAATAGTTTACTTTTCGGCAAAAATAGCTCAATTTTTATCCTAAAATCTTCAAACTTACCCGATACAATTCTATTTTCAGCCCAATTAATTCAATTTTTCCGTTTCCAACTCAAATTTTATATAAATTATTCAATTTTCAGCCCAATTAATTCAATTTTCAGCCCAAATAATACAATTTTTCCGTTTCCAACTCAATTTTTCCGTTTCCAATTCAAATTTTATATAAATTATTCAATTTTCAGCCCAATTAATTCAATTTTCAGCCCAAATAATTCAACTTTTTTCCTATACAATTCAAATTTTACCTAAATTATTCAAATTTCACGCCAAATAATCAAATTTTTTCCTACACAATTCAAATTTTACCTAAATAATCCAATTTTCAGCGAAAATAGTTTCCTCAAAACAATTCAACAAATATACCCCAAACTCCTCCCAACCCAACTTAACCCTAAAACCCCAAACCACGCTCTCTTACCCCTAAAACTCCACACACAAAACCTCCCAATTTCATCAAAAAACCCACTCATACATCCCCAAAACCAACCAAAAACAACCCAACCCAACACTCCATCTACCAAAACCCAACAAATCCTTCAAATTCAACACCACCGACCTTAATCATGAAAAACATTGCCGAGCCTAACCGCGTGTTCAAATGCTGCCATTCCAAATATTCGTCCACTTTTGCTCGTTTCTCACTCGCTTTTGGATACCAGTGATCAGCGACTGGAAATTCCCGACTCAAATACCGATAAATCGCAACACTAAATCAAAAATACTAAAAAATTCAATCAAAATCAAATTTTATTTCCCTTCAATTCAAATTCAACCTTTCCGCCAATTTAAACCCGTTGTGGTCGATCGCCGGCACTCGTTTGAACGGATTGACTTTCTCATACTCCTCGCCCAAATGTTCGCCTATAAAAAACGCAAATTTTCATTAATTAAACGTTGTTTTAACGTCGTTTAATTAACATTTACGATTTACCTGTGGCTAACGAAACGGGGCATTGAGTGAACGGGATTTTCGTTGCTCTGAGGAATATGATGAGCGCCCTTGATGGTTGGGATAATAAATCGTAATACACTTTCAAAGTCATTTTAAGTTCAAAATGGAGTCGATTTTTTAGTAAAAAACTTGATAAATATCTAAAATTATAACGAAAATCTGATACAATCACGTGTCGATTCGTGCCTGCTTCGTGCCCCATTAAAAATATAATTTTTAAATTAAAAATATTTTTAAATTTCTTCTAATTTTATTTTATTAGAAAAAATAAATCGAATTAAAGAGCTTTTAATAAAAATTATTATCTGTTTGAGTTTTTATAATTTTAAAATTTTAAAACAAGCCTCTTAAACAAAGGGTATCATGCTGGTGCTAGGGAGATTATTTTTAGTTCCGGGTGTCGCCACGAGATGTATATAAGCTCGAACGACCAATGCTAGGTCACAATTCGCAGCAACTCGTAGCAGCAAGCAGGATGGCATTCAGCATGGCTATCCAACATAGTAGGACTTGCCATCGGTTACCAATCCATTGCCATCGGTGATCGATCGCAATGGAAAACTATCATCCAACATACAAAATGAATGTAAGTATACAACAAAACCAAATAACCTTCATATTTACTTAGAAAAACATTTTTAAAGGCTTAAAACGTGATCATCGTGGTCGCCCATTGTCTTCTACGTGCAACGTGGCCAATTCCAATTCCGGATGGAATAAAACAGCAATGGAGCTCGATTACAGGTAATAAAACTGCAATAAATATAAAACTAAATATAAATTCAAAGGATGAACACATTTAGTTATTTTCTGACACCTCAAAGGAAAGATCACGTGTCTAAAATGCATTTTATTACTGACCGGTCGATTATTTTTCGAAAAAATGAAAATATTTGTTATATTAGAGCTAAATGTGTTTTTATTTTGCTAGAAAATCCGGAAGTCGGGCGGAAATAACCGGGAATTCGCGAAAATGAAGGAAAAAAAGGTGAATATAATTTTTCAAGATGGCGGATCGAGGCCAGAGTCACCGGGTTGTGTCTTGTTTAGCTTTTCGGTGCTAAGTGCTGTCGTAAATTAATTTTGCAACGGTTCTCCATGGATTTTTGTTATCAAACTTCCAGCTGGCCCTTGTAAATACACAATTTCAGTTAGAAATAATTGTTTTAAATTTTTATTTTGGTTTTTTCAGACCGGAAATCGAATTTGGAAGTGTTGGAACTGCGATTTTGAGGTAAATTTAGTTGAAAATGTTAAATTTCCGTTGAATTTGTGATGATCTTGTTCACAACTTGAAATATTTATGAGGGATTTGTAAACCTTTAAGAAGTTCTGAAATTTAACGGAAATTTTGACAAATTATTTTAGAAATGATTTTTTTTTAATTTTTTGTTTGTTTTTAGAATCGATTTATTACCTGATTGGTCGGTTGATGGAGCGCGCCAATGGTGAGGAAATTTGGAATTAAAAATCTTAGTGATGACACGATGACGAGTCTGATGCCGATCGGAATTCTTCTCTGGTCATGTTTTATGTATCGGGGAGGATGACCGGTTGGCTTTTTGATGCCGAATGAGGCATTTGTCTGAAAGATTAAATTTAAAATTTAATTAAATAATCGAAGCGAAATTATAATTTTTTGTTTAAATATTTACAGCGCCACTGGTGACAATGAGGAAACACGGTACGATAAAAAACATTAAATAAATTGTTATTTAAATTATGATGACAGGTTTTAAGTTATCCAGATCTAAATAAACAGTGTGGACTTATAAAACAAATCTGAAATTATATTTTAAACGAAACATAATCGAAAAATCTATCAATATAACTAAAAAAATTTTTTTATCTTTTTAGGCGGGAAATTTGAAAACTTAGCAACGGAACCAGAAAAAAATCGGTAAATTAATTTCTTTTTTTATAAAATCTAAACAAATCATGATGATTATCAATTAAATTGCTTGACTAGAGTTTCTGACAATAAATTGACGACAAAATAATCTGATTTAAAAAATTTAAAAAAAATTCAATTTTAACCAAAAAACACCAACTAACCTCCATTTTGTTTAATTCCAGGCACAAATCCACAAGAAACCAACACAGGTACTTAGAAAAAAACCAACTGTCCACCTAAATATCCAACTTCATGATGATAAATTCGCGAAAGACAAAAAATGATTAAAATCAAACAAGTCATGGCATAATCTTTTCTGACCAACCAAAAATCCTCAAAAAAATTATAAAGACAATCGTTTTCCTAAATAAAAATTTTATTTACAGGTGCGGGACACTCAATGGCACATTGTACACACTCCTAATGTCAATAAATATGATTATAAACAATAAAAACGTGTAATTATTGAATAAATTTAATTAATATCCTGAGAAACCTTGAGTGGCTGTGACATTGTGCGCGGGGCTCCACCAACTTAGTATTCCATGTGTTTGCTGACTTGCGCGTAGGTGGGCATGTCGTTGGGCTGCGGGTGGCTGCGCCGGGTGTAGTCGGCCGCTGTGTCGATGTCGCTGTCCGTGTCGGGGAGGGATTCGGCCACTCGGTAGCTGGCTGTCGTGCTGCCGTCGTCCGAGGGGAGAGGCGGGACGGGCCGGGGTTGGTGGCGGTTGTTGGCGGAGGTGAAGGTGGTGAGGTCCGGGGTTGGTTGGGTGTTGTCGCCGGGAAAGGGTGAGTGGTAGGGGTGAAAGCGAGGCAGGTGAAGGTTGGTTGGGGAACGGTCCGTGGACTGGACAGATTGGGTGCTCCCATACAGGTGGCGCATGTAACGACCAACATCTGGGGGATCGAAAAAGAGAGAAATTTTAGATTGGGCTTTGGAAGTGGATCGTTAATTATTTTAGACGTCAAGAATGGGGAAGGGTTGTGAGTTTAGACATGAAAGAATAGAGGAATTATCATTTTAAACATCAACAATAGGTTTGATTGTGATTTTAGACACCAAAAATAGAAGGAATTGTGATTTTAGGCAAGTAGAAATAGAAGAATTATCATTTTAGACAAGAAAAAATAAAGAACTTATCATTTTTAGACAAGAAAAAAAAAAGAAGTATCATTTTAGACAATAAAAAATAAAGGAATTATCATTTTAGACAAGAAAAAATAGAGAAATTATCATTTTAGGCATGAAAAAATAGAGAAATTATCATTTTGGGCATGAAAAAATAGAGAAATTATCATTTTGGGCATGAAAAAATAGAGAAATTATCATTTTGGGCATGAAAAAATAGAGAAATTATCATTTTGGGCATGAAAAAATAGAGAAATTATCATTTTGGGCATGAAAAAATAGAGAAATTATCATTTTGGGCATGAAAAAATAGAGAAATTATCATTTTAGGCATAAAAAAATAGAGAAATTATCATTTTGGGCATGAAAAAATAGAGAAATTATCATTTTAGGCATAAAAAAATAGAGAAATTATCATTTTAGGCATGAAAAAATAGATAAATTATCATTTTAGGCATGAAAAAATAGAGAAATTATCATTTTAGACATGAAATCGGATAAATTGATTATTTCAGACATGGCTACAATGGGGATAATAATTATTTGGGTAAATAAAAAATAAATAAATAAATGATGGTAGCTGTACAAAGCCTCCTATCTAGTTAGGAGCTGACCTAACTGAGAAGGCCTGGTTCCATTTTCAGGATAAACCGGATAGTATATCTTCTGCACACTCATTTCGGTCATTGTTTTCGGTATGGGTCGATCCTCCCGGTACAAACCAACCGCTCCAATCGCCGATAACTGACGCACCTTTCAACAAAAAACCATCAAAAGTTAAACAAAAATTTTGAAAAATTCAAAATTTTGAAAAAAAATTCCAGAAAATTCAATAAAACTTCAAAAACTACCTAAAAATTCAATAAAACTTTAAATTCGGCCTAAAAATTCAATAAAACTTCAAATTTGGCCTCAAAATTCAATAAAACTTTAAATTTGGCCTCAAAATTCAATAAAACTTCAAATTTGGCCTCAAAATTCAATAAAACTTTAAATTGGGCTCAAAATTCAATAAAACTTCCAATTTAGCCTCAAAATTCAAAGAAATTTTTAAGAAAATTCTAAAAATCTTCAGAATATTTAAGAAAATTCTAAAATTCTTCAAAATCTTTAAGAAAATTCTAAAATTCTCCAAATTTTTAAGAAAATTCTAAAATTCTTCAAAACTTTTCTCAAAATCCAAACAAAATCAAAGTCATTCCAAAACATTCAAAACATTTGAATGAAAAATTGGAAAAATTCATAACTTAACGTCAAAAATCGTTGCAAACTTTTAATTTACTAAAAACAAGAAACACCTTTGGAATAAACATAGCGAACAGCACCAACGTAGCATTGGCCAAAAGCCCAAACGCGAGACACTTTTCGTCGATATTCGGCTCGTTCGGCATGAATGCGCAGACCAGAATCCAAACCAACCAGAGCGGCGCACTGAAACCGAAAGCCAAGCCGATGAAAACCGGTTCCCTGTGATTATCCTTAATCTTCCTGGCGCCAACCGACGTGACTAATCCCACAACAATCAGCAACATGACATATCCGAGCGAGTTCAGCCAGCTGTACAGCCCGATGTTGCACGCCGTGTTTCCATTCCTGTAGATGAGCATCCTCTCCACTGGCGGCAGCACGGTCAGCCAATTGGCGCTGATGCCGACCTGCACGCCGATCGCGAGCACCAGCAGCAAAACCTCGACCGTCACGGGCAGGAAAACACCTCGAAAAGAAAATTTCATTTAAATTCGTTTTAAAAAAGCATAAATAAAATCGAAAATAAATCGAAAAAACCTAAATCTATCAAAAATAAATCGAAAAAAACTAAAAATCTATAGAAAATAAATCGAAAAAAGTCAAATAATTCATTTAAAACCAAAATAAAATATTAAGAAATAGAAAAACATCGTGAACAAACCGAAAAAATCGTTAAAAAATCAAAAGAATGTTTGATAAATCGAAAAAAGTCGTTAATAAATCGAATAAATCGTTAATAAATAAAAAAAATCGTTAAAAAATCAAAAAAATCTTTGATAAATCGAAAAATTCTTTAATAAATCGAAAAATTCTTTGATAAATCGAAAAATTCTTTGATAAATCGAAAAATTCTTTGATAAATCGAGAAATTCTTTGATAAATCGAAAAAATCGTTAATAAATAAAAAAAATCGTTAAAAAATTGAAAAATTCGTTAATAAATAAAAAAAAATCGATAATAAGTAAAAAAAAAATCGTCAAAAAATCAAAAAAATTCGGTAAAAAACCCCAAAAAATCGTTAAGAAATCGAAAAATTCTTTGATAAATCGAAAAAATCGTTAATAAATAAAAAATAATCGTTAAAAAATCGAAAAATTCGTTAATAAATAAAAAAAATCGGTAAAAAATCGAAAAAATTCGGTAAGAAACTCAAAAAAATCATTAAAAAGCCCAAAAAAATCGTTAACAAATCAAAAAAATCAAATATTTATCGAAAATAAAGTGAAAAAAATCGAATATTCGTAGTTAATAAATCGAAAAAACCAAATATTAATAGAAAACAAATTGAAAAATAACAAAAACCCATTTAAAAACTAGAAAACAAATTGAAAAATAACAAAAACCCATTTAAAAACTAGAAAACAAATTGAAAAATAACAAAAACCCATTTAAAAACTAGAAAACAAATTGAAAAATAACAAAAACCCATTTAAAAACTAAAAACAACCCAAACAAAACCCACCCACAACCGGAAACACCTCAACCACTTCCTCCTTCACGCCCTACCTTTATGCCTCGCAATCGTAACCATCAACTTCAGCAGCAACGTCGCAAAAATCACCGCATACGCACACCCGACCCCGAACCGAATCACCCCGCACGACGACGGTGTCTGCCTCGGCACAAACGCATACAACAAAACATACGTCGCCAATATCCCCAGCAACAAAACCTGTCCCGGCCAAACCATCCTCAACCTCGACCGACTCTTCACGATCCTATAAACCAAATAAATCCACAGCGCGATCGTCAACAGCAGCCCGAGCGTCGTCAGCACCGTCAGCGCGATCACCCAGCCGTCCGACCGGAACCGCAGCGGCACGTAGCGGGGCCTAGGCGGGCGAGCGCCGGGCGGCCAGTACGTCGGCGTCGTCGGCGTCGGATCCATCAAATTGCGAGTTTCTTCATGCTTTTTTCGTGTGTGTTACATGGCAGGTGGTTTCGGGTGTGCAGGTGGTTTGAATGCGAGGTGGGAATTGAGGGCGATGTTGGGCTCGGGGTCAGTCAACCGTTGGTTGCGTCGTCCGGTTGGTTTTTGCTATTCAAATCGCTGCATTTTCGGCTTTTGTTTCGGGGTTTCCTTCCGGGATGTTGAGTGTTGGGTGAAAAGAAGTTAGATATCAGTCGGGAGAAGAGTTGGGGAATTTTTTCCCACTTCCGATTCGAATTACGCTTGTTTTATTACCGTAGATAAAACTGGTGTTTGCGAGCGGCGCCATCGGGTGGGAAAACGGGGAAGCAAAATCCGATTAAGAGTCGCCCCCGAATAGTAGAAAAATTTGTTTGTTTTGGATAATAAAATGTATTTTTAATTCGTGAAATAATGTTTTATGCTGTTCTTATTTCAAAATACATGTTTGTTCAGTTTGTTGAGTTTATTGGTTGGTTTTGTCAGGAAAGCCAACAGTTTTTGTATTTTTTTATCGGTTGTTTTGTCTGGAAAGCACTCAACATGGATTTTGGTCTATTTTTTGGTATCACTGCACAAGTGATATGGCTCGGCCAATGAGAAAGAGGTGCACTCTTGAGGTTGGCCAGAGTACACATAAAAACAAAATCCGATTTCAGAAAATCAGAAAATCCGACCTAGGGTCGCTTTCCTTGATTTCCTTGTTGATTTTCAGCCATCTTGAATTGTACACACAGCGATCAGAGCAGTTATTTTTGTTTGCTATTTTGTAATTGCAATTGGGAAAATTGCAATTGCAATTGGGAAAATTGCAATTGCAATTGGGAAAAGCGTAATTTTCCACCGCATTTGAGCTATCGAACGCGGCCAAAAGTTTTTAAATTTCAAACAGGAAGTCAAATTGCGCATGCGCAACCAGTTGGACTTCCAAAAAAATTAAGGCCGTTCAAAGTTGAAATCCGATTTCCTTGATTTCAGAAAATCAAGAAAATCACGATTTCGGAAATCCATTTTATATTGAACGCACCTAGTGCGTCTAGCTAGGCAGTCAATGAAAAGACAACCCCAGTGACACTAGGCAAACTGAGTGGACCTGAGGAAGCCCCATTCAGCGACTCCAAACTGTTAGCTGAAAACATTAAATTAAGCAACAGAAAGCAGAACCGATGTCTTCCTCGTCCATATTAATTCAAGGCCAGTGGTACACTATGACATCACAGAGGAAAATATTACTAAAGAGGCAAAAATAGAGGCCGTAGACATTAGGTGCATTCAATATCGATAAGGAGAAGTGACTTCTCCTTAAGTTGATTAAATAAGTCATTTGAAAGAAGTGACTTATATTTGAACGCGCTTAAAACGAAGAAAAACACGGAGAAAATTTGTCAACAAGCGTGCGACCGCAACAAATGTCAATATCGCATTCGTCAAAAAAAATATGTGCTCTAAAATTCTAAAAACCACATGCATCTCTTTTTCTTGTGTTAATTAGAAGTTCATGTGGTTTTTAGAATTTTAGAGCACATATTTTTTTGTTTTAGGCAACATTGCAATGAGCGAATTACATCGGAAAAGATGGCGGCCAAAAATTTCCAAAACGAGGCGAAACCAGGCGATATGCGCATGCGCACCATTATTTAAGTGACTTATTCATAAGAAGAAGTAACTATTTTTTCACTTCTCCTTACTTCACTTATTTGCCTTCTTTCAAAACGACTTATCAGAGATATAACACAAAAGTCTTCATATCCGGTTGTGAGAAGTCAAATAAGTGAAAGAAGTCACTTCTCCTTATCGATATTGAATGCACCTATTTTTATCACCTATATCGAATCCACCACATTACCTACACGTAGTTGTGTAACTTGGAAACATTAGCAAGTTATCTACAACATCGAAACCTTCAAACTTCCAACATTTTATCGATCGGACTGAATTAAATAACAAACCCATATTTGCCGAATGGGTGTAAGACTTGAATAATCAGTGAATCAGCGGTCAGAGACCAGCCATAATATTAAGTATATACAGCAGTGGAAAAAAGTCTGAGACCACTAGAGGTTTCTTGGTTGCAAGTCAAATTTTGACTTGAAAATTTATTTACAGGTTTGTATCACGATAATAAAGCATGGTATAAAATTATATGACAATAACTCAAACCAAATTTGAGAAATACAAAAAAATTGATCAAAAAATGCCATTTATGCTGGAAAAAAGTGAAGGAAAAAGTGGGAAAAAGTGAAGGTGGCCACAGGGTGGCGTGGTGTGAAGGTCGTAGAAGGGACAAGGTCGCTTCAAGAGGGGTGAATAAACAGTTACCTTTAGTATTCAAGTAGCCTTGCAGTTAGTATTTTACCACCAAGCTGGCTGGTTGTGTGGACTTTAGTGGAATATTATATTACAGTTTCAATCCAAATCAACATTAGGCCTAAAATGGTATCAAATTTTAAAGTTATATTTCAATGAAATATGAAACACACAATATTCATAAATGACCACCAAAAAAAATCATAAATCAATCAAAATTTCCGATTCAAACTGCAACAACAACCCGCCATTTTCTCCACACCCGCCATCTTGCGGAGGAATACCAAAACGTCGATGTCAACACGACCAAAGTACAAACTTCATTTCCGATTCGTCACATCGCACATTCTCCGTCAAAATCTCGCCAAAAAAGGTATTTTCTCTCATTTCCGCGTCTGATTTCAGCTAAAAACCTTTCAAAAAATCATAATTCCATCCACAGATGACCCCATTCGTCCTCCTCCACCTGTTAGCATTGCTGTGCTGTCCTGTCTCGAGTCAGGATCTTCCAAATTGTGATGCGTACTGGTGGCCCGACGTCAAAACGAAAAATTACTTTTATGTGTGTTCGTTTTTCTCGCTGTCATCTTACGACTTTTCCGGGATGGACGGCGACAAAACCGCGGTAATTTCCTTCACCTGCAGTGACTTTCTAATGAACCAGACGTTGCAATCGGGAAAATTCCACCATTTGCATAAATTGGAGGAACTACAGATAGACCGATGCAATATATTCCAAATCGAGCCGGGCGCATTCCAAGGTCTGACGTCACTGACGTCACTCATCATCGAGCCGGCCGAACCCAAACGAACTCGTATCCAAATCGACCCGAGCATCTTCGATTCAACGCCAAATTTGACGAAAATCGAGATCGCGCTGGGAATTCCCTCGATCCCCGCGCGAATTTTATGCAAATTAAAACATTTGGTTCATCTCGACTGGAGCGGAAACAACCTGGAATATTTAGACAGAATCGGTTGCGGCGTAAACAACTCCTGTTGCAACCGCTTGCTCGTTCTCGGAATGGCCGACAATCGAGTGACGTCACTTCAGCAACACCATCTGCTCTTCCCCGAACTGGAGGTCCTGGCGCTGACACGGAATGACGTCACCACGATCCAAAATGGCGCTTTGGGCCACCTCGAAAACCTGAGATATATCGGACTGCAAAGCAACAAATTGGACCGAATCGAACCGAATTTTTTCGAAAAAAATAAACTTTTAGCCGAAATCGATCTGTCCGACAACAATTTAACGTTTCTCCCCTTAAACATCTTCCATAATTTAACCTCGCTTCAATATCTGCACTTGTCTCGCAACAGACTCGCGTTCAACCAAACCAATTTTTCCGTTTTTTCCGGCCTCAATTCCCTCGTTCACCTCAACTTAACCGACAACAAAATTCAGTTTTTACCTTCCCTCGACCACTTGACCTCGCTCAACAACTTATCTCTCGCAAATAACTTGTTATCGCGAATAACCGATAACGACTTCCGGTTTCTATCTGCACTCGAAACCCTCAACGTATCAAACAACAACTTAATTAACATCTCCCAAAACGCGTTTTTACCTCTGAAATCACTCGGCGAGCTCGATTTGTCGCACAATCGACTGGAATCCATTCCGGAGCTGAAAAACTCGCCGGAGTTGATCGTCGTCAACCTCGACTTCAACCACATCGACAAGATGGCGGCGGCCTCGTTTTCGGGCCTCGGTCGACTGCTGGGCTTAAACCTGCGCGGGAATCGACTCAAAACGATTAAAAACGGAACCTTTGAACACGCCTCTAAACTCTACGTCATCAATCTCGGCTCGAACGAGATAAGCGAGATCGAGGCGGGAAGTTTCGACGGGTTGGAAAACCTGCATTACCTGGTGCTTTCGAACAACAAGATCCGGACGATGGATCGACTGTTCCTTCCAGTCAAGATGGCGCTCAATCTGGCCGACAACCAGATCGAGGTTTTCGACTTCGAAAACGTCGGCAAATCTCTCGAAACCGTCGATGTGCGACGGAATAGAATCCGCCGGATCGTCCCCGTCCGAGAAACACACGAATACCGTCTGAAACATTTCTACGCGAGCGACAACAAAATCCAAATATTCGCCATCTTGCATTTCCCACTGAGCGTGGAAATAGTCGATTTATCCAGGAACAACGTGTCGATAATCCATCAATTCTCGCTTTTCATTTACCCGAAATTAACCCACGTCGATTTGTCGGAAAATTCCATCGCAGAAATTTCATTTTCCGACATTCATTACACGTTTCCAGGCATTCCTGCTCAACAACCGATACCGGAAGTGAATCTACAGGGGAATCCATTGCTGTGTTCCTGCGCCAACGATTGGCTGATCGAAGCCCTGCGCACAACCAATAGACTATATCCAAAATTCAACGGAGTTTTCTACTGCGCACCAATATACACTAGAATTAGAAAACTTTTTCCATCTTTATACTTACCGGACTTAACAACCGAAAATATGTTGTGTTCGTGGCCTACGGACTGTCCGGCTCTGTGTAAGTGTTTCAGGAACAGGAACAGAAACAACTACATTGTGGATTGTTACGGTGCATCTTGGGTAAAACCATTTCCCACAATTCCAGGGGACACAACGACAATCTTCCTGGATGGAAACAGAAATTTGGAATTCGCCGGAGACATGTTGGCGAATTTATCCAATCTTACCTCGCTCTACATGAATTCCAGCGGATTGACGAGCATCGACGGATTCTTCGAAGGCGTGCCGCGATTGAAGGTACTTCATTTGGAGCGCAATAATTTGTCCGCTATCAACGGCAACGAATTCCGATTCACAACTGAACTGGAAAAACTATTTCTACATCAAAATAAGTTACAATTTTTGTCGCCAGATGCCTTCCGGAATCTAACTCGTCTTCGGACCTTAACCGTGCATGAAAATGAGTTGTCGCAGCCACAGTTTTGGGAATTCGGGCATCATTTGCCGGAAATAACGCTCGGAGGGAACCCGTTTGACTGCGATTGTGAATTCGTGATTCCTTTCCAGCATTGGGTGGTGCAGAGCAGCAACACCTACTTCAAGGATCTCTCCGACGCTTACTGCAACGATGATTTCCCACCGATCATGCAATACAACAACTCCAGGTGCTACGAAGAGCGGAAAACCGACAAAGTTGTCGTCGTTATCGTTCCTACGGTGACGATGTTTGTGCTTTTGACCGTTTTGCTCGTCCTGTCGTATCTCTACAGGTTGGAAATGAAAGTTTGGTTGTATTCGAGATACGGAGTTCGGTTGTTCAATAGGGACAAGGACACGGACAGCGGAAAAACTTACGACGCCTTTATTTCTTACGCGAACGAAGACGATGAGTGGGTTGCCGACGAGCTGGTTCCCCAGTTGAAGGACTACAAACTGTGTCTTCATCAGATAGACTTTCTTGTCGGAGAATTCATCGCGGATTCCATCGTGAATGCGGTGGAGAACAGCAGCCGGACGGTCATTATCTTGACCCCGAATTATGTAAAGAGCGATTGGTGTCGGTTCGAATTCGACTCCGCCCACGTGCAGTCACTCCGCGACAGATGTAAACGACTCGTGGTCGTTATTTTGGAAGACGTGGAAAATAAGGAACTGGATAAGAATTTGCGTGCTTATTTGAAGACCAATACCTATTTAGATAGAAAAGACGCACTTTTCTGGAAGAAGTTAAAATACGCATTACCAGATCTGACGTCGAACGAAGGACAGGCCGAAACGAATGTATAGTTTTTTCGTGAATACTGTCACTGTTTTAGTTAATTTAGTGTCATAAAAGCTCAATAGATGGCGTTGGCCACTGTGATGTCATGGGAATGAGCTATTGTGGTTAACGGGTAGAATAGAACGTGACCTGTTAACAGACGCTGCCAATATTTGTCAGTTTAACCTAAACTGAACAGACTTTGTTATACAGGGTGAACAAAAAGTCTGTATCTTTACTTAATATTTCTGAAAGTGTTGACAATGCGTCTAATCTAATGATGGCAAAATACTAAAGTTGGGTGGGGCAATCTTTTGGTGACCCAAAATTTGACTTTGGGATTTTCCTTCAAGGTCATTGGGAAATTATCTAAGAAACCGTTAGATAGACAGAAATTTTCAATTGTAAACTTGTAGAGCAACATTTGTTTAGTCTAAAAATGACTAATTCTCAAATCTTTTGTACTAAAAAATTTTAAGAAAATCAAGTAATCGACTAATCATAGTAATCAACTAATCGCTCATTTAATGAAACCCCTTATTGTACAACTTGATGTTGGATTATATGTTAATATATTATTACCCACATTGTATTACAAATGTATTTTTCATATATTTGTTCGCCAATAAGCATTGAATTTGTACTGACTATTTATTGCATTTATTTTGTATATTTTATGCCACCTGTTGGAAACATTTTTTTCAATGGTTAGTTTTGTACAGGTTGGCATCAAAGATTTCACAGATATGTGGCCATTTTGGAAATTATTAGTAGTTGCAACTACGGTCCAATAATTTCAGAATTCAATTCAAATTTTTTTTTATTTTCAATTACCAACAAAAAATGATTAAAAACCAACAAATAATTTATTCGTAAAACAAACTAAAAAATAATAAACCACAATATTAATTCAATTAAAATATAAAAAATAAATCAATTCACTTCATCATCTAATAATTCCATAAAAAAATAAATCTAAATCAAATTCATGATAATTATAATAACAAAACAATAAAACTGCATATATTTCATCAAACTAAACTCAACTGTTTATATTTCCTTAGCTGCTTTGGACCCAACAATTACTATACAAATTTATCAATTTTTGACACATTTCATGACTCAATACATTGAAACAATACAATCCTTGTTGTTTAATTAAATTGAACAACATCAATTACATTGCTTTGTTTTAGCCATTTTTCACCCTCTAAATGCCATCCATGATTGTGCAAATTCAGATTTCACTGCATGTTCATTTGGAACAAGCAAAAAATTCATTATTTAATCTTGTGCCAAAAAGAAGAATTCTAAATCAAAATTTACCAAAGCCAAAGCATTTCAACCTGCAGTTTTGTTGTAATTATTACTATATTATTTCAATGGATACATAGGTTTATTGAATCAGACTCTCACTGGTCTTCATCTTCTTGTTGTCGAGCAAAATCAAGAAACACCTTCAAAAACATTTCGAAAAAAAATGTTATCAAAAGTTTCCGCAGTGTGTTATCATAAACCAAGGATAAAATGGACACGTAACCACATGTTCATAGCGTTTTGCCGCAGATGGCACCGCATAATACCATATTACCCCACTTTGAGCCGCATGCTGTTGGATATGGGTTTTTGTAATTTCAGTTGCTGCGTTCAAAAATTAAAATAACAATTTTAGTTTAAGTGTATTTTAAGTTTTAACATGGGTTTAAACAGGAAATGATGTCATTTTTGGTTTAAAATTGAAGTAAAACACAAAATATTTTAGTTTTTGAATGCAGCTAGTGAAACAATTTATACCGGCATGTCAGTATGAAGTGAAATACGCTTACATAAGTGAAAAAGCTGTTTCTTTTTTGTTTTTTTACTTAAAAGAGCCCAGATGAATAGTTATGTTGGAATTTTGGCCTGAAATTTGAGTTTTCT
Source organism: Strigamia acuminata (assembly GCA_949358305.1). Taxonomy (NCBI): domain Eukaryota; kingdom Metazoa; phylum Arthropoda; class Chilopoda; order Geophilomorpha; family Linotaeniidae; genus Strigamia; species Strigamia acuminata. The sequence goes on along the minus strand of OX442320.1, from coordinate 4,717,388 downwards.
TAATTTTCTGAAGATTACCGTACCGCCCCGTTTAAACGCCCGGGCGTTTAATTGTTTTTTTCAACCGGCCCTCCCGGCGCCTATTTGAAGCCCGGCGTTTAAACGGGACCGGCTCTTAACCCAAAAAAAGGTCTAAATTACTGCAAAAGAAATTTTTTTTTGGAATTATAAACATTTTATGAATTAAATTTTAATTTTTTTTATTTCACATTAATCTAAACGTCCCATTTTTGTAATAAATGCTCTGAAATAGCAAAAGCACCTGCATTAGAAGTGCCAACAATTGAAGTACCGTCAATTTTTGTGCAGATTTCGGCACGTTATCTGGACGTACCCGTCGACCCGGCGCCTATTTGAAGCCCGGCGTTTATACGGGCTCGGCGCCTATAAACTTTTGGGCCAATGACTGCCAGGCGCTTAAACGGGGCGGGCGCTTAAATGAACCCGGGCGTTTAAACGGGGCAATACGGTGTTACTAAAGCCTGTGTAATTTTATAAAAATTTTGGCCAATTCCTACATTTTGGACGTCTAAAAATGCTTTTTACGCTTCTTGAGGCTCAATTCGTCTAAAAAAAAATTCGCACTCACTTACACCGGCATGCCGGTAAAAACAGTTTATCGGCATGCCGGTAAAACTCGCACTATACCGGTATGCAGCTTAAAGCGAGGTAATACGGTACATATCCTCACTGTATTCTGAGATGAAAACAAGTAACAAACATGCTTAGTTGACAAGCAATGCCTGACAACGAATCAATATGAAATAACACACAGATACGTGTTCATGTTATCCTTGGTTCATGGTATTAATAGCCAACCAGCTGTAACATGCCTTCAAAAGAGGAACCCGTAGGTTAGGTTTTGCTTTCGTCGACATGTCACAGCCTTTGGTTAAATAACTAACCTGTTCTAATGTTGATTGACTAAAACTATATTCTGATATTCCCAAATTTAGTTTTGCTGTTAACAAAGAGAATTAATCATTGACTGACACTTAATTAATCGTAATCAGTTAACGCAAGTACCGGCTTCTAAATTGGAGAAAACTTCTGCTAACGACGAAACAGTGGATTGTGGAATGCTGTATTTGAAGTGATTTGCAAAACTTTCTTGCATAATTGCTTGAGGAAACAAATTTTTAATGAACTGTTGAAAATCTCTCAACAGTGTTCTAGGACCTAGTTTAATTTCCAGTAAATATCCACGACCATATTTATTTTTTAGATGTTGTGTCGATCCTAAACATCTATTTCAAGTAAAACAAATCCCGATTAGAATGTTTCCCGATCGGCTGCCGATACTCTACTAATCCCAAAATAATCCACTAATTCTCATTGGTCAGCGGACAAAGCATCGACAGCTCCCTCATGAGTCAGAAAAAGTCCCAATTATTTCTACGCTTCATTAAAAGAGGATGCTGCAAGTCTAGTGTTTTTTTAGGGGGTGTAAAATCCAACTCTCTACCTCCATGTGGTCACCCCTGGATAAACTGATGGCATCAAAATACAACTTTAAACAAAGCGATCCCCCCCAAGCGGCGGCCCTGAGTAAAGCAGCCGGCCAATGAGGATTAATCGATTCTCTGGGCCAAACGGCGTTTAAGTTTCGTTATTACCTGAGCCCGCCCTTGACCATTATTCCAATTCTCGTGCACACGATTTCAGCTTCTTCCATGGAATGTGTCGTTAAAATAGCACCTCTGGTACCGCGAAAACTGGCCATAATTGTATTCCATAGAAACCGTTTGGCTTGCGGATCCATCCCGGTGGATGGTTCGTCCAGCAGGACAATTCGGGAAGACCCTAACAAACTGATGGCAAAACTCAATTTCCGTTGAGTTCCGCCCGACAACTGACTCGCTTTCTTGTCCACATGTTCCCTAATATTCAATCCTTCGATAAACCTAAGTAAACAAAGTGAATGCAATCAAAACATTGTTAAGTTCTCCATGTCATCGCCTGTACTTGTTGACCACAGTCTCTACATCGGCTTCCGGTATTCCCCGTATCCTCGCATAGCAGCGTAGATGCTCTTTCAGAGTGATATTCTTCCAAAGTGCATCGTGTTGGGGACAATATCCCATCAGACGGAAAACTGTAGACAAATTACTCGCAACCGTGTAACCGGCAACGACAACTTTCCCCGCGGTCGGTTCCTCGTCGGAGACTACAATCCGCAGCGTTGTCGTCTTTCCGGCACCGTTCGGGCCCAATAGGCCAAAAACTTCGCCAGGTCCGACCGAAAAACTCAAATTGTGTACTGCCACTTTCGGCATAACTGCACAAATGTCTGATTTTCGATGGAAAAGTTTCTGTAAAAACCCAACTTTCCATGTTTGCGGATCGTACACTTTACGCAAATTCTTAATTAGTACGTTCGCGATCTGCGTAATAAATAAATAAATAAATAAATAAATAAACAAACAAACAAGTGGATAGAAGTTTCTTCATTACGGTGTCTGGATTGGAATCTAGCAAATCCACTTTTTGCCGTTCAGCGATCACGTCTGAATCTTCCCCTTCGACAATCTCTTCGTTGTTTTTAAAGGCAGGATCTTTCTTAGAAAAGAGAGATGATATTGGCACACCCATGCTCCACAGATCCAACATCCGTAGCACGCAGTAATACACAAAAACATGTAGTACTAACTAAACGATAGAAAAGGAACAATTAACCAAAACTACACATCACAAAAATGGTATTCCTGTGCTTGTATTGGATACAAATTTAGCCCCCACTTCAAATTAACACAGATTTTTGAATTTACAATTGCTTAAATGTCATACACTCTCATTTTTCTGTTGGTTGACTAGCAACAATTTTCTTAATGCTTAATAAGCCATCAGTTGCAGTAAGTTAGGTGTCTTCAATCCTTTGAAATGACGTCTCTAAACAGGATTTGAAAAATACCATACTAAAATGCCATAACAAAATACCATTGTTTATTTACTTTATTTTAAGATTATTAGGCTTAATAAAACCTGAGGTTTTATTAAAACCTGGTGTATTGCTCTACTTTTTGGTATCACTACACCAGTGAAAAGGCCTCAAAAAAAGGGGGGCTTTTCTTTATTCTTAAGGTCAGACAGAGTATAATCAATCTTTTGAGAATTGAATGCAAAAAATTGTTTTACTGAGGGAATGCCGTATTAAATTCAAGCACAGGCTATTACATTCAGTCGATGTAAACATTTTATCATTTGTCGTTATTCGTTACCGAAAAAATAATGACTAGAATTTCCTTATCAAAATAATCTGCCATGGTTGGCTCGCGGCGATATGCTTGGCACATTAAATAAACCTACAAGCAAAGACATCAATAAGTAGCAGTATGAAATATCCAAAATGTTAGTCTTCAATTCAATTACCTTATTAATATAATAAAGACTAGAAAATGGAATGTACAAAGGAAACAAAAGACTGAATGTCACATGCAATGCCCAGGATGAAGTTGCATCGTGGCTGAGAATATCTAACACGAATACCGCTACGTATGGAATGTATCCCACCTTGAGAAACAAAACATTATTACAGAATAAATCATTCCGGATGTTCAAAAACTGTTTTGCATATCAGTTAGCTACCGGCCAACCACAATCTATAGCTTTTGGTTTGATTTGATTAAAAAACAGATTCTGAACATCCACATTACATTTCACCAGCAAAACCATATGGTTCAAAAACATATTTTACAATATATTGCTTTTCACTTAGCGCATTCCAAAATGTACAATGCATTTCAAAATACAATTGAAAAAATGCATATGAATATTTGACAAATTATAGTATCTCGGAACACATTTCATAATACTGTTACGCGGCTGACTTTAATGGAAACTAATTACCTACGGAAGCGCGGAAAAGACAGCCGATTTATGGCTCAGCCGCGTAACAATACGTTTTACAAAGTGTATTATCATTTGCAAACCAATAGCACGCAAAAAGGTATTACAAACCCTATGCATTTCAAAATACATTGCAATATAATTTCAATATATGTTTGAACCATATGTATATTTCCGTGCCAATCAGCCGACGCCACATCTTACCACAGAAGGAAGGAGAATCTCGTTATAACAAACCGCGATATAACGGATTTCTCGCTATAACGGATTTATCGTGATAACAAATATTAAAAAATGGCTTAGTTGGTGGATTGGCCATAGAACACCATGTTAAAAAATTTTGATATAACAAACTTTCGTTATAACAAACCGATTTATCGGGTCCCTTGCGAGTCATTACAACAACGCTCGACAGAATTCTGTTTCAGAAAACTTACAACAAACTCCCATTGGTATGCGACTGATCGGCAAGGAAATCAATAATCAAATTAAACTTACGAATACTACAAAAATGGAGAGAAATGATTGCGCTTTTTCATGATCCTTGAATGTAAACGAGAGAGCGTAGTAATAAAACAATGATGATGGTAAAACAAGGGTGTAGATTATGATTAAACACAAAAGAGCACCATCCGTCATAAGGGAGTGGATACCGAAGGCAACGACGACTATAATCATTTGAATGAGTGAAATGGCCATCAGAAAAATATGGCAAACAAAGAATGAAATCCAGTATACATGAAACGTCATCCCGTTGACTCGAAGAAGATGCTTCACCTTCCTCTAGCAATACACAAGCAAACATTTCATCAATACCCAAATATCTATCTATCTATCTATCTATCTATCTATCTATCTATCTATCTATCTATCTATCTATCAACTCACTTCTCTGTCTTCCACCACATCAACGACCAGCGTCAATGGTATGGAGGCAAAAAGGAACCCAATCATTGTTGAGGATCCAAAAATATTGCCGTCAAAGTTACGAAAGGTCTTGCGGTTCGGCAATAATTTTGCATGTACTGTAATAGGATTTTTCGTGCAATTTTCCAAAATGGGTGCCATGCCCAACCAGGCGTTACTTAGCAGATTGATTAACGACGGAATAATGTGTTGACTAGTGTCATTGTAGATGGCATCCAATTCGAGCTGCAATTTGACACAAAAAAACACACATCATTCAATTCCATTATAATCGCGGTCTGCTCCGATATCTTGATGCTAAATTCAAACTGCGCATCCCATTCTGGGCAGCCGCTACCCCAGAAGCTTTTTACAGTTCCGTTAACACTTCCTCCCAAGAATACCCACTGAATTATTATTATTTTATGTGAAGATTTTTTTGGCCATAGGTATACACATCGCACTACACAGGCTAGATGGAACTTGAGCTAGCTTAGCTCACCAAAAACTAGCCTAGGTTAAGATGTTAACCCAGCCGGTTCGCAATATTAGTATATTTTAAGGTTCATCCAGACACTACTCAGCAATAAGTGCAGGCATTACCAGGAAAGTTTGAGGACCTCTGGTCACCAATAATATAACATACCGTATTACCTCACATTAAGCCCCATGCCGGTATAATTCGAGTTATAACGGCATGCCGGTGTAAGTGAGTACGAATTTTTTTTAAAGAATTTAGACAAAACAACCAAAAAAATCATTTTTAGATGTCCAAAATGTAGGAAATTTGTATAACATTTCCCAAATTTTAGTAGTAATCTTCAGAATATCAATAAAACTTAAATTTCAGAACCCAAAATTCAATATAATTATTCATCTGGCCTCTTTAAAAAAAAAACTAGAAAAGAAAGTTTTTCACCTATACCGGCATGTTTTGATTTACATCGGCATGCCGGTATACACTTTTTGGACAAAATATTAAAAATCTGCTAAACCCATGCCTAACGGCATGCCGCTTTATGTAAAGTAATACGGTATAATTAAAGAATTGCAGTGGGTACAGCAGTTTCAATTGGGCATCAAGATATAAGCGCAAACTGGAGGTTTGTGATACAGCAAAATCTGCTAATGGTGGTCACCATAACCCAGATTTCACTGTGCAAACCCAAGTTTTCTAAACAAAAATTACCACTCCTTGATCATAATTATACATTGTTACATTTAGGTAATAATTATGCGGAGGATTATTCAGTAGAGAGCGAAAACTCCTTCCATAAGCTTCTGAACTAACTCCTTGCACTTGAAAGGCAGTAAGCAGTTTAGAAAGTGATTTACCTTTTGTCAATAAAAACAATAATTAGTCATCCCCACCCCAAAACATGTGAATAATAAATACCGTATTTCCACTAATTATTCCCAAGTTATGCTGGGCGTACACATACCGCGATTTCGCATTGCGTCGCGATCGCGTTGCCATTGCGCAAGCGCAAATGACGTCATTTCCTTCGCGCCGGTTTGAAATCTACTTTAGAAAATAGTACTTGTCTCAAGTACTATTTCGCCCGCGATTCATGTCGCAGCCAATCCGTGAGCTGTGTGAAATGACGTCATTTCATCAACATTTTCAACCGGGCAGGTTTTTCAGATCAGGAATGACGTCATAACATTGAAATAGCAAAGCTGGAATAGCTACATGTGTGTAGCATTGCGCGCGATTAACAGGGCGATTTCGCTTGCGAAATCACAACGCAATGCAAAATCGCAACGCGATGCGAAATCGCAGTATGTGTGCGCCCAGCATTATTTACAACTGCTCTTATAATTTAGATGACCCAAGTTTGTAATGTCAGTTATTGGTAAAAAAACATGGGAGTAATCTTGCCTTGGGAAATACGGTATGGTAATCCCTTGATATGCCTGTTTTCAGGGACAAACCTAGCTTTTTGGAGGCCCGGAGCTTGAAGTTTTTCGGAGCCCCTTGATCAAAAAAAAATAAAAAAAAGTACATTGTGTTGTGTCTTGGGAGCCCCTAGAATTTGGGAGCCCTGTGCTCAAGCCCTATTTGCCCTGATGTAGATCCGCCCCTGCATGTTTTTAGGCATATCGAGGAATAATTGATCGCGGTTGGTTGTTCACCTGTGAAATTATCATACAGCAACGACGGATTTCCTAAAAGTGTTTGGTACATGTCAGGTTTAATTTCCAGCATTGTCTGTAATTCCGGCGTGGTTTGGTTTCGCAGAAACAGAAAACTGATAATCAGCATGATGACAGGCATCACAATGGTAGCGTAAATGTTCTTCGGGAGACGCACGTTTGACAAAAAGCGTATCCAAATGATGGATCCGAGTGATTGCCACGAGGAATAATTAGTCTTGCCAATGTATTCCAGAACTCGGTCCAGGCCGGAATCATCCGGCGACAAGTTAAGTCGATTTTCCACCACTGGAGTGGTCGGAGGAGACGAGCGAATACTCTCTTGATGTGAAAGTGACCGGTTAAGCAGCATCACTTTCACAGCGGATTCCTTCGATTCGAGAATATGTTCTCCCCCTTCTTCGCCAAGTTTCAGAAACACTTCCTCCATCGTAGTCATGTTGATGCCGTAGGTACGAATACCCAGCGGGTTCGGGCCCTCTTGTTTCATCGTTTCGTCCAACGCTCTGAACAGGGTCGGGAACTTTTCGATGTCGTTAAGGGGAAGTAGGAAAGAAATTTCCCGTCCGTGAGTAGGTGTTTGTGAAGCGTTGGGGATGTGGTGAATTACCAGTTGGATGATGCGATTTAAGTTGTAGTTGTCCTCAACCACCATTCTAAACAAATTACATAACAAATTCATATCAGACATCCAATGGCGTATTGCGTCTAAAAGCAATGATTGTCAGGAGACAAAAGGGGCTCTACCCACCACTATAATATTGTCTAAAGTTAAACACTAGAACGGCCGGAATTTCCCCCTACCTAGAACGGTTAAAACCGGTCATAATGACCCACTGAGAAAATAATAATTTAATAAATTAATGTGCAATAATGTAAAATATACAAATTTTACATTACTATTAAGCTTGTACGCGGATCGGATCTGATCCGCATATCCGCGGATCGGATCGGATCGGATGCGGATGCGGATCGGAGCAAACCATCCGACCGCCATTTTAATTGCGGATCGGTTGGGCGCTCAATCCGCACGCTGAATCCGCGGATGGGAATCCGCTGATCCGCGGATTGATCCGAAACATCCGCAACAAAATTTTACTGGAGAATTCATCAAAAATTCATCAAAAAATGGTTGAAATTCTTCAAAAATTGGTCAAAATTCGGAAAGGAAAAATTAAGGAATGGTATAATATACATAGTTTGGAATTTTCGGGTTCGAGAGGCGAAAGACAGGACAAACGTCGCCAGAGGGCGATTGAACGTTACATGTCCGACAAACGTCCGATAGACGTTTTAATTAAAAACGAAGAAAGGTTTTCACCAAATTTGAATTCGGGGCTAATTTGGTGAATCCGAATTGAATTAAAGGCAGCAAATCGTCTGGGAAAAAAAAAACAAAAAAAAATTACCAAAATGATTGAATCCGCAACCCAATCCGCGGATCTGCGGATCGGATCGGATTAGACAAAGATTGATCCGGATTGTGCGGTTCATCCGCACGGATCGGATCGGATTGTCTTTCCGCCAATCCGCGAGATTCGGATCGGATGCGGATTACCCGTGGATCCGCACGCATCCGATCCGTTAACAAGCTTAATTACTATGAATGACTATACTCTGGCTTATCGTAACTGGGTATCCAGTTCCTATTGGCCGAGCCTGTTTACTTCTAACTGCTGCATTTATATTACCACCAGCAAATGTAGTTTTGTTTTGTTTTACATTTGTGTGATTATTGTATTGGTTGAAATGATGTTAATTTGCTATTGTTTACTAATAAAGTGTTTTAAGAAACCATAAAGCAATGTTTTCTGCTGTTATTTTTTCAAAACACCTGTTTGTTCAGTTGTTTAGTTTATTGGTTGCTAAGTCAGGAAAGCCAGCAATTTTTGAACTTTTATAATTGATTGTTATCTCTGGAAAGAACACAAAATGGCTTCCATTGCATTTCTGGTATTTGGGCCTACTTTTATGTATACCTACACCAGTGAAATAGCTCGGCCAATAGGAACTGGGGACCCAGTTACGATAAGCCAGAGTATAGCTATAGTTTAATCATCTACTAGTATGTCAAGAAACCAGATCTATCCAAAATTGCATGTCTGTAATCAAAATTTCCTTTTTAATTTTATCGGTTTTATAAAATCCATCAATTTTTGTTTTACTATTTTCTTCGCATGTTTCGCGTGTTTCTGAATTTAAAACAACTCAATTTGACGCCAAAACGTATGCACGTATTATCGTTTATGCTATTTCGACCGGTTATTTTGATCGGTTTCAGTTGTTCTAGGTTAATTCTCTTTTTTTTTTTTATTATTTTTTAAGAAAAAGTTTGCAAATATGATGTGGGCCCGTGGTTAGACATCGGATCCCAATCAATCCGAAGTCTTAACACCAAACCTCCCAACTTTCCGGTAGAAAAACTAACGTCTCGGACTCTGTTTTACTCCATATGCTTCGAAAATACATTGCAATTATACCGGGTGGCCCACATAAAACCGGCACAACATTGTGGGACTCGTTAATTTTTTAATTATACATTATCAACATCTCCGAGTGAGCGTAACTTAAACTCCAGAAATAAAGAAAAACAACTCACATTAAATGATAGCCAAGACCAAATCTATTTTTCAAAAACAAAGATGATCCTACACATCTCAATCTGCCTTTGGTTAAAATAGCTTTTCGATCTGTCGAAAACACCAATTAATCAAGTCACCTTAAAAACAGACTAAAATATGAACCTGCAAGAATATCAGCTTCGTCCATGAAATGAGTCGTAAGCAAGATAAGCCTTCCCATCTTTTGAGATTGCAATAATGACCAGAGATGGCGACGAGCGTAAGGGTCAACTCCACTCGTCGGCTCATCGAGAATAATGATCTAGATTTTTCAAATTGTAAAACAAAAAATACTAAACACCGACAAAATGCTCACTTTCGGGTTCCCGATGAGAGCAATGCCGACGGACAACTTGCGCTTCTGTCCACCACTCAGATTCTTCGAAGGCGCATCCCCTCGATCTTCCAAATTAACGTCTTTGATTGTACTATCCACCTAAACAAACAATTCACTTGTTTGTACAGTCGAACCTCGTTATAACAAACCGCGATATAACAAAATTCTAGTTATAACGAACCGCGATATAACGAATTTCTCGTTATAACGAATACTTAAAAATGGCTTGTTTGGTTGGTTGGTCATAGAAAACCATTTTAAAAAAATTTTATTAACGAACTATTGTTACGCGGAACCAAGTTTTTGGGTTTCTTGCGATTCGTTATAACGAGGCTCGACTGCGTATTTGACTGCGGAGCCCTTTACTTAGTGTGCATAGTACTTTACCTTATCTTTTAAGATATCGGCCGGCAAGTTTTTTATTTTCGCATAAAATGTTAAATGTTCTCGTGGTGTCAAATGATCGAAAAGAACATCGTGTTGCGGACATATACCGATCATTTGTCGTATCTGCATGAGATCGTTGTAGTCGTTGATATTGAGACCGAATACTGTTGCCGTTCCTGCAGTTTGTGGAGTGAGACCCATCAGAATGTTGAGCAAAGTGGTTTTACCAGCACCGTTGTGGCCTAAAAGAGCAGTGATTTGACCTTCGTAGATTTCCAGATCCACATCTAAAAATTGTACGCGAAAACTCAGTCTCCGATCAATGCATCTTTCCTTTTTCATTGAATGCATTCAAACTTCAAAAGACTAATTGTCTTCTGCTTAAAGAAGTGACTCAAAGAAGTGAATTCTTCATTGAGCGCTTTAAAAACTGAACTGAACTAAAAAGATGGCTACCTACAGTAACGATAGCCAATAACAGACGCAGAAGTCACTTCTGTGCGTCAAGGATTAAGATTAAGTGAAACTGAAATCACTTGTTTGATTTTTCATGTTCAGAGAAGTCATTTCGAATAAGTCAATTCGTCTTTCGAAGACTGAATGCAACTGTCGGTTCTTTTACCGTTCACAGCCACCAGGTCTTCTTTTCCTTTTTGGGTGTATACTTTTCGCAGACCCATAATCCTGATTGCCTTTTTAGAATGGATCTCCTCAGGTACTGGCTCAATATCTGCGTTGTGATTTTGCAACGGTGCAGTTGACCCTGTATTCGATTGTATATCGTCATCGTCAGTCGGAAGCTTTTTCGGACACCAAAATGATTTTTGAAAGCAAAAAAACAAAGACCGCTTTCTTCCATATTCGCCTGAACCAAACCAAATGAGTGTTTTACTTGACCGTTAAAAAGTTTATCGAAAATCTTACTTGGTATAACGCTATCAAAATAATAAGCTAAGAATCCATAAAGTATAGTATCAATAACCAACATGATTAAAGCTCCAGCGAATGGAAAATTTCCTTCCCAAATGTTACCAAATTCCAATCCATCACCAATCAAATCCATGACTAACGCCTGTTACGTCAACAAAGAGAAACATTAGATCGATAGCCGTTAGGTGCATTTGAAGATTGAACGACGTTCATTAAATCAGTTATGGTTCGTCAGATCGTAAAAATCCAAATGTGTTAGCTTCTTTTGACCCACGCTCTTTTCCAATTGTTATTTGACAGGCCTCGTTATTTCAGCCTTCCTTGTTCTAAAATTATAAATTTTGCTCGATGCCAACCAGTACATCAACGCTCGATTACAATCTGAGCAATTACTGGAATTAAATGGACTGTTTAATAGTAATGAGCTGGTGCTCTACCATGATCGATATGGAACCCAAGGTCAAAAGTCATTTTCAGTAACACAATTAAAATGGCCAGCCAGCACTTGATATTTCACCGCGTCAACAAATCGGTGCTATCTTTAATCAAGGGTTTAAACAGGAAATGATGTCATTTTTGGTTTAAAATTGAAGTAAAACACAAAATATTTTAGTTTTTGAATGCAGCTAGTTTCCGTTCCAATTTCCAAATGCACCGATTAAATTAAATAAAACCTTACTGTATCAATTCCTAATGACAAAGCTGTAGGTGAGAGGAGACAGGAGGCCCAGAAAATGGCAGGATTTATTCCACGAACATAAACACTTAAGTAATAGAAACAACTAAAGAGAATGTTTATAATACTGACAATAGTTCCAGCAACCTGAAACGAAAGAAAAAGAACACCCTCAACACTGTTATCTCCCAAACATCCCAATCCACCAAACCAAACCTTAGCTTTGTTAAAGAATGGTGTCACCATGTAAGACATGGTCACCACTGACAATCCATATAAGAATAGACTACAAAAAATGAGAAAAATATTCGCTTTGGCTAAAACTTTGGTGTAGTACATGAGTATGCTCATGATAGAGCAGACAAAGAGCAGGAACATACTGTACACAACCAGCCAAGACATCCTAAAGAAAACAGAAAAAAAAGACACTTAACGTCGAAAACCAACAGATCGAAGCTTTCCGTATTTCAGCGACTAAAAGCTAAGCCAGTGGTTCCCAAACTAACAGGGTTGTATCGAACGAGAACTAATAGTTCGCGATCATGAACGACGTTCATTAGTTCATGAACGAGGTTCGTGAACTAGTTCACTTCTACAGATGAACGAAAAATTCAAACTTTGTTTACTTTTAGGAGTGACCATGAACGAACTTCACGTTCACCATGTTTGATGATAAAAACGTTGCAAAAATGTTAGTTTAAATGTTTATATGACACTTTCATCATCAAAGCGATACAACACTGTAAACTGAGTTGCAGCTCCCTGGGAAGCATTTTCTGTTTAATCGCTGAAATACGGTAGGATTTATACCAATAGACGGAATCCTTCAACCCCATCATTTTCATAGTTTCTCGAATTTTCTTCTCCTTCTCTCCGACAATTAATATCACAACGTATGTTACGTATGACGAAAACGATAGAACGACATACAAGGGGACGAATGAGCGCAAGTACTCGGTACTCGCCACATATCTTCCTTTGGGAAATAGCATGAGATGAACATCTGGTTTGTAATTTCCCTTCTGAGTGTACATCTGAATTCAAAGCAAGTCAAAACTAAGATCACACATCTTTTTTAAACTAAGTATCAAAATCTACTCCTATTAATGCTGAATCAATGAGCATTTGAAGCTGCGCGAATCCACTGATAAAATACCGGTTGGCAGGACAGTCTGCGCTGGTGAATTCGTTCTGCCGACAATCCCCTGTAAAATAGATTCCATGCATTTTGGTTAGATATTGTATCCAACTTCATTCAATTGGAATAAGCAGCCAGATAGTATCAGTACTCATCAAGTCCAGTTGTTAATTTTACCACGTCGGAATCTATTTATCCGACTATCCGCAGATTCTCTATTAGAGAGGTTCTGCCAGGCGTAGGACCGGAACGGCAACTTGTAGAGTAAGCTCCGCCCACCCGTTGCCGTTGTTTTCACGACATCTGGACCCGCCATTACACGTTGCAATCGTGCGCGCAACCTGAAGTCTAGCTTCGCCCCATGACCTCAGCATAAAAAGTGATGACGTTTCGGCTTTCCAGACGTCAGCCGTTCCCGTCTAAAGCCTGGCAGAACCTCTCTATTTGCACACGTATGCGAGTAGAAATTATCAGCACGAGGTGCAAAAAGGGTAACCTTGGGGCCCTTCTCTCAGCCCACTTTTTGGAAGTCTAATTTGTTCTGGAATTCAAGAACCCCAGCATGGGGTTTTCTCCCGCCAGAACACGAGAACGTAAAACTCTAGTCTTCATCTTCTCGCCAGAGCCAAGGCATGATCGAGCGATGCAACCACACAGGTCACCTGAAAGAATGGGGTACATTAATAACCGCCAAATTCTCTAAAATGTCCTCCGACTCTACGATTGCTTGTACCTGGCTGTCATTAGGACTATAAGCCTCAGGTGTCAAAGTGAAACCAAGAAAATCCATTGACGCACAAGAAAGATTTAGTCGTCCTGCGGCATTTACATTGCGCTCCTCAAGCGTGTTACTAAAAATAACAATGTCATCTAAGTAAGCCAGAGCCCATTTGTATGTGGCCGGAAAAAGGCCGAATTTAGTTTTCGTCAACACGATTTATAAACTTCGCAGTAAGTTGGACGGGCACCCAAAAAACACGCAGAGTGCTGGCGTCTTGGCTTCAAAACATTGCAAATCACTTGACATTCACCAGAAGAAACACCTTAAGTGTTATGAAACCTGAGTAGATCTCAATGAACAAAATTAGCTTTCCTTAGAAATACCAATAAAACTATGAGTACTGTACAATATATCTGGTGCTGTGGATTGAATAAGAGAGATTGGATACCTGCATTCCAAATGAGTCCTTATTGTCACCAATCAGAAAAGAAAAGACATTGTTATTAGTAATTCAAGTACTCAATACAGATTTATCTATTTAAAAAAAATTATCGCCTTACTGTATGCATTTTCTAAATCTAATTTTTTTTCATGGTGATCTATTCATGCAGCATTCAAAGGAATTCGTGATGGTGTACAAAGAAAATAATGTGTGGTGAAATGTGAGTGCAAAATTCTCAGTGCCTAATACCAAAACTGATGCAGGATCAATATAATGTATAATATAAACAAAGAAACAAAAGTAAATCATCTAAGGAGTTTTTGATTTAGTGCTTACAAGCAAAACTTCTAGGCTTACCTATTGTCCAATGACCTCCTAAGAAAGCTAATTAAAATGATTGGCACGTGTTAGTACCTGGGTGTAATCAACATTCATTTAAATTTAAACGGTAAAACAAAAATAGTGTAAGAAACTTTCGCAAAAATCCTTAAGAAAGTCGTCCCACAGATCACGGCCGACCGCGGTTTTATACCACCCAGTCGTAAATGAAAGATGAATTATTTGGATTTAAGGGTTTGTAAATATAGCACACAAACATGATATTACAGTTTGCGGCAGGTACTTTTCCCTTACAATTATGACATTAATTACTCAGATAAAAGTGGGTTGCGGTTAAAGTTTTAAGTTACGGTTATAAAATTAGAGTTCACCTTATACATATCACGTGATTACCGAAACTAGTAATGTCTCATTCGCATAAAAAGAAAAAATTCCTTTTTTTAAAGGCTTTTATTTAACGAAGTGGTTACATTCATGTTCGACGTGAACATATTATTTTCATGACACGCTGTGATTGGTTGAGAGATGCATTGAAATACATTGATGAAAATCCTCATTTCGTCGACTTTGCTAAAAACGGATAAGGTTAGGTCTGGAGGGGTCAAGGGGGGTCTACAACCCCCCCTTGTAAGAAAAAGAGAAGCTAAAACCTAGAGAACATCGAATTTGAGAAAACTTACGTCGAGGAAACGAATCGACATCAATAGGTCTCAGCCAGTCACAGCGCATCATGAAAATAATACGTTCACGTCGGACATGAATGTAGCCACTGCCTTTATTTAACTTGACTTGAATGTTTGTTTGATTCAACGTCCGGTCACGTGACCTGTAATGTAATTTTTCAAAACCGCAGCACCACCTTGCGGAACCCGTGTCCTTTAATAGATGCCAAAATGTTCGCCCGCTACGAATCCAGTCAGTGACGTAAATAGTGGAAAACTACCGGATTGGCTACGCTATTTTCAGTTACGATGTATGCTCCGGTAGAGTTATAAGTTTTCAACTATACTCATAGGTTTAACATGGGTTTTTATAAGGGAAAATTACCTGCTGCAAACTGTATATTGGTTTCGTTATATGGTCGAAAACCTGTATAAACACTGCAGATTGGACACACACCCTCCAGCCCAATCCTAATTGATTTCTCTATTGTTTGTCTCCTCTATACTGTGAACAATCCTTGACAACCAGACAAACACCGGGCGAGCTAGAAAGACCTGATTATTTTAAATCAATTAAAATTTTTATTTGAAACTAAAACCACTATATAGAGATTTGAATGTCATTTTTAAGTCTGGAAAATATCACTCTAGACGCTTTCATTTGCTGCGCACACACATACCCAATCTGCTTTCCAAATCTCCCATTTACAAAATCATCAAATCTCTCAAGCACACCCAGGAATAACTATTGGCCAAAAACACGAAAAATATTACAGAAAAATATTTTTCTATTGACTTTTCGACTGCCATTTCTGTTCTACAACTGAATTAATACATAAATAATAACAGTTGTGTATTTCATCTGTGCAGAGAAAGCAATAATTCTCAAGGTCTTGTTCAGCTACAGGTGTCAGTCTGCGCCTAATTTATAGACATCTGTAATTTTATGCGCTTCCTTAATACTAGCTGCATTCAAAAACTAAAATATTTTGTGTTTTACTTCAATTTTAAAACAAAAATGACATCATTTCCTGTTTAAACTCATGTTAAAACTTAAAACACACTTAAACTAAAATTGTTATTTTAATTTTTGAATGCAGCTTACTGAAACCAGATGAATGTTTCGTTAAAACCCAATCTAGCTTAATGCGTTGTCACCGAACAACTTTAGTTGCAAATTTGTTATCCAAAAGATGGTCAAGGTCACCACTGACGTCAATGCAGTCCCCAAGTCCAAGGACAGAGCAAAACCCCATCTATTTTCTCTTATACCCGTTGTTCGTTCGCACCAGAAAGTTTGGGCGAAAACCAGGGCCGTCTTTACACTTTTCAGCACCCTGGGCTAATAAAACTCAGACGTTCCTTGCTCAGCACTTTTCTGTGCCCGGCGCCCTTCTGTGCCCATTGAGCCCCTGTGCCCGGCTCCCCCCTTTAAGACAACCCGTCTTCGCACTACTTTTATAAAACTAGTTCGACGAAGTTAAGCTAGCTCAACTCTATGGTGCGAATAGGATATTTGATTCAACGTAAATTTTACTGTAAATTGATACAAGAATGACCAATTTCTAACAAGTCAATCAACTGAGCCACCTGGTGGTGGTTTTATACCGAGGACGGCCATTTTGGATGAGCGCCAAGCAAATGCTTGTTATGCACGCTCCAACGTGTTGGCACGTGTCCTAGAGACTAAATTCCAACACGATTTAAGAGTTTCAGCAACTGTTATCTATCCAAATCCAGACAACTGCCATTGAAATATAAAATAGGTTTTGGGCTTAAAATTTAATGATTAAACCTCGCCAAATTGGCTCATCCACAAACCGCGCAAATTTCCTGTCAATGCCGTGTTTAATAAACGTTAAAAACTCCTTTCCCCGTATTTTTCTAACGTAAATTCCGTTAGAAATTAAAAATCATAAATTTTGACAAACAACTATTGAAAATACCAATTCCAGTACAGTAGCGAATGCGAGAATACGGCGAAAACTCGTAACTTCCCATTCACAATTGAACTAGGAATGGAATAAAAACAAAATGTCTTACTTGGGATAGCGAATAACGATGAGAAATCAGGCAGTGCTCCGTTGGAGAAATAAAGGCTATAAGAGTGATTAGTGATGTTGGTGAAGGAAATTGCAACGGTAAAAGTGGTGGAATGATTATGATTGGCGTCGATGAGGTCCTTTTCCGTGTCGAAATACTTGAAAGCGAGAGAAATGCCTTCGTGCGCGGCCATCACTTGCACTCGTTTCATGAGCGACTCGACTTCGACGGTGCCGGGCGCGACGGCGATGGGTAGCTGGGGTGGAAATGATATGGTGCGCGAAAGCAACGTGGCTTCTCCTTGCGGGCTGAGGATGGCATTCACGACTGTTTCTGGGATGGCGTAGCGGATTAGGGCGAGGATCACGATGAAGTAGATTGGCAAAAAGATTTCCTGAAATGTGGTAAACACTCGATTAGTTGACGTGGTTGGTTTTGTTCTGACGGATGGAATGTGTGAGGGGGAAATTTGAGCAAAATGGAGAAATGGGGAAAGTGGAAAATGGAAAATGGAAAAATGGAGAAAATAACGGGAAAATGGAAAATGGAGAATGGAGAAAATGGAGAAAATAAGAGGAAAATGCAAAATGCAAAATGGAAAAATGGAAAAAATAATGGAAAAATGGAAAATGGAAAAATGGAGAAAATAAGAGAAAAATGGAAAATGGAAAATGGAAAAATGGAGAAAATAAGGGAAAAATGGAAAATGGAAAATGGAAAAATGGAAAAAATAATGGAAAAATGGAAAATGGAAAAATGGAGAAAATAAGGGAAAAATGGAAAATGGAAAATGGAAAAATGGAGAAAATAAGGAGAAAATGGAAAATGGAAAATGAAAAAATGGGGGAAAAATAAAAAGAAATTTGGAAAAAATAGAAAAAAAAATAAATAAAAATGGAAAAATGAATAAAAATGGAAAAAATGAATAAAAATGAAAAATTATCGGGGAAAATGTGGAGAAAATAAAGAAGTAATGGGAAAATGGAAGTGGAAAGTAGAGATGAAAAAAATGAGGAAAAGTGGAAAAATAATGGAAAAGGTGGAAAAATAATGGAGAAAACTGGAAAAATAATGGAGTAAACCGGAAAAATAATAAAAAAATAATTTGAAAATTAGATAAAAATGGAAAAAAATGGAAAACATTGAAAAATTAGATAAAAATGAAAAAACAATTTTTAAAAAAATAGATTAAAATGAAAAATAATGGAAAAAATGAAAAAACAATTTTTAAAAAAAAAAAGATTAAAATGAAAAATAATGGAAAAAATAGGAAAACAATTTTCAAAAAATGGATTAAAATTGAAAATAATGGAAAAATGAATTAAGAAACAATATAAAAAAACAATAAAACAAAGAAAAAAAATAAAAACAATGAAAAAAGATATAAAAAAAATTTAAAACAATAAAAAAAAAAAAGATAAACCAATAAAATGCAAGATAAAACCCACGTTAAATAAAAGACCAAAAAAAAAAATCCCCCATTTCAACCACCAAAATAAACCAAACATCAAATTCCATCCAATCTTACAGCAAACAAATATGTCTTCAATCTCTTCTTAATCAAAATATTCCTTTCCACAGTCGCCTTCAACTGATACCAAAACATTGACCGCCCCATTATATCACCTGAAAACAAACAAAACAATCAATTAATTAAAACCAACACCACAAATTATCTCCCCTTAAATAATCACAAAATCGAATTTCCAAAACGAAAAAAAAAACAAAAATAAAACAACAAAAATCAAATTAAGCCTAATTTCATACAACCTCCATTACCGTGTCTAATTCGCGACTATTTCACAAATTTCGGCCGCCACACCCAATCCGTGACACAAAATCGATCTAAAAATTCCAATTAATCACGCATTTCCAAATTACACATCGACAAAACGAGCTCTGCACGAATCCACGCCGTTTTGTTGACACGAAACGACATCTTCGCATTTCTCGTTTTAAATTCCTCAAAATGGAGAAAAACAAAAAAAAAAAAATACCAAAAAAAAAATAATAAAAAAAATAATATCCGAATTCCAAAACCCACAAATACACAACTTACTATCCGTGTTTGTATCGCACTTTGAACTACACAACACATCATCATCACATGGCTAAATAACGAGGCGGTTGATGGCCAAGACGACGGCTATTCCGCTGCAATGCAATATTATGCGGACAAGCGGCGGCCTCACTGTAAGTTGAGACCTCTCATCACCGTGGTTCCCATGGCGACACTATGACGTCAGCGAATTGCGCCACTGTGTGACGGAGGTAAAAAACAATTTGATTTGTTTCGCCATCTGGCGAGGAGAAATCAAATTGTTTAACATTGGGTATTCGTCTGCGGTTAGATGCGCGATCGTTGGGCGTCGATCTTTGGGGAGATTTCGCTTTTTAAAGATGGCTGTTGAACATGGCGCCCATTTGGTTTCTCCAGTACTCGACTCGCCGTCGATTTTCGAGGTTTTAGCGCAGGAGAATCTCCACGCGGCTTTGAGACCGGCTTTCGTGTATATTTTAAAGGTTTTTCGTCAATATTTGGGTGTTTGACGTTGTGTATTAATTTTTTTTTTTAAATTTTTATGCAGGTTTTGGCGAATAAATATCCGGAATGCGCGAAATATTTGAAGAATCCGAACGAATTTTATCTCCTTTTGGACCTAATAATTCAAAACCACTTCCTAAAATATTACGGCAATATTTTTTAAAAAAAAATTAAAAAAATTAAATAATTAATTTCAATTTTTCTTCCCATACAGGTTCGTCGTTCGCCGAGAATTTCTACGGGTTAAAGCGGATTCCGACAGGAAAAAATCCCGGAAACGACGGAAAAACAAGCCATAAAATACCCCAAAATGTGCACAGAAAATCGCTAATTTTCCTCGTCGTTTTTCCCTACATTAAGTCGATAATAACTAAGAAATTCGAGCTCGAGCGCGAACTCGAAGCGGACGGATTGCGTCCGAAAAACGAAAATTTCCGGAAAATCCGGGATTTTTTCCTCTTTGTTTATCCGTGGGTGCACTTGGTGATCGAGACGACGATTTTATTTTATCAATTGGCGTTTACGTTCGGTCGGATCCGGGTGCATTCGCCTTTTATCTATTTTTCCGGCTCGCGGTTGACGACGTTGTCCGCGGACGACGTCGCCATTGCGAGTCGGTCGTTTGTTTTTCCGGATTTTGGGGCGGAGGGTTTCCGGCGGATGGTGGCGGGGGTTTTGAAGGCGACGACGCATAATGTAGCGGTGGGGATCACGTGGAGTTTGTCGGTCGGGGCGTTTTTTGTGCAGTTTCTGGAGTGGTGGAATGCGACGAAGGAGAGCAGTTTGGTGCGGGGTTCGCAGTACGTTCCGCCGGCGCCTAAAGTGAGAATTGTCGTGGTTTTTTTATTTGTTTTTGTGAGTCGGGATGTCGAAGAATTGGGTAATAGGTGTGGGGAGGATTTTAGGAGGGAAATAAAGATTTTTTGAGTTGAAAAATTCGATTTACGATTAAGAAAATTCGATTTACGAGTAGGAATATTCGATTTTCGGCTTGAAAAATTCGATTTTGGGCTTGAAACGTTTGATTTTCGTCTTAAATGAGTCGATTTTACTTGGTTATTCAAATTTTACTTCAAGTAAATTAGATTTTCGACTTGATAAGTTTTATTTAAGTCAAAAATTAATTTTTCCAAAATGGAAATCGAATATATTTTAAGTAAAAATTGAATATTCAATCAAAGTGAATTTAGTAAATTCAAAAATTAATCGATTTTACTTGAATATATAATTTTTACTTGAAATAAATTCGATTTTCGACTTGATAAGTTTGATTTTTGACTTTACTAAATTGATTTTGCTTGAACATTCAATTTTACTTGAAATAAATTGATTTTCGACTAAAAAGAGTCCATTTTGATTGAATATTCAATTTTTATTTGAAATAAATTAAATTTTACAAATAAATTAAATTTTACAAATAAGGAAATCAAATTTCCTATAAAATATTCGAATTTTCTGTAATACTTACCAAAAAATAAAACTTATTGCAATTAAAATCATCAATTTTAACACGAAAATTAAATTTCCTCACACAATAAAACCAAATTTTTTACCTAAAAAACAATATTATCCAAAAATTCTAATTTTTTCTCCAAAATTATTCCACTTTTTCTTCATTCCGCCCGATTTTTCCTACCAACTTTCCTAACGAGTTCTTCTCTTCTCAGTTAAATCAATTAACGGTCAAAATCGATCCTCACCTGTGTCCACTATGCCTCAAAAAACGAACAAACGATACAGCATTATCAACATCCGGGTAAATACTCGAAACAATTCAATTTCTTAATCCATCGGCTATTTTAACGATTTTCCTCGCTCAAAAGATTCGTCTTCTGCTACCGCTGCATCCACCAGCACATCCAACAACACGGCGCATGCCCAGTGACAAAATACGTGTCAAACATCGACCAGCTCATCCGACTCTATCCGCCCAGCTGAAAAATAAAAATAAAATCAAATTTCTTCCGTTTGTTTGTAAAATATGAAAAAAAATCTATATACGATTAAAGTGTCGATAGTTATTGGGACGTTGACATTGTCACTATCGGATGCGGACAAGGTGCTCTTCGAACAGGAGTGACTAATGCTTTTGGGTTGTTTTTTTCCCGTCCTCAACAAGGAGAGGGCTAGCGCGCATGGCACGCTTAGTTTGCATTAGTCATTCCTAGTGTAACGGATAAATTTGAATACAGGTGAAATAGCGCGGAGCCACCTATCGTCAGTCACTTCTGCCATTGTCTCGTACCGACTGTTGCATCGTCCACGCACAAATTATAATCTGTGGTCCACATCCTTCAGTTTCTGAGTTTTAAGGCTCTAAACAGGTATGTTAGCGCGATACATTGTGTCGAAATTACTTTATCTGGTCAGGGATCACCATTCAGGACCCCTGTTTATAAAATGTGTCATTAATTTAATAAACTACGACAACAAGCAGCATCAAAAAAGGCCTTTTTATGTGCACAAACAAGTAAAAATGTTTTTTGTGACTGAAAAACTTATCATCATAACTTAACATAACATTTGGTTGGCCAGCCATAGAACACCATGTTAAATATTTTCATTATAACGAATTTCAATATGACAAATTATTCGTTATAACAAACAAGTTTGTGGGTACTCTCTAATACCCACAAGCCCTTGTTATAACACAGCTATATTGCATAGGACGAGTCATATTTATAAGTTATGATGTATCTACCAGAATTACTCTATATAAATACTTAAACCTTTACTAAAGTTTATCTCGTCACATTTTAAGGTGCACCAACATACAGGGTGTTTCGTTTAAGACTCCCCAGTCAATTTCCAGAATAAGTATTTGCTTTTTTTAAAAACCAAGCAGACTATCCTACATCAAAGTAGGGATGACGAATCCAATGGTGTAACCAAATTTCATGCCAGACATGCAACAATGCACTTTTCTTTTGCTAACTCGTTAGCTGGTTGAGATAGAGCAAAATTTCCAATTACAAAGTTGTAGAGAATCATAAAATTAGCACTATCCAACTGATCTTAGTCACCTTAAGTTAACTGTTTTTTTTTTAAAAAAAAAAAGGAAAACAAATCAGCAAATTGAAAATTTTTATTCTTAGAAAATAAAATAATTTAGGCATTAAAAAAATACAGTGGTTTTTCTTGTTTACTTGCACAATAATGCAAATTTGAATACATTTATTGAAGAAATTCAGTACTTTTGCAGTAGAAATTTAATTTTTACCACAATGGCTGGCTTTATTTTAGCTGATTTGTTTTCATTTTGAAATGAAGAAAATTAACTTAAGATGACTTATGCTATGTTCACACTTCAACCACTTTTGTACAAAACCCGCCACTTTTGTAGAAAACCTCTATTCACACTACCAAAGGTTTTCTACTACTCAAAACAAGATGGCGGACTTTTCTAAAACTCAAGTTGTAGAAAAGTTTTCTAAAACTTGACGTCACAACTGCAAAACACGCCCCCATTGTGTCATGTGACTGATCCTAGGAAAATCCAAAAAATAAAATGGATGCCAATTAAATTTTTAAGGCAACTTTCGGCATTAAAATAAAGCACTTTCAAATGTATCAAAAAATTAATACAATACATCAAAAGATGGAGAATAAAACGACCTTTCTTTTAAAAAAAAGAACTTATTTCTAGCCCTAATGGTTCGTGCAATACGAACGGAAATGTCTTTTGTTCGTTTCGATAGAGTGGAAATAGATCGCGCACTTTCGTTTCGACCCCAAAATTGTCAACTTTTAATCTCGAAAAAAAATTTAAAAAATATGTCGGTTTACTAAAGTGGCATCCCTCTTTCTTTTAAAAAAAAGTAGAAGTTTCTATCTTTAATAGATCATTAGCTACAAGCAACAATGCAAACCCCTAACAATCTGACACTTGTACAAAACTATTCTTAAGTGTGAACAATTGATTTCAGATTTGTAGAACTAATGCGTGGTTCACACTTAAACCACTTTTCTAGAACTTCTGATCTTCTACAAGTCTAAGTTCTACAAATCTGAAATCAATTGTTCACACTTAAGGATAGTTTTGTACAATTGTCAGATTGGTAGGGGTTTGCATTTTTTCTTGTAGCTAATGATCTATTAAAGATAGAAATTTCTACTTTTTTTTAAAAGAAAGAAGGATGCCAGCTTAGTAAACCGACATATTTTTTTAATTTTTTTTCCACATTAAAAGTTGACAATTTTGGGGTCGAAACGAAAGTGCGCGATCTATTTCCACTCTATCGAAACGAACAAAACACATTTCCGTTCGTATTTCACGAACCATTAGGGCTAGAAATACGTTCTTTTTTTAAAAAGAAAGATCGTTTTATTCTCCATCTTTTGATGTATTGTATTAATTTTTTTATGTGTTTGAAAGTGCTTTATTTTAATGCCGAAAGTTGCCTTAAAAGTTTAATTGGCATCCATTTTATTTTTTGGATTTTTCTAGAATCAGTCACATGACACAATGGGGGCGTGTTTTGCAGTTGTGACGTCAAGTTTAAGAAAACTTTTCTTCAACTTGAGTTGTAGAAAAGTCCGCCATCTTGTTTTGAGTTCTAGAAAACCTGTGGTAGTGTGAACACAGGTTTTCTACAAAACTGGTCGGTTTTCTACAAAAGTGGTTTAAGTGTGAACAGGGCATTAGACTTGTAGAAAATGATAAGTTCTAGGAAAGTGGTTTAAGTGTGAACATAGCATAAGATAAGTTGGATAGTACTAATTTGATGGTGCTCTACAACTTTGTAATTGGAAACTTTGCTCTATCTCAACCAGCTAACGAGTTAGCAAATGAAAAGTGCATTGTTGCAAGTCTGGCATGAAATTTGATTACACCATTGGATTCGTCATCCGTACTTTGCTATAGAATAGTCTGCTTGGTTTTTATAAAAAAAAATATACTTATTCTGGAAATTGACTGGGGAGTCTTAAACGAAACACCCGGTATATAAATGGCCTTTTTAGGCGCGTACACAGTTACGAGTACAATGGCTTTCATTGATGAATTTTTATTTCAGGTGCAGTCAAAATTTTTTGAATCAGCAACATACGAAATCACGGTCCATGAAACCCGGTCAGCTGCCAGTTGATTAGTTATTCGTTCCACAAGGAAGCCATTTAGAAGTTCACGACGATGGAAAAGCCTTACAAATGTCATTTGTGTTCGTACGCCTGTAAATACAAATCCAATTTAAAATCACACATAATGACCCACACGGGGGAAAATCCATTCGAATGTCATCTTTGCAGCAAAGCGTTTAAGAGTAACCGGGCATTAAAATGTCACATGTCGAAACAACATCCCGGAGAAGAAATCGCACAAAAACCCCGAACCCAAAAAAAGGAGAAACCCGAGCACAACTGCAACTTGTGCGAATATAAAACCAAAATCGTTCAAAGTTTGGCACATCACATGATGATTCACACCGGAGAAAGACCGTTCAAGTGTGAATCATGTCCGTCTTCCTTCAAACGAAAGCACCACCTAATCACACATTTGAGAACACACACTGGAGAAAAACCATTCAAGTGTCATTTGTGTTCTTATTGCTCCGCCCACATGTCGAGCTTGAAACTTCATTTATTGACTCACACCGGAGAAAAACCATTCAAGTGTCATTTGTGTTCCTATTGGTCCAACCAGTCATTGCAGTTAGAATGTCATTTATTGACTCACACCGGTGAAAAACCGTTCGAATGTTCCGAATGCCGCAAGTCGTTTTCTTCCCGCAGAAATCTAAGATGTCATTTGAAGACCCACGCTGAGGAAAAAGAATTCAAGTGTCATTTGTGTTCGTATTCGAGCTACCACAGCAGCCATCTCAAGGCACATTTGCGGATCCACACGGCGGAAAAACGGTTCAAGTGTCATTTGTGTTCGTACAGCGCTGCGCGGTCGTCAAATTTGAAGAAGCACTTGAGGACGCATTTGACGACTCATTCCAAAGAGAAACCGTTCAAGTGTGGTTTGTGTTCTGGTTCATTCCAGCGGAGCGATTTGTTGAAAGAACATTTGAAAGTACATTCGGCAGAGAAGCTGTTCAAATGTTCTGGATGTTCGAGTTCGTTCAAGCGGAAAAGTGAACTCAAAAGGCATTTTAAAGTTCATTCTGGGGACAAACCGTTCAAGTGTCACTTTTGTTCTTATTGCTGTGCCCTGTCGGGGAGCTTGAGATCTCATTTGCTCACGCACACTGGAGAAAAACCATTCGAGTGCCGTTCGTGTTCTCTCCGTTTCGCGCATAGAAACGTATTAAAAAAACACATGGAAAAGTGTTCGTAACATTTTGAATTATTTCAAATTTCTGTTCTTTGGCATGAACACATCAATTTTTTTTCTACGATAATTTAAGATTTTAATCAATAAAATCAAATCTTTCAATTAAAATTCAATTTTATTCTCATTAAAACCAAATTTTAACCTAAAATTCAATTTATCGCAGAAAACACCGAAAAGAATTGACTTATTTCCAAATAAAAACAATTTTCAGCGAAAAATCCATTTTTTTCTTCAAAATTAGTCAATTTGCCTTCATTCTCAATGGTCTTTCCAGTAAACTTTCCTCGAAATTTCTTCTATTCTCGCTTAAATCAATTAACGGTTAAAATTGTTCATAATCGAGCATAAAAAATAATAATCTTCAACTTCTTCCGTTTGTCTGCATTTATTTACTGTTTTACTCCGAAGTAATCACGTTTTATAAAAAAACATCGATGGTCGGCTAGTATCGATAAACGTCGTAATATCGGCGCAAAGTAGGCCTTATCTCATCCGGTGTTTACTCCAACGTCCACACTTCTCCGTTTCCAACTTGTCAGGATCAAAAAAGGTTTGTTTGGTCAGGGATCACGCTCCGGGTCTCCTATATTTACACAATATCATCATTTTGTTAATTATCACATCAAACAGCATCAAAAATGTGCTTTTATGTATGTGGCAATGGAAAAATGGTCTTTTTAGGCGCACACAGTTTTGCAAAATCTCCTCCTTTAAATGCATGTTTTCGTTCATAATTTCAGGTGCAATCACCAACTCGTCTTCTGCTACCGCTGCATCCACCAGCACATCCAACAACACGGCGCATGCCCAGTGACAAAATACGTGTCAAACATCGACCACCTCATCCGATTGTATCCGCCCAGCTGAAAATTAAAAATTAAATCAAATTTCTTCCGTTTGTGTCCATTTATTTACTAAATACTTACCTTTATATCACAAATTTGAAGGAAAAAAAATTAAAATATGATTAAAGTGTCGATATTTATCGATATATATCGTAATATCGGCGGGAAGTCACTATTGTAGTCATGGAGAACACGCTCTTCAGCCAATCAGGTTATCTTGCTGCGGCCATTTTCTCGTACTGACAAATGAGTGTTGCATCGTCCACTTTCCTCAGTTTCTGAGTTTTAAGGATCTAAACAGGGTATGTTAGTGTGATATATTGCATCGAAATTACTTTATCTGGTCAGGGATCAGGGTTCAGGACTCCCGTTTATAGAATGTGTCATTAAATTAGTAAACCATGACAACAAGCAGCATCGAACGTGTAAAGATGTTCTTTTTAAGTGCACAAACATGTGTATACAACCTTTTTAGGTCCACAAACATGTAACAATAACCCTGTTAAGGTGAACAAACATGTAAAAAGTCCTTTTCAGGTGCACAAAATGCCCTTTTTCGGAGCACACATGTAAGAAGTCTTTTTTACGTACAAACATGTGGCGCTTACACAGACACAAGTAGGGCTTCTCAAAATCGGGACTTTTGGAAA
The DNA here is from genome assembly GCA_949358305.1 of Strigamia acuminata. Lineage (NCBI taxonomy): Eukaryota > Metazoa > Arthropoda > Chilopoda > Geophilomorpha > Linotaeniidae > Strigamia > Strigamia acuminata. Next base: position 4,689,866 of record OX442320.1, on the reverse strand, counting down.
AACCGGTATTTCGGTATTCAATATTCAAAAAACCGGTAAACCGGTATTTTTCGGTAATAAAGTTAAACAAAATAGCTACAATGTTAAATGTTTTTTATTTTAATCGTAATGTTTAAATTGTAATTTTTGTTTATTTTTTTAAAAATATTATTTACAATGGGTTGCAGAAGTTTGATGAATATGAGATTGTTTTGTTATCAGGTGTTGAAATTAAGAAGTTTTTTTTTTTAAATTGATAAATTGAGTTTATAAGATTTTTTAAGTTAAGAAATTTGATAAATTCTCATTTTTATGTTAAAAAAAATCGATAAATTCTCATGTTTTGTTAAAAAATCAACAAATTCTCATTTTTAAGTTAAAAATCAATAAATTTTCGTTTTTATGTGAAAAAAATCAATTAATTTCTAATTTCTAATTTTTACATATAAAAACCGGTAAATTCAAGTTTTAAGCTAAAAAAAAATAGATAAATTCAGATTTTTAAGCTAAAAAAATCAATAATTTTGCATCTTTATGTTTAAAAAAATCCCATTTAACTTGTGTTATAAAAACCGGTACTAACACCGAACTAAAGACGGTATTCGGTATTCGGTATTTTCTTGAAAAATACCGGTTTTTGATACCGGTAAATACCGGTAGAGAAACCCTAACACAAGTATAAGGCCTTCATTAATGAATATTTTTTATATTTTTCTTAGGTGACGTCCAAATTTGCCAAGTCAACAAACCTGCAAAATCACGGTCTCGGAAACACGACCAGCTGCCAATTGATTTGTTATTCGTACCACAAGGAAGCCATTTAAAAGTTTACGACGATGGAATCGCACGCCTCTAAATACAAATCCAGTTTAAAATCACACTTAACGACCCACCCGGGAGAGAATCCATTCGAATGCCATCTTTGCAGCAGAGAGTTTAAGAGCAACCGGGCAATAAAATGCCACATGTCAAAAAAACACCCTGGAGAAGAAATCGCACTAAAACCCCGACCCAAAAAAAGGGACAAACCCGAGCACAATTGCAACCTGTGCGAATATAAAACCAAAATCGTTCACAGTTTGGCACTTCACATGATGACTCACACCAGAGAAAGACCGTTCAAATGTGAATCATGTCCGTCTTCCTTCAAACGAAAGTATGAACTAATCAGCCATTTGAGAACACACACTGGAGAAAAACCGTTCAAGTGTCATTTGTGTTCGTATTCCTCCGTCCAAAACAGTTACCTGAAATTGCATTTACGAACCCACACGGCAGAAAAACCGTTTAAGTGTCATTTGTGTTCATTTTGCTCCGCCCAGTCAGGGAATTTAAAATCTCATTTATTGACTCACACCGGTGAAAAACTGTTCGAATGTCCGGAATGTCGCAAATCGTTTTCTTCCAGCGCGGGTCTAAAATATCATTCGAAGACCCACGCTGAGCAAAAAGAATTAAAGTGTCATTTGTGTTCGTATTCGTGCATCCACAGCAACAATTTGAAAGTACATTTGCGGACCCACACAGCGGAAAAACAATTCAAATGTCATTTGTGTTCCTTTTCTTCGGTCTATAACAGTAGCCTCAAGACGCATTTACGATCGCACTCGGGGGAAAAACCGTTCAAGTGTCATTTGTGTTCCTATCGCTCCAACCAGTCATCAAACTTAAAATCTCATTTATTGACTCACACCGGTGAAAAACCATTCGAGTGCCGTTCGTGTGCTCTCCGTTTCGAGCATAGAAACGTATTAAAAAAACACATGGAAAATTGTTCCTAATATTTTGAATTATTTCAAATTTCTGTTCTTTGGCATAAACACATCAATTAAAAAAATTCAAGATTTTAATCAATAAAATCAAATCTTTCCCTAAAATTCAATTTTATTCTCATTAAAACCAAATTTTAACCTAAAATTCAATTTTATTCTCATTAAAACCAAATTTTAACCTAAAATTCAATTTATCCCAGAAAACACCGAAAAGAATTGACTTTTTCCCAAATAAAAACAATTTTTAGCAAAAAATTCATTTTTTTCTTCAAAATTCGTCAATTTGCCTTCATTCTCAATGGTCTTTCCATTAAACTTTCCTCGAAATTTATTATATTCTTGCTTAAATCAATAAACGGTTAAAATTGATCATAATCGAGCATAAAAAATAATAATCTTACAACTTCTACCGTTTGTGTCCATTTATTTACTGTTTTACTCCGAAATAATCACGTTTTATAAAAAATATCGATGGTCGGCTAGTATCGATAAACGTCGTAATATCGGCGCAAAGTAGGCCTTATCTGATCCGGTGTTTACTCCAACGTCCACACTCCTCCGTTTCCAACTTGTCAGGATCAAAACAGGTTTGTTTGGTCAGGGATCACGCTCCAGGTCTCCTATATTTACACAATATCATTATTTTGTTAATTATTACATCAAACAGCATCAAAAATGTGCTTTTATGTACGTGGCAATGGAAAAATGGCATTTTTTGGCCGCACACAGTTTTGCAAAATCTCCTCTTTTAAATGCATGTTTTCGTTCATAATTTCAGGTGCAATCATCAACTTGTGAAATCACAGCTCAGGAAAAGCACACAGGATGGACCAGACGGGCGAAAAGCCATTCGACCGCCATCCTTAATTTTTTACTTTATTAAATGGATTTTGCTTGAACATTCAATTTTACTTGAAATAAATTAATTTTCAACTGAATTGAATATTCAATTTGTATTTGAATTTCTTAAATTTTCCAAATAAATTAAATTTTCCAACTAAATTAAATTTTCCAAATAATTTAAATTTTCCAAATAAATTAAATTTTCCAAATAAATTAAATTTTCCAAATAAATTAAATTTTCCAAATAAATTAAATTTTCCAAATAAATTAAATTTTCCAAATGAATTAAATTTTCCAAATACATTAAATTTTGCAAAGAAGTTAAATTTTCCAAAGAAGTTAAATTTTCCAAATAAATTAAATTTTCCAAATTTCCACTCTAGCCCTCTCCCAACCCCACCTTAACCGTTTTATTGGCTGTAATGGGGAATTGGACACTAGGCACGCTTAGTATGCATTAGTCATTCCTAGTAATGGATAAATTATAATACAGGTGAAATGGCGCCGAGCCACCTATCGTCGGCGTCATTCGCTTCTGCCATTGTCTCGTACCGAGTGTTTCATCGTCCACATTCCTCAGTTCCTGAGTTTTAAGGATCTACACAGGTATGTTAGTGCGATATGTTGTGTGGAAATTACTTTATCTGCTCAGGGATCACGCTTCAGGACCCCTCTTTATAGAATTTGTCATTAATTTAATAAACTATGGCAACAAGGAGCATCAAAAAAGGCCTTTTTATGTGCACAAACATGTAAAAATGTTTTTTTATGACAGGAAAACTTGAACATCATATAATTATAACATTGCATATAGCAAATGTATTAGATATTTCTCAGGGCCTTTACCGTGCGCGACGGGGAGAAATAGCACTCTATGATGGCGGACGGCCATCCATAGCATTGCCTTGTCTGAGTCACAAGACCAGGTGACGTCAACAGCTTACTGCACGGGGGTTCGGGTGGGCTGCTCAGCAATATGTAGCTCAAAGATAACGCAGCTATATTACAGGAACTCAGTACCCCTAGCCATAGGACGATACTATTTATAAGTCATGTTGTATGTACCAGAAATACCAATAACTAGCTTTATTCTATACAAGGTTTACCTTTGCGAAAGATTATCTAGTCACATTTTTAGGCGCACAAACATGTATAAACGGCCTTTTTAGGCGCGTACACAGTCACAAGTTCAATGGTTTATTTTATATTAACCTTCCCATAGCCATGGTGGGTCAGAAAAATAACAAAAGTAGTAAAATAACTATAACTTTTTTTTCCCTGAAAATTAATTTAGGGGACCAGCTTTAATTCCTCCAAAAATATTTTTTATAAATTTATAATAACAAAGTTCTAATGTTATTTTGATTAGGAATAAGTTAAACCAATAATAATTATAATATTTACAACATAAAACACCATTACGTGAGCGCCGTACACTGTTTTGCCACTTTTTAGCACTAGGCGGTATATTGAAACGATTCTGCGCATGTGCACAATCTTACTTTTCCAGGTGCAATCGCATTTTTTCTGGTTTGAGCACATTAAAACATGTGCTGAGGCCAGGAAAAATGCGATTGCACCTGGAGAAATAAGATTCTGCACATGCGCAGAAGCATTTTAAAAGAAGGCCGATTTGACCGACCACAGCTAGCAATGGTGGAAATTAGGCTTGGCTATGGGAAGGTTAAGGAATATTTTTTTTTTCAGGTGCAGTCATAATTTCCCGAATGAGCAACATGCGAAATCACGGTCCCAGAAACCTGATCAGCTGCCAATTGATTTGTTATTCGTTCCATAAGGAAGCCATTTAACAGTTCACGACGATGGAAAAGCCTTACAAATGCCATCTGTGTTCGCACGCCTGTAAAAACAAAGGCCGTTTAAAATCACACATGACGACCCACACGGGAGAGAAACCATTCGAGTGCCATCTTTGCAGCGAAGCATTTAAGAGTAAACGGGCATTAAAATTCCACAAGTCGAAAATCCATCCTGGAGTAGAAATCCATTGCAGCAAAGCGTTTAAGAGTAACCAGGCAATAAAACTTCACACGTCAAAAAAACATCCTGGAGAAGAAATTCCACGAAAACCCCGAACCAAAAAGGAGAAACCCGAGCACAATTGCAACTTGTGCGAATATAAAACTAGAAACGTTCAATTGTTGGCATATCACATGATGACTCACACCGGAGAAAGACCGTTCAAATGTGAATCATGTCCGTGTTCCTTCAAGCTAAAGTGCAACCTCATCTGCCATTTGAGAACACACACGGCAGAAAAACCGTTCAAGTGTCATTTGTGTTCATTTTGCTCCGCCCAGTCAGGGAATTTAAAATCTCATTTGTTGACTCACACTGGAGAAAAGCCGTTTTCGTGTCATTTGTGTTCTTATTGCTGCACCCAGTCTGGTCACTTAAAAGCTCATTTATTGAGACACACCGGAGAAAAACATTTCAAATGTCATTTGTGTTCGTTTTCTTCTGTCTATAACAGTAGCCTCAAGACGCATTTACGATCGCACTCAGGGGAAAAACCGTTCAAGTGTCATTTGTGTTCATTTTGCTCCGCCCAGTCGCCGAACTTGAAAAGACATTTGTTGACTCACACCGGTGAAAAACGGTTCGAATGTCCCGAATGTCAGAAGTTATTTTCTTCCAGCGGGGGCCTAGAACAACATTTGAAGACCCACACGGGAGAAAAATCATTCAAGTGTCATTTGTGTTCTCGTTTCTTCCGGAATAGCCAAATATTGAAAAAGCACTTAACAATGTGTGCGCAACATGGTGTTACTTAGAAATAGGTTTATGACGTTACTGGCACTTCATCATAAATAAAAACAAAAGCGTGACATAAACCCATTTCTAAATAATCAATTAGTTTGAGAACATGAAGATAGATGCTATTAACATTTACTTTATTTTGTTGCTGAGAATGGGGAATCCGAAGGCCCTAACCATGATTATGCTAAAATAAAGTAAATAAACCACAGTAAACTCATTATTAAAAGTGATTTACAGCGTAGTACAAAAATATTTTTATTTATTTACCTTATTTAGCGTTATTAGGCCTACTATTAGGCTTAATACTGCTAAATAATAACTGGAATGGGATGCGCTGTACGAATTTAGTATCAAGATACCAGGCGCAAACAGTAGTTTGTGAGTACAGAGTATAATTGCTGAAGTAGACTTCAAGGATTAAACCTAAAACCTTGTTTTAGTCAAGAAAACCTTTTCAACGCCCTTTTCAGTACAACGGACGCCTAAGTGGAATAGAGACCTACAAACTCATTTTTAGCCAAAAATAAATAATTTTCAACCTTGATAGTTTGATGTTCGAATTAAATAAATCGATTTTACTTGAAAATTTAATTATTTCTTAACATAAATTTGATTTTCAATTTACATGAGTCGCTTTTAATTAATATTCAATTTATATTTAAAATAAATTCAATTTTCCAAATAAATAAATCGATTTTCCTGAAACATTCTATTTTTTTTTTGTATAAATGAAACTTGTTGCACTTAAAATCATCAATTTTACCTTAATAAAGATCAATTTTCTTTACACAGAAAAACGATTTTTTTTTATCTAAAATTCATTTTTCCAAAATAAAAAAACAACATTACCCCAAAAATCAATTTTCGTCTCAATCAATCGGCTATTTTAACGACTTTCCTTGTTAAAAAGATTCGTCTGCTGCTACCACTGCTTCCATCAACACATCCAACATCACAAACGTCGATTGCATTTAAAATCATCAATTTTAACACGAAAATTAAACTTTCTCACCCAACAAAACCCATTTATTTTTACCTAAAAATCATTTTTCCAAATTAAAAAAAACATTTCACCCAAAGATTCGATTTTTTTCTCCAAAATTACTTAAATTTTTCTTCATTCCGAACGATTTTTCCTATCAACCTTCCTAAGGAGTTCTTCTCTTCTCAGTTGAATCAATTAACGGTTAAAATGGATCCTCATCTGTGTCCACTGTGCCTTGAAAACGAACAGCATTATCGACTAGGAAAGTTCGATTTTCGGCTTGGATAATTCGATTTTCGACTTAAATGAGTCGATTTTACTTGAATATATAATTTTTACTTAAAATAAATTCGATTTTCGACTTGATAAGTTTAATTTTTGACTTTACTAAATTGATTTTGCTTGAACATTCAATTTTCCAAATAAATAAATTCAATTTTCCAAATAAATAAATTTAATTTTCCAAATAAATAAATTCAATTTTCCAAATAAATAAATTTAATTTTCCAAATAAATAAATTTAATTTTCCAAATAAATAAATTTAATTTTCCAAATAAATAAATTCAATTTTCCAAATAAATAAATTTAATTTTCCAAATAAATAAATTTAATTTTCCAAATAAATAAATTCAATTTTCCAAATAAATAAATGCAATTTTCCAAATAAATAAATTCAATTTTCCAAATAAATTAAATTTTTCAAACAAGGAAATCAATAATTCTAAAATATTCGAATTTTTCATAATACTTACCAAGAAATAAAACTTATTGCATTTAAAATCATCAATTGTACCACGAAAATTAAATTTCCTCACACAATAAAACCAAATTTTTTACCCAACTTTCCTAACGAGTTCTTCTCTTCTCAGTTAAATCAATTAACGGTTAAAATCGATCCTCACCTGTGTCCACTGTGCCTTAAAAACGAACAAACGATACAGCATTATCGACATCCGGGTAAATACTCGAAACAATTCAATTTCTCAATCCATCGGCTATTTTAACGATTTCCCTTGCTCAAAAGATTCGTCTTCTGCTACCACAGCATCCACCAACACATCCAACATCACGGCGCATGCTCAGTGAGAAAATACGTGTCAAACATCGACCACCTCATCCCAGCTGAAAAATAAAAATTAAATCAAATTTTTTCCGTTTGTGTCCATTTATTTACGAAATACTTACCTTTATGTCACAAAATTTGAAGAAAAAAAATTGAAATATGAGTAAAGTGTCGATATTTATCGATGTATATCGTAATATCGGCGGGAAGTCACTATTGTAGTCATGGAGAACATGCTCTTCAACCAATCAGGTTATCTCAAGGTCGAACGAGAAGTGTTATCTTGCTTCGGCCATTTTCTCGTGGTGACAAATGAGTGTTGCATCGTCCACTCTCCTCAGTTTCTGAGTTTTAAGGATCTAAACAGGTATGTTAGTGCGTTATATTGCGTCGAAATTACTTTATCTGGTCAGGGATCAGGGTTCAGGACTCCTGTTTATAGAATGTGTCGTTAAATTAGTAAACTATGACAACAAGCAGCATCAAACGTATAAAGATGTTCTTTTTAAGTGCACAAACAGGTATATACGACCTTTTTAGGTCCACAAACACGTAACAATAACCTTGTTAGGTGCGCAAACATGTAAAAAGTCCTTTTCAGGTGCACTAAATGCCCTTTTTTGAAGCACACATAGAAACCTTTTACGTCCAAACATGTGGCGCATACAAAGACACAAGTACAAGGCCTTCATTAATGAATATTTTTTATATTTTTCTTAGGTGACGTCCACATTTGCCAAGTCAACGAACCTGCAAAATCACGGTCTAGAAACACGATCAGCTGCCAATTGATTTGTCATTCGTGCCACAAAGAAGCCATTTAAAAGTATACGACGATGGAAAAGCCTTACAAGTGCCATCTGTGTTCGCACGCCTCGAAATACAAATCCAGTTTAAAATCACACTTAACGACCCACAAGGGAGAGAAGCCATTCGAATGCCATCTTTGCAGCAGAGAGTTTAAGAGTAATTGGGCAATAAAATGCCACATGTCAAAAAAACACGCTGGAGAAGAAATCGCACTAAAACCCCGACCCAAAAAAAAGGAGAAACCCGAGCACAATTGCAACTTGTGCGAATATAAAACCAAAATCGTTTGTAATTTGGCATATCACATGATGAACCACACCGGAGAAAGACCGTTCAAATGTGAATCATGTCCGTCTTCCTTCAAACAAAAGTCCCACCTAATCAGACATTTGAGAACACACACTGGAGAAAAACCGTTCAAGTGTCATCTGTGTTCGTATTCCTCCATCCGGAACAGTTACCTGAAGACGCATTTACGAACCCACACGGCAGAAAAACCGTTTAAGTGTCATTTGTGTTCATTTTGCTCCGCCCAGTCAGGGAATTTAAAATCTCATTTATTGACTCACACCGGTGAAAAACTGTTCGAATGTCCGGAATGTCGCAAATCGTTTTCTTCCAGCGCGGGTCTAAAATATCATTTGAAGACCCACGCTGGGGAAAAAGAATTCAAGTGTCATTTGTGTTCGTATTCGTGCATCAACAACGGCAGCTTGAAGTCACATTTGCGGACCCACACAGCGGAAAAACCTTTCAAGTGTCATTTGTGTTCGTTCACCGCCGCACTGCCGTCAAACTTGACGTCACACTTGACGACTCATTCCGAAGAGAAGCCGTTTAGGTGTGGTTTGTGTTCTAGTTCATTCAAGCGGAGCAATTTGTTGAAACAACATTCGAAGGTCCATTCTGCGGAGAAGTTGTTCAAATGTTCTGGGTGTTCGAGTTCGTTCAAGCGAAGTCAAGAACTCAAAGTGCATTTTAGAATTCATTCTGTGGAGAAACCATTCAAGTGTCACTTGTGTTCTTATTGCTGCGCCCAGTCGGGGCACTTGAGCTCTCATTTACGATCCCACTCGGCGGAAAAACCGTTCAAGTGTCACTTGTGTTCTTTTTGCTGCGCCCAGTCGTCGAACTTGAAATCTCACTTATTGACTCACACTGGAGAAAAACAATTCAAATGTCATTTGTGTTCCTTCAGCACCGTGCAGTCGTCAAACTTGAAGAGACACATGATAACTCATTCTGAAGAGAAGCCTTTCAAATGTTCTGGGTGTTCGAGATCGTTCAAGGGGAGTCACGAACTCAAAGTGCATTTTAGAGTTCATTCTGGGGAGAAACCGTTCAAGTGTCATTTGTGTTCTTATTCTTGTGCCCTTTCGGGGAACTTGAGATCTCATTTGTTGACGCACACTGGAGAAAAACCATTCGAGTGTCGTTCGTGTTCTCTCCGTTTCGCGCATAGAAACGTATTAAAAAAACACATGGAAAAGTGTTCGTAACATTATTTCAAATTTCTGTTCTTTGGCATGAACACATCAATTTTTTACCACGAAAATTCAAGATTTTAAATAATAAAAAAAAGATTTTACCAAAAATTTAATTTTTTACTCAATAAAATCAATTTTTAACCTGAAATTCAATTTATTACTCAATAAAACCAACTTTTAACCTAAAAAATTCAATTTCTCGCAGAAAACACCAAAAAGAATTGACTTTTTTTTCCAAATAAGAATTCTTTTACCCAAAAATTCGTGTTTCCAAATTAAATAACAATATTTACCCAAAAATCTAATTTTTCCCTCCAAAATTCTTCAATTTTTCTTCATTACCGAGTGATTTTTTCCTGACAATTTTCCTCACATTTTCTTCTATTCTCATTAAATCAAACGACGATTAAAATCGATTCTGATCCTGTGTGCCTTAAAACCAAACAAAATACGTGTCAATCATCGACCACCTCAACCGATTGTATCCGTCCGGCTGAAAAATAAAGATAAATTCAAACTTCCTGTTTGTGTCCATTTATTTACTGTTTTTACTCCGAAATACTCACGTTTTATGAAAAATATCGATATATGGCTAAAGTATCGATGTTAATCGATATATACATCGGCGCGATGTTGACATTATCGCATCCGGTGTTTACAGCAGTCGTCCACATTCCTTGGCCATTCCGTGGGTGTTGCATTGACCACGTTCCCTAGTTTCTGAGTTGTGAGCATCTAAACAGGTATGTTAGTGTTAAAATAACTGTATTTGGTCAGGGATCACGGTTCAGGACCCCTATTTACAGAATCTGTCATTGACTATGACAACAAACAGCAAGAAAAATGACCTTTTCTAGCGCACACATGTAAAAAAAGGCCTATTTAGGCGCACAAACATGTAAAAATGGGTTTTTTGGGCACTCACACTCATGTCAATGTGGCTTTTTTGGTGCGCACACAAGTCCATTAATATTGTATCTTATATTTAGGGTGTGGCGCTTATCGTGACATTTTTAAATTTTAATTAAAAAATGCATTTGATTAAAAAATGATTCCGAGAAAAGTTGTTTGGTTATTTTCTGAGTTGATTCCTATTGCCACGGAGAGTTAGCAGAGTTTTCCCACTACTTTTTCGTACAAAAACTTTTTTTTTTATCCAAATATCTTTCCGAAATGAGCAAAAATATTAAAAGCTGCTATAGAATAATGCTTAATCGATAGGAAATGACGTAGTTTCGGCAGGGTGGAATTTTTTCGACTGGATTCCTTTCGATCAGTACTATTTTTGACTGGATAAATTTCGACTGGATTATTTTCGACCTGATATTTTTCGACCGCTAATCTGTTCGATCAGGAATTCTCTCGATCAGGAATTCTGTCGACTCTGAATTCTTTCGACCAGGATTCCTCTTAACCAGGATTTCTTTCGACCAGGATTATTCTTAACCAGGACTCCTCTTAACCAGGATTTCTTTCGACCAGGATTCCTCTTAACCAGGATTTCTTTCGACCACGATTATTTTCGACTTGGATGAAAATGAATCTTGGTCGAAAATAAGAAAATAAACATAAAAAATAAAACAAAATGATGAGAAAACACCAAAAAATGATAAAATCAACTAGAAATAAAGAGAAAACACCAAAAAATGATAAAATCAACTAGAAATAAAGAGAAAAATTATCAAAAATGATGAAAATCACAAAATAAAAATGAAGGATTTCTTTCAACCAAGTCGAAAATTTTTCCAGACGAAAGGAACTCCTGTCGAGAGGAATCCTGGTCGAAAAAAATCTTGGTCGAAAATATTCCTGGTCGAAAAAAATCCAGTCGAATGGAATCCTGGTCGAAAAAAATCCGGTCGAATGGAATCCTAGTCGAGTACAATCCTGGTCGAAAAGAGTCCGGTTTTGCCAAAAGTCAAAAATATTCCTAGTCGAAAGGAATCCTCTCTCCCGATCAATGTGATCAGATGCTTTGTTTTGCTTTTATTTACAAATAACATCTTGGACATTTTGTATATTTTGTATATTTTGTATATTTTTCAGGTGCAGTCAAAATTTGCCAAATCGACACCCTGCGAAATCACGGTGAAGGAAACCCGATCAGCTGCTGATTGATTTCTTATTCGCGCCACAAGGAAGCCATTTAAAAGTTCATCACGATGGAAAAACGTTTCGAATGCCATTTGTGTTCGTACGCCTGTAAACACAAAAGCTGTTTAAAATCACACATAATGAACCACACTGGAGAAAAGCCGTCCGAATGCCATCTTTGCAGCAAAGCGTACAAGACCGGCCAGCACTTAAAACGCCACATGTCAAAAAAACACCCCGGAGAAGAAATCCCACTAAAACCCCGAACCAAACAAAAACCCGAATACAATTGCAACTTATGCGAATACAAAACCAAACGCGTTCAATATTTGGGATATCACATGATGTCTCACACCGGCGAAAGACCGTTCCAATGCGAATCGTGTCCGTCTTCCTACAGACTGAAGCGCTGCCTCATCCACCATTTAAGAACTCACACGGGAGAAAAACCACACAAATGCCACTTGTGTTCTTATTCCTCCAACGTTCCATCGAGCTTGAAGGGACATCTAAGGACTCACAAACAAGAAAAACCGTTCAAATGCCACCTGTGTGCTTTTTCCTGCAAACAAGCCCAAGGTTTGACGGCACACTTGCATAGACACACCGGGGAAAAACCGTTCGCGTGCAACTTCTGTTCTAAATTCTATTCCACCCACATTGCGTTGAAGAGACACTTGGCGAACCACGAGAGCGACAAGCCGTTCAAATGCGACGAGTGTTCTTACACCTGTAACCGCAGCGACAGCTTGAAGCAGCATTCGGTCGTTCATTCGGCGGAAAAACCATTCAAGTGCAATTTGTGTTCTTTTTCCGGCAAGCGCAGAATTGAGTTGACGATGCACATGAGGGGTCACACGGGAGAAAAACCATTCAAGTGTCATTTGTGTTCTTATTCGTGTAAAGCCAAACAAGTTTTAAAATCTCATTTATTGACGCACACGGGCGAAAAACCGTTCGAATGTCCCGAATGTCGCAAGTCGTTTTCTTCCGGCACGAGTCTAAAATGTCATTTGAAGACCCACGCCGGAGAAAAAGAATTCAAGTGTCATTTGTGTCCCTATTCTTCCATCCAGCGCAGTAACCTCAACACTCATTTGCGAATCCATTTGGCGGAAAAACCGTTCAAGTGTGATTCCTGTTCTAGTTCATTCAAGCGGAGCTCCGAGTTAAAATCACATTCAAAAGTGCATTCCGACGAGAAACCCTTCTAATGTCCTTCTTGTTCCAAATCCTTCAAGTGTAGTCGTGGACTCAAAATTCATTCGAGAAGCCATTCTGCAGAAAAGCCGTTCAAATGCCATCTTTGCGTCGGAGCGTACAAGCACGGCCACACATTAAAACGTCATTTGGCAAAGCACGCTCGAAATCAGGTTTCGACAGTAAAATTTTGATTTTTGACCAAAACTTGTTCCCAGGAAATTTGTGTTTACTAGAGATTTAAGCCCAAAATCAATTGTTATGGTATCAGTGTTAAGAGTTGTTAAGAGGTGTCGCTTCAAAAAGATTGCTAACAACAGAGTTATGTTTATAGTTAAAATAAACACAAAATATTGAAATAAATAATAACAATTGAAAATTTATTTAAATTTCGATTTGATTTTAGATTTGCTTTAGTTTAACAATAAATATAAATTTAAACTCATTCTGAAACATCGTATTTTGGTCTGTTTCTAGCGTTTATTTACCCCACGCCATCTGTCGGGAATTGGGAGAATTGATGTTTGGATTTGGCGAAACGAGTAAGATTTTTCATGAATCAATTACTTGCATTTCAACGTCAAAATGATAGCAATCTGCATCAATAGCAGAGTTCTAGCAACACGTAGTTTCGTCAAACCAGCACACATCTGCTTAAAACGGTAAAAATAAATAAATTGAATTAAATAAATTTAAAAATTCATTTTTGTTGTTGTTTTTTACAGATGGCGACTGCGAGCGAAGATGTGCTTTTTGAGAGGAAGGGAAAAGCAGGAATAATCACGTTAAATCGACCGAAAGCGCTGAATGCGGTGAATTTATCGATGGCGAAGAACATCTATTCGCAGTTGAAAGTATATGAGGGATTTGTGTGTTGTTGGTAGAAGTGTGTGATTTGATTGTTGAATCGTCTAGAAATGGGAGTCGGAATTGTCGTTTGTTGTTATTAAAGGAAGTGGTGAGAAGGCGTTTTGTGCGGGTGGAGATATAAAAGGTACATACATAGTAGAGAAGGTTTGGGTTATCGGGGTTCAGGTATTTGATGAATTCAAGTTGTTGATGAAATAATGGATTTTTTAATTTCTGGTGAATTGGATTTTTGTAATGAACAATTGGATATTTGTAATGAAAAATTGGATATTTGTAATGAAAAATTGGATTTTTGTTATGAAGAATTGGATTTTTGTTATGAAGAATCGGATTTTTGTTATGAAGAATTGGATTTTTGTTATGAAAAATTGGATTTGTACTGTGATAATCTGGATTTTTACTATTGAAATTGAAATTTCACTATTGAAATTGGATTTTTACTATTGAAATTGGATTTTTACTATTGAAATTGGATTTTTACTATTGAAATTGGATTTTTACTATTGAAATTGGATTTTTACTATTGAAATTGCATTTTTACTGTTGAAATTGGATTTTTGCTGTGAAAAATTGAATTTTTTGCTACGAAATATTCAATTTGAAACCAAAATTGGTTATTTTTACATAAATATTCAATTTTTACACAAAAATATTCAATTATTACACAAAAATATTCAATTTTTACACAAAAATATTCAATTTTTACACAAAAATATTCAATTTTTACACAAAAATATTCAATTTTTACACAAAAATATTCAATTTTTACACAAAAATATTCAATTTTTACACAAAAATATTCAATTTTTACACAAAAATATTCAATTTTTACACAAAAATATTCAATTTTTACACAAAAATATTCAATTTTTACACAAAAATATTCAATTTTTACACAAAAATATTCAATTTTTACACAAAAATATTCAATTTTTACACAAAAATATTCAATTTTTACACAAAAATATTCAATTTTTACACAAAAATATTCAATTTTTACACAAAAATATTCAATTTTTACACAAAAATATTCAATTTTTACACAAAAATATTCAATTTTTACACGAAAACATGCAATTTTTCTCGAACACTCCTTTTGTTAACATCAATTCAATTCTCCGAGCTGATTACATCAGAAATTCATAATTGAAATACCGAACACCTGGCAGCCATCTAACAATCTTCAACTTTATTTCCAACAACAATTAAACATACATTTTATTTATTTCAGCCCTTACCGAAGCGGCTAAAAACAAAGATCCATCAGTAGTTGACTTTTGCAAGACCGAATATCTCATCAATAATTTAATCGGAACCTTCAAAATCCCATACATCGCTTTAATTCACGGCATAACAATGGGCGGTGTAAGAAAAATCAAAAGAAAAACAAATAAACATTTCCAATTTTTATTTAATTATCATTTTCTAGGGTGTGGGTCTCTCGGTTCACGGCAAATATCGCGTGGCGACGGAAAAAAGCGTTTTCGCAATGCCCGAAACTGCCATAGGTGAAAAGAAATCTATTTTATTTTTTTAAAAAAATTTGTCGATTGGATTAACAATAATTTTAGGTATATTTCCCGACGTCGGCGCGTCCTACGTCCTACCACGCTTGCCGAATGAACTCGGTACGTTTTACGGACTCACCGGTTATCGATTAACCGGTTTGGACGTGTGCAAGAGCGGGATTGCCACACATTTTTGTGATTTCAATAAAGTAATTGAATTTTTAACTTTCTTTGGTATTTTTTTTTAAAAAAATTGTTTTTTTTTAAGATTTTGGTAATTTTTTGAAATTTTTAGTGATTTTTTTGAAATTTTTGGTAATTTTCTGAAATTTTTGGTAATTTTTTGAAATTTTTGGTTATTTTTGGTAATTTTTTGAAATTTTTTGTTATTTTTGGTAATTTTTTGAAATTTTTGGTTATTTTTGGTAATTTTTGGTAATTTTTGGTTATTTTTGGTAATTTTTTTGAATTTTTTTGAAATTTTTTGAAATTTTTGTAATTTTTTGGTAATTTTTTGGTAATTTTTTGCACACGGAACTGGGATTTTCGAATGACCGACACTAACGCTGAAGGTCCACGAACCTGCACACGCGCGCTGACTTGGCACGCGAATTTGTTTTCATTTTAAGGAATAAAACCCGGAGGTTGTTACAAGGTTTTTTTTTGTATTTATTTGTATTTATGTTTTTGATTTTTTTAGATGTCGAATTTAGAGCAGGAATTGTTGGCGGTGACCGATCCGACCGGAATTCGACAGATTTTGGATAAATATACAAATGAAGTATAAAAATATTTAATTTTTAATTAAATTTTTAATAATTTAATTGGATTTCTAGGCTTTGAAAAACCACGATAAAGAATTTAGTCTGAAAGCGAATTTAAATCAGATTGCAAAACACTTTGCATTCAACACTATGGAAGAAATTCTCGCAAGCTTAGCCAACGAAAACTCCGACTGGTCGCGCTCACAGATAGAAACACTCAACAAAATGGTACAAAAATAAAAATTAAAAAAAAAAAAAAACTGCTTCTAATAAACGCCGGGGCGCTTATTTAAACCCCGGCAGGTTTTATAAAAATGGCGATTTTGTATAAAACACTTTTTTTTAAAAAATGGCTGATTTTTTTGTAACCCACCCGGCGCTTAAATGTATTCGGGCCCCAAAACGAACCCGGCGCCAATTTGAAGCTTTACAATATTTCTTTTTGTCTAAAAAATAGAAATTTGAAATTATTTGACTAAATTTTTTTTTTATTTATGTCTTAAAAATTACATTTTTAAATTTTTCTTGTAAATGTTTAATTTATTTTCTATTTGTAGTCGCCGACGTCGCTGAAACTGACGCTGCGCTTGTTCCGGGACGGCGCCAACATGTCTCTGCAGGATTGTTTGAAAATGGAGTTCCGTGTCGTGACGAAAGTTCTCGGCGAGAAGGACTTTTACGAAGGTGTTCGGGCGCTGTTGATCGACAGGGACAACAAACCTGCTTGGGATCCGGCCACGCTGCGACAAGTGACCGCCGAAAAGATACAAACTTTTTTTGATATTTTGCCAGCGAACGAAGAACTGAAATTGAGAAATAATTTGTGAATTTAAATTATGTGAGATTAAAAATAAGGTAACGTCGTAAAATGTTTTTCATAAAATGTTATTTATTGACGTGAATGTGAAATATTGATCACCACCATCGAAAATCGCACTGTTTGGCACAAAAGTTTATTTTTAGATACAAAAATAGATATTTTAAGACCCAAATAAGTATTTTAGACTAAAAAATGGACATTTTAAACAAAAGATGGACATTTTGTTGTGTATTTATCCAAATTGATTTAATTAACTATCTGACTTTACAAATTGTTATAAACGGGTTGATTGTATGAATCAAAAATAAATTATTTTGTCTGAATAAATTTTTTAGTCTCATTTTTTGTTTCAATTTGTTAAATCCACAGCCACCTCCTAGATCAGCTGTGTCTGCTTCAGAAATATCTTAAAATAAAATGGTAAAATCATGGGAAACCACCCTTGTAATCAGCCACGTTTTGCAAATTATCCTTGACAGAAATCAGTTGAAATTTAAACCTCCCGGTAGTTACATGACGTCACTATCTTTAGTGAGCTGCGGCGTCATTGGTTGGTTTCAGCATGAACCATGGTTTCAGCGGGAATGTGCTGAGTCCTATCGTCACTCGCTTCTACCATTGTCTCGCGCCGAGTGTTGCATCGTCGACATTCCTCATTTTCTGAGTTTTAAGGATCTAAACAGGTATGTTAGTGCGATATATTGTGTCGAAATTACTTTATCTGGTCAGGGATCACGGTTCAGGACCAGTTTATAGAATCTGTCATGAATTTGATAAACTATGGCAACAAGCAGCATCAAAAAAGGCCTTTTCGTGTGCACAAACATGTAAAAATATTTTTTTTATGACGGGAAACTTATCATGATAACATTATATAATCATAATATTGCACGTAGCCAATGTATTACATATTTCTCCGGGCTTTTATGGCGCGCGAGAGGGAGAAATAGCACTGTATGCTGGCGGATGGCCACCCATAGCATTGCCTTGTTTTCTTGAGTAAATGACGTCAGCAGCTTATTGCGCGGGGCATCGAGTGGGCTGCTCAGCAATATCTCGCTCAAAGATAACACTGGCTGTTCTCCAAACCGATACAATGTAGTCCAAACGGATTATGCCTAACTGTGGACTGTGCTCTACTACGCATTAAAGTAGTTCTGTTTGATTTTAATGAATTTCAATGTAAAAACTGATTAGAATGATTGATTTTATTTATTTGGTAATAAAATATTTATTTCATTCGCTAAAATAAGCATTATTCCGTTTTAATCGATCAAACAGTCTGTTAGCATAGTTTGTTGGTTTCTTTTGACAGGTAATCAAAAGTTTAGTTTTTTATTACTTGTTTTGCGTACACACACATGTATACGTACAAGGCCTTCATTAATTAATACTTTTTATATTTTTTGTTAGGTGAAGTCCAAATTTGCCAAATCAACAAACCTGCGAAATCACGGTCTCGGACACCCGATCAGCTGCCAATTGTTTTGTTACTCGTGTCAAAAGGTTGCCATTTAACAGTTCACAACGATGGAAAAGCCTTACAAATGTCACTTGTGTTCATACGCCTGTAAAAGCAAAGACGGTTTAAAATCACACATAACGACCCACACGGGAGAAAATCCATTCAACTGCCTCATTTGCAGTAAAGCGTTTAAGAGTAACCAGACATTAAAACGTCACATGTCAAAAAAACACCCTGGAGAAGAAATCCCACTAAAACCCCGAAGGAAAAAGAAGGAGAAACCCGAACACAATTGCAACTTGTGCGAATATAAAACCAAAATCGTTCGAAATTTGGCACATCACATGATGAATCACACCGGAGAAAGGCCGTTCAAATGCGAATCATGTCCGTCTTCCTTCAAACAAAAGTCCCAACTGAACCGCCATTTGAGAACACACACTGGAGAAAAACCATTCAAGTGTCACTTGTGTTCTTTTTGCTGTGCCCACTCAGCGAACTTGAATTCTCATTTATTGACTCACACCGGAGAAAAACAATTCAAATGTCATTTGTGTTCGTATTCGTGCATCCGCAGTGAATCTTTCAAGTCGCATTTGCGGACCCACACGGGAGAAAAACCGTTCAAGTGTCATTTGTGTTCGTTCAGCGCCGCGCAGCTGTCACACTTGAAGACGCACTTGATGACTCATTCCGAAAAGAAGCCGTTTAGGTGTGGTTTGTGTTCTAGTTCATTCCGGCGGAAATATTCGTTGAAACGACATTCGGTTGTACATTCGGCGGAGAAGTCGTTCAAATGTTCTGTGTGTTCGAGTTCGTTCAAGCGGAGAGAGCAGCTCAAAGAGCATTTTAGAATTCATTCTGCGGAGAAACCGTTCAAGTGTCACTTGTGTTCTCATTGCTGTGCCCAGTCGGGGAGCTTGAAATCTCATTTATTGACTCACACTGGAGAAAAACCCTTAAAGTGTCACTTGTGTTCTTATTGCTGTGCCCGGTCGGGGAACTTGAGATCTCATTTGCTGACGCACACTGGAGAAAAACCATTCGAGTGTGGTTTGTGTTCTCGCCGTTTTTCGCGTAGCGACGAATTAAAAATCCACAAGAAAAAGTGTTCATAACACTATTATTTCAAATTCTTGAGACTATTTCAATTTTTTAATCATTAAAATTCAATTTTATACTCAATAAAAACCAAATTTTCACTTAAAACTCAATTTTATTACCCGATTAAACCAAATTTTCACCTAAAATTTATTTATTGTAAAAAAACGGAATTATTTAACCAAAAATTTGATTTTTTTCACATATAAAAACAAATTTTTAGCCAAAAAAATCAATTTTTTTTTACCCGAATTACCGTATTTTCGCGATTAAGAGCTGGAGTGTCCGCACTCCATCTTCTAATTATGCTAATTTGTGACGCTGGTCAACCGTCAGCGCCACCTATGTAAAAACCTGTAAATAAAACATTCATGTTAAATTTCCTAACCAAGATGGCTGCTTTCTCCTAACTCCGAAATCTAGGAACATTATTTCCAACAATATCAAAACCAAGAAACACATTACTGGCGCGAGAGATGGTAATTGACTGAATCCAGCAACTTTACAAACTTTTGTGCTTCTTTTTTGGTTGTTTTGATGACTTTATCGCCATCAACCACGCGCGACTGACCACGTGTTGACCGTTAGGCCCGAAATTTTTGCCGTGAGTTTTTCTTCGATTTTACCAACTTTACCGTTTCGAAAATGCCTTTGGTTGCGGCCCCAGAAAAGTACAACCCGCTCGACGATTGGGAAACCTACATCCTCCAGATGGAATGCGTCTTCTGCAACAAAATCGTCGCGGACGCGGAAAAAGTAAATACGCTTTTAGCCTGCGTGGGTATGACTACTTTTGCCAAATTTGTGGATCTGGCCCGCCCTAAAAAGCACTCACAGTCGTGTCAAAGTGGCTTTTTAGGTGTGCACATAGACACAAGTAATTAATCTATCTTATATACAGGGTGTGGCATATCTAACGTGACATTTCTAAGTTCGTGATTTTTAATCTGCGCATAAGGATAAGCCACATTTGTCCGAGACATTTTTCCATTTGATTACTATTACCACGGACAGTTAGCAGAGTTTTCCCAATACTTTTTTGAACAAAAACGTTTTTTTTCTTCTAAATATCTTTCCAAAATGAGCAAAATAATTGAAAGCTGCTATAAAATAGTGCTCAATCGACAGGAAATGACGTAAAAAAAATCAATTAGTGTGGTCAGATGCTTTGCTTTGCTTTTATTTAGAAATCTCATCCTGTATATTTTTCTTCTATTCTCATTAAATCAAACGACGATTAAAATCGATCCTGATCCGCTGTGCGTTAAAACCAAACAAAATACGTGTCAATCATCGACGACCTCATCCGATTGTATCCGCCCAGCTGAAAAATAAAGATAAATTCAAACTTCCTGTTTATGTCCATTTATTTACTGTTTTTACTCCGAAATACTTAAGTTTTATGAAAAATATCGATACACGGCAAAAGTATCGATGTTTATCGATATATATATCGGCGCGTTGTTGACATTATCGCATCCGGTGTTTACAGTGGTCGCCCACATTCCTTGGCCATGCCGTGGGTGTTGCGTTGACCACATTCCCTAGTTTCCGAGTTGTGAGCATCTAAACAGGTATGTTAGTGTTAAAATAACTTTATCTGTGTGTACTATTTCTAGAATACGTTATTAATTTTGTGTACTTTGACAATAAGCAGCAACAAAATAGGCCTTTTTATGTGCGCAAACAACTAAAAAAAAGGCCTTTTTAGGTGCGCAAACATGTAAAAATGATCTTGTTAGGCGCAGAAACATATAAAATAGGCCAACTTGGGCACCCACACACGTCAAAGTGGCCTTTTTAGGCGCACAGACACAAGTACAATGGCCTCCTTAATTATAATAATATTAATACTTGTACTATCGTAAAAGATTCAGAACTATGCACAGCAGGTGAAATAAAAACCGTTCGAAAACTTGGGACAAAATAAAAACACACGGACAACCACTTGGGTATGATCAATAATAATAATAACAACAACGACAACTTTTTTTTCTTAAAATAAAATTAAAATTAAAAAAAATAATAATAATTGAAGCCGGTATAGATGTACAGTACATACCGTACTGCCTCATTTAAACGCCCGGGCGTTTATTATTTTTTTTGGGCCGACCCCCTCTTGCGTTTATTCGGGCCCGGCGTTTGAATGAACCCGGGCGTTTAAATGCAGCAGTACGGTATAGAAAAATGGTTGAATTAAAAATAGAGAAAAATTGATAAATTCGACAACCATTTTGTATCATCAGAGATTTACTAACATCTAGAGTGAATATACAGAATCAACGAATATCGAGTGACTTTATACAATATCAGCAACATGATTGCTAGAATCTTACAAACTAGATCCAATTTATTCAATTAACAGTTCTGAAAACGTAGAATTTAGAGCATTAGATATCGTAAAACTAAACATTTTTCAGTTTGTTTTCATCAAAAAATAAAAAAAAATAAAAGGAATTTGACAACAGTGATAAGAAAATACTAATGCACAAAGCCAGAAATTTTCAATAATTAATATTATAAATAATTAATATTATTGTATATACCGAGAAAAGTTGTTTGATTTTGAGGGGCAAAGAGAATAACATTATCTATTTTTCAATTGGTTGATATTTTGAAGGTCATTCCAGGGTCAACTATATTTTTTTCAATGGACACAACTATCGTAGTTTGTCTCACAATTTCTTAATCTACGCAGAAGGATAAGCCATATTTGTTTTTGTTGTAAAAAGTGATTATAAATGAATGTATTGATGATGAAAACATCATCTACTAGTATATATTTAAACTAACATTTTTGCAAGGTTTTTATCATCAAACATGGGGACTTCGTTCAAGTTCACTCCTAAAAGTGAACGAAGTTAGAATTTTTCGTTCATCAACACTGATATTTTGTATATTTTTTAGGTGCAAAATGAATCGCACTGGAGAAAAGCCGTTCGAATGCCATCTTTGCACCAAAGCATACGAGGGTAAACAGGCATTAAAACGCCACGTGTCAAAAAAACACCCCGGCGAAACCCCACGAATCAAAAACACCAACAACCCCGAACACAAATGCAACTTATGCGAATACAAAACCAGAGCTGTGAAGAATTTGGCTTACCACATGATGAGCGACACCGGCGAAAGACCGTTCCAATGTGAATCGTGTCCGTCTTCCTTCAAACGAAAGTATGAACTAATCCGTCATTCGAAAACTCATACTGGAGAAACACTAGTAAAGTGCCACTTGTGTTCTTATTCCACCAACTTCCAGGCGTACTTAAAGGATCATCCGAGGACCCACAGCGAGGAAAAACCATTCAAATGCCACCTGTGTGATTTCTCCTGCAAACGACCCAGAAATTTGAAACAGCATGTGGCAACACACGATGGGAAAAAACCGTTCAAATGCAATTTTTGTGCTAAATTCTATTCCTCCAATGGGACGTTGAACAGACACTTGGTGACTCATCACAGCGATAACGACAAGCCGTTCAAATGCGACCAGTGTTCTTACACTTGTAATCGAAGCGGCAGCTTGAAGCAGCATTCGGTCGTTCATTCGGTGGAAAAACCATTCAAATGCAATTTCTGTTCTTTTTCCAGCAAGCGCAAAGTTGAGTTGACGATGCACATTGTTGTGACCCGACTGGACCGGGGTCAACGAAGAGTTTCTCTCGTGACCTCGTTTCGGGTGTAAGGGGAGCCGCAAGCGCGTCTCCCTTCCCTCAGTGCATTGACATCTAGTCAATGGACAGGCGTCTGCCCTGAGGGAGTGGGGATGGCTCGTCCACCCCACCATTGGGTGATTCCGGTCACCTGTCAACCCCGCTTTGTGCAAAGGAATGTGCCTTGCACTGAGCGGGCAGAACCAACACAACCATCAAACGAGAAACACACGTAAACCCGTCGTCCTACAAGATCAGGCCCAAGTAAATATACTGGGATTGACCAAGGACAAAGGACAATTTACCGTGAGTACGTTTGGTCAGTGTCAAACTCCGCAGAGTAACCTGCGAGATAAGATTACCACACTATTTTAGCACACCAGCTAGAAATAGTAAAAACCACTCCAGTTTAGCGAGTTGTGCAGACAAACGGTCGCACAAGCCTAAACTGCAGTAAAACCACGACGAGCGTTCCCGCCGCTGTGTGACCGCCGGGAGCCAGAAGAGTCCGCCGCTGTGTGATCGCCGGACACCACACAAAAACCTAGACAACAGACCGAAGTAAGCCTTTTAACTAAGCATTCACTCGCGCCTGACCAGCGTGAGCCCGAAGGACCAGCCAGAGACGAGCCGAGGACGCCATATTGCCACGCCGGCCCAAGACGACATCACGTTGCCACAACGAGGACGCCATCTTGGACACGAACGAGATAACAGACGACCTCGCCGATTCCAGCCAGCTTTCATCTTACCTTTACCTTTCCATTTCCCATCACCTATTCCGATTTACCTTTTACTTACCTTTCATATATATATATAAGATATATCTGTACATTGTCCCACAGAATAAATCTATATTATATTTTACCTTTTATATCTGTGTAATCATTTCTTTGGGTAAACCGCTCGAACAAAGCGGTAGTGAGTTAGTCGAATTAAGTAATCAACCCACGAGTTAGCGACGGTTAGAGTTGAGCGCGACACGTGGGGGCCTGTCCGGGATCAAGTTGAATAACTGATTCTAACCTGAGATTACTTCATACCCAAAGCAAGAAATGGCAGATAATACTCGAGTAACAGACTCCGACTCAGACGTTAACAAACGAGCCGGTAGTCGCAAAGGAACCGACTATCATTTGAGGTCGGGAGGTCCTTTGCCCAAAGCCTCAGCGCACGAGTCTAGGCAAAAACGCCGCAAGGCCAAGCCAGACCGACGAAGCGCTTCGGAGGCATCGCACCCGTCTCACGCCGAGACGAGGCAGCGATTAGACGAGACGGAGCGGAGTGAGGATCCGTCCCACCCCAAACCGCCGCGTCCCAATCGTGACGGTGAGACGAGCGGAAACGAGGTTTTATCCCGTAACCAATCGCCTCGTCTAACGCACGATACCGAGGTGAGCGATCCGAGAGCGACGTCTTCGATACAAAGGACGGCGTCCGACACGACAGCGAATTCAGCGCTAAACACGCCAATTACGCACAGTCGACCAGCCTCGGTAATGTCTGAAGGGCACAAGTCCAACTCGTCCTCTGTCAAACGTGTTTCGAGCCAGCCTTACAGCGTCTCGGGCACCTTGATTGATGCGATGCAATTGGCACAAGCGGAGGGAGTGAGATACACCCTTCCGACGGGAAAGATTACAGTGTACGAAACGTTACAAATCGTACGTGCAGCTTTAAAAGCGCACAGTGTATCCCCACAAATCACCATTGTTGAAGGTGCACACGCTCAACAATTGGTTGATTCCGCTCAATTTGAAGCGGATGCAGAGAACGAGGCTCGACAAGCCATTCGCGAGAGACGGAGGAAGCTGGCGGAAAGAGAAGCGCAAGCTCTCGAGTACGGCAGAACCCAGCCCAATCCGACTACTCCCGAGGAGGTAGAAATAGTTGACCGAGCCCTGAGAGCACATCGATATGCTTTCCACTCGCAACAAGAAGCAGAGCGAGCATTTATGGCCAGATTGCGACGAGATGACCCGAAATCCGTCCGCAAACCAGAGGTCAGTTCATCCGAGCTGTCCGACGAGAGCCTAGAGGGAGACCCAAAGCGCACGCCGAAGGCCAAACCCAAACCCCAGCCGGAGAGGGCAACACCAGCCACTCCGCGCAAGAGAGATGCGTCGGCCAGAGAACAACAAACTCGGCCCCGCATGCAAGCTCTCGATTCAGCCACAAATAATGCGATAACGCGGTTAATCAACGCTAATAATGCTAGGCGAAATGAAGAGCAAGCTCTCACAAGCCAACAGCATGATAATCCGCAAGGGACTGAGTGGCAACAACCAGTGCCCATCCTTAAAGACGACGAGTCGTCAAGGAGACAATCGCATGATCGCACCTCTTCGCGAGAAGAAGGCAAACGCGATGAAAAACCGAAATATTTTCACTACGGAAATAGTGATTCGTCGTCAGATGGACTGGAGTCAAATGCACCCAGTCATCACGATTCGGAGAGAGGTTCCGGAGAAAGACGAAGGGAAAGAGAACGCGATGAACGCAGGGAAAGGGAACGTGACGACCGTCGTAGGGGCCGGAAAGAGTCAAACTCTTCACGGCGCAACCCGCCACGCCGCTCACCGTCTCCCGACCCCAGCTCCGACCCCTCATCCAACGACGACAGACGAAATGATAAATCAAGTAATCGCCGGAAGAGATCCAACTCTCCGCGCGATAGAGAGAAACGACGTCGATCGGAAAATAGCGACCACCGACGGGAGGAGTTTCAGGACCTTCCCCGACAAAGCGCGTTTACCGATTCGACGGGTCGGCAGTATACGATGGGAGAGCTTGGAAGAGCCCTACTCGGCTCGTTAAAAGCTGAGGGAATCGATCTGAGCAAACGAAACGATCGTAATCGTAGCACTGGCGACCGCGTAAAGAAAAAATACGCTGTCTCCCGACGTGACACCATGAGTGTTACCGGGAATATTAGGTGGCAATTTTATATTCAGAACCGTTTCGACGGGTCATGGAAAGCGGGAGATCGCTTCCTTGACGAAGTAATTCGAATTAAGACTGCCACTAAAGCCACCGTAGGAGACATGCTCACCCACGGTATTGTCGAGCTAATGACAGGTTCGGCACGTGAGTGGTACCAAGGATTGAAAGGCGTCAATTGGGACGACTTTTTAATGAGATTCGACCTACGCTACGGCGAGACACCCGAAGAGGTGAGCCGAAAGATGCGAGGTCTTCGCCAGATGCCTGGTGAAACCATAATGGATTACGACATTCGCGCCAGATTGTTGTTCGAAAAGGCCCCGATGGAATTTCATGCCACGGGATTCAACCTTTTCTTTCTCGGCGGTTTGTCGGAATACTCGCAACGGGTGCTACTTGAAGAAAGGGCACCGACAGGAGGCAGCTACGAAGAAATGAGCGCCTTCCTGTTCGAGAACACGATAGATATCGAGAAGAGATATTATTCCGCTTTACCAGAAGCGGAGAAAGCAGCAACCGCTAAACGTCTCAAGTTGAGTGCGGAAAGATATGGGGCGACAGACAAAATCATGCGCCCTACGGAATATCTTAGCGGTATAATGGAGCTGGCAGAAGCTAGCGTTGGTTTACAAATAAAAAATAAACTGACATCCACGCTGCCTTCCAACCCTTTGGCCGCCCCTAAAAAGGCACCGACAGCGTCAGCCATGCAAGCGACACTGGAGGAGGTCAAGGAGGGGGAGGAAGCCGGACAAGATGCCGGAAAATCAGACGAAAAAGAAGAAAAAGACGATTATTCGACAGACGAAGAAATACGAAGCTATCGCGATACCTTATCAACGGGTTGCGATGAGGAAGGACCGCTAGTACATCTCATCCATCGAGATAGAGCGGTAGAAGAATTTCGCGCCAGGTTAAAACCAAATGCCGGCCGAATTCCGAAGTATTTTCGGAAAAATTACACGCCACCGTCGAAAGCAGACCCTGAAAAGAAGAAATCGATTGAAGCCCCAAGAGACAAATCAAATATTCGCTGTTTCAAGTGTAACCAACCGGGCCACTACTCCAATGAGTGCCCAAGAACAGCGAAAGAAGACGCTAAGTTTGACGCGATAATGAAGCAAATGGCAGAGATTAAACTCGCCATGGCAAAAAACGAGTCAAAAAACGAGTCAGCGCAGGCGGCGAAGAAATAACTTCTCGACCGTCTGCGCCATTCATGAAGAAAAAGGGGTTCAACAAAGGGTTCGATAAGCCGCCACCAGTCAAAGAAATGGGTAGTGACATAGCTAACGCCCAAATTCAAGACAGGGCCAACAACGCTTTGCAGGTAATTACCGCAAACGCTGAGGCTGAGGCGGAAGAACCGAACCTACTGCTTGAAGAATTACCTCAAGTAGTCGAAGACACAGAAGAATTTCGTGTTTTCATGTGCAACGTAGCGGTCGAATACACCAACCGCCTATGCATGTTGCCCATGACAATAGAACGTGAAAAAATTATGGGACTGCTAGACTCGGGAGCAGATCGCTCGTTCGTTTCCGAAGACATAGTAGCATCATTGGGTCTCACCGATAAGATAAAAGGCGTTAATAAAAATATACGTCTAAAAACCGCCAACGGAATGGCGTGTCCAAAAGGAGTTATATTATTGACCATGGAGTGGCTCGGAGGGGTAGAACAGCACCCTTTCCTGGTCCTGCCCACATGCGACAGAATTTTTCTGTTGGGCTTAGACCTCATGGCGTCAATGGAAATACAACCAAATCCAATAACGAAATCTTGGAATTATATCAGAAATGATAGAGAAAGACCCGCAATTGTCGTGCCACCAGCTCTTATCAAAGAAGCGGCCGACAAGACACAGTGGGAGAAAGGCCTAAAGAAATTCGTTCAAGACTACGATTTTAAAGCATTCGTAGCAGAATTGCAACGGGACAATGTAGTGGAAACGCTTGTCGCCGACGCCGCTTTAGAATTAAACGAAGCAGCAGCCCTACGAAGGGTCCTACTTAAATATGAGGGGATCCTGTCGAAAAAACCGGGCCGAACGAATAGGGCAATTCACGAAATTAAATTGACGGATAATAAACCTATACGAGTTGCGTATAAGGGAATGAACCCGCAAAAACGTGAAATAGTGCAAAAAATGTGCCAAGAAATGCTAGACAGTGGCATTGTCTCCGAGGCCCAGGGAGAATACGCGACGCGAGTTGTGCTCGTGATGCGCCCGGGCTCGGACCCACGCCTATGCATTGATTACCGCCCATTAAACGCGGTGACAGAGATAGATCCCATACAGATGCCGTCTATCGAATCCATTTTGAGAGAGCTTAGCCCCTTTTCTTGGGTTACGACGATGGATCTGTCGAAGGGATACTGGCAAGTTGAGATGAGGCCCGAGGATAAGCTAAAAACAGCATTTTACTCGCCAATTGGACGGTTGATGTTCAACGTCATGCCATTTGGTTTAGTGAATGCTCCCAGTACCTTTCAGAGACTAATCGAGAGCGTATTGGGTGATATCCTGCATCAGTTTGTGTGGGCATACCTAGATGACATAGTTATTGCCTCCAAAACATTCGAAGAGCACATTGAGCACATCGACCAAGTGCTCACCCGGCTGGCAAAAGCTGGGTTACACGTTCACCCGGGCAAGAGCAAGTTCTGTCGAAAGGAGCTTGCCTTCCTGGGTTATCGCATTGGAGTCAATGGTTTAGCTATTGGCCCCGAAAAAATCGATGCGATTAATCGTTTCCCACCACCCGAGGACGTTAAAGGTGTCCAACGGTTTATGGGAATGATAAACTTCTTCGGCAGGTTGCTACCGGGTCTAGCTGAAGTGGCAGCCCCAGTTACCGACCTCCTGAAGAATGAAAACGAATTTGTATGGTCAAATGAGTGCAACATCGCATTTAATGCGATAAAGAGGATGCTGACGGAAGTCGGCGTAATGCCTCTACCCGACTTAAACCGGCCGTTCATATTACATACGGACGCCAGCAGAGTTGGGTTAGGAGCGGCGTTGCTTCAAACACACGTGCGCGACGGAGTCGAACAAGACCTGCCGTGCATGTTTATAAGTCGCAAACTCCAAGGCGCTGAAAAAAATTACAACGCCACAGAGTTGGAGTGTTTGGCAGTTGTGTGGGCTATAAGGAAATTCAGAGATTATCTCGAATATACCAAATTTGTAGTCCACACAGATCATCAAGCGTTACAATGGCTGATGAAATTAAAGGAGCCAGCCGGTCGACTAGCCAGATGGCAGTTAGAACTGATGGCATGCGACTTGACCATTCAATACAAGCCCGGCAAATATAACGTCGTGGCTGATGCTCTGTCACGGGCACCAGTGTCAGATCCTATCGACGCTGACGATGATGGCGAGGATGACTCCCGCATCATTTATTGCCCTACGAGTTGTCACCGTTGGGATTTAAGGAAAATGAATGAAATTCCTACTGCGTCTCCGGCAGATATAAAATTCTGTGGATTCTGGACGCGGTTATACCAACCAGCTGCTGACAATTACCCAGATGCAAAGAAGGAATTTAAGCTAGGGCGGAGAATAAATGACCCGCTTCTAAGCGCCTTCCACGCTCATGTCGGCAAGCAAATGCGAAGCAATCCCCCGACAAGGGAGGAAATAATTGTGCAACAAAAATTAGACAAAAAATGTCAGGACAGAGCTAGATTCGTACTGACAGGAAAATATCCGCCCAACTTAACCAGAAGGCAGAAGCGTCGTTATGCACACGAATCCATAGATTACCTATTGGATGACGGCCTGTTGGTGAAGCATCACCCAAATCACCAAGATGACTTGAGTGAATCGGACACCGCAGTAAAGGTAGTAATACCTGCTTCCTTAATCGGTCGCGTGCTGTGGTTGTTACACGGGCACCCGCTTGCGAGCCATGCGGGAGTAAGCAGAACACTCTATCGTGCTACACAGCTTTTTCACTGGACAGGGATGAAAAAAGATATTGCTCTTTTTGTCCACCAATGTCAGCGATGTCAAGCGTGCAAGCCGAGGAGAAAATCACCATTCGAAACTATTTTCTTAGGGCCTTACGCGCCTTTTGATTGTTTAAGTGTCGATGTGATGGGCCCAAAACCCGTTACGGGAAATAAAAATGCGTACATTATCGTTATAATGGACGTGGCGACTCGTTGGCCCGAGTTGTACGCCGTCGCTAGACCTTCAGCAGAGAAAATCGTTGAATGTATCTACGACGTGGCGTTACGTTACGGATTTCCACGTAAAATAATATCCGATAACGGACCCCAATTTATCTCGAAAATTTGGGGTAAATTTTGTGAGAAGTTCGGAATTGTGGCGTCACATACTTCGACCTACAATCCCCGAATAAATCCCGTTGAGCGACTCAACAGGGATATCAAATATGCATTAAGTATATTCACTGACATCCACAATAGGTGGGATGAATACTTGAGGGAGATCGCGTTCAGCATACGAACAACAGTCTCGAGGACGAGAGATTTTTCTCCGGCCTACCTCAACTTCGCCCGAGAGCTACGAGTGCCTTGGGACCCACGAGTGGCAGAGTCGGTAAATGTGGTGGACCCAGAGAAACCACATGAGTATGTGTATAAATTGGAGCAAACAATTTCAAACACATACAAGCATATGATGGCGCACATTTTTAACATGCGCGACCGCATTTTACAAGATAAAAGCGGTGGAAAATTCGTGAATTTCGAGATCAATGATTTGGTGTGGAAAGATGCACACACCCTCTCAAATGCAGCGAGAGGAATCACCGCCAGCTTGGCCGACAAGAGAGATGGTCCGTATGTGATCATCGGCAAGCATGGCGGTAACGCGTATAAATTACGCAAGCTCGAGGACAACACCGAGCACAAATCGATCCAGGTACGAGAGTTAACTCCGTACATTCCGGAATTCCCGCAGGAAATGTGGGCCAAGGGCCAAGTCAAGTCTAAAACTGACGGCCAAATCGTCGATATGTTCGCTGGCGAGTCGGAAAAAGCACCGCCAAGTGACAACGAGGAGTATTTCGACGCCCCTTCACCTCCGGTCAACGAGATCGTTGAATCCGTTCCGGATCCAATTTTGGTCGGGGGGGAAACAGGAGAAACTCCTGAAACAAACACAAAAAACACGGATAAAAAAGAAAGCAATAATGAGGAGGTACAGACACAAAAAACAACAAAAAACGTCGTACCTGTCTCGACTCATCACCTGCGGCCTCGTAGAAGTAATCCATTTATAAAAGATGGAAAGGTCGTAGGAAAAGAGTAGAAAACGTTACGAGTCGATGGCGACGCTGAAAAACAAAAAAATTGATCGATCGACAGCGCTAGCCATCAAAATCCGAGACTCTGAAAAATTTCGCTAAGTCCAACAAAGCGGATATCGGTCGAATTCGCGACACAAGATGGCGTGGAAGCGCGGGACCCGTAGCAAAATTATCGGCACGGGTCGGATACCGCGTGCAAAAGACCCCGTAGCAGCAATCGCGCACGGGAGTGAAAACAAAGGAGACCCGTAGCGTAACATGCGCACGGGTAGGTGCGCACTAGTCTCAAACACCCGGGTTCTGGAGTATATTACCCAGAATCCATCGCGATTACCTCGTGTTCACACGGACTTCCGCTTTTCACAGCTGATCGCTGCGTCCGTGCGTGATCCTCGTTTTTAACATTTTTTACCGAGTTTTTACCGAGTTTTTGAGATAGTTTTATCATCCTTTTTCAATCGTGATTGAGCTTTTTGTGCGCGCTCCTCGCCATGGACGAGGAAGAGAACGACGTGCTGGCCATCGAGCACGAGGACGAGAATTGGGACCACGATGTAAACCAAGTCCCACCCGATCAGGTAGAAGTCGGCATCGGCACATGAGAATTAGTTCCGTGCTGCTGAAGAAGAAATTTTGTTTGACTAATACCTGACATGAGTGCTTTGCACTCGAAATAGCGTATAATTAATTATTAACCGCGATCGCTCACACGATCGTATTTTTTCCTTGTTAATTTGTTTTCGGGATGCGATCGTAGACTTCACGTCGCCTCGCGTCTCGAAAATTCCTCATGACATGAGTCACGAGCGAGACAATGGGCTCGAGCCATAAATAATTTTATGACAAGGGGAGAATATTCTGTAAAAGAATATTTTTCTCCACAAGTAATTTGACGCATCAAATTGATGCAACTTACCATTCGTACGATGAATTTTTCGATGTGTTAGATAAATTTAATTTGACTTTAACTTCTTTTAAAAAATTAGACAAAGTCCGACTTCGGAATAATTCTTTATTAGGTTTATTTATTTAATACAATTTCGACAAGCACATTTATTGTGCATTTTTAGTAATAATTTACACCCGACGAATTCTTTTTACGAATGACTGATAATTATTAATTTAATTATTAGTAATGTTCTAATTAATGTTAGAATTAATTTGAAGTAAAATCTGATGATAAAAATCCGGATTAAAGGCTCGATTCCGTCTCGCTGTGCGTTTTGGACATGAGACAGATTTTTACGTGATGACTTCTCTTTTTCTATCCGACGAGGGACAATTCGTCCTACGTTTGCACCGATAGACAGGAATCGGTCTCGACGGACGGCTGCACGTATCGACTGTTGGTCCTAAGACCAAATTTATTATCGATATCAAATGTTCATACTTTATATAATTCAATTTCAAATCAGTTATTTCGATGTTTGATGTCTTATTCGTTATATTTCGCTTTTGCACACATTGTGTGCTGTCCCGTATGTAATTCCATACCTGCATAATGTTTTTCAGTATGATTTGTTCTTTTGTTTTGACATCTAATGTCAATTATTGCCACCAGAGTGTGTTCTCACTCTTCTTCTTTTTCCAACATGGCGCCATGCATGGGTTTTGCACAGCTTAGCCATGGTTTCACCACAAATGTAATGTATCATTTTCTTATTAAATTGTTTTATTGTTTTTACACATTGTCTTTGCATTAAAGCACATTCAGTGCTGTTTTTCACGCGCACATAAGCGTCCTTAAGACGCGCGCATTTGGTAAACGATACGGTGAACGTATCGACGACGTCGTGCACGAAGCACGACGCCATTTTGTTTTGGCTTATCATTTCACGCTTCTCGTCGGCATTTCGCCGACCACTGCGCGCTCCTCTGCTACCAGTTACCTACAATTGGTAGCAGAGGGTGGTTCCTTGCTAGTTGGCCATTTATTTCGTTAATTTTCGCGAAATTCGCGAAATTCGCGATTTTTGCGCCGAAATCTTTTATTTGCAGAAAACGACGATTTTCGAGCCGATTTTCGTACTGGAGACGTCAGATACGCATCGCCGACGTTCCACAAGAGTCTGCAACGTTTTCCTCACGATTCGCCGACTAATTTTGCCAGAAATCACGCGGGATTCGCAAATTTCTAGGCAAATTCCTTTATTTTTGCAGGTATCATCGATTTTCGGCCCGATTTTTGTCCGCCGTACGTCCACAACGTATCGCCGACGTTCAAGACAGCCAGGGCTGTCTATATTTCCACCGATTCGTCTAATTTTCGTCCGAAATCACGCGGGATTCGCGAATTTCGGCGAATTTAAATTTATTTTCAGGTTTTTCGTCATTTTGGATTCGCTTCTCCGCTTAGCACGTTGCGGCGGATACAACGAGAATCCAATACTAGATTATTGGCGGCTTAGTTCCCCGGTGAACGGTCGTAATCACCGATCTTTAGAACATTTTCACGAAGAGCCTCGAATTTTTTCGAGAAGAATTCGGGTTTTAAATTCGAATTTGCGTTTTCTCCAGCTTTTCGAGAAAGCTGCGCCGTGCCTTCATTTGCACGAGAGTTGCACCCGCGACCGATTCATCTATTTCTCCTTCTTGTCGATTTACATTGTTAACTTTAAGGTAGAATTTAAGGCTTTTGGGGGACATTTAGCATCGTATTCGCCCTTCGATCGAATCCGATCAAGCGATTACGTATTCTCCGGTAGTGCTTGTCGTGGTACAAGTGAGGTTTCCCGCGGGCCCAGGTGCACCGATCGGACCCTCTCAGACTGGCTACCGGAGGTTTTTGAATTCCTTCAGAAGGAATTGCCCAATTTGACGGTTTCCGCCTCGAAAGTGCTTCGCATCGAGTGTTGTGCTTCGTTTTCGTGCAGTGCTACGGTGTCTCGTGTGTACTATTTCTCTGAGCCTGTGTTTTCGTCGCGGAGTGTCGAGTTTTCCACGCCACGATGCACAAATCCGGAGATTCATCGAGCAAAATTCCCGTACTCGGAGTTGGAAACTACGAGCAGTGGCAACGATCGATGCGGATGCTCTTAAAGTCCGAGGGCCTTTGGAGGCATGTTACCGAGGAGAAGGAAGCCGAACATTTAGCTACCTTGACGGAAAAGGAGAAAGACCGGTACATGACCAAGAAAGATAAAGCCCTCGGTCACATCTATATCCAAGTCAGCGAGCCCAAACGATCAGTGTTGGACACGTGCAACACGCCGAAAGAAGCGTGGGACGCGCTGGCTAAGATTTATGCGCCAAGCTCACGGGCCAGAAGAGCAGCCATGCGTTGGGAGTTTTTAAATCTCCAGATTGGACCCAACGAGGATATGCCGGATTTTATTGCCAGAGTCGATCACTATGTTAGGCAATTAAAGGACGTTAAAGAGGAAACTTCGCCCGACCACCACGCATATCAGTATCTTAAGGGATTGCCACCTGAGTATGCCCAGGCAACGTTCGCAATTTACCATTGGCCGGATGACAAATTTACACCGACTTTGGTTGCCGAACAGTTGATATCCGAACAATCTCGTTTAAGATCAGCGGGTCTGCTTCGAACAACTCCACCGACGGCTCATACTTCTGCAAAAGGACAGTTTCGCCCGCGTAATAAATCTGGTGCTCGTGATTTGTCAACTATTCGGTGTTTTAATTGCGAACAGATGGGCCACTACGCGAATAAGTGCCCCCACCCTCGACGTGAAAATCCGAATCAGCCGACGGTTTCCGTACAACGCTCATCGAGAAGTAAGAGTCGAAGACGGAATAAGAACGCCGTCGCCAAGGTCGAAGACACTCGTCCTCGAGGGAGCTCACGTCCAATTCGGAAAGGGACATTTTTCTGCAGTGCACCGCAAGTCGTTGAGCGCCCAGTTGCCCACTTTATGCAATCCAATGAGTGGATTGTTGACTGCGGCGCTACCGACCACGTGACCCATGTGCGAGCGTTATTCACCGATTTCACGAACATTCCGCCTTTCGATATCGAATTGGGGCAAGGCAAATCGCAAGTTACTGGACGAGGAACGGTTCAACTTCTCACGTCAGTTGATGATGCAGATTGCGTTTTGGATTTGACCAACGTTCTATATGCACCGAATTTCGAAGCCAATTTGATTTCGGTGTCGAAAATCGATAAAACGCGACATCATATCCACATTTTCAACGGAGAAGTTAATGTTTATGAATCGGACTATCGTTTACCAATCATTCGTGCAAAGGAACGTGGTGGCTTGTATTATTTGGACGGTTTGTGTTCGGCCCCTATCAGTTCGACAACGGTTTCGACGGCCACTCCACCGACAATTCAACCTGTCAAAACACTGGTCACGACAGAAGTGGACTTTGACAATGTTCCGAAACCGGTTAAAGGAAAACAAAAGCAACGGGAAATTACAGACTATCGTTTTGATCTGCCAGCGGTTGAGAGTGTGAAGGCAATTCCCACCCAACCAATTCCAAACCTGACCGATCCTACACATTTTCCCGTCCTTACTCCTGTTCCCCCACCGGTCATTGTCAATCCGACCACACAATCCTATTCCAATGCTCTGCAATGTCTACCGATTTCCCCTCCTCCTGGCAATTTACCTCCGTCACAGAAAAAGGTAATTGCTAATCCTGCTTCGGTTAAAGATGCCACCGGTCTATGGCACAGTCGTCTCGGTCACCTGCATACTAATGCGATGAAGCTTCTGGCAGCTAACGACCAGGTTTATGGTTTGCAACCAGCTGAAGTCCGACAAGAATTGTCGTGTAACGACTGCAGAATTGCTAAATCGACCAGAGCTTCGCATAAACCGGACCCGAATCCCTGTACATCGAAACCATTGGACCTTCTGCACATGGATTTGTGGGGACCAGCCCCGCTCACGTCACTGGGCGGCTCGGATTATGTTTTCACCATCATCGACGATGCCACACGTTACACGTGGATTATCCCGTTGGCCCAGAAGTCGCAAACCTTTGGGGCATTCAAAGACTTCGTCGCCCGCGTTGAACGAATTCAGAATACGCGTGTGAAAGCGATTAGATCCGACCGCGGAGGCGAATTCATGTCAAATGAATTCTTGAACTATCTCAAAGAAAAGGGCATCCAAGGGCAGAGGACCAATCCCGCATCACCTCAAATGAACGGGACTGCAGAACGCATAAATCGAACAATGGCCGACAGTGTCCGATCACTTATCTCCGAAACTCGACTCCCGGATGACCTTTGGGCGGAACTCGCCGTCACATTTGCGTATGTGAAGAACCGAAGTCCGCATTCGAGATTGAATAACCAAATTCCGTATATCCTATGGCGACAACGAGCATTGTCTTTACGACACCTACGCAAAATGGGGTCCAAATGCTGGGTGCATTACACCGCGCCAGGCCGCAAGAAACTAGATCCGCGTGCATGGGAGGGATATCTCGTTGGTTACGCGACTGGTACCCGCGGATATAGAGTTTGGAATCCGGTAGAAGATCGAGTTTACGAAACGGTTCACGTCAAGATCGATGAACGCCAATCATATCGGAAATCTCTTCGTGGCGCATCTCAACGGCCCGAAGAAACTTTTTCTGATGTCGGACAGCAATCGGTTTCGTTTAACGACAACGTCCAGTTTCATGACTGGCCAAGAGGATCCGATTCCGAACATTCTGATCATTCCGACGACGATTCCGATAATGGTGGAGCTAGCCATGTCAGCGGCGTGTCGACATCTCACTCTGTTCATACACCGGTCATCCAATTGCCGCCTCCGACAACGCCAGAGCAGTTACTGTTGGATGCGTGTGCACTGCAATTACCGAGTTCGGCAAGTCTAGGACATTCACAATCGTATCCCATCCTCTATCAGGAAGGAGATACAGATGACGATATTGCTGACTTTGATGACCAAGCCATTCTTCCAAGAACATCTGATTTCACTGGGACATCTGCAGAGCAGTCTCCTCGCCAATCACCGCCTGGTTCTCCAGCGAGATACATCACATATCGCCGGAAAACCCGTGGAGCAGATCTTTCTCATACAGTGTCGGTATTTGACGATACTCCAATGTCTCCTGCTCCAATTCAGCACATAGTCGGGACTGAAGTCTTGCCTGCTACGGATCGCCATACTGCATATATTTGGCGACCCATTGGGGGAGATTCCGAGTGCAGTGATTGGAGACGCGAGGAACACCTCCGGAAGGATCAAGTTCCGGGATCGATTAAAACGGACGTTTACTATTTTCCGATGCCGGGCATTCGACTCAGATCTCAGAGGGATGTTGATGAATACTGTATGCTCAACAACATCGATTATGACCCCAGTTTATTTATTTGGAGCAACATCGAGTACACATTGCCTACGATTCCGGGTGCTCGCCATGCGGCTCATCTTTGTAGAACGGAACCAGCTTCCTATGCTGAAATCCCGAAATTTTCCGATGCTCCGAAGTGGCGGGAAGCCATTAAGGAAGAGCTCGACACATTTACCGAAAGAGAAGTTTATCTCGAAGTTCCAAGACCACCGGATACTACGATTCTTGGCTGCAAATGGCTTTTTAAGCTTAAGACCGATGCAGCAGGGACGATCACCAGATATCGAGCTCGTTTAGTCGCCCAGGGTTTTCGTCAAACTCTCGGAGTCGACTACGATGAAGTTTTTAGTCCGGTGGTGAATTTCGTCTTAATCCGTTTATTCTTCTGTCTTCTCGTAGTGTTGCGTGGTTGGAAGGATGCACACTTAGATGTGAAATGTGCGTACCTGTATGGCGAACTTAAACACAAAGTCTACATGCGGATCCCTGCAGGTGCCACATGTTCCAACCCCAACAATGTGTGGCTACTCGTTAAATCCCTTTACGGCCTCCACCAGTCGGGAAGACAATGGTTCGAAAAATTGGACGAAACGCTTCGAGACCTCGGATTCCGAAGAATGCCCGCGTGTAATTGTGTTTACGTCTTCGGAAATTCCGCTATCATGTTAGTCTACGTGGACGATATTATTTTATTCTACGCATCCGACAGTGTTTTCGACCAATTGATCCGACTCATCAGTTCGAAATTCCAAATCGTCAATCTCGGTCCGATTACGAAATTGTTAGGTGTCGAGTTTATCCGTGATATGGGACGCACATTCATTTCCCAACGTGCTTATATTGCGAAGATCATCAAAAAGTTCGGTACCTCGACCAACAAGCTCGTGAAAGTTCCCGTGACACCCGGGACGACACTCGTCAGAGGATCGACCGAGAATTTGGAAGATTTTCCATACCGCTCGCTGATCGGATCGCTGTTATTTTTGGCTTCGAGGACACGCCCCGATATACTTTACTCCGTTATCCATTTATCGCAATACAACACCTGCTATAATAAGACCCACATTCGAGCATTACTTCAAGTTCTACAGTACGTCGCTAACACCGCGCACTTTTGCATCGAATTATCCGGCTGTACATCTTCACAATTGTGGGCTTACACCGACGCGTCGTGGGCATGCGATCCGGAGACATCATTAAGTTTCGGCGGCTATATTACTTTCATCGGCAACATTCCAATCGGCTGGTCCTGTCGTAAACAGTCGACCGTGGCATGCTCAACAATGGAAGCAGAATTTATCGCCCTTGTTGAGTGTGTCAAGGAGCTTTACTGGTTGGACCACGTTTATCTTCAGTTTCCGATCCTCAACCGATTATCGCGACCCGTCATTTATTCCGACGCTCTCTCGGCCATACAGTTTACTTCCAACGATGTCGAAACTTCGAAAACTCGACATATTCGTGTACGTTATCATTGGCTCAGGGAGTGGTATACGGCGGGACGCTTTGAACTCCGAAAAGTGCCCGGCGACCTGAACGTCGCTGACATCTTCACGAAGTGGCTCGGATCGGAGCGTTTACAATCGTTGATTTCTCGGATTTTCCGATTGTGACTTTATCGTGACATTCCTGTGTTAGTTTTTCCCGATTATGAGAGTCATCGAGATCAGAGGGAATAGTCGGGCTTCCGTAGAGTTTTACATTTATAGTACCCGGCTCGGTGATTCGACTTAATGATTTCCATTTTGTTTAATGTTTACACTGTAATTCCAGTATGCGTTTATATTTCCCCTGAACATTTAAGATCGAAGGGGGGATTTGTTGGTCCTAAGACCAAATTTATTATCGATATCAAATGTTCATACTTTATATAATTCAATTTCAAATCAGTTATTTCGATGTTTGATGTCTTATTCGTTATATTTCGCTTTTGCACACATTGTGTGCTGTCCCGTATGTAATTCCATACCTGCATAATGTTTTTCAGTATGATTTGTTCTTTTGTTTTGACATCTAATGTCAATTATTGCCACCAGAGTGTGTTCTCACTCTTCTTCTTTTTCCAACATGGCGCCATGCATGGGTTTTGCACAGCTTAGCCATGGTTTCACCACAAATGTAATGTATCATTTTCTTATTAAATTGTTTTATTGTTTTTACACATTGTCTTTGCATTAAAGCACATTCAGTGCTGTTTTTCACGCGCACATAAGCGTCCTTAAGACGCGCGCATTTGGTAAACGATACGGTGAACGTATCGACGACGTCGTGCACGAAGCACGACGCCATTTTGTTTTGGCTTATCATTTCACGCTTCTCGTCGGCATTTCGCCGACCACTGCGCGCTCCTCTGCTACCAGTTACCTACATCGACAACGTCCCTCGAAACCAACCATTTATCTACGTATTTAATATTAACTTTTTATTAATCGTTTATTTCTCCACCCTTCCAGATGGCATTACGTAGAACATGGGGACCATTAGACCCCGCTTGCATCACTCGTGGCGGGATATTTCGAGGCGCGCTGCCCGATTTTTACCGACGATGTTTCGGCGAAGACGCCGACCCTTGGCGCCTGCGAATACTACATTCCCGATGCATCGCCCGACGTTGGGTACGAGACTGCACGCTCCTGGACACGTTCCCGGAGGGAATGCGCGAAGGCATCGCCACAGAGTTAGCTCGTGACGATGACCCGAAATCGCCAATTTTCCACCCCGGATTGTCAAGTCAGTACACTGGCAAACCGGCGGAGGAACACGTGCTGCATGCGTGGCGAGCAGCCGAGACAGAAGAGGCCCGTGAGGCCATCTATCAGCATTATAGACAACAGCTGGTGGATACCGCTGCGGCAGTGGCCGAGCGCATCCTCCAAAACGAGGGGATGACCGCGGATGATATTCATCTGTGGTTTGAGAGGCTACGATTGGGAGAGAGTACGCCCCAGTGGAGACCTCGGATGGGAATTTTAACGTCCCAAGCCGAGATGTGGCAGCTCCACTACCTGGGGATTTTGGGGCCCAAGAGCAGCTACCCGCGGAAGCGCAAGCGCTCCAAAGGCGCCGGGAACAGCCAGTCGCGTTCCCCGGTGACAACCAAGAGGCAGCGTGTCACTCAAAACACGACTGAAGGCAACGAAGCTGGGCCATCCACTAGGACGGTGCGTGACCCTTCGCAGTATTCCCGACCGCGAATTTTCGTAAACCGTCAGATTAAAGACGGTAAGGAGTGCAAGGAGGTTTGGATGTCTGGCGACGAAGAGCGAGTCTCTCGTCCCAGCACTTCTAGACGTCCGCTGACTCATCGCGAGCAGCGGAAAAAAGATCGCAAAGAGCGAT
This sequence comes from Strigamia acuminata, assembly GCA_949358305.1. Taxonomy (NCBI): domain Eukaryota; kingdom Metazoa; phylum Arthropoda; class Chilopoda; order Geophilomorpha; family Linotaeniidae; genus Strigamia; species Strigamia acuminata. Next base: position 4,648,812 of record OX442320.1, on the reverse strand, counting down.
ACTTCGCGAGGTGCGAAGCTCGGGGCCGTCCCATCCCCGAACCCGCCTACGTCTCCAAGAGAGCGGGTCGACGAGGTGGTAGCCAGTCAGGTGAGCGAAACGTCCCAGCGGCAGATACGCGGGACCTTCGCGAGATTCTGACCCAGATGAAGCGGACAAAACTGACACGTTTCGATCCAGCTATGAAACACGCCAGGAAGATGGGTGTTGTCACCGACGGGAAGGTGACCCCACACGAGGTGGCAAGGTGGCTCGCAGACTACATAAATTCGCGACCACGACCCGATGGCATGCCAACCGCCATCGTGCAGCCTTCAAGCTCCGAACAACATCTCCCGGCGCCCCAAGTCGCAATGACTGGAGTGCAGACGACGGAGACGCCACCACCGCCGGCGCAGCCACCACCACCGCTGCCGACGCCAACGCTGCCGACCAAGACGCAGCCGCCTCCGGACCTGCCGCCACCGTCGTTGTTGAATTCGAGCGATCCGCCGGATTTACCCACCGACCGCTCAGTCCCTCTCCCCGTTGGACAGAGCATTATGCAGGAATGTCGAGCCAATTTGACCGGCATTTACAGGCCGAGCCAACCCCGACCCGGTTCCTCGGCCCTGTTTTTCGAGAGGCGAGACGAAGAAGCGCGACTCGCGAGAGAAGCCGCCAATCCGACTATCTCCGAGCTCTCAGCGTTTCGCTTCGTGATGGAAGACCCAAGAGTCTCCGCGCCCGCCTTGCGAGGTGTGGATCAGGCCCAGCGATATTTCATCGAATGGGCAACGGCGATGATGAGTAAGCTCTCGTGTGCCTTCACTGCGGATTCGGAGCGATCGAATCCAGTGAATCGTCGCAGCCTACAGCTATCATTGACCAAGGTCATGATGCAGCTGCTAACCCCAGCACTCTTCGGAGAAGGGCGTCAGGCGATGGCCGCATGGTCTGTCGTGGACAGAGAGGGTGTACAGGTTCCCCGTGCACTCCTCGCAGAGTGGAGCTCCATTCTGCCCGACCCTGTGTTGACTCGGTACGAGCTAACCAGGGATGTGGTAAACCCCGAATTTGAGGGGTACAAGTTGCGAAGCACGGCGTTTCGTTATACCTCCGCCACCTGGACAGCGGCGCCTACCCAACAACTGCGCGCCTTGACCATCCAGACGGAAGAATCGGCAGAGGATGTAGAAATGGTGATCTCGCCGACGAGCGGAGTTCCGATTCCGCCAACGATGCCTGCGGAGATATCCCCGCAAGGACCCGCCCTGTTTGAAGTGGCGGGTAAACCCAAGCGCTTGCTGTGCCGAACGCCACCCGTCAGGTCCGTCGAGCAAACGAAGCCGACACCGCCCGGGACCTCACCGGCCCGAGCGGCGACAACGACGCAAGCCGTGATTCCCGCGGCCACCCAGAAGCCGAAGCCGGCACCGCCTCCACCAGACTATTATGGGCGAATCATCGACGAGTTTCCCCATCTTTCGATGACGACGGCGACCAGGAGGTTTATCCTCGCGCAGCGGGACAAAGGCAAATCGGTCTTCATCTGGCTCCACAACCAGATCCGGAAGACTAAAGACCTCATCTTCCACCAGAGGTTGCTGAGAGCCCACCGTGCGCCAGTGACGCCAGCAGAAGCCAATGCCATCCGGCATACGAACACCGGCTTCTCCGCCTACATCCCGAGCGTTTGGTTACACGAGAGGACGCGTGCCCCGCATGAGCCAGTTGACGGCCATGCATTATGCTTCATTACGGAGCATGAGGACCCCCGCGATCGGTCCTCGGCGCTAGTAGGCGATCTACCCGCGCCACCCGGCACTCAACCGCCTGTCCCTGGAGTGAGTTACGCCCAGGTGACGGACTCAGTGTCGGGTCCCCCAGAAAAAAAGTGATCGCTCAGCCCCACGGTCTGAGCTCGGAGGGGGAAGTGTTGTGACCCGACTGGACCGGGGTCAACGAAGAGTTTCTCTCGTGACCTCGTTTCTGTTGGTCAAAAGACCAATTTGTATCGATGAATATATTCGTTATTTCCTAGATTTCCCATTATGTTTAGGTATACAGCGTATTCTTGTCATTATTTGATTGATTTCGATGTTACTATTCGTTTTGCGCTGTCCCGTATGTAATTCCATACTCCTGTACCTTTTAGACTATGATTTGTTCTCCGATTCAATGATTTGTTCACACCTAATGTTAATTTCCGGCACCAGGGTGCCCTTATCACTGTATCCATAAATCCAAGATGGCGCGATCCTTTGATTCCAGCTCCTTGGATATTTTCCACCTGTTTTGTAATGTATATTTCGTTTTATAAAGTGTTTTATATATTTTTGACATTGTGTTGGGTCTATTCATTGCTTTAGAGCAGCCCACAGTGCGTATAAGCGACCTTACGTCGCGCACTTTGTTTGCAAGCGATACGGATCGTATCGCCGCCGTCCGCGCGTGTAGCGCGGCTCCAAACACGCTTCCAATCGGTGATAACCGATATTTTGCGCATTCTCTGTCTACATTGGTAGCAGAGGATGGTTGTTCAGTGAACAACCGTTCTATTTACCTGATCTTTCGACGCTTTTTCGCAAAATTCGCGAATTTGCGCCGATATTTTTATTTTCAGATTTTCGGCGGCCATTTTGTCTCGATTTTCGTCTCGCCTACGACGCCGACGTCCTACCGACGTTCACAGACGACCAGGGTCGTCAATCACATCAACATTTGTCTAATTTTCTCCGAAATTACGCGGGATTCGCGAATTTCGAGAGAAATATTTTATATTTTCAGATTATTCGTCGATTTTCCTTTCGCCAGTGTCGAAGTGACACTTTTCAACGAGAAACGGATCGAATTCTGCTGTGTATACCCCGGCGTATGCACAGTATCGTCGATCTATTATTTTCCGGACGAAGAGCCTCGATTTATCGAGAAGAAATTCGGATTTTTCAATCCGAATTTGCGTTTTTTCCAGTTTTTCGAGAAAACTGCGCCGTGCCTTCATTTGCACGAGGATCGCAACCGCGATCGATTCACCTATTTCTCCTTCTGTCGAAATACCATTGTTAATCTTAAGATAAATTTAAGGCTTTTGGGGGTTCCTTTAGAATCGTGTTTGCTCTTCGATCGAGTCCGATCACGCTTACACGTATTCTCCGGTTGTGCTTGTCGCGGTACAAGTGAGGTTTCCCGCGGCTCCAGGAAGCCGATCGGACCCTCTCAGACTGGCAACCGGAGGTTATTTGATTCCTTCAGAAGGAATTGCCCAATTTGTGGTTTTTCGCATCGAACACCGAGGGAATCGTGCAGTGAAGTGCTCCGAATTGTGAAAAGTGCTCCAATCTCGTGCGACATTTCAGTGCCTCTCTCTGAGCCTGTGTGATTTTCGCGTTGTGTTACGCTCTTCGCGAATCGATCTACGATGCAGAAAGCGGCCAACTCGAACAGCTTAATTCCGGTTCTCGGTGTCGACAATTATGAACAATGGCGATTGTCGATGCAATTTCTTTTGAAATCGGAAGGGCTCTGGAGGCACGTGACGGAGGACAAGGAAGCGGAACATATTGCCACGTTAACGCCCAAGGAATTGGACAGATTCATGATCAAGAAAGATAAAGCGTTAGGGCACATCTACATCCATGTGAGCCCCGCCAAGCGTACTGTTTTGGAAACCTGTAACACGCCAAAGGAGGCGTGGGACAAGTTGGCGAAAACCTACGCGCCCAGCTCTAGAGCCCGTCAAGCGGCGATGCGCTGGGAGTTTCTCAGCCTCCAACTCCAACCTGGCGAAGATATGCCGGACTTCATTGCCCGCGTCGATAATTACGTGCGGCAACTAAGCGATGTCAACGAGATTATTAGCCCGGTTCACCACGCGTACCAGTATCTGAAGTGTCTGCCGCCCGAATATGCTCAGGCGACCTTCGCAATATACCATTGGCCAGACCCTCAGTTTACGCCGAAGGATGTCGCCGAACAATTGATTTCCGAGCACATGCGGCTCAAATCCATCGGGTTACTCGGAACGAGCCAATCATCAGCTCACGCGTCTATGAAAGGACAATTCCGACCCCGAAATAAATCCGGACCTCGCGATATTTCGACGGTGAAATGTTTCAATTGTGATCAGCTCGGACATTACGCGAACCGATGTCCACGTCCGCCCCGTCAACAACAGGGTCAACCAGCGGCTTCACTGCAGCAACGATCGTCACGCAGCAAGAGTCGCAGGCGCAACAAGAACGCTGCCGCGAAGGCCAACAACGCGCGTCCCCGAGAAAGCTCGCATCCACACCGAGAGGGGACATTTTTCGTCAATGCGCCGCAGCTTATCCAACGTCCAGTCGCTCATTTTATGCAATCCAATGAGTGGATTCTGGATTGCGGCGCTACAGATCACGTTTCTCACGTGCGTGCAGGTTTCACTGAGTTTACCGATGTCATTCCATTCGACATCGAGTTGGGACAGGGAAAGTCCCAAGTCACGGGCAAAGGAACAGTTCGACTTCTTCTGGCGATCGATAAGACCCGATGCACCGTGAATTTGACCAATGTCCTTTACGCGCCGAATTTCGAGGCAAACTTGATTTCGGTTTCGAAGATAGACAAGGCACGACATCACATCCACATTTTCAACAGTGAGATACATGTTTATCAATCGGACATTCGCAGCCCACTCATCCGTGCAAAGGAGAGGGGCGGGTTATATTATGTGGACGGTTTGTGTACTACACCGACATTTGCGACGACGGTTTCTCCCACCGTACAACCGACGACTCCATCGCCACCTGCGCAAATGTACGTAACGACCGAGGAGGATTTCATTAAAATCCCCAAACCGAAAAGGGGAAAGGGCCAACAGCGAGAGATCACGGATTTTCGAATAGAAATGCCGATTGTTGAGACTTCGAAGCAAATTCTGAACCAACAAGCTCCTATTCCGACCAATCCGATACCTCCTCCTATCCCCACGCAAATCCACAATGACCTGACCGTTCCTCCTTCCTATGCGAGTGCTTTGCAGTCGATCCCGACAACCGTTCCAGCCCTAATTCCTATTGCAATTCCAAATGCAAATTCCTTTCCCCCCCTCGGCAACCCGTCTCAACCGAAAAAGAAGGTCATCGCCAATCCAGCCTCCGTCAAGGATGCCACCGGCTTATGGCATAGCCGTCTTGGCCACCTTCATACGAATGGAATGAAGCTGTTGGCCGCAAACGACCAAGTTTACGGAATGTCACCAGGGGAAGTGAGCAGGGAATTGGCCTGCAACGACTGCAGAATAGCCAAATCGACAAAAGCTTCTCATAAGCCTGATCCGAATCCCTCGACTACGAAGCCTTTGGACCTTCTCCACATGGATATTTGGGGGCCCGCCCCTGTGCCATCGTTTGGAGGAGCGCGTTTCGTCCTTACCGTCATCGACGACGCGACACGCTATTGCTGGATAATACCACTAGCCCAGAAATCGCAGGTTTTCGCAACCTTTAAGGACTTCGTCGCTCGAGTTGAGAGAATCCAGGACACCCAAATAAAAGCAATTCGGACTGATCGAGGCGGAGAGTTTATGTCAAACGAGTTTCTCCGGTATCTACAAGACAAGGGCATCCAGGGTCAGCGAACGAATCCGTCATCGCCACAGATGAATGGCACGGCCGAGCGCATAAATAGGACAATGGCCGACAACTTTCGTGCAGTCTTATCCGAAACCAAGTTGCCGGAGGCGCTCTGGGCCGAGCTCTCGGTCACGTTTGCCTACATCAAGAATCGGAGCCCTCATTCTCGACTTAATAATCAGGTCCCATACATCCTTTGGCGACAGAGAGCCCTTTCGTTACGACATCTACGAAAAGTCGGTTCCAAGTGCTGGGTGCACTACACCGCACCAGGACGCAAGAAGCTGGATCCGCGGGCCTGGGAGGGATATTTAGTCGGCTACGCTTCAGGGACCCGTGGATACAGAATTTGGAACCCAACTGACAACCAAGTCTACGAATCTATTCACGTTAAGATCGATGAGCGGCAGTCGTATCGGAAATCCATCAAAATTTCGACGCAGCAGCCGCAACAATCGTTTACTGGTCCCGGACAGCAAACCGTTACATTTGATGATAACCTACATTACCATCAGTGGCCGAAGGGATCTGATTCCGAGGCGTCAGAACATTCTGCGAACGATTCCGAACGTGTGTCGACGGCATCTGCTTCGATGCACACGCCTCTGGCTTTTCCGCACATCCACATACCACCACCGACAACTCCGGAACGGGCATTGCTGGATTTATGTGCGACATTACCTCCAGGTTCTGCGTCTCTTCGTCAATCCCATCACATTTCGTACGAAGAAGAACGCGACACCGACCATGACATCCGAGAGATGGACGAATTGTCGATTTATCCTGAAACATCCGAACACGTTGATGCGTCAGCGGAACAATCGGCACGACCATCGCCTCCGACGACTCCTCGTACATCCGCTCCGCCATCACCTCAGCGATCGGCAGCGCCTTCTCTTCCCCGTGAAACACCGGTACCGACGCCGAGATTTATCACGACACGTCGTCAGCAACGTGTTGATGATCAAGCTGCGCAAGGGCTGCAAATTTTCGACCCCGATCCCAATTCACCAGCGACTGCGCGCCACACTACTCATAAGTGGCGATTCGTCGGTGGAGATGGCGAGTGCCGTGAATGGGTACGCGAGGAACACCTGAGAAAGGATCAAAAGCCCGGAAAGATTTTAATCGATGTCTATTATTTTCCAACTCCGAAGATCCGTCTAAGATCTTATCACGACATCGAGGAGTATTGTATGTTGAACAATATTGATTACGACCCCGGACTGTTTTTCTTCGGTAATCTCGAACATAAGTTACCAACTCTTCCGGGTGTTCGTCATGCGGCTCATCTATGCCGAACCGAGCCGGCTTCATTCGCCGAAATTCCCAAGTTCAACGACGCTCCGAAATGGCGTGAAGCGATTGGAGAGGAGCTCGATATGTTTAAAGAGCGAGAAATCTATAAAGAAGTTCCCCGACCACCCGACACCACTATTCTTGGCTGCAAGTGGATTTTTAAACTCAAAACTGATGCAGCCGGAACCGTCACCCGATACCGAGCACGCTTAGTAGCACAAGGTTTTTATCAAACCCTCGGAGTCGATTTTGATGAGGTGTTTAGCCCAGTCGTGAACTTCATATTGATCCGTCTGTTTTTCTGTCTTCTCGTCGTATTGCGTGGTTGGCAGGACGCCCACCTCGACGTGAAAGGTGCGTACCTGTACGGGGAATTAAAGCATAAAGTATACATGAGAATCCCTGCAGGTGCCACATGCACCGATCCAAACAATGTGTGGCTTCTTCTCAAATCACTTTACGGCCTCCACCAATCCGGGAGACAATGGTTCGAGAAACTCGACGAGACGCTTCGGGCCCTCGGATTTCGAAGACTGCCAGCATGTAATTGTGTTTACGTGTTCGGGAATACAGCTGTTATGCTGGTCTACGTGGACGACATCGTCGTGTTTTACGCGTCCGACAGCGTTTTCAAACAGCTAATCCGTCTCATCTCTTCGAAATTCGATATAGTCAACCTCGGACCGATCACGAAGTTATTAGGCGTCGAGTTTATCCGCGACGCCGGACGCACTTTCATAACGCAACGTGCTTATATCGCCAAACTGGTTAAGAAATTCGGGGCGACGACCAATAATCTCGTCAAGACACCAGTGACCCCGGGAACGACACTCGTTAGAGGATCGACCGAGAACTTGGATGATTTTCCATACCGATCTCTAATCGGTTCACTTCTGTTTTTGGCATCGAGAACTCGTCCCGACATACTCTATTCCGTCATTGCTTTGGCACAGTACAACACGTGCTATAATCGAACCCACATCCGCGCCTTGTTGCAGGTTTTGCAGTACGTAGCAAACACTGCAGAACTTTGCATCGAATTATCCGGTTGCTCTTCTAGTCAACTATCTGCATTCACCGACGCGTCGTGGGCAAGCGATCCGGAGACATCGTTGAGCTTCGGAGGATACATCGTATACGTTGGAAATGTCCCCATTGGCTGGTCCTGTCGCAAACAGTCGACCGTAGCGTGCTCAACCATGGAAGCCGAATTCATCGCCCTGGTTGAGTGCGTGAAGGAGATTTTCTGGCTCGACAGCGTGTACACCGAATTCCCGATACTCAATCGTCTATCCCGACCTATCGTGTATTCCGACGCCCTGGCCTCGATTCAATTTACGTCCAATGACATCGAGAACGCGAAGACGAAACATATTCGCGTGAAGTTTCACTGGCTCAGGGAGTGGTTTACTGCGGGAGTCTTCGATCTTCGAAAGGTAGCCGGCGAAGTTAATACCGCCGACATATTCACAAAGTGGCTATCTTCGGAACGTTTACGATCATTGATTTCGAGGATCTTCCGAGTATGAACAGACCGTGACATTCCTATTTTTGTTTATCACAGTTTCGAGGATCATCGGGTTTCTGTGGGAATACCGAGCTTAGTTAAGTGATAACCACGACAGTACCCGGCCCGATGATTCGACTTTATTATTTTCTTTTCTCGTCAATTATCAACTGTAATTCCAGTCTACGTTCATCTTGTCCCCTGATAAATATTTCCATCGAAGAGGGGATTTGTTGGTCAAAAGACCAATTTGTATCGATGAATATATTCGTTATTTCCTAGATTTCCCATTATGTTTAGGTATACAGCGTATTCTTGTCATTATTTGATTGATTTCGATGTTACTATTCGTTTTGCGCTGTCCCGTATGTAATTCCATACTCCTGTACCTTTTAGACTATGATTTGTTCTCCGATTCAATGATTTGTTCACACCTAATGTTAATTTCCGGCACCAGGGTGCCCTTATCACTGTATCCATAAATCCAAGATGGCGCGATCCTTTGATTCCAGCTCCTTGGATATTTTCCACCTGTTTTGTAATGTATATTTCGTTTTATAAAGTGTTTTATATATTTTTGACATTGTGTTGGGTCTATTCATTGCTTTAGAGCAGCCCACAGTGCGTATAAGCGACCTTACGTCGCGCACTTTGTTTGCAAGCGATACGGATCGTATCGCCGCCGTCCGCGCGTGTAGCGCGGCTCCAAACACGCTTCCAATCGGTGATAACCGATATTTTGCGCATTCTCTGTCTACAGTTTCGGGTGTAAGGGGAGCCGCAAGCGCGTCTCCCTTCCCTCAGTGCATTGACATCTAGTCAATGGACAGGCGTCTGCCCTGAGGGAGTGGGGATGGCTCGTCCACCCCACCATTGGGTGATTCCGGTCACCTGTCAACCCCGCTTTGTGCAAAGGAATGTGCCTTGCACTGAGCGGGCAGAACCAACACAACCATCAAACGAGAAACACACGTAAACCCGTCGTCCTACAAGATCAGGCCCAAGTAAATATACTGGGATTGACCAAGGACAAAGGACAATTTACCGTGAGTACGTTTGGTCAGTGTCAAACTCCGCAGAGTAACCTGCGAGATAAGATTACCACACTATTTTAGCACACCAGCTAGAAATAGTAAAAACCACTCCAGTTTAGCGAGTTGTGCAGACAAACGGTCGCACAAGCCTAAACTGCAGTAAAACCACGACGAGCGTTCCCGCCGCTGTGTGACCGCCGGGAGCCAGAAGAGTCCGCCGCTGTGTGATCGCCGGACACCACACAAAAACCTAGACAACAGACCGAAGTAAGCCTTTTAACTAAGCATTCACTCGCGCCTGACCAGCGTGAGCCCGAAGGACCAGCCAGAGACGAGCCGAGGACGCCATATTGCCACGCCGGCCCAAGACGACATCACGTTGCCACAACGAGGACGCCATCTTGGACACGAACGAGATAACAGACGACCTCGCCGATTCCAGCCAGCTTTCATCTTACCTTTACCTTTCCATTTCCCATCACCTATTCCGATTTACCTTTTACTTACCTTTCATATATATATATAAGATATATCTGTACATTGTCCCACAGAATAAATCTATATTATATTTTACCTTTTATATCTGTGTAATCATTTCTTTGGGTAAACCGCTCGAACAAAGCGGTAGTGAGTTAGTCGAATTAAGTAATCAACCCACGAGTTAGCGACGGTTAGAGTTGAGCGCGACAACATGAGGGGTCATACTGGAGAAAAACCTTTCGAGTGCCATTTGTGTTCTTATTCGTGCAGAGCCAAACCGTTATTAAGGGCGCACACGTTGACTCACACTGGTGAAAAACCGTTCGAATGTCCCGAATGCCGCAAGTCGTTTTCTTCCGGCAAGGGTCTAAAATATCATTTGAAGACCCACACTGGGGAAAAAGAATTCAAGTGTCATTTGTGTTCTTATTGCTGCACCCAGTCGTGTCGCTTGAAATCTCATTTATTGACACACACCGGAGAAAAACAACTGAAGTGTCATTTGTGTTCTTTCAGCACTGCCCATTTGTTCAGCTTGAAGACACATTTGATGACACATTCTGCCGAAAAGCCATTCAAATGTGATGTTTGCTCTTGTGGCTTCAAGTCACCTCAACAACTCAGAAGGCATTCGATAATTCATTCTGCTGAAAAACCATTTGAGTGTCACTTGTGTTCTTATTGCTCCAAACGTTCGGCGGAATTAAAATCTCATTTGTTGACTCATACTGGAGAAAAACCATTCAAGTGTCACTTGTGTTCTTATTGTTGCACCCATAAGAGTCACTTGAAAGTTCATTTATTGAATCACGCTGGAGAAAAACAATTCAAATGTCATTTGTGTTCGTATTCTTCCGTCAGCAACAGTAACCTCAAGACGCATTTACGATCCCACTCGTCGGAAAAACCTTTCAAGTGTCATTTGTGTCCTTATTGTTCCAACCATTCAGGGAATTTAAAATCTCATTTAATGGCTCACACAGGTGAAAAACTCTTCAAATGTCCCGAATGTCGCAAGTCGTTTTCTTCCTGCAGAGGTCTAAAATATCATTTGAAGACCCACGCTGGGGAAAAACCATTCGAGTGTGGTTTGTGTTCTTGCCGTTTCACGCGTAGCAACGAATTAAAAATCCACAAGAAAAAGTGTTCATAACACTATTATTTCAAATTCTTGAGACTATTTCAATTTTATAATCATTAAAATTCAATTTTTTTCTCAATGAAAACCAAATTTTCACCTAAAATTCATTTATTGCAGAAAAACGGAATTATTTAACCAAAAATTTGATTTTATTCACATATAAAATCAAATATTTTTTACATGAATTACCGCATTTTCACGATTAAGAGCCGCGGCTTTTATTCAAAACTGCCACTTTCAGCCGAGGATATTAATCGAATGCGGCTCTTATATCAAATCGCCTCTTGGTCGCGGCTCTTATTCGATTTTGCTCTCGATTTATGACTGAAAACACTGAATTTTTTCCCCAAAAAATTCGTGTTTCCAAATTAAAAAACAATATTCACCCAAAAAGTCTAATCTTTTCCTCCAAAATTCTTCAATTTTTCTTCACTCCCGAATGATTTTTCCTTTCAACTTTCCTCACATTTTCTTCTATTCTCATTAAATCAAAAGACGATTAAAATCGATCCTGATCCGCTGTGCCTTAAAACCAAACAAAATACGTGTCAATCATCAACCACCTCATCCGATTGTATCCGCCCAGCTGAAAAATAAAGATAAATTCAAATTTCTTCTGTTTATGTCCACTTATTTACTGCATTTCTTCCGAAATCCTCACTTTTGTGAAAAATATCGATATATGGCTAGTGTCGATGTTTATCGATATACAGGGTGTCCCAAATGAACAAAGCCAGTCAAATATTTCCTGAGCGATTGCCTCTAGGCCAACTTTGATGAAGCGATCGTATAGGAAGTTGGGTGAGAGCAATCCAATGATGTCATCAAATTTGACCTTGCAGGCCGATTTCAAGGTCATTCAATTGCTAACTTCTAAACCAATCAGGTTAGAGCAAAAAAGTCAATTACAAAGTTGTAGAGCGCCATCAAATTAGTACTATCCAACTTATCTTAGTCATCCTAAGTTAAATGTTTTTTTTTTTAAAAAGGAGACAAATCAGAAAAAAAAATCAGCAAAGTGAAATTTTTTATTCTTGTGATAAAATAATTATTGAGCATTAAAAAAAAGGCAGTGGTTTTTCTTGTTTACTTGCATAATGATGCACATTTGAATACGTTTATTTAAGTAATTTAATATTTTTTTAATAGAAATTTAAGTTTTGTCACAATGGCTGGCTTTATTTCAGCTGATTTGTCTCCTTTTTAAAAAGAAAACATTTAACTTAGGATGACTAAGATAAGTTGGATAGTACTAATTTGATGGCGCTCTACAACTTTGTAATTGACTTTTTTGCTCTAACCTGATTCGTTTAGAAGTTAACAAGTGAATGACCTTGAAAATCGCCTTCAAAGTCAAATTTGATGACATCATTGGATTGCTCTCACCCAACTTCCTATATGATCGCATCATCAAAGTTGGCCTAGATGCAATTGCTCAGGAAATATTTGACTGGCTTCGTTCATTTGGGACACCCTGTATATATCGTAATATAGGCGCGAAGTAGGCTTAAGCATTCCGTGCGTGTTGCATCGACTACATTCCCTAGTTTTCGAGTTTTGAGCATCTAAACAGGTACGTTACTGCCAAAATAACATTAACTGGTCAGCGATCATGGTTCAGGATTCCTATTTACAAAATGTGTCATTAAACAATGTGTTATAAATTAAATAAAAGTTGCAATATTATAGTTTTAGGTGGGTAACAATAATATTGGACGACCAATATTTTTAGACCCAGTCCGCCACTGATTATACACATTTTATAGTTACATTCCTTATAAATTTTATTACAAACTTAATCACCTATTGGGTTTTACAACAAACAATTAAATAAAAAGCATTGTCTTAAACCGAAACCACACCATCAACATCCGACTCTGAAAATGAAAGCAACTGTTTTGGCTCTGCTCTATTTATTCCTCGCCATGTCAGCCTTGATTCTGTAAGTATAAGAAGCATTTCTAACATCCAACAAAACTCAGTAACTATTTTGTTTAAAGTGAGGCCAATGCCGTGGATTGTGTCGGTGAAAAAAAATTCTGCGACACTCGTTCCGGTAGGTTTCCATGCTGTGAGCCACTCATTTGCAAGGGCGAGATAATTAAAAGGTGCTATCAGCCAGAATAAAAAAAAATAGCCGATAGCGAATGAATTGACAATGTACCTCGACATTTAACTTGATTTCTCTTGTAATCGAATTTGTTCTCCATTAAAAACTAACCCTTCCCCTGCAATCTGCTGGTTTATTCATTCAGCTTAGTAGCAACACTAGTAACCGATACAACGTAGTCCTAACTTCCATTGGTTGAGCCGGATTACGCCTAACTGTGGACTGTGCTCTACTGCGCGGAAAAGTAGTTCTGTTTGTTTTCAATGAATTTCAATGTAAAAAGTGATTAGAATGAATGATTTTATTTATTTGGTCATTCCAAACATTATAAAAAAAAGACTCATTTTTAAGCGCTGTGGACTGAAAAAAAAAAACTCTATGCGAAAACAGTGGCGCCATCTATATGTCAAAACCGTTGACTGTCGTGGCCATCAGCCGTAGACTAGCGCTGTAGTCGACTGTCGTTTGAATTAATTTTTATTTTTAGCTTTTTTTTCAATTTTCCGTAGGAATACAGTAGGGATACAGCATAAAAGCCTTTTTTCCAAAACCGTAGTTTTTTTATTTACTTGTTCCTTTCAACTTTTCTCGCATTTTCTTTTATTCTCATTAAATCAAACGATGATTAAAATCGATCCTGATCCGCTGTGCCTTAAGACAAAACAAATACGTGTCAATCATCGACCGCCTCATCCGATTCTATCCACCCAGTTGAAAAATAAAGATAAATTCAAATTTCTTTTGTTTGTGTCCATGTATTTACTATTTTGATCCGAAATACTCACGTTTTATGAAAAATATCGATAATTGGCTAAAGTATCGATGTTTATCGATACATACATCGTAATATCGGCGCGGTGTAGGCATTGTCTCATTCCTTGCGTATTGTTGCATTGACCACATTCCCTAGTTTTCGGATTTTGAGCATCTAAACAGGTATGTTCGTGTCAAAATAACTGTATTTGGCCAGGGATCACGGTTCAGGACTCCTATTTACAGAATCTGTCATAAATTTAGAAAACAATGACAACAAACAGCACGAAAAATGACCTTTTCTAGCGCACACATGTAAAAGAAAGGCCTATTTAGGCGCACAAACGTGTAAAGATGGGCTTTTTGGGTGCGCCCACAAACACAAGTATTGATCTTATATACAGGGTGTGGCACAGGGTGTGGCACCTCATTCTGATTAAAAGAATAATAATTTCAAATAATTTTCTGCACACTTTTACAAATGCAAATTATTCAACTTCCTACTAAAACAAACAAAAAATATCATTCGGCACCAAAATAAATTCAAATATGAATTAAGTTATTATTGGCCGCTTGTTACTTCCAATATGGCTGCCACCACTCGTAAATAAATCACAAATTTTCACGTTTTTTCTCGCATTTATTTACTTTTAGAAACTCACTGCTTGCGATTAATATTTTACCCAAAAATTCGTTTTCCGAAATTAAAAAACAATATTTACCCAAAAATCTAAGTTTTCCTTCCAAAATTCTTCAATTTTTCTTCACTCTCGAATGATTTTTCCTTTCAACTTTCGTCACATTTTCTTCAATTCTCATTAAATCAAAAGACGATTAAAATCGATCCTGATCCGCTGTGCCTCAAAACCAAACAAAATACGTGTCAATCATCGACCACCTCATCCGATTGTATCCGCCCAGCTGAAAAATAAAGATAAATTCAAACTTCCTGTTTATGTCCATTTATTTACTGTTTTTACTCCAAAATACTCACGTTTTAGGAAAAATATCGATATACGGCTAAAGTATCGATGTTTATCGATATATATATCGGCGCGTTGTTGCCATTATCACATCCGGTGTTTACAGCGGTCGCCCACATTCCTTGGCCATTCCGTGGGTGGTGCATTGACCACGTTTCCTAGTTTCCGAGTTGTGAGCATCTAAACAGGTATGTTTGTGTTAAAATAACTTTATCTGTGTGTTCAGGACCCCTATTTCTAGAGTACGTTATTAATTAGCAACAAAATAGGCCTTTTTAAGTGCGCAAACATGTAAAAATGATCTTGTTAGGTGCAGAAACATATAAATAGGCCTCTTTGGGCACCCACACACGTCAAAGTGGCCTTTTTAGGCGCGCACACACAAGTACAATGGCCTCATTAATGTATATACAGGATGTGTAACCTAACGTGACATTTCTAAATAATAGCAAAACAAAGCATTTGATTGAAAATTGATTCAGAGAAAAGTTGTTTGATTTTGAGGGGCAAAGAGAATAACATTATCTATTTTTCAATTGGTTGATATTTTGAAGGTCATTCCAGAGTCAACTATATTTTTTTCAATGGACACCCGCACCTTATTTTTTCTTACAGATTCTTAATCTACGCAGAAGGATAAGCCATATTTGTCTGAGACATTTTTTAATGTGATTACTATTACCACGGATAGTTAGAAGTTTTTTCGGACTAATTTTATGTCCGAAAACCTTTTTTTTTTCAAATTTTTTTCCAAAATGAGCAATAAATTAAAAATAGATAAAAATAATGCTCAATCAACAGGAAATGATGTAAAAAATCTATTCTTGTGGTCAGAATTTGCGTTATCTGGCATCATTACAGAAATATGGGCTAAAATCTGACTTGTGAGTTGTCCGAAAACTCTGTAAGCTATCCGTGCTTTGTTTTGCTTTTATTTAATTATTTTATTCAATTTCATGTTAAGTGCCTCACCCTGTATATTTTGCAGTGTTGTTCACTAAATTGTGAACGCGTTCAAGTTCGCATTAATGACCATGTTAACGCGTTCACGTTCGCGTTCGTGTTCACAAAATTTTTTTCCGAAGTGAACTAAGTTTAAGTCCATGAACTTGAATCAAAAGTTTGCGTTCATTTTTCAGATTTTTTTTTAAAACTGAAAATGTTGTTTGTTACATTTTGTCGATTGCAGATGACAAAAAAAACATTTTTTTTCATAAAGCAGTCGTTTTCATGGCTGTTTTTGTTGTAAAAAGTGATTAGAAATGAATGTATTGATGATGAAAACGTCATCTGTACATTTAAACTAACATTTTTGCAACGCTTTCATCATCAAACATGGTGACCGTAAACTTCGTTCAAGTTCACTCCTAAAAGTGAACAAAGTTAGAATTTTTTGTTCATCTGTAGAAGTGAACTAGTTCACAAACTTCGT